>CM062814.1:142744710-143944710 GCA_031772625.1 Pinus tabuliformis
GAAATAAGATGAAACAAATGTTTGACAGAAAGGTTAGAGAAATAAATTTCAAGAAAGGTGATAGTGCTTAGATGGGAAACAAGGAGAGAAGATAAAGGAAAGCATGAAAAATTTGACAACCTATAGTTTGGTCCATTTAGAATTGCAAAAGTCAAAGGGAACAATACATTCATCCTACAGAATTTGGAAGGAGAGTATTCTCCATTGCCAGTCAATGGGATATGCTTGAAACATTACATTCAATATTAATTTTTCATCCATCCATTCATCATCTGTAAATATCCGGAGAGTTCATTTCATTTTTGAAAATTTGCAAGTGAGTATCTACTTCAACAAATACTCCATAGCCAGAGGAGAAGGCACTTGGACCTGCTTGTTCTCTGCATCCCACAGGGGGAAGTAGTTGTTATTGGGAAATCTAGTGTCTATGCAGAGCTGCTAGTCCCACTAAGGCTGGTAGCTACCTTAGAAACAAACAAACTAAAACCACTTTCGTTTTCCTTTATGAGAAGTAGATAAGAGGGGAATAAAGGAGACCAACCTCTGTCTTGCGCTTGGTTCCTTGCTTGATTCCTCTCCCTTCTGATAGATCTTTGCCACTCGCTTCCTCATCTACCCAGCTTCAAAAAGCACCTGTGGAAAGAAGCATAACACTATCCAAGAACAAAGATCTACTATCATAAACAATATAGGACCAGATATATATTAACCACACAAATGCATATATCATCAATCATACAAGAATGTGGAGGAAAACTTGAATAGTTTTATTAATAATCAAGAATAGCAAAGAGGATTACAACCAATTTTTCTGACCCAACGTCATCCTCTCAGCAAGAAAGCCCTTCTTCACCTCATGAAAGGCTTAGATCACCCAACACTATGATGTTGCACCAAGAAACCAGCAACACTTCCTTACAAGATACAAAATTCCAGCCTCTGGATCTCTGGGATGAGGGATCCATATATAGATGTTTGCAAGGGGGGTGAGTCAGCTTTTGAGATTTGATTAGTGTCCTCTCTCTGATATTTCTTGATTCCACTTGGAGATTGATGATCTCTTACTCATCCCTGGGCGAATGCAGAGAGGAAAGTGTCACAGGAGAAGTTTCTGGAAGATTCCATGATCCTCCACCTTGCAGATTGACCCTGCCATTTGTCCACTCTCACCCATCGCACCCCATATAAGGGCTTTTCAGTATGCATCGCACCTCCCACGTGCATTTAGGTGGGATGCAGCGCACTTTGACTATGGAGTAGGTGAGATGGTCCAGTTTTGACCAGTTCTGAGTAGTTTTTGATGGAGAACATCTGGGAGATGATGTAATCAGCTGACCTTGTTGTTTTAGGGGTTGGAACAACACTTTTAGGGACTTAAGAGCCCTTGTTTTATGGACATTTATGATTGGGGATGCAGTGCCCAAAAATGTCTATAACAATTGCCTCCTAAAGCATGAGGTCGTAAATCTTTTGATGTCAGGTGAAATGCTTTATCATGAGGATCTGAAGTTTTTTCGAGCTGGAACGCGACCTGTAATAAGATACAATACAACACATTATCTTCATAACATTTTCATGATCTAGCTGAGGCAGGCATTCCCATGCTCAACTTTATAAATTCATTTTCATGTACATAAGACAGACAATCGTCTGTGTGCAGACTGATGATTCTGGTAGAGCCATCATCCCTTGGATTGGATGATTATCTATGCAGCAATGATGTACACTTGATGTCTTTATTTTCCTGAATATATATCGCAACCTAGATGGATGAAACTAGATCCGGGGTCTTCAATCTCATTCGATCCTCACTCAAAGTACAAGTCGATCCATGTGAGAGATGTTCTGGAGTCGAACATCGAAAGACATCGCCTGATTACCAACCAATGATGTAAGCTGTTAACAGGCGCGAGAGGAATCACCGATAATGATGATGACCCTCAAGGTACTATAGTACAATTCACGTGGTGTGAATAAGGGACGTGGTGTTGAACACCACGCAAAATCTTTCGGTCGAAGGCCATTGATGTAAACCTGTCGCCGGAAGTGAGAAACTTGCCATTGAGGTATGAAAGCTTCAAAGTACTGAAAGGGTTGTTCCTAGATTGACTTCCTGGATAATGAGCTGATGTCGAAAAGAAGCGATCCGTCATAGGAGGGCCTTAATGAATCCCACATCAATGACACAGAACGGAGCAAATGATTTTAATGGAGGTGAAAACGATCTGATGACATAAGGTTTAGGGTGGCGGTCATGAAAGAATGGAGCGTAAATGTATTGCAGTGGATGAGACACAGGTGAATTCTCTGAGCGACTTCTCTTGAACATATCGGTGACACTGACATGATGGATTGGTAGCGTTAACCCCAAATATGGATGGTGTGATGGACCAATGGTGATATGACCAGTGAACGGAACAACCCAACCCGACTCGGATGCGGAGTGAAAGTGTCATGTTCAAGAGCGACTTACTACCAATAAAGTTTCTTCAAGTTTTCTTCCCAATTTTTCCCCAGTCATTGCTAACCAGTACCTCTTTACTTTTGTCAAGCTTGAGGAGGATAACATATGCTTGTTCTATAATTTGCCCTTCGGGCAAACCCATCGCTATGTTTTAACGAGCCTAGCGATAATGAAACTCGTTCTTGTCTGTATGGACAAGTTTGTCGCTATTCGGTTTTAATGAGTTTAATGACAAAGATAACTCAGTCCTTTTCAATTTTAGAGAGTCTGAAAAATAACGTAAAGAAAACTCCAATAATCCTTTTTCGTCATATAATCCCTTGAGTCCGAAAAAGTATAAAATAATACAAAAGGGATGAATTTTTGGTAATTTTAACGAGCCGAACAAAACAAGTGCTCGATCTTTTTGTGTAATAATCCCTCAGGTCCAAAAAGATTAAAATCTAAAGGAGCGATAACACTTCCGGTCACTTTAACGAGCTGGAGAGGCCAATTGCTCGGCAATATTTTCATATTTTACGAGTCAGATGAAAAGAGCTTAAAGGAGACTCATTTTTCGAGGAACGAGTGATAAATTCGGGTAGCAGCTAATTCCAGGTAAGGTTTGGAATTTTCCAATCATGGCAGTGTCACAAGGATGGCTAACAGGATCACTCTTCGCAGCTGTTCCTCAAAAAGGGTAAACAATCAAATGAAGGTGAATGATCGGCCAATACAGAGTGGAGGTGATGATGAGAACATGACCAAGGCTTCAAAGGCTGATGATAATGCATTCATGATGGTTATTTACTGGAAATTGGTTCATTTTTTAATGAGCTTAAACTCTGGGGGAACGTTTGCTCATTGCTTATGTTTATTTTTTAACAAGCTTGAATTCCGCGTTAAAACTGCTCGATCCAGTCATATAATAAAGATGTCTCATTTAAAATGGCATTCCCGCATCCTTTCTTTATGCAAGTTAGGAAACAACCAATCCTACGAGTTTAAAGGGTTAGAGGACCTAAAAATTTAGAAAATCAATGGTCGTTCTTCGCTTGCACGCCAAAAGGTTTGCATGTCCCCGGGTGTAGCGAAAAATTTCCAAGTTACCAAAGATTGTTCTATCTGTACTGCGGACAAAACACTTCCTCGGCGATGTCTACCGAAATAAAAAAAGGTGAGTAGTGCAACTGGCTCCACTCACATAACTTTTACGAAGGAATCTTATTCCAGCCTAATCTTATAAACTAGTCATATATCCTTCGCGGAAACCTACCCTATACCCAAGGTTTTCCTACCGAAACAGACCAGGGTGCATGCCCCCTGGGTTTCAGTCATGTCCTCCGAATCACTCGCGCTCATCAGGTGGACGGACTGGGGATTGATGAGACATTCCTTGCGTAAAAAGACCCTTTAGGGATGGTATTTGACTATTTGCTATGTGTGAACCGGGGAATGAAAGCTGGTCTACGAGCTTGACCACTCTTCCTTCATGCGGAAAACACATTACTCTAAAGAGTGAGGAGACAATGGCTCCCATGCAATAAATATAGTCGCCTCCAAGGAGTAGATTATAATCCAGGGGTCCTTGGACTACCATTATGTTCATGTGAACGGTTTTCCTTCTCAATGTTATTGGCACATTGGGAAGGATCCCTAACGGTCGACTGGTTCTTTTGTGAAAACCTGTTAGATTTCTCATTTCAGGCAAAAGTGATGGTGAACCAAGCGCTTCCCAAGTTCTTGAGGAAAGGATACTCACAGAAGCCCCTTCATCTATGATGGTATCGGCCATAACCATTCTATATATTTGAGGAATGATTCGAAATGGTACACTAGCCGGTAAATGGGGTCTGCCTGGTAGATTCCAATCGAAGGAAACAACTAGGTTGCTTGGATGTGGGACCGAATAGACGGTCGGATACGACTCTGACGAACTTCCTTCCTGCGGTAAAGGAACGGGTAGACTACCCCCAGGTTCATCAAAGTCTGTGCTTACGAAGAGAATTTGAATGGTGTCGTTCTTGTTCTCTCCGGTGACTGTATCATCTGAAGATGGACCTTCTGAAGGCAAGACCGAGTCAACTACCACCTCAACCTTTTGACTTTCATCTGGTGTGGATTCATAGGGTTCATCTTCAATGATAGACGCTTCAGCCGACCACAATGGCATGTCAGCCAAATTTTCAACTAGTGATGGACTCAACAAGAGTTTCTTATATCCAGGAGGAAGCCGTAATGGTGAAATCGGACGGTCGTCCAAAACTCTTTTAGCCTCGTCTAAGAAGGGACAACAGTGGATGACGTGATCACCTTCACACAGTTTACAAGGAAATTTACATTTTCCTTTTTGTCTAGGGGCTTCACTTTCACTAGTTGACGGTGTATTCTCAACATCATCGTTAGAGGTTGATGACACCGGATTGTGCAAACGAGGAGACCAGTCCCTTAAGATTCGAGGGATGCAAGGAGAATCTCGATGATAGTGGTCTCCTTTGCAAATGACACATGGTGATTTAGGCCTGGACGATGCAGTGTGTGGATTTTCACTAGATGATGCCTAGTCACCCCTTTTCGCCTTTGGCTCCTTCTTCTTCTTCTCTTTCTTCTTCTTCTCCTTCTTCTTCTCAGCTACTTGATTTTTTTCTTTACCAACTTCATCAAGCAAAGAGGAAGGAGGAGAGGGAGAATTGGACGAAGTAGAAGGTTTTGGGGTATCTCTGGTATCATTTAGTTGCTGACTTGATTGTTCAGAAATCATGGGGTTCTGAATGACAGAGGTCAAGAATAGACATATGGGCAGGCCGATTGTCAATCCTGGAAGCGACAATGTGGCCATATGAGGTGCACCAACATCTCCCCAAGAGGAGAAAGGACTAGGATTTCCCCCAAGGGGACCTCCTTGGTTGGTGGACTCCATTTTTCTCAACCTGAGACCAACGTAGGAAAGGTGATGTTTATTCCAGTTAAAAGAAATTTTATACGCTTTGACACAACTTGTTTTTTCAATTTTTAAGAGTCGAGAAAAAACAAAAGATGACTCTAGTCACCTTCAATTTTTAATGAGCTTGAAGTGAAAAGTGCTCAGATGGACCTTTTCTTTTAAGGAGTCTAAAAAGGAATGAAAGAGACTACTCTGGAAATATAGACAGAGGGATTACCAAACCAATTGCAAAACTGCAGAATACTTTTTATGGTACGGTAGTCAATCTTCCCGAATGCTGTGTTCAGTGCATTGCGATCGATAGGGCGGTAGACACAGCTTCCTATGGATAAAGGATAAAGCCTATTGTGGTCTCCCAATATATACTCGATAGTACGCGGGAGCACAAGTCTGTACTGGCACTTATCGTCTCAAAGTGGAGGAATCACCCAACCAGCAATGAAAACAATAGTTACCAGGCTTTACGACGCTGGAATACATCTCTAGCCTAGAATTCTAAATGTTGTGCGTTAGGTTCCAAAGCGTTTTTAGATTCATTAAATTTATTTTACAGTTGATCTTGCTTAAGAAATTTTCCTTTCAGGTTCACCGCGTGATGTAGATATACAATTCCTAAAATTCAATCTAAGATGATAAACAATCATTTAATCTTCTTTTTGCAATGAAAATCCTAGCTACTAAGGAAAGAGAGATGATATTCTTTCAACATAGAGCAAAGAGCACACGCTATATGCACTGTCCTAGATCAAACCAACAAACGGTCTAAATGCAAATGCACATGCATGTATTTGTTTTCAGCCTTCTTAATGTGTGAATGATAAAAAGAAAGCTAAGTGCAAATCTGAATTATTTTTCAAAGCGACATTACTAAAAAGCTTCTTTTCAAGACAAAATGAAGATAATGACGACACTTTGCGATTTGGAATGGAAAACTTGCTTTCGACACTTGAAAAAATACTAATCCAAATCAAATACAAGAGTAACAGTGTAATCGACTATCAAGAAAAATCAGATTCTCTTCTATGACTAAAAATGACACTTGCGACACTTTCAAATCAAGAAACGACAGTTCAATTACACTACTTCTTTGTAAAAGAGAACTGAAAATGGTTCACAATACATAAAAACATTTATAGTTCTTTGCACAATGGAGGCGGAATAATGGCAAGGAAGGGGGTTTCCAATAGAGGTATACTGATTATAGACAGCAAAACTCCTGAATAGAGCTGAAAAGAGTGAAAAAACCAAAGTCTGAAGGCAAAATAAGCCCTTTCTGATCAGCGTACCTGTTACACAGGGATTCCAATATGCATCCCACCTACAACACACGAGAAGTGTGATGCATACTGATATCCTTGAAGAGAGGGTGTGATGGTACAGTGCGAGACTTTTGATCCAGTTCTTGATCACAGTTTGCAGCACAGTTCAGGGATTTTGGTCGAGCAAGTGGTAATCAGTAAATAAATCACAGGGGTAGATCTAAGGAGGTTACTAGAGCCACCACAAGGGCAATTAGAGAGTTTGTAAATCGATTGTTTAGTTCATAAGCAAAACCCAGAGATAGACTGAAGCAACATTGATCTACTTTGCACTTGCATAGCAAATGCAATTCGAAGGCTAGCTGGCTTAACTTCAGGCTCCGTCTGTAAGTTTATAAAGCAAACAAATATAGACAAACAAACAATCTATTCACTCCCCAGCAGAGTCGCCATTTTGTTATCGGGAAATCTAGTGTCTATGCAGAGCTGCTAGTCCCACTAAGGCTGGTAGCTACCTTAGAAACAAACAAACTAAAACCAATTTCGTTTTCATTTATGGGAAGTATATAAGAGGGGAATAAAGGAGACCAACCTCTGTCTTGTGCTTGGTTCCTTGCTTGATTCCTCTCCCTCTGATAGATCTTTGCCACTCGCTTCCTCGCCTACCCAGCTTCAAAGAGCACCTATGGAATCAAAGCAGCATAACACTATCCAAGAACAGAGATCTACTATCATAAACAATATAGGACCATATATATATTGACCACACAAATGCATATATATCATCAATAATACAAGAATGTGGAGGAAAACTTGAATAGCTTTATTAATAATCAAGAATAGCAAAGAGGATTACAACCAATTGTTCTGACCCAGCGTCATCCTCTCAGCAAGAAAGCCCTTCTTCACCTCATGAAAGGCTTAGATCACCCAACACTATGATGTTGCACCAAGAAACCAGCAGCACTTCCTTACAAGATACAAAATTCCAGCCTCTGGATCTCTGGGATGAGGGATCCATATATAGATGTTTGCAAGGGGGGTGAGTTAGCTTCTGAGATTTGATTAGTGTCCTCTCTCTGATAGTTCTTGATTCCACTTGGAGATTGATGATCTCTTACTCATCCCTGGGCGAATGCAGAGAGGCAAGTGTCACAGGAGAAGTTTATGGAAGATTCCATGATCCTCCACCTTGCAGATTGACCTTGCCATTTGTCCACTCTTGCCCATCGCACCCCATAGAAGGGCTTTTCAGTATGCATCACACCTCCCACGTGCATTTAGGTGGGATGCAGTGCACTTTGACCATGGAGCAGGTGAGATGGTCTAGTTTTCACCAGTTCTGAGTAGTTTTTGATGGAGAACTTCTGGGAGATGATGTAATCAGCTGATCTTGTTCTTTTATAGGTTGGAAAAACACTTTTAGGGACTTAAGAGCCCTTGGTTTATGGACATTTATGATTGGGGTTGCAGTGCCCAAAAATGTCTATAACAGTAGTCCCCAATTGGAGCCGATGTTGTAACATTATTTGGTTTTGATAAGTTAGTATATTAGCCAAAAATAATTCTTAAACTGTTAAGTTAGGATATGGATGGAAAAGAAAGAAAAGTTAAAATGATAGGCCAATTTAATGTTTTATAGGTATCCATATCAATAAAATGATAGGTGTTATCTGCCCTAAACAAAGAAGGAAAAAGAAAAATAAAATGTTAGGGAATCAAAAATAAAAGAATGGATTCATTTCATATTTTTATAAATGCACAAGCTACTAGTCAAAATGCACCACATTGGGAAATGTCAAATTATGTTAATATACAATTAGTTCCTTAATCAGGATTAATTCTTTGATTTAAAAACTTTGGCATTCCAATTATATTGTAACGTGCAAGTTTGATTTGACCCCACCGAGAAACCCGTCACCTCACATTAACACTCCACCACCTTTCACCCATCTCCCAAGATCCGACAACCCACACAACATTTCGCGCCCCCCCCCCCCCCCAACCATCTGAACTTTACCGTCGGGGGAGGGGGGGGGGTCTGAAATGGGTAGTATTTGAAACTGCGCCCGCCCCTACATGTCAACATTACAACATTTCAGACCCCCCTCGGGTGAAACCATTAACCACCTCTTGATACCACTCTCCTATTCATTGTGCTCCCGCCACTCACCTTCTGCCACATCATTTTCCTGTTGATTCCACCATCACATTCGCTCCCTCCAAAACTAAGCCATTAAATAATTAAATGGTTTAGTCATTAATCCAATGGACCTACACCACCCTCAATGGATAAACCAGACTATTATATAATTCTCCATTTCACTCATTAACCGGTTACTAAATTCACACATTGCCATTGTTATTGCTTTGTTACAGGTTTGCTGGACCAAACTATGACATTTTCACCCGCAAGCGACACTGTCCGCTCACTTGTTTTCAGCCTATTACCTATGTTCTTGTCCTTAAATACTAAGTCCCCTTTGCATATTGAAGCCTGTAATCCAGTTTTCACTATTGTCCTTAGCCTTGTCCGAAGATGCCTCCAAAGGATAAGGGACCAAAAGAACTTGTCAATCCTCTGATCTATCCTCCCATTGATTTTCCCCACATCACTTTGGCTGATAGAGACCATAAAATCCATGAAACTCTTTGCGAAATTGACCTTTTTGAGATGTATTGTTGGCTTGAGGACAAATACATAGACAAATCCAATAACATTCAGTTGTGGGAATCCAATTTACCCCACTACATTTTTCCCCGTACCCACAGCACCCCAGAATTTATAAGGAAGTGTCATGCATGTTATTTTCCAAGCCAAAGAGCCATCATTGCCCCCATTGGAGAAATTATGTTTACTATCACTCCTCAAGCCATAGAACAGATGATGCAAGTCCGCACAGTAGAGATTGCCACCCCCTTTTCCTATGAATCACTTGTTGAATTATACCAGAAATTGGACTTTGCCAAGAGGGCCAAAACCCTTGAACTTTTCTTGACAGAAGATGCCCCATTGCCAAAGAAAAATCCTCCCTATCTCTCATCTATTTTCCCTGAGAGAGCCAAGCAAATTATCATAGTCATCTCTTTCCTCCTTGGCTACTACTCATATCAGTGGGTAGGTGAGGCCATCATAGGATTTCTGTCCATTTTCTCTGTTGATTCTAAGCCCTCCAACATCCTTAACTTTAGCCAATTTCTTCCAAATTCAATTCATGAGTAGTTTATTAAATTCCAGATTGAGGAGGTGTTCAAGTATGCTTCTGTGTTAGTCTATATGTTCTTATATTTTCAAGGAGACAACATCAATCTTACTTTACAAAAGCTAGATGTAGAAGGGAACTAGCAGTCAGTCATCTTTTGGACTACTCTGGTGATGAAGGAACAAAAGGAATACACATACAAATAGTTTGTAGAGATGTTTGTGCATCCAGCAATCAGTGTCTTAAGCAACAGAATAGAACCGAGGATCAATGAAGAAATTAGAATGGTGTTACAACTATCAAACCAAGTTCCCTCTATCAGAATTATATCGATTGGGGATTGGTACCTCTATCAGAATTATATCGAACTGAGAATATTTGGGTGTGATATTTCCCCTTACAAGCTGCCTAAATTCCTCCCAATGAGGATTTTTACTCTAGAGTACATAATACAAATGCTTAATATGGATGAGATCCACTTTGTAGTTGCCAAAAAGAAGTCCCAATTCAAAATTAAAACATAGATATGGCCTTTCATTTGCAACAATAGAGCAATAGGGGAAGAAGCAGATAAGCTACTAAAAGAAATGCAGTTCAACCTTAGTTTCACCTGGTCATATGATCCATTGGGGGTCATTTCTAAATTAAGAGTGGAAAATAAATCCACTTCCTATTTTCACACAACTAGACAAGAGATAGAGAAGTAAAAAATCCAGCTAGAATGGGCTGAGAACACCCTACAAAAGGCAGAAGAGCAGTTGGTATCATCCTCCACAGTACAGAATCCAACCATTCAGGAGAAAACAACTAAGAGAAGTATAGAAGAAGAGTCCCCTTCAGGGACTAAAATTTTCAGTGAAGGATTCAAAATTATGTATATGAAGAAGGCGAAGCTTAGTTCCAAACTAAGCCTCAACAAGGATTCAGAGCAGGAGAACATTATCACCAGTAATGAGCCACTTGTTTCCTCATTAATGGGTGATCAGACCAGACTGTCTCCCACTACCTCCACAGCTTCACAAGACCAATAGAAAATGCAGACCAACGCATTTACTATAAGGGAGACAGAGAAAAGTGTAATGGACATTTTCAAGGAGATAAAAGTAAGGAATGAGGCCTCGAAGATTAACACCTAAAATCGGTTCTGGAAGCAGACTTCCGATTCTCAAAGTAGGCTGGTGTCAGCCTTTTATTAAGAGAAAGGTAAAATGCAAATGGAATTCCTCTAGGTATAGGTTCCCTAGCCCAAGGCAGCATCAGACTACAAGAAGACATCATTTGAGTTTGATGTAAAAGACGTACATCCCATTGACCAAATGGAGATGCACAAGCAGATTGGGAAATGAGTTTTTCTACTGTCACTAACACTGCTATGAGTTTATCTAAACTACAAGTTACATTAGCCAATGTTCAATCACAACTGAAGATGGAAAAGGTCTCTACACTTGCCAAAGACACCAGGATCAAAACTCTGGAGGACTTGGCGATCAAAGTGAGTTATGACCCTGCAAACATCAATGTTGCAGAAGAGCTTGTAAAGAAAAATAATTTAGACATAGCAACATTAAGGAGGCATTTGAAATTGCTAGCTACAGAAGGTCCTCTGGCCAAGGATATTGAAGAAACATAGACACAAAAGGCAGACATGATGAAGCTCATCATGGAATAGAGTGCACAGTTTAAGAAAATGGAGACAGAGATGGAAAAGATGATTAAAGAAAAGGAGAAAGCTTCCAAAATGACTATTGTCCCTTTGGAAGCACTCCCTATCACAACCATTCCTACAGTCACATCTTCTACAACAAGCACAGGGGATGTTGTAGATCAGTTGGAAAATGTAGTATAGAACATGTCTCTCCAAACTAAAGAGATCAAAATATTGCAGGCTCAAGTCAATCTTCTACAAGATCATCAAACAAAGACTGAGACTTTTCATGTAGCAGAGCTACAGAGAGCTCAAAATCAGATAGAGGTATGGAAGAAGTCAGCAGTTGAGTCCTCTATTGGCTACACATTGGCCCATGTTAAAGAAATCATATGGAACAATATCATTGAAGAAATATATGAAATTTGGCCATGTATCTATATTATATTCGAGCAGAAGGAATTGATGGAGAAAGCCAAGAAAACCATTTCCACTATTAATGTTGAATTGGGAGAAATGCCTCCTACAGCCAACAACATCATAAGTTTGCTCAATTCCAAAAACATGTATAAGCCGGATGATTGTTATAGACATTGTTGGGCACTAGAACCCCAATCAGACATGTCCATAAACCAAGGGCTTCTAAGTCCCTAAAAGTGTTGTTCCATACCCTAAAAGAACAAGGTCAACTGATTACATCATCTCCCAGAAGTTCTCCATGAAAAACTGCTCAGAACTGGTCAAAACTGGACCATCTCACCTGCTCCATGGTCAAAGTGTGATGCATCCCACCTAATGCACACGGTAGGTGCGATGCATACTGAAAAGCCCTTCGATGGGGTGTGATGGGCGAGAGTGGACAAATGGCAGAGGCAGTATGCGAGGTGGATGATCATGGAATCTTCCAGAAAATTCTCCTGTGACACTTGCCTCTCTGAATTCGCCCAAGGATGAGTAAGAGATCATCAATCTCCAAGTGGAATCAAGAACTATTAGAGAGAGGACACTAATCAGAATCCCAGAAGCTAACTCACCCCCCTGCAATCATCTATATAGGGATCCCTCATCTCAAAGATCCAGAGGCTGGAATTTTGTATCTTGTAAGGAAGTGTTGTTGGTTTCTTGTTGGAATATCATAGTGTTGGGTGATCTAAGCTTTTCATGAGGTGAAAGAAGGGCTTTCATGTTGGAGGATGACGCTGGGTCAGAACAATTGGTTGTAATCCTCTTTGCTATCCTTGATTATTAATAAAGCTATTCAAGTTTTCCTCCACATTCTTGTATGTTTGATGATATATGCATTTGTGTGGTCAATATATATCTGGTCCTATATTGTTTATGATTGTAGATCTCTGTTCTTTGATAGTATTATGCTGCTTTGATCCCACAGGTGCTCTTTGAAGCTGGGTAGATGAAGGAGAAGCAGCAAGGATCTGTCAAAAAGGAGAGGAATCAAGCAAGGAACCAAGCGTAAGACTGAGGTTGGTGTCCTTCATTCCACTCTTATCTACTTCTCATAAAGGAAAATGAAAGTGGTTTTAGTTTGTTTGTTTCTAAGATAGCTACCAGTCCTAGTGGGACTAGCAGATCCGAGTGGACACTAGATTTCCCGATAACAAAATGGAGACTCCACTGGGGAGCGAATACATTGGTTTTTTTGTCCATATTTGTTTGTTTTATAAACTTACAGATGGAGCCTGAAGTCAAGCCAGCTAGCCTTCGAACTGCATTTGCTATGCAAGTGCAAAGTAGATAAATGCTGCTTCAGTCTATCTCCGGGTTTTGTTTATAAACAGAACAATTGATTTGCGAACTTTCTAATTTCCCTAGTGGTGGCTCTACTAACCTCATTAGAATTTCCCTTATGATTTCTATTTACTATACATCATTTGCTTGGCCTAAATCCCTAAACTGAGCTGCAAACTATGACCAAGAGCCAAGTAAAGTCTCGTCCTGGTACCATCGCACCCTCTCTTCAAGGAAACCAGTATGCATCGCACCTCCCCTGTGCAGTAGGTGGGATGCATCCCTGTTTCCCTATGTTATAGGTGCGATGATCAGAAAAGGCTAATTTTGGCTCCAGGTTTTGGTTTTTTCTTCACTCTTTTCAGCTCTCTTCTGGAGTTTTTTTGTCTGTGATCAGTATACCACTGTGGAAACCCCCTTCCTTTCCATCATTCTGCCTCCATTGTGCAAAGAACTGTGAATGTTTTTATGTATTTTCCACCATTTTTAGTTCTCTTTTACAAAGTAGTATCATAGTCGAACTGTCGTCTTTTGATTTGGAAGTGTCATTTTCAGTCAAAGAAAAGAATTCTATTGTTATTGATGGTCGATTATACAGTTACTCTTGTATTTGATTTGAATTAGTAGTTTTTCAAGTGTCGAAAGCAGTTTTCAATTCAAAATAGTAAAGTTTCGTCATTATCTTCCTTTCATTTTGAAGAGAAATTTGTTAGTACTGTCGCTTTGAAAAGATAATTCAGATTGTACTTAGCGTTCTTCTTGTCATTCACACATTAAGAAAGCTGAAAACAAATACATGCATGTGCATTTTCATTTAGACTTCTTGTTGGTTTGATTTAGGACAATGCATCTAGTGTGTGCTCTCTACTCTATGTTGAAAGAATACCATCTCTCTTTCTTTAGTAGTTAGGATTTTCATTGCAAAAAGAAGATTAAACGATTGTTTATCATCTTAGATTGCATTTTAGGAATTGTACATCTACATCACGCGGTGAACCTGAAAGGCAATTTTTTTAAGAAAGATCAACTGTAAAATAAATTTAATGAACCTAAAAACGCTTTGGAACCTAACGCACAACATCTAGAAGTCTAGGCTAGAGACGTATTTCATTGTTGTAAAGCCTGGTAACTGTTGCTTTCATTGTTGGTTGGGTGATTCCTCCTCTTTGAGACGACAAGTGCCATACGGACTTGTGCTCCCACATACCGTCGAGTATATATTGGGAGACCACAATAGGCTATATCCTTTATCCATAGGAAGCTGTGTCTGCTGCCCTATCGATTGCAATGCACTGAACACAACATTCAGGAAGATTGACTGCCATACCATAAAAAGTATTCTGCAGTTTTGCGATTGGTTTGGTAATCCCTCTGTCTAGATTTCCAGAGTAGTCTCTTTCATTCATTTTCAGACTCCTTAAAGGAAAAGGTCCATCTGAGCACTTGTCACTTCAAGCTCATTAAAAATCGAAGGCGACTAGAGTCATCTTTTGTTTTTTCTCAACTCTTAAAAATTGAAAAAACAAGTTGTGTCAAAGCGTCTAAAATTCATTTAATTCAGAAACATTTTCCCCTTTATTTTTAGTTGATCGAGTAATCCGTAATCGTGGAAGAAAGTCAATTGAAACCCCATCGTTCGCAGAGACTTACGAGTCAATCGTCTTTGTCCCCAGAATCAAAACTATTCCGGACAAAGCGAACTCGTTTAACCGGCTCAAAGTCCCCTGGTCAAGTTGGAACAAGTGTTCCAACACCCTCGGAGACTCCAGTTACTCCAAACATTTCTGGTACCCTTGCCTTAACAGAAGAAGTTCCTCAACCACAAGAGGACAGTAGAACTGATCCTAGTGTGAAGGTAAACACTTCTATACCTGAACCGGCTACATCCATAGCTGATTCGGAAGGTTTTGTTCCCCAAACATCAGTTGCTGCAAAATCTATACCTTATTCAGCACCAGAAATATTTTATAGACCTGACGGTCTACCTCTTCCACCCGGTTTGATTGCTATAGAAGATATTGTAGAGGATCCACCATCTAGTACTCCATCGCAATTTGGAGTAGGGGTCACTCTATATCCTTCTTCATCAGAAATTACTCTACCGTTATCGGAAGTTCCTGTAGAATCGCTAGGAAACCTTTTGGATAGACTAGATATGTCTGAATAACCGTCGACATCTAGGACTGTGTCATCTGACACAGCAGTAGCAGAACTTCCTGCTGCTACTCCAACAATGTTCGCTGGCATACCGTCTATCGCAACTAGCCCTCAATCACTGGATGGGATCCATCCAGGGGCTGTTTCGACGATATGGTCTGTTCCCATTTGTTCGTCTGGAATAATATATGGAATCTCTTATGTTGAGTCTCAACAAATTGATCCTTTGCAATGTCAATTTGGGTAGTCCGGTCCTTAAAGGCAAATAATTCCCTAAATCACTGGATTACCGCCGTATGGGGCAAAATATGCCCTTTCATTATCTCCTTCAGGAGGTCAAACATACGAGAGTTCCCAACAGAATTCAGGTTATGCTGGAATTACATCCAGTGGTTAGATGCCAATACTGCCTCAACAACCAAGAGTTGTATACTCAATGCAACAAAGTTTGCCTATGTCAAATATTCCCACTACACCGGCTATTGTGACGGTGTCGCAAGTACAAGCGTTACCTCTTGTATGCTAACCTCAAGTCTCTCAGGTTGCAATCCAACAGCCCCTTGTCCCTGCAACGCCACCACAATCATCGGTTAGTGGCTCCTTAACTGGAGTGACCCAGGCTCAAACGGGTACCATTACCCCTCATCTCGGTCAAACAGCCATTATTGGGCAACAACACATGGTCTCACAACCATGGCTAGTGCAATATCAACAACCACAATTCCAACAAGTTTACCTTGGATCCGAGCACCAAGTCTTTGCAAGTAATGGGCAGCGGTATATTCAAAATGGACAACATCAACCATTTCATAATGGCTATGCCCATCAACCTTATCAAAGTTATCAACATCAAATGCACTATGCTGGTATGCAAAGACCCACTACTCAGGCAATCCCATCTTATCCTGGGTATTCTTCGCCAGACCTGAATCAACAGTTGCCCTTCATGGCAACTTTAGAGTTACCAGATCTAAATCGGCTAACAAACAATCCAATCGCTTACGCCCCTTGGTGGCCAGTGATTCCTCATAAACTTCCATCAGATATTCCTAAATTTAATGGAAATCCGGGTGAAGACCCATCGAATCATGTGATGACCTTTCACCTGTGGTGTTCATCTAACACCCTAAATGATGATTCGATTAGGCTTCGCTTTTTTCAGCAAACGTTAACTGGTCCGACAGCAAAATGGTATATCGAATTGCCTATAGCTTCATTTGATAACTTCAGCGCCCTAGCCACAACCTTTTTTACCCATTTTCAATTACCCATAAGGTACGAAACGGGAACAAAACTTCTTACCAATTTCAAGCAGACGACAGCCACTCACATATCCGATCATATTCATGAGTGGCGACGTCATCGTAGAATGGTAAAAACATATGTTCCTGATCAACTATTGGCTGAATGGTTTATTAAGTCATTGTTACCTTCTATTACGGAAGATGTGGCAAAGGGAGGGGTCATCACTGAAGAGCAAGTAATTGCTCGTGCGCAATATCTAGACTTGATCTATACTCAGTCTGGCATGCTCTACGATAAAATCCCTGATGCTCCTAGACCAGAATTTTCCATTCCTCCATCTCCTAAACCAAACAAAGACTCTCATGCCGGGGACAACATGATAGGAACGACCAGCACAAAAACCACAAAGGCCAAGTTGAAGAAAGCCCGTACGGTTTTAGGTCAAAATGAAAATGAAGAACTTCTCGCCTCGGAAGTAAATGCCGTGTAGACTGACAAAGGCAAAGGAACCAAGCAACCAGGAGGCAAGAAGAAAAAGAAAGGGAAGAAGAAAAAATAGGAGGAGTCGTCCCCTGAAAAATCTTCTGCAAATCCTTCTGGAGATAGGAAACCAAAAATTCCATGCCTAATATATGATGAGGATCATTGGACAAGAGAGTGTCCGTATAAAGCTGAGCTTAGAAAATTCTTCAAGAATTCAAAACCCTCGGCGGTATTGATTGATCTGTTTCCAAATCCAGGAACAAATCTGGTTGCTAGTGACAATGCTTCCCTGTCCCAAGTGCTAATGTTGTCAGTTTCAAAGCAGCAAAATGATGCTTTGATATCAACAAGGAATAAAGATTACGGGAATCCACAGCTGTCGGACAACAAGGCCAATGATCAACCCAATAGAGCGACAAGAACTTCGACCGAAGTTGTGCCACCCATAATTCTTGAACTAACGATAAAGCTGTCAAAGGGAGTAGTACAAAAATCAACATTTAATCCTCATGCTAGAGTAGCACAGCATTATAATATAGTGGAGGATCTGTCCCAATCGCCATCTGCTATGTCGACACTTGAGGTACTGAAAAATTGCCCCTCCCAAAAGCAGGCTTTATTATCAGCAATAGGTGGGATTGACCCAACAGATTCCAATCTGGTGTCCTTTAATCATAAAGGATATGACCCTCAGTTACCAGCTCAACTAGATTTCCTCATTCAAGTGAAAGCCCTCAACAAAACTATTCATTGAACAATTATTGATGAGGGGGCATCTACATGTATTATGTTGATGAGTTGCTGGAAAACTTTAGGATCTCCACCCTTGTCACGATCTTCGACAACATTAAAAGAATTTGATGGACGAACTTACACCCCATATGGGATTTTAAGTAACTTGCAAGTCGAACTGGGGGGAAAAATAGTAGAAATAGATGTTGAAGTAATTGACGGAAACCTCGATTACAACATCCTACTAGGAAGGCCTTGGATATATGCTATGGAAACTATTGTGTCGACCTACTTCAGGAAGATTACATTTCCCTTTCAAGGAGGAATTACAATCGTCGACCAACAGACATTTCTCCCCAACAGTTCACAAGTTACGGGAAGCATTCCGATGATCCACGGAAGCCCTCACTCGCTTCAAAATATCGGAGTAGGCATTCTAAAAGACCCTATATTAATGGGGAATTTTGCCCTACCGCCTCCAATAAATTTGGCGGAAGTGGCAACGATGGGAACCTACAATATGATATCTTCTATTCAAAAGATCTTTGAAAACGATATTAACATGGATCATCTGCAGGTATTGCCTCCAAGCCCAATAGAAATCTTTTAGCAATCAATGTTTCTAGCATGGGAGGCAAACCCAAATCAACGCTCATCAAGTGTTTGGATAGATAGGTCTAAGGAATATGGTACCCCTTCAGATCCTTGGTCGCAAGTACATTATACAGACGATGGAATCGTTCAGTCAATGATGATTGATGGGGCACCATGGGAAGATTACCACCATCGTTCCCATCTTCTGGATTACAAAGAAGATACTCCTAGAGACCTTCATCATCCCTCAGTTTTTGATTTTCTATCAAATACTGTAAACACGGTGGATTCCGAGTGAAACTTGTCCAATATTGAAGAGACTATCGCCATAAATATCTCGACCAAAACAGATGTTGTTGTAGAGAATATTCATGTCGGCAAATCTTGTTCTCCTTCAGAACTTGAAATATATAACGCTCTTTTTCGCGAATTCATAGATGTCTTTGCTTGGTCGTATGATGAAATGCCAGGCATTGACTCAAACATAGTTGAACACGAAATTAAGATGTATCCAGATGTCAAACCGGTACGACAACGGCTATGGCAGGTGCACCCCAAGAAGCCGCTGCCATCAAGGCAGAAGTTGAAAAACTTCTCCACGCTGGTTTCATTTACCCGGTTCCTCTAACCGATTGGGTATCGAATATTGTTCCTGTAATGAAAAAACAAGGAATGATTAGAGTGTGCTTCAATTATAGGGATGTAAATCAAGCTTGTCCAAAAGACAACTACCCTACACCCTTCTTTGACCAGATAATTGATGAATGCGTTGGATGTGAAATCTTCTCATTTATGCATGGATTTTCCGGGTATAATCAAATAAATATCTGCCCACAGGACCAGTCAAAGACCGCATTTATTTGTCTGTGGGGCACATTTGCATATCGCTAGCTACCCTTTGGTTTAAAGAATGCAGGGACAACATTTCAGAGGGTAATGACTTATGCCTTCCATGACATCAAAAACATCGTTCAACCATATCTCGACGATCTTTCGGCTCATTCGCGAAAACAGACCGATAATCCGCAACATTTGAGAGCGATATTTCTACGTTGCCGACACTACAAGATATGACTCAATCCATACAAATGTGTATTCTGTGTCAGTTCTGGTCGTTTACTTGGCTTTGTGGTCTCAAAGGACGGGATTCATCTTGACCCATGTAAGGTTGAGGCAATCATTAATTTGCCTCCGCCTTCAAATTTGCTTCAGATTCAGAAAATCCAAGGGAAGGCAAACTTTCTGAGGAGGTTCATTCCAAATTACACCGAACTTGCTAAAGGTTATACTCGTCTATTGAAAAAATAAGTACCCTTCGTGTGGGATCAGGTCACGCAAGCTTCCTTTGATGCTTTAAAAGAATCCCTAATAAAAACATCATTAATGTACACTCCTGATTATCAAAAAGACTTTAACCTGTATCTAGCTGCAGCGGATACAACCATTGCAATGGTTTTAGTTCAAGAAGAAAATGGAATTGAACATCCCATATATTATTTAAGTAGAAACTTAAATGATGTAGAAAGCAAGTATTCCTACGTTGAAAAGCTAGCTCTCACAGCTGTTCAAGCGATACAAATATTTCGACACTATATCCTCTTTCGAAAAACTACCATTCTGTCAGATTGCAACCCCATGACTTATATATTGTCGCGACAGTTGCTGGGGGGAAATATTAAAAATGGATAGCAATTCTACAAGAGTTTGATATGGAATTTATAAAATAAAAATCAAAGAAATCCCTGGTTTTCGTGAAGTTACTATGCGATCTCCCATCGTTGTCCAACGATGTAACATTAGAAGAAACAATCGTGGATGAATCTTTGTTTCTGATATCTTCAAGCAATCCATGGTATGGAGACATAATAATCCATCTCCAAACCCAAACATATAGGCCTAATACCTCCTGCTCGGAACAACGACACATTCAATACCAAGCAAAATACTACATGATCGTCGGTGATACACTTTACTGTCGTGGTGTCGATACAGTTCTGAGGAGGTGCCTCACCCACGAGGAGGCTGAAAAAGTCTTGAATGATTGCCATTCAGGCGCGTGTGGAGGGCATAAATCTGGTTACGCTATGGCACAAAAGATTTTACGAGCAGGATACTTCTGGCCAACAATGTTTAAAGATTGCATAACCGCAGTCAGAAGTTGCCATGCATGTCAAATCTTTGATCAAAAAACCAGAATACCACACGCACCTCTGCAACCAGTAGTTGCTATTGGGCCATTTTCCAAATGGGGCATAGATTTCATGATATGTAACCCCACCTCGGTAGGGGGGCATGGGTATATCATAGTCGCAGTAGACTCTTTTACCAAATGGGCCGAGGTGATGCCTACATTAAACAACAGTGGCGAAATGGCTGCCCTCTTCTTTTTCAATCATGTAGTTTCCAGATTCGGCGTTCCACAGGCCATAGTCACAGATCATGGATCACATTTTTGCAATCACATGATGGTTGAATTGGCTGCCAAGTTAGGGTTGTCCCACGACAACTCTACTCCGTATTATCCGTAGGCTAACGGACAAGTTGAGGCAATCAACAAGGTCCTGAAGCGGATGCTGCAAAGGATGATTGGAGTCCACAAAAGGAGTTGGCACCTGATCCTATATTCAACCTTGTGGGCATGCTAGGCATCGGTGAGGAATGCAATCGGGTTTACACCTTTTCAATTGGTGTATGGCCTGGAAGCAATCTTACCAGTTCAGTGTGAAATCTTGTCCCTCAAACTCGCAGTCGACCTTCTCCCTGGAACTTTTGAAGAAGAGGCTCATTTCTTGGAACTAATCCAATTGGATGAAACCCATCGTGATGCAGCTCTGGCCAACGAAGCCCATAAGAAACGAGTCAAGGTGCAGTTTGACAAGAATGTCAAACCCCGTGTCTTTTCAGAAGGTGACCTGGTCTTACTTTACGATCAGGAATCTGACAAATTGGGAGCAGGTAAGTTCAAATCCTTATGGATGGGCCCCTATATTGTTAAACATGTATTAGCAAAAGGAGCCTATGAGTTAGTAGATTATGATGGGATTCCACTGGCGCAACCTCGCAACGGGTTGTACCTTAAGCGTTACTATGCTTGACTCAAGATAGTAACCCCTATGCTTTTGTTACATTTTTGTTTTCGCTAAGGGTAATTGTTTTGGTTAAGTGATCCGCTTTTACATTTATTGCAGATGTCGGACCTATTGGAATCATTTTTTGGATATGCCGACGGAGCGAGTCATAGTTCGCGGAACCTATCTTCTGCGGCTATTGGTCGGTCAGCAAACAATATTGCTGAATACAGTGCGTTGATAGAGCTCCTCTCTGATGCCATTACGCGTGGCATATGCCAACTAGTCGTCAGGCTAGACTCACTACTCGTCATCCTACAACTCATTGGTATCTACTCCGTACGGAATCCAGCTATCTATCTTATGTTCCTAAGAGTCAAGATTTTGGAAAGGTAGTTTGATTCTATTCAATACCAGCATATTTCCAGAAACTTAAACACATTAACAGACTCATTGGAAAATTATGTGTTAGATGGACATTTGCAACATTTATAAAGGAAGCATTTCATCAAATATTTGCATCAAGATCATGTAACTCAACCAAAATAAAGCTCCAAAAATAAAAAATATATATAATTATTTATGGTTCATACATAATTTTTTGTAACTAGGAAAAAATCGGTCAAATGACCCAAAACTCAAAATGCTAGGGGGCACCCTAGTCTAATGATGCTGGTGATAACAAGTCACCGCCTGTGCAATCATGCATAAAAGCCTAGTCCATCGACTCGGCACACTAGTAGTATGTCGTTGCAACCTCAGGGGTAGCTCGTCAGTCCTCATGTCCGAAATACCAAGAGTGAGACCCTCGACCTGATCCTGCAATGCTGAAAGAGTCTCGGCCACATCAAGGTCGTAGAGGATAGCTCTCCCCACAGCCTCTCCTGCTGGAGTGGCAACTGGTACTCTCAGACGTACTACTAGCCGAACTGGTCCAACATTTGCATGAGCACATGCGTTTTGATTAGTCCTGATAGAAGAAAGCAAAATAACATTATAAAAAGAAACAATGAACAGAGATATGGTCAGAGAATTTACCAATAACACCCCACTGCTCACCAACCGACAGCACCAAATCCAGGTCACCCTGGAAATCCATACCAGCATATGGATACTCGGAAAAAACCATCTCCTGACAGTTGAACCACTCGAAAAAGGTATCAGAAAAGGAAACCTGGGACTGACCAGCATGTCGGGCCATAAGGTCGACCCATCTCTGCATCTGTGGCTCAGTCGGTAGAGGTAAGCTAAGTGAGATGTTGATCCAGGTGGAGATTGGTGGCCACCTGCCAAGTCCACCTGGACCCCCACCATTGTCTTTCTCAGCATTTTCAGTTTCCTTAATTGTAGCACAACTTACTATTTTTAGCAGTTTTTCGGGTCCTGAACTTCCGGAGCTGTTTTGAGGCCCTAAACGACGTTCTTTTGGGAATCCGGGGGCAACATGGGTCCATGGAATGGACCGATGTTGCCCATTCCAACAATGATAGTGCTCGGATAGATCTTTCTAATGAGCTATTGTACGCGTCAAACGGAGATCATATGCCAAAGTTACGACCCTGGGAAGTTGATGTACCAATTTACCCCAAACAGGGCCCACGGTTTGGCGTTTCATCTCCTAGGGTTAGGTTTTGGAATGTTAAGGGTTTTCCATTGTTTCTCAACAATAAATAGGCCTTCGAGCCTCATTGTAACACAGTTCAGAGGCATGTAGCCATCACATCTCTCCTCAGAGATAAGCTACCATCGCCCTAGCTGGTTTATTTCCATTTCTGGTTGTAAGCATATTTCAGTATTTTCCATTAATGAAATGAAGTATTATTTCCGCTGCATCTTTGTGTATATGGTTATCTCTGTAATTTGTTACGTTCCTGTTTAAATCCGGATCAGTGGTATCAAAGCGGTCCGCTTTTTCTCTGTTTTTCTTTGCATGTCCCCAACAAGGTCGGGATATAAGGAGTTAGGGCTTGAACTGGTTGAACCTTTGCAAGACCAGCCTCGCAAATCCAGACGGCCTCCCATGGCGGACGAGAAGAAAGACGAGGGGGCACGAGATCCCATCAAAATCTTGCTCGAAGAAGCCCTCGAGCGACAACGGAACGCGATGATGGACAGCTTCGCCCAGATCCTTCAGCGGCTACCCAGAAGCAACGCATCGGCTTCCAGCAGCTACTCTGGAAACGCCACACCCTTTAAGGTACAAGTTAATTTTGAAATCCCCATATTCGAGGGTCAGATAGATGCAGATGCCGTAGATAAATGGTTAAGTCTGCTAGAGGGTTATTTTTCTGTTCATGAATTTTCGAGTCGGGAAAAGATTGTTTTTGCTCTTCTCAAAGCAGCCCCCCACGTCAAGGACTGGTGGGAAACCTACTGCGAGTAGAAGGATGAAAGTACTGGCTCACTATTTTCAGCCACACCCACCTGGGATTCATTCCGGGATGCCATCAAGGAGTAGTACTACCCTGTCGGAAGCTATGAGGATGAATACATAAAGTGGACCACGCTGCGGCAGGGAAGGGACCAAGACGTGCCGGAGTTCACCAATCTTTTCCATACCCTTCGCACAAAGTTGGGTATCAAGGATTCGGAGCAACATTTGATACTCAAATACCGTGGCTGCCTGCACAAGTACATCCAGGAATAAATACAATTCCTAAACATCCCCTCGCTCGGCGCAGCATACCGATATGCCGTCAAGGTCGAGCAAAAGTTTAAACAAAAGAAGCGAGACTTTGGATATGCGAATCCAAAGCAGGGGAAAGGTGCCCCTAAACCACAGAACAAAGGACAAAGCCAAGGCGGGACAACCCAAGACAACCAGCCGAAGTTGCAAGCAAAGAACAGCACCGCGAAGCTGAGAAAGGACACTGGAAAATGGTGCGAGTTCCATAAGAGCTCCACTCACAACACAAGTGAGTGTCGGGCCAAGCAGTCACTGATGGCTGAGCTAAAGGTTTCAGAATCAGATGCATGTTCCGACTCTGAGTTAGAACCCGATAAGGGGTATGAAAAAGGGAAGCAGATCATTGATGCGGATCCCAGCGCCACTGTTGCTACCGCAAAGATCCAGAAAAATGAACCCGAAGATCCAGAGGAGGAGGAGCGTCTCTTCCACTCCTAGATGTGGGTAAAGGGCTCCCCGATACAGTTCATTGTTGATAGCGGGAGTCAAAAGAACCTCATTCCGGCAGAGGTCGTGAAGCGGTTGGGCTTACCGACCACAGCACATCCACAACCATACACCATTGGGTGGCTTCACCAAGGACGAGATCTTCGCGTGAGCTAGCAGTGTTGCCTTCCATACAACATCAAGCCCTTCACGGATGAGGTATTGTGTGACATTGCTCCCCTTGAAGTTTGCGATGTATTACTAGGACAACCATACTTGTGGAAGCGACATGCTGTGTATGGATCAAGGCCCCGTGCTGTTATTATTACATTGGGAAATAAGTTGTTCAGGATACCAGAGGTAGCACCACCTGCCGCCATCTCTTTGATTACTGCAAAACAATGCAGTAAGATCATTTCCAAAACCAGGAAATTTGTTTTCCTGATGATACGACCTCAAGGAAAGAAGAAGACAGTGGTCACGGCCTCCAAACGGGGTCCCTCTGCACGACAACTACAGATGGACAAGGTTGTGGAGGAGTACGAGGACATCTTCACCTCCCCGGCAGGGGTTCCTCTGCACTGTCAAGTCAAGCACTCCATCGATCTGACCCCAGGTGCGCCACTACCCAATGGACCAATTTATCGGCGCTCCGTTCTGGAGAACGATGAAATCAAGAGGCAGATTCAGGAGCTCCTGCAGAAAGGTCACATCCGTCTGAGTTCATCGCCCTGTGGGAGCCCGATCGTGTTGGTACAGAAGAAGGATGGGACGTGGAGACTCTGTATTGACTATCGGGCGCTGAACAAGATCACTGTCCATAATAGGTACCCGATCCCGCGGATTGATGACCTCCTAGATCAACTAAAGGGGGCGAAATATTTCAGCAAGATCGATCTGAAGTCAGGATATCACCAGGTACCAATCGAACCCTCCGATGTGTGGAAGACTGCCTTCAAATCCAAGGAGGGCCTCTTCGAATGGTTGGTCATGCCTTTCGGATTGATGAATGCTCCTGCAACCTTTATGAGTCTAATGGATGACATCTTGCGGCCATTCACCAACTCCTTTGTAGTAGTATACTTGGATGACATTCTGATCTTCAGCCAGAGTTGGCAAGAGCACCTCCACCACATCCGACAGGTTCTCCAAACACTGCGGCAACACAAGCTATGTGCCAATTTGGAGAAATGCACTTTTGGCATGACCCAGGTTCAGTATCTGGGATACATCATTGATGAACAGGGGGTGCATGTCAATCCAGCCAAGATCCAAGTCATTCGGGATTGGCCCTCTCCAACCACTCTAACAGAGCTCCGCAGCTTTCTAGGTCTTGCCAACTTCTACCGCAGGTTTGTGTTGGGGTTTTCTCATATTTCTTGGCCCTTGAGTCAAGTCACCAAGGGCGGGGCGAAAGCAAAATTGTTTTGGTCTGAATCTCAACAGAAGGCATTCAAGGAGTTGAAGGATCGCCTCTTCACGGCACCAGTGCTCGCGTTACCAGATTTACAACAACCATTTGAGGTCGAGACAGATGCCTCTGACCATGCTATTGGGGCAGTCCTTACTCAACATGGACATCCAGTGGCATATCACAGTGAAACACTTTCAGACACAGTCCAGAAGTACCCCACTTATGATAAAGAGATGTATTCCATTGTACAGGCCTGCCGACAATGGAAGCATTACATTTTGGGGAAGGAAACGGTCATCCACACAGACCACCGACCTCTGCAGTTCATACAGACCCAAGGGAAATTGCAGAATGATCGCCATCAAAAGTGGTCTACATACTTGCAACAGTTTCACTTGAATATCAAGTATAAAAAGGGCAGCACCAATAATGTTGCAGATTGCCTCAGTCGACCACCGATCATGGCGCTAACCACCGTGCTCAACTCTTTTGGGCACGAGACTTCTGATTGGCCACTTCTCTACAAAAGTGACCCAGAATTCGGCCACACATACCAGACACTCTTGGAGGGTCAGTATGTTGCAGATTTTCACCTCCAGGATGCTCTATTATGCCACCTGGGTCACCTTTGTGTTCCTTCAAGCGAGCGTGCCAAGATGATTTGGGAAGCACACTACAGTCGGGCTGCTGGGCATTTCGGGGTCGAGAAAACCGTGGCAGTACTGCAAAATTATTTCTATTGGCCGAATCTTCGACAGGATGTTGGGAAGTACATCCGATCATGTACTGCATGTGCCATTGCCAAACCGACCATTAAGAAGCACGACCTCTATACCCCGTTGCCTACCCCTAGTCGACCTTGGGAATCCATCTCCATGGATTACATGTCAGGCCTTCCTTCCACTAAGCATGGAAATGACTGTGTTTTTGTGGTCGTCGACAGGTTCTCGAAGATGGCCATTATGGTGGCCTGCAAGAAGAATATCACAGTAGAAGCCACTGCTAAACTCTTCTTTGAACGAGTGTGGGTGCACTTTGGGATCCCACAGTCTATCATCTCAGATCGGGACAGTTGGTTTCTCAGCACATTTTGGTCCAGTCTCTGGTCAATGCTGGACACCAAACTCACGAAGTCCACAGCCTTCCATCCTCAAACTGATGGCCAGACAGAGGTTGTCAACAGGATGATTGTGCACATTCTGCGCATGTATAACTCAAAGCATCCATGCACATGGGATGAGAGCCTCCCCTATGTTCAGCACAGCTACAACTGAGCTCTTCACAGCTCCACTGGCCATAGCCCTTTTCAGGTGGGTTTGGGATTCCAGCCACTATGCCCCATTGATGTGGCCATGCCACTTGCAGCTACTCACATAAATTCAGCTCATGTCTAGTCCGAAACAGATAAGGCCACCAGCTTCATTGAGCGCATCCAACATATTCGCCAGCAGGTCCATGACATTCTTGAGAAATCAAATGCCAAGTACAAGCAGCGACATGATCAACACCGGGTGCCACACAAGTTTCAGGTGGGCGACAAAGTCTGGTTGCATTTGCAAAAGGAACGCCTTACTGGAGCCTATCAGAAATTGAGACCACTCCGATATGGTCCTTACACCATTACTAAGGCTATGGGAGACAATGCATTTGAGCTCAGCATTCCCCCATTCCTTGGCCTGCACCCAGTGTTCAATGTGGACCGCCTTCGGCCATACTTTCCACCATTGCTAGACACATCCGACATTGCAGAACAGCTCAAACCCACAGAATTAAATCCAGATTGCATGGAACAAGCTGCAACTGATCGGATCATGGAAACACAGATCAAGAACACTCGCCAACAGAATATCCAACTATATCGAGTTGTCAAAGCAGGCCAATTCCTTCAGCAGGGCAAGTGGCTCACCAGGGAACAAGTTCAACAGAAGTTTCCTCATCTCATGGAGGAGCTCAACGCAATGGGGACCATTGCTTCCTAAGGGGGGAGGAATGATCCAGGTGGAGATTGGTGGCCACCTGCCAAGTCCACCTGGACCCCCACCATTGTCTTTCTCAACATTTTCAGTTTCCTTAATTGTAGCACAACTTACTATTTTTAGCAGTTTTTCGGGTCCTGAACTTCCGGAGCCGTTTTGAGGCCCTAAACGACGTTTTTTGGGGAATTCGGGGGCAACATGGGTCCATGGAATGGACCGATCCATGGACCGATGTTGCCCGTTCCAACAATGATAGTGCTCGGATAGATATTTCTAATGAGCTATTGTACGCGTCAAACGGAGATCATATGCCAAAGTTACGACCCTGGGAAGTTGATGTACCAATTTACCCCAAAGAGGGCCCACAGTTTGGCGTTTCATCTCCTAGGGTTAGGTTTTGGAATGTTAAGGGTTTTCCATTGTTTCTCAACAATAAATAGGCCTTCGAGCCTCATTGTAACACAGTTCAGAGACATGTAGCCATCACATCTCTCCTCAGAGATAAGCTACCATCGCCCTAGCTGGTTTATTTCCATTTCTGGTTGTAAGCATATTTCAGTATTTTCCATTAATGAAATGAAGTATTATTTCCACTGCATCTTTGTGTATATGGTTATCTCTGTAATTTGTTGTGTTCCTGTTTAAATCCGGATCAGATGTACTGTGGCTGCATCTGTGGGATCTTTTCCAAGGCGAAACGGTCAAAATAGAACCATAGCCGAAGTTCAATTTTCCATTTTTTACCTTGGTCAGTTTCTCTTTCATCACAGGGAGCACTGTTTCACACCAGTTGAACACCTTTGGTTCAAGGCATTCCAAGGCGTACTGCATATAGGACCTATTAGCTACGTGAGGAGCCGCACTGCCAGCTAGTCTAGTAAAAGTGAATAGAATGGTGCTCAAGGACCGGTCATCGACATCTCGGATGTTGATCTTGTTGTCCTTACTCGGCTGAGATCCCTCTTTGAAAAACCGGCGAATATAATCTCTCACGGATTCGCCCCCACGGGCGGAACCTGATAGTGAAAGAGGGGCACCACGCCTCGATAAACCGGTCAAAAAATAGATGTCCATGATAGTCAAGGGGATAGATTTTCCTCTAATCTGAAACACCTAGTTGGTAGGATCCCATGCATCGAGAAAATATTGCAACAAGTTGATTTGTTGCCTCATGCTAGAAATGCAGAAAAACTTGAACAGGCCACAGTTCTGCAGTGCAGTTACCGTAACCGGATCATGTAGAGCAAGCATGTCCTCATCTTCATGCTCACGTTCTCGCCATGTAACAACCATTTTGCTCCGATAAATCTCTGCAAAACAAGCAAGAGAAGAGTCAGGATCCTGATTTGGAAAAAAACAGGCAAAAATTCCATGAGAAAATAGTGCAAAAACTTCCCTTCTCATGCCCATCGCACCCCTAGCAATGTACTGGGTGGGATGCATCCTGACTGGCCAATGGCCAAGCTAGGATGCATCGCACCTTTCGATGTAGAAAGGGTGCGATGGATCCAGGGTGAATTTTTCAAACCCTAGAGGCTCAGAAAAACAGGGAAACATGCACAGAATTCAAAAAGGAAGGAATGCAACTGAAAAGCTCAGGTTTAGCTCCTACCTGGTCCAGACGGCACCAAGAATCGTCCACAGAATCTCCCAAAATCAGCTGGTGAAAATCAAGGGGGAAAAGCACCTCCAGAGCTCCAAAAAACCAAAGTTCAAATGAAATGGTAAAATGAGGGGTAAAAAACCACTTTTAAATAACTTTTCACATAATTTGAGTGAAATATTAGTGTTTTGAGTCATTTTTGAAACATATATTGTCCATTTCTAATCGGTTTGATGAAGAAATTGAACAGGCGGTACAACCTTTGGAGGAACAAAGTGATTAACGGTGAAATTAAATCAATGACCACTATCACGAGCAGTTTTTATGTGGAGTTCAAGCTCATTAAAAATTAAACATAAGCAATGAGCAAACTTTCCCGAGAGTTTGAGCTCATTAAAAAATGAACCTATTTCCAGTAAATAACCATTGTGAATGCATTATCATCAACTTCTGAGCCATGGTTGTGTTCTCATCATCACCTCCACTCTGTTTTAGCCGATCATTCACCTCCATTTGATTGTTTACACCTTTTGAGGAACAATTGCGAAGAGTGATCCTGTTAGCCATCCTTGTGACACTGCCGTGATTGGGAAATTCCAAGCCTTACCTGGAATTAGTTGCTACCTGAAATTATCACTCGTTCTTCAAAAATGAGTCTCCTTTAAGCTCTTTTCACCTGACTCGTAAAATATGAAAAGATTGTCGAGCGATTGGCCTCTCCAGCTCATTAAAGTGACCGGAAGTGCTATCCCTCCTCTAGATTTTAATCTTTTTGGACCTGAGGGATTATTACATAAAAAGATCGAGCGCTTGTCTTGTTTGGCTCGTTAAAATTACTGAAAGTTCATCCCTTTCGTATTATTTTATACTTTTTCGGACTTAATTGATTACATGACAAAAAAGGATTATTGGAGTTTCCTTTACGTCCCTTTCAGACTCTCTAAAATTGAAAAGGACCGAGTTATCTTTTTCGTTAAACTCGTTAAAACCGAATAGCGACAAACTTGTCCATACAGACAAGAACGAGTTTCACTGTCGCTAGGCTCGTTAAAATATAGCGACGGGTTTGCCCGAAGGGAAAATTATAGAACAAGCATATGTTATCCTCCTTAAGCTTGACAAAAATAAAGAGGTACTGGTCAGCAATGACTGGGGAAAAATTGAGAAGAAAACTTGAAGAAACTTTATTGGTAGCAAGTCACTCTTGAACATGACATTTTCACTCCGCATCCGAGTCGGGTTGGGTTGTTCTGTTCACTGGTCATATCACCATTGGTCCATCACACCATCCACATTTGGGGTTAACGCTACCAATCCATCATGTCAGTGTCGCTGATATGTTCAAGAGAAGTCGCTCAGAGAACTCACCTGTGTCTCATCCGCTGCAATACATTCACACTCCATTCTTTCATGACTGCCACCCTGAACCCTGTATCATCAAATCGTTTTCATCTCCAAAATCATTTACTCTGTTTCGTGTCGTAGATGTGGGATTCATTAAGGCCCTCCTACGGCGAGTCACTTCTTGTCGACATCAGCTCATTATCCAAGAAGTCAACTTAGGAACAACCCTTTTAGTACTTTGAAGCTTGCATGCCTCAATGGCAAGTTTCTCACTTCTGGCGATAGGTTTACATCAATGGCCTTCAACCGAAAGATTTTGCGTGGTGTTCGACGCAAAGTCCCTTTATTCACACCAAGCGAATTGTACTATAGTACCTTGAGGGTCATCATCATTATCGGTGATTCCTCTCACGCCTGTTAACAGCTTACATCATTGGCTGGTAATCAGGCGATGTCTTTGCATGTTCGACTCTAGAACATCTTTCACATGGATCAACTTGTACTCCGAGTGAAGATTGAGCGAGTTTGAAGATCTCAGATCTAGTTTGATCCATCCAGGCTGCGATATATTCAGGAAAATAAAGACATCAAATGTACATTGCTGCTGCACAGATGATCATCCGAATCAAAGGATGATGACTCTATTAGAATCATTAGTCTCCCGCACAGACAGTTGTCTACCTTATGTACATGAAAATGAATTTATAAAGCTAAGCATGGGAATGCCCGCATCAGCTAGATCATGAAAGATATTATGAAGATAATGTATTGTATTGTATCTTATTACAGGTCCCCTTCTAGCTCGAAAAAACTTCAGATCCTCATGCTAAAGCATTTCACCTGACATCAAAAGATTAATGACCTCATACTTTAGGGGGCAATTGTTATAGACATTTTTGGGCATTGCAACCCCAATCAGACATGTCCATAAACCAAGGGCTCCTAAGTCCCTAAAAGTGTTGTTCCATACCCTAAAAGAACAAGGTCAGTTGATTACATCATCTCCCAGAAGTTCTCCATGAAAAACTGCTCAGAACTGGTCAAAACTAGACCATCTCACCTCCTCCATGGTCAAAGTGCGATGCATCCCACCTAATGCACACGGGAGGTGCGATGCATACTGAAAAGCCCTTCTATGGGGTGCGATGGGCGAGAGTGGACAAATGGCAGAGGCAATATGCGAGGTGGATGATCATGGAATCTTCCAGAAACTTCTTTTGTGACACTTGCCTCTCTGAATTCACCCAGGGATGAGTAAGAGATCATCAATCTCAATGTGGAATCAAGAACTATCAGAGAGAGGACACTAATCAGAATCCCAGAAGCTGACTCACCCCCCTGTAATCATCTATATATGGATCCCTCATCCTAGAGATCCATAGGCTAGAATTTTGTATCTTGTAAGGAAGTGTTGTTGGTTCCTTGTTGGAATATCATAGTGTTGGGTGATCTAAGCTTTTTGTGAGGTGAAAGAAGGGCTTTCATGCTAGAGGATGACGCTAGGTCAGAACAATTGGTTGTAATCCTCTTTGCTATTCTTGATTATTAATAAATCTATTCAATTTTTCCTCCACATTCTTATATGTTTGATGATATATGCATTTGTGTGGTCAATATATATCTGGTCCTATATTGTTTATGATTGTAGATCTCTGTTCTTCAATAGTATTATGCTGCTTTGATCCCACAGGTGCTCTTTGAAGCTGGGTAGACGAAGGAGAAGCGGCAAGGATCTGTCAGAAAGGAGAGGAATCAAGCAAGGAACCAAGCACAAGACTGAGGTTGGTGTCATTCATTCCACTCTTATCTACTTCTCATAAAGGAAAACAAAAGTGGTTTTAGTTTGTTTGTTTCTAAGATAGCTACCAGTCTTAGTGGGATTAGCAGATCCGAGTGGACACTAGATTTCCCGATAACATTGATCTAGGAGTAGATGACAGAACATAAACCATCTTGGAAGTAAAGAAATTTCTAACAAAGAAGAACTTGGTTGTACAATTGATAGAGAAATGTCACACCTTGGAGGTAGCAGTTAACAGGTTTTTCGCTAGAATAGATGCATTGAACAAGAAAGGTCTACCTTCTCTATTTGTGATCAATGAAAAATTGATGACTAGGGAAGACTACAAGATGAAGCTTCAAGATATTGCAAAGGATATAACTAAGTATTCCCACATCAAAGGTAATATGACAGGGAGAGCTTTTTATGAATCTATCAGCAACATCAATTTTATTCAACATGAGATAAAACACATTTTTGCAGTAAAACCCACTTTTTCTCAATATACTGAGGTAGATGAGATCTAATACAAGGTAAAAAAGATTGCTATTCCAGATGAAGAGCGGTGGGATAAGTTGTGTGAATTCCAGGATTAAAAAGATAGGCCAAATTCACCAGCACAGCACCCGAATAGTGGACACTCAACAACTATTCTCCTCCAAAGTAGGGCCATATGTCCATATCACTTCACCAGATCCATTCCTTTTGATCACATTATTTATTTTCTATTAGTTCAAAGTCAATAATAAAATGTCGTGTCACTGAGGCATTAATTGTAATCTTTTGTAAAAAAATTTTAAATACTTCATTCGGTCAAAGTATTGAGGGTTGAACCCTTTAACAAGTTATCAAGCAAATTTGTACTAAGCTGGAGCATTTTTGAGATAATAAAAGATTCTAAATATGCCTCATATGGCCGGTCTCTCAGTGAGTTGTATTTCATCTTGTTTATTCATTATGTCTTCTTCATATAAATTAAGTCTTTTGCATTTATCCGATTTAAAATTTAAATGAATTTCAGTTTCATTTTGGATCCTCCGTGAAGTTGTAATTTAAATAAGAGATCAATTTACAGATCTATTTGTTATTGTAAATTCCGCTTTGAGTATAAATTGCACTAGATCTATGTGATAGTCTGATTATATTTTGTTGATTAAGAAAACATTGTTTTCTTAATTTTTTCTTACAAATGGTTAAATATTCAATTTGAATATTAAATCAATTATACCTCTCCATATTCTACTTCTCCATCCTACTAAAATCAAAATAACCATGTGCATTTAAAAAACAACCTTTTATTTTATTAAGAATCTATCTAAGTTTAAAGCACTTGTTTAGAAACAGTGCACTGGTCATCGAATCACTCAAAACAACAAAAGTTTATAGATGCTTTGGCATAACTAATTGACGTTAGGTTATCTCAAAGGACAATAGGGTCTAGAAGAAGTTCTTCTTTTCTAATAAAATGCACAACATTACTTACATAGTCAAGCATGATTTTGATATGCTAAAGTTATGGATCTAAGTTGTAATGTTGACTTATCATATGGATACATAAAAAACTCCTCTCTTATATAAGTGTCCACAAAAATGTTTGGCTCTAACATTATGTCTAAGGTTGTGCATATCATTTAAAACAATCTAAAACTTCTCCAAAGAAAAAAAAGATGGTTTGAAGTTTACGATTTTTCTTTTGTTATAACTTATATAAGCATTATAAGGTTACACTTAAAATAAAATGTATGATGATTATTATTTTATATTAAAAATTTACCCATTATCTATTTGGTGGTTTGTTAGCTTTTAACAGTGTAAAAAATTAGAAGGGTGATATTTTATTTAGAACAATATTTTTTTGAAATGTTTACTTAGTTTAATCTTGTCAATTGAAGTACAACTATTTTTGCAATTTTTCATCATGGAAGGGTTAGATGAAAATATACCCTTCAATTTGAAATGAGGAGGAACCATTCAAATTTAAGCAGTGGTAGTTAGTCATGTGAGTTAAACTTTCGATTGAAAGTCAAATGCTTTGACCTACTATTAATAAATCCTCATTATAAAAATAACTAAATAAATAAATCCATAAATATACATATTAAAATGAATAATTTTTAAGTTAAAAATGGTTTCAATAATTTTTGGGGAATTTTTTTATTTTTTTTCTAAATAGAGAAAAAACTGGTTTTAGAGCAAGACCTAAAACTTACTCTCATCAGTGAAGAATTTTTCTTCCTTGGAAGTGTAACATACCCCCTTACCTTACCAGGGTAAGAGAGTTGTTACTGGCAAATCCAATCACCATTGTTTGGTCATAGAAACGGGATTAGTAGGGCCAAACCCTCAAGTTTTTTTTCTATATATATATTTAATTTCTATATATTTACTCACACAAGGAATGACGATCACTAATATCACGCTACCTCGCGGACGTTCACCATGGGCTCATCTAAACAACAAGCGAGCATATAGTTGGGTCGTGAGCATCACCCTACTTCACAGTGCCACCTTACATTCTGACTCCTGACATTTGTGCTAGTTAGGGTGACCTGTCCTAGAGCTCGTGACTTTCCTTCCTCATTCTTGACCACATGATCACCAGACCCCTGACCTTCAACCTAGTCGGGTCAACATATCATCTGCGCATCCTACCATCAACATGCAGCTCGATCTTCCAACCTCCGACTAAGTTGGGTTCGACATCGCTTCACTGAAGTTAACATCACAACATTCATTCCGATTTCCAAGCTCTAGGCTATTCACTCGGCTATGTAGACCATGCAAATAGTCCATGTCGAAAGACTAGTCGCACAAGAGGAGAATATAGCTTCTCCAATCAAAATCTTTCTCGCCTGCGGTTCCGATCTGCGAGGATAAACCTTATCTAATCCTTTCCATAAGTTCAGGGTTTCACTCCATTTCACCACAAGGAATTACCTTCCCTTAACGTTCTATGATGGCTCAGTTAAGGGAATTCAGATCTGTAACATGCACGACCTTCAGTAGTGATCTTCGTTCTCTCCCCGAAAATCAAATCTACCATCACGCGGACTTCTTCAAGCTGGTCATTTTGATTACGGCTTGGTATCAAGGGTTTCTTCTACCTCTCGATCCACTTCAATACCTCACCATGCCATTGAATTCATACCAAGACATTCCACAACATTACCCCTTATGAGCTTGGGTGATAGCTACATTGAGGGGTTCCTACCCTGCATGCCCTCCCTTCCTTCGGGTATGGAATTTATCGGATAGCAGCATAGGCACTCCTGCATCTTTTTGTTGATAAATGGAAACAATAAATGCTAGTTTAATTTGTCCTTGGATTAAGGTGAGAAATAAAATCAAATTCTATTCTTATAGCTATTAAGAAATGGAAACAATAAATTCTAGTTTAATTTGTCCTTGAATTAAGGTGAGAAATAAAATCAAATTCTATTCTTATAGCAACTTGTAAATAGTTAATTAAGTTTAATTAACTTAATTAGAGTAGGAATTTCGAGTTGGAAGTCTTTTTTTAGTCATGTATATGTTCTCCCTAAGTTTTAGGGGTTTAGTATGAGTTTAAATTGAGTTGAAAATTAGATCACTCGGTTTATCGAGTTAAGTTCAGTTAAATTAGTTCCAAATTGTTTGTGGAACTAATAGAGAGTTAACATTTAGTTGGTGCACTAGTGAATCCACAAGTGTCACTCTAGTTAACTAAAGATTCCCTCATCAGAAACTCATGCATGTCGATTTTGAGAAAGACCTAGTTGAGACTAGAGTGCAGGGAAAATGTACTATGAGTTGTATTATTTACTGGAGTGTAAATATCATGCATGCATCAAAGATTGATCCTATGATTGGATTACACAGTTTTGGAAGAATGAATTCCCTTTAAATACAAACTATTCATCCTAGCAATTATGCAAGAGATTAGGGGCTTGGAGAGCTGCAGAATTAGCTAAGTGTTGGCCAAGAGATAGCTTGTGAGCTGAGAGAGTTGAGCATACTTGTGCGGAATTTTTCTAGTGAGAAAAGGCTTTGTATATTCACTCATATTTCTGATATATGCGTTACAAATAGTGGGGTTTTGAGCAGTGGATTTCCCCAGAACATCTTGTGTCATGTGCCATTGATTTATCTTCTTCTTGTTCATATTGTTGTGGAGTACTAAAAGAGGTATGTTTTTGATGATCATTTCAATATCTTTTCAGTAGAACTTGCAAACCTTTTTGCATCATGAACTTGGAAAACGATAAAAAATTATAACAAAACATGTGAGATTAATATGCAAGACTAAAACGCTGACAATTGTCATTTCCTCATGCAGGAAGGAGTGAAAACGAGAAGTTTCCGTTCCAAAGGAAAGGACAAGGACGAGATAACCGCTGTCCCTTTGACGGGAGACTGAATGCAAACAAGGCAAAGAAAATCAAAGCGAATTGGCCCAGAAAAGGAGGTGGAGATACCAGCTCGGCGCAGGAGAGAAAAGAAATGATTAAGGATTAACGGTTCGGCGAATCCCTCAGGATCCTTGATCCTGAGGGATCGTTATTTTATCTATTTTTGTACTTAGACATCTCCGCCGTCACCCTTATAAAAGGGACAACAATGTTAGATCGGGAAGGAGTTAGACATGATTATGTTTTTATGTAATTTCTGTTAATATCAAAACTTTGATCATCGAGTCTCGATAAGAACTGGTTCATTGTAATCTTACTTCATGCATTAATACAAACTTGGTGATTACTTCATCTCTGAGTTTGGATTAACCTAAAGCGGTGTACCCTTGGAGGCTAAGGGCCCGGCCCTGGAGGACACTTGCTCTTGTATTATTACATTTGCCTTCTGCGTGGTTTTCTTATCGTCATTATTTGGTAATCTGATGTGTTTTATAAGTTTACTTCACATGCTCTGTTATGTTTAATTCATTAAGGTTTCCACAGACAGAACTATTGTATTGACTCTGCATCATATGATTGTTCTTTTTAGAGTTGATCTAATATCACTGGTCTTGATAGAATACTGTTACTATTCCATTTCAGAGCTTTTGTGCTGTACATTCACGTCACAAAATTCATCTTGGGAGTTATGTTCTTCACGATTGTTAAATTGATGAACAATGCTGTTCTATTTTGAAATGCAGTCGTATTCCTTCTAACTGAGATTGATGCTTAGATCGGATTACTATTTAAGAGTGTTGTGTATATATATGGTTTTCAAGTGCTATTCCATAACCTATCAGTAATCAGTGCTGTTCCATTGGTGTGTGCTGTTCAACTTGCCTTAAGAGTGAAATATTGTCATTTGATTATGATTAATGCATTTGATTTGATAGATTAATTTTGTTACTGCTTGTGAGACTTAGTTGCTGTTCTATTTCTTAGCTGCTGTTCCATTTAAGAGATTGCTGTTCCATTTCGGATTTGCTGTTCCATTGCAGACTTGCTGTTCGATTTCTTATTTGTTGTTCCATTTTCTTATCTGTCGTTCCATTTACAGGCATTTGTTATTTTGGTGTGGGAGACGATCTAAGGCTGTAGTGAGCCGTGGCATTTACTGTCTGGCTCCCAGATCCATGATCTGTTCTCTGATTTCCTTTTCCTTCAGTTTCCAAAGGGATGAGTTACCACTACTGAACCCTTGACTGATAAAGTTGCTTAGTCTTTTGAATGTGTGATTTCCTCTTTTGAAGTAGTTAAGCTGTAGACAAGCATCCATTTACTCTTGTATTTATGAACACTGTACTACTAGCATTACTCTAACAAATGATAGCCTCAGACTGAGACACTCTTTGAAATAACAAAACGCTCCCAAATTGACATATTAATGTGAGGTAATTAGAGGTGAAAGAGACCCTTTTTACAACTCTACATTTTGGCGCCGTTGCCGGGGAAAGAGTGTAACCATTTGTCCTTTTTTAGAGTAGTGTATGAACCTGCTAGGGAAGAGTTGGATTTTAAAAACGGAAGGTAAGAACCTACGTACGGAGCATGTAAAACCCTGCTCCCTTGTCTGCTTTCCTAACATATTTGTTGTTGCTTTGTGTGAATAGAATTTAGTAGTTAATTTGAGTGCATGACTAAGCAGAAAAAAAATACCAAACCTCTACCCAATCCAGAAAAAGCTAAGGGGCCGGTGACCCTTGGCCGAACGACCTTCATAGACGAAATCTACAAGAAAGCAGAATCTCAGCCATCAGTAGGACCCAGGAAAATCATTTCTAAACAGCCTACTAGTTCCCTTCAGGCCACATGATCACCATCTATAGCCTTTGTTGAGGTGCATAGTCAAATTGAAGAGTAGGACTTTCAAGAAATTGAAAATTCTACTCCAGAACTATTGCAGGAAGGGAATTTCAGCAATCTTTGTGAAGGAGAAGGAGAAACAGGGGAAACCGAGGAACCAAGATCTCCTATTGGAACAACTCAGCCATTAAACAGCCCAGACAAGGGAAGTGCTGCAAAAATCATTGTTGAAGAAACTCAATCTCCTCAGACATCAGGTATTCTCATTATCCCAGATAGAGGAAGTGCTATTAAAACTATTCCTGTCAAAGCCATCCCCTCTCAACCGAGGAATACCCTCCTAGATATCCCAGAAGGTTATTGGCATATATTCGACCCTATGGCTCAAAATCAGCCAAACACTCAAACCTCTACATTACAATACCCTATAGTGGATTCTGCAGCAAATGCGCCTATGAAAGCAATCCCTCTTCAACATATCCCTACATTTCACGGTCTTACATCAGAAGATCTGGATGCATTTTTATTTGAATTTGACGTGTTGTGCAGGGGATATGATTACACCACCGACCCCCAGAAACTGAAACTATTTCCCTCTACATTAAAAGGGGCTGCTTTAAGATGGTTTATGGGATTAGGTGGTGGGGTTATAAATAACTGGGATCAAATGAAAGAATATTTTCTAAAAAAATATCAGGATTATTGCAGGTCTAGAGAACTAAAGGACGAAATATTCCAGATGACAGCTAGACCGAATGAAACATTAGAGGAGTATGTGGAACGTTTCTAGTATAATCTGCAAAGATCTCCTTATGCATCACTACCTTTACCTGATAATGTGTTAAAAACAACATTGATAAGGGGCATGAAGGAACAATGGATCGAAACATTAAACATCATGGGAAAAGGGGATATTTATCAAGAAAATTTTGCTGACATTATTGATTTATGTATCAGGAGCTCGAGAGGCAGCACAAGAGTAAAACCGACAGAACATGATCGGTTTGTAAGAGATAATAAAATTTCGACAGAAGGAGTAACACGTGTAGAAATTGGAAATTTATTGGAAAATTTTAAAACTGATATTCTAGGGACACTAACTACACAACTTGATATTATGCAGGCTAAACAGAAGCAAATGGAGGCAGAATAGAATTTGGCAATCTTCTGTCCCCGATGCAGGAAAAGGAATAGTCACAAGAAGTGTCCACTGGATACAGTCCAAACATGTGCCATCTGTACAAAAGATCACCTTACGGAGAGATGCCCCTCACTTCCTGGGTTGAAAGTGGTATATAAGGAAGCAGAAGAAGAACTAGAATCGGTGTATTTGATCAACCAGCGCCGTCAGTGGCAGCTCTGACAATCTGGTATGTTTTCAGACCCAAATTCTTCTTTTCAGCCTCCACAATATAATGCTCAACAATATAATATGTGGCAAAGTCAATCCCAACCTCTATTTCCAAACTGGTCACCACAGTCGTTTCCTTCTTCAAACCCATGACTGAATCAGGCAAGCCAATCTGGTTGGCCTAATTTCCCTTATACTCCACCATATTGGCAAGGTAGCCCATATCCTCCACAATGGACTCCCCCTACTTCACAAAGTTCGGCCTGGTAGACAAACTGGCAGAGACCGATGCATCAGCCAGTAGGAACTATTCCACTCCCTCAACCTACACTGCCAGCCTTACAACAAAATCCCCAGTCTAATCTGAGACCGCAACTCCCAGCCCAACCCAACCCCAATCCAAATAACAGACCGGTCCAATCTCTCCAAATTATAGAAACTCCAGAAATAGGAGCCGATCTAAGGGAGTGCAATGATCTTCAGTTAAGATCTGGCCGTATTATTGAAACTGAGGGAGAAAAGACAGTTCAGATTGAACATCAGTTACCCAGAGAACATCTGTCACAACAAGAGGATGGGAATAAACAACAAACTCATAATCAAGCAACCACATCCTCTCCTCCATTCCCAGAATGATTAGTCATACCTCGACCTATACAATATCCTGATTTTGACATTCTGGGAGAATTACAAAATCTGTACATAAAAATTCCATTCCTCCAAGCCATTCAAGACATCCCTATATACACAAAAACTATTAAAGAATTGTGCATAAAGAGACCAAGGAGGAACATAACAAATAATCCAAGAGTCCAAGTAGTCGGCACTTTATCTGACTTACTATCAGGGAAAGAAACACCCATTAAATATGAAGACCCAGGAAATCCAATTGTAACTGTCCAAATTTATGGTCAGACCCTGTCTAATGCCTTAGTTGATCTAGGAGCTGCAATTAATATCTTAACAACCACTACTTGCCAAAAGCTGGGCATTACATCTGTAGAACCCACCTCTACCTTGCTAGAACTGGCTGACTGATCTGTGGTTAGGCCAGAGGGTACTCTACATGATGTCATGGTCTCTGTCGATTCCTGGGAATATCCAACCGATTTCCTGATAATAAATCCTAAAACCCGACTTGATGGACACCCGCTGATTTTAGGTAGACCTTGGCTTGCCACTGCCGATGCTTACATTGGCTGCCGGCAAGGAAATATGACCATAACCAAAGGACCAAATATCAAGAATTTAGTTCTGTATCCTCCAGCGCAGCCAAGTGTCACAATAATCAAAACTAATAAGCACCCTGTATCATACCTTACTGATAACATTAGATCTCCATTAACTATACAAGAGGCACTTGATTTTAAAGACCAAACGGAAGATGATGCCATTAATAATTTCATTAGTCAAACTGAATCTAGATCCTGCACATAGTGTCACATGATAGAAGCAACATTTGATAACGAATTAGAAGAAGACCCTCTGAAAGATACGCATGATCAAACAATACCTGTTACTTCTGTTGCAAATAGTAAAATTGTGGAAATTGACCCGGGAAAAACCTTAAACATTAATGCCAACCTCACACCTGAACAAGAAACGAAGCTCATCCATTTGTTGAGGGAATATAAAGAAGCATTTGCATGGGATTACCCTGATATGAAAGGAATTGACCCCCAATTATGCACACACCACATTTATATAGAAAAGGATGCTAGACCTATTCATCAACCTCAAAGGAGACTTAATCCTCATCTAAAAGATGTGGTAAAATCTGAACTTCAAAAACTTTTAGATGTCAATTTTATCTATCCTATCTCTGATAATAAATGGGTCTCTTTGCTTGTGGTGGTACCAAAAAAGAATGGGAAATGGAGAATCTGTGTGGACTACAGGGAGCTAAATAAAGCAACACAAAAGGACCACTTTCCTCTCCCATTCATTGACCAAGTATTAGACACTTTAGCAGGAAAGAAATTCTTTTCTTTCCTGGATGGCCTCAATGGATACAATCAGATTCAGATTGCCCCTGAAGACCAAGACAAAACTACTTTTACTTGTCATTAGGGAACATTTGCCTATCGAGTTTTACCTTTTGGCTTATGCAATTCTCCTGCCACATTCCAAAGGGCTATCCTTAGCATTTTTGTAGATTTAATAAATGATGGACTCGAAGTATACATGGATGACTTTACACCATATGGAGATGATTTTGATCCAGCATTGGACACCCTAGAGAAAGTCCTACAACGATGCATTGCTACCAGGCTTTGTTTAAGCCACGAAAAATGTTATATGATGATGACTGAAGGACTTATCCTAGGACACTATATTTCAGCAGCTGGCATTCAGGTAGACCCGACCAAAATCCAAATACTTTTGCTTATTCCCACTCCTACCACTCAAACAGAGGTACGCAGTTTTCTTGGATTTTCTGGTTATTATAGACGATTTATAGAACATTATTCGCACATTGCTGCACCTCTATATGCACTAACTGGTAACGTTGATTTTCTTTGGATAGAAAAATGTGAACATGCTTTCAAGGATCTGAAGAAGCTCGTATCCACAGCCCCAGTCCTTCGAGGACCAAATTGGGATTTGCCATTCCAGATATCATCTGATGCCTCAGATACAGCCATTGGAGCAGTCCTTGGGCAGGAAGAGGATAAAAAACCATATGCAATTTATTACATCAGCAAAAATTTATCCCCTGCTGAATTAAATTACACTGTTACTGAAAAAGAATTCCTAGCTGTAATACATGCTGTCAACAAGTTTAGACATTACATCACTGGATATCCTGTTATCCTGTACACAGATCATTCTGCCATAAAATATCTAGCAAATAAGCCTATCACAAATGGCAGAATAACTAGATGGCTGATTTTATTGCAGGAATTTGATATCACAATCAAGGATCGACCTGGTAAAGAAAATCATGTAGCCGATTTTCTCTCAAGAATGCCAAAGCCAATCGATGCAGCAACAGTTGAAGATCAATTTCCAGATGAGCATCTGTTTGTTGTTGCTGTTCAAACACCCTGGTATGCTGATGTTGCCAATTACCTTGCAGTAGGTAAATTACCAAAGCACCTAACCCCTAATGAGCGGAAGTAGATTGTTCAGAAGAGTGCTCAATTCTCGTGGATCAGGGGCTATTTGTTTCACACAGGGGCAGACATGCATATCAAGGGATGCGTTCGAGAAGATGAAATCTTTGACATTTTAAAAGCCTGTCATGATGGATCATGTGGTGGAAATTTCACCGAGCGCAAATCTGGACATAAGGTGCTGCAGATAGGATATTATTGGCCCACGATTTTCAAAGATGCAAAGAAATTTGTCCAAACCTGTGACAGCTGCCAGCGAGCAGGACACCCGGGTCAGTCTGATGAGATGCCTCTGAAACCACAGTTAGTCATTGAACCATTCGAGCGATGGGCTCTTGATTTCGTTGGACATATCAACCCATCATCAAACCAGAAAACATAAATTTTGGTGGCAACAGAATATGTCACCAAGTGGGTTGAAGCAGAAGCATTGCCTAGAGCTACAGAGGACTCTATCATACAGTTCCTGTTCCATCTATTTGTACGTTATTACCTTCCAAGAGAAATTACAGACGATGGACCACAGTTTGCTGGGAATAGATTAGCTGTAACACTCAACAACTATCATCCAGCATAAAATCACTACTCCATACCACCCACAGGGGAATGGACAGGTAGAAAGCAACAATAAAATAATAGAAGCAATTTTAATGAAAACCATTGCAACCCATAGACGTGATTGGGTTGCCAAACTACTTGAAGCACTCTGGGCTTACAGAACAACATGGAGAAGCACCACTGGTTATTCACATTATCAATTAGTGTTTGGAAAACAACCCATTTTTCCCATAGAATTCGAAATCCAAACATTACGGACAACACAGGAAGTTGGCTTAGATCTAAGCGAGGCATAGATTAATCGACTACAGCAGATCAATGAATTGGACGAAATTAGGCTCTCTGCACTTCAAAACACTGCCTTGATCCAATAGTAGTGAGCTAAATGGCATGATGCTCTCATTAAAAACAAAGTCTTCCACGAGGGAGACTGGGCTCTGTTGTACAACTCCAGGTTTCAGGACTTCGGAAACTCCAGACTCGTTAGTTGGGACCATACGAAACCCAGAAGGTACATGACAATGGGACCCTTACTCTAATCACTATTGACAGTTCTGGATATGCCTTCAAGGCAAATGACCATCGAGTTCATCTTTATCGCAAACCACTCACTTGGGAGTCCTTCTGCCAGCAGCTACGCCGAGACTCTGATATGGAGATTTTGGGAGAGGAAGAGAAGTCTTCCTCACCTGTAATTCATTAAGGAATTCATTTCTTTTTATAATTTGTACATAAGTTCTTTTCCTTTGAATCATTTTTTGTACATATTAATGTTTTCCTATCATTTTTGCTGTTCCTTTTTCAAAAAAAAAAAGAAGAGAACAACATTTTCTTCCGGCTGTTCCTTTTTCAAAAGAGCAAATCCCTTTGGATCAGCCATCATCTCGTTGTAATTAGGATCTTTTCCTTTATTTTTGTGTGTTCTGCTGTTCCTTTTCCAAAGGAACAACATTTTTTGCCATTCCTTTTCAAAAGGAATGGCATTTATGTGTTTCTGATGTTCCTTTTCCAAAGGAACAACATTTTTTATTTTTGCTGTTCCTTTTTCAAAGGAACGACATATCTGCGTGTTTTGCTGTTCCTTTTCCAAAGGAACAACATTTTCGACTTCCGCTGTTCCTTCTCCAGAGGAACGGCATGTTTGCATGTTTTGCTGTTCCTTTTCCAAAGGAACAACATTTTTGATTTTTTGCTGTTCCTTTTCCAAAGGGACAGTATTTTTTGATTTCTGTTGTTCCTTTTCCAAAGGAATGACATTTCTTGCATCTTTTTGCTGTTCCTTTTTCAAAGGAACAACATTTTTAGTTACTGCTGTTCCTTTTTCAAAAGGAACGGCATTTCCGCGTGTTTGCTGTTCCTTTTTCAAAGGAACGGCATTGGAATGTCCTGCTGTTCCTTTTCCAAAGGAACAACATCTATGTGTTCTGCTGTTCCTTTTCCAAAGGAACGACATTTGCATTTTTGCTATTTGAGGTCTCTTGTTGGCCCATTTTCCAAAAATAACATCACTTGCATGCTTTTAATCTCCCTATGAAACAACTTGTTCCTTTTGCTGATCTAAATTGAGGATGCCTATTGCTCCCGTTCTTTCAAGTCTTTTCAGATACAACTATGCACTTATGCAATGGATACAGAATCACAACATACTGAAATCAGCCAATCATAAATCGCTATCTTTATAAGGTTCTGCATTGGTAAGAGGACAAAAAGAATGACACACTTATTTATCATCTTTTGCTGTCACTGTTCTACTAATTCTGCTATGATTGTTTATCTTTATCATGGTAACCCTTTTTTTTTCTCCTCCTTGATTATTACATAGGAATAAGAGCAAAGGGTTTATATCTTCCTATTGAGATGTTAAGACTTCTTCCACCATTCCTACTCTTAAGGAGTGTTGAACCACCCCTTGTGTATAAAAAAGGGAAGGTACTTTGTGAAAAAGAAAGAAAAAAGTAAACATGACTTATAAGTTGTCAAATGCAGGATAGGGGGTCTCATCAAGAGCCAGCCTACCATGATCATGAGGACGAAAGCGAAGTGGCATTCCCACTATGGCCACCACACCAGGGATATGGTCCAAAAGGTATATCAAATAAACAACCCTTGGAACAAGAGGTCTCATCACGAGCCGGCCTGCCCACTTTTCGCTCCTTCCTCGTGAATGGCATTATGGTTAACTGGTCACCAAGCCAGCATAATGGCCTACATTTTGACATTACATTCCCTAAGTATACACAGCGGATCATGGTTCCTTGGGTTAAAACAACTCTGCCAAGGTTATGGACACCTGTCGGCAGCAGAGCACTGTTAATGGTATTGAAGTCACATTATTTACACCAATAGGTGAGTTATTAACACCCTTCTGTTTCTTATACCTTAAATAATTAATCATATATCATTCCCCGAATTATATAACGCATGTAAATTTATTATCACCAATCATGGCAGAACAATTGACAATGACCGCAGGAGATTTAGAAAGTACGACAGATGTCTTATCCTCCCAGCCTCGCATCATATCACAGTAGCCTCTTACGTAATACGCGATCTAACTCTACGCCTCGATTTCGGTAATTTGTTGTTTTTCTAAACATGGCATATTTTTATACGCTGTTCCTTTATGACTCTATTTCAGAACAACCGTTGCTCCTTTATTTGACAGCTGGGACAGCCTATCACATTGCGGGGGGGGGAGGTTAACCTCATTATTCCCTGGATTACGTGTCAGCTCACTATTCGGGAAAGTTGTGTACTAGGGTATGGCATGGCTTAACGACATGCTATTTTTTTTTTTTTGCACGAATTGTTGTTCATAAGCCATTTCTATGGTATACTCTGTTTTTTTTTTAACAAGTCTTGTGTCCATTACGCTCTATGTGTTTCAAACAACACAAACAACTGCCGCTCCATTGAGAATTCACAGTGAAACCATGGGAGGAAGAGTGATCCGGAGGGAACTGCAGGTGTTGACAGTCTCCGCTGCTGCCCGGGAAATCCTGGCAAGAGCAGGGTGGCTGACTTATCTCAACCGCTTGCAGGAGTCTAACGAGACGGTGGCAATTGAATTCCTGCAGAATTTGCAAGAGGATTACTCCACAGTGAGGGGGAGACATATAGCAGTCACCGATGACATAATCACAGAAGTCTCGGGACTACCAGCCACCGGACCTGTATGGACGTTAAAAAAGGAGAGATTACAGAAGATTATAGAAATCTTCCAGGACGAAGGCTAGAGCCTGGCAATTAAAGGAAAGGGAGTTCTGCAGCAACATTAGGAGAGCCCTGGGCAGAATTGGCAAGGACCGTTCAAAGCTACATCACTTGTGAAGGCAGAAATGACGTGGTAAGACCACGACATCTTAAACTCTTAGCTGTTCTAAAGCAGAAATTCTCTGTAAATTTACCTGCACTTTTGAATTCGTTACTTCATGACGTTGCACAGAGCTTAAAAAAGGCACAACATGTAGAGTTAGTTGTTAGTCATCATGGGTTGATTCGGTTAATTGTCAGTCATAGCCTCACCCGACAACAGAGCAGCTGGGAAGAGCTAATTGTAATGATAAATGGGGGGTTGACAGCACCATCCCCAAAACGTAAGCATGCCACTAGTACACTAGAGCGTCCAGAAAAATGCAGAGAATTAGCAAAACATGAACATGTCACCAGTACATCTGAGCGTCTAGAAAAACGCAAGGAATCGAAAAAGCATAAGCATGCCACCGGTACACCCGAACATCCAGAAAAACGCAGGAAATCGGTCCGGTTAGCACGAATACGAGGGAGGCTGGAAAAGCTCCAAGAAAACACCTGCTGGCCAGTAGAAATTGAAGATGAGCAACCCTCATGGCCAGAAGAATAGGTCGAGCAATCTGGAGGAGAAGAGAAAGAAGAGGCCGAGCAATCCGAAGAAGAAAATGAGGAAGGAGCCGAGCAGTCTGAAACAGAAGCTGAGCATTCGAAAACAGAAGCCGAGCAATCTGAGCAGGAGGAAGAAATGGAATAGCAGGTAGGTAGCCCATTGCAGGACCCAGTGGGATAAGACGAATTGGCCACAGTCTTGGCCAATATGGGTGAATATGGCCAACCTTCCAGCCCATCAAACCTCCATGACGAAACAAAACCCTAGGAGGAAAATACACTTGAAAAACCACATGCAAAGGAGGCGGAAGAAGAAAATCTACCTGTTCATGATAAAGAAACAATAGGAGATACTGAACAGGAACAATCTGTTCCTAACCAGAAGACACCGGAAGAAATTCTAGAGGAAACAAGGGCAGAAAAAGAAGTTTCCCAAGAATTGACAGAACCAGTTAGGGTTCCTACCCCAGAAAAGCCAGAGCAGAGCAATGAAGAAACACCCCAGAAGGAAGATCCAGGGACTAGTCACAATCTAGGCCACAGTGAACAGCCTACTGTTCCTTCTAAGTAAATTTTGGAAATCAAAGAATTACGAAAGGAACAACAGAGATTATTGAACATAATAGTCCAACTCCACCAGCAGATTAGGATCCTGAAAGCAAGACAGAGGATAAAAAGGACTTCAGGAAGGAAAAAGGTGACCACTTCAGCAAAACCCCACAAGGCAAAAGGGCGGAGGATCAGAATTCATCCTGCTCTTCAAAACCCTGTCAAAAACCAAGCTACTGTTCCAAATGATGCTAAGGGAAATACTGTTGTTCCATTTGAAAAGGAACAACAACATACTGATATTCATGTTAAAATAGAAATGGATGACATGATGACCTGTGATAAGGAAATTCAGACGGAGGCACCACTTTCAGGAGTGATAAGGGTTCTGAACTCAAAACAACGCAATAGGAAAGTTCAGGTAAAACTCCCGGCCTCCACTGCTGCATGGAGAAGAGATCCAAAAACAGTAACCCTATGAAAAGGGTTGAAGCAAGCTCAGCAAGAAGTAGAAAAGCTTAGAGAGAAAACGGTCCCTCGTGAAAAGTATGAAGAGCTACAGCAGCAGGTTAGGAACGTCAATCAATCCGAAAGCCAGGCTTTTGAAGGTTAGTGGAAGGAACAAGAGAAAGTTGCAAAGGTAACTCGTAGGCTAGATATTGTTATCATGCAGATGGGTACCTTGTGTTCTTTATATAATGACGTCTTAACATGTAGAGCCCCTGCCAAAAATTATGCCCTGTTTTTACTGGAATGGTATTTGCAATTAAAAATAAAAGCTGTTAAAGTAGGTGCTCCCATACAAATTAACACTGTCAATGATTTTATAGACTGCTGTAAGCACTACGGGGTAAAAGTCCAGAGACTGCTGTGTGAGTTCTATTTACTTAACCTTGTACTAGACCAGGAGATTGAGCTAAACCCTGGCCCCTTTGTTGGAGACATCCAATTGCAGACATTCATCTCATTTGGGGTTAATCAGATTAAATGGCTTAAAGCCTATAGTACTTTCCATAGGTAAGAAAACAACTTAGATCTGTGGGTAAGGGCTGAGCCTAGGAACCCAGTACAATTGTGGAAAGCACATAGAAACCTCATGAAGACTCCGGGTGTCATTGAAACATTAGGACCCATGCATGAGGCACTCATTCGACAGGGATTAAAATACTTTCTTTCTATCAAAGACCTTGCCATTGATGCAACTAAATTTCGGTATCAAATCTCTAATCCGAATATCCAGCTCAGGGAACCGTTTAAGTATAAAAATTTTAAATTAGCTGCTAATCGTTTGCACCTTTATGGCGAAAGCATTTTGAGAGCAGGTCCATCCTGGTTAGGATATAGGTTCTGGAGTCCAATTATTTGGCACCCTGCACCCGGATACCAAGCCCTCTATGAGATGCCCGAGGGTCAGACAGGCCATTTCTTTGACTACCTAGTTACCATCATGGCTGTAGGCCTCCGCATGAGATTCCATCTCCAGCCTATTCTCTCACTGCCTTGCATGTCAACTACAACGTTTTCATGAGGGCATGAAACAGGGTAAGCAGGGGGGTGTGTGGAGTACTAAAAGAGGTATGTTTTTGATGATCATTTCAGTATCTTTTCAGTAGAACTTGCAAACCTTTTTGCATCATGAACTTGGAAAACGATAAAGAATTATAACAAAACATGTGAGATTAATATGCAAGACTAAAACGCTAACAATTGTCATTTCCTCATGCAGGAAGGAGTGAAAATGAGAAGTTTCTGTTCCAAAGGAAAGGACAAGGATGAGATAACCGCTGTCCCTTTGACGGGAGACCGAATGCAAACAAGGCAAAGCAAATCAAAGCGAATCGCCCAGAAAAGGAGGTGGATACCAGCTCAGCGCAGGAGAGAAAAGAAATGATTAAGGATTAACAGTTCGACGAATCCCTCAGGATCCTTGATCCTGAGGGATCGCTGTTTTATATATTTTTGTACTGAGACATCTCCGCCGTCACCCTTATAAAAGGGACAGCACTGTTAGCTCGGGAAGGAGTTAGACATGATTATGTTTTTATGTAATTTCTGTTAAGATCAAAACTTTGATCATCGATTATCGATAAGAACTGGTTCATTATAATCTTACTTCATGCATTAATACAAACTTGGTGATTACTTCATCTCTGAGTCTGGATCAACCTCAAGCGGTGTACCCCTGGAGGCTACGGGCCCGGCCCTGGAGGACACTTGCTCTTGTATTATTACATTTTCCTTCTGCGTGGTTTGCTTATCATCATTATTTGGTAATCTTATGTGTTTTATAAGTTTACTTCACATGCTCTGTTATGTTTAATTCATTAAGGTTTCCACAGACAAAACTATTGTATTGACTCTGCATCATATGATTGTTCTTTTCAGAGTTGATCTAATATCACTGGTCTTGATAGAATACTATTACTATTCCATTTCAGAGCTTTTGTGTTGTACATTCACGTTATAGAATTCATCTTGGGAGTTATGTTCTTCACGATTGTTAAATTGATGAAAAATGCTGTTCTATTTTGAAACACAGTCGTATTCCTTCTAACTGAGATTGATGCTTAGATCGGATTACTATTTAAGAGTGTTGTGTATATATATGGTTTTCAAGCGCTGTTCCATAACCTATCAGTAATCAGTGTTGTTCCATTGGTGTGTGCTGTTCGACCTGCCTTAAGAGTGAAAGATTGCCGTTTGATTATGATTAATGCATTTGATTTGATAGATTAAGTTTGTTACTGCTTGTGAGACTTAGTTGCTGTTCTATTTCTTAGCTGCTATTCCATTTAAGAGATTGCTGTTCCATTTCGGATTTGTTGTTCCATTGCAGACTTGCTGTTCGATTTCTTATTTGCTGTTCCATTTTCTTATTTGCCGTTCCATTTACATGCATTTGTTATTTTGGTGTGGGAGATGATCTAAGGCTGTAGTGAGCCGGGGCATTTATTGTCTGGCTCCCAGATCCACGATTTGTTCTCTGATTTCCTTTTCCTTCAGTTTCCAAAGGGATGAGTTACCGCTACTGAACCCTTGACTGATAAAGTTGCTTAGTCTTTTGAATGTGTGATTTCCTCTTTTGAAGTAGTTAAGTTGTAGACAAGCATCCGTTTACTCTTGTATTTCTGAACGCTGTACTACTAGCATTACTCTGACAAATGATAGCCTCAGACTGAGATACTCTTTGAAATAACAAAACACTCCCAGATTGACATATTAATGTGAGGTAATTAGAGGTGAAAGAGACCCTTTTTATAGCTCTACAATTGTTTTCATTGATCTATTGGCTTCTGTTGGTTGAAAGTAGAAGTAGATTCTTGTCCTGTGCTTTAGTACATTGCATCAGCTTGTGAATCTGCAGGATTTTCTACACTCTTATCTTCCAGAATCCTGGTGCAAGCTTTCGAGAGGATTCCACCTCTCTTGCTACACGCCAATTGTTCCAGAGTTCAGAAAAACTCTTTAACTGGTACCTTGGTGTCGCTCATGGGTTTCCAGGGCATTTGGCTATTGATGGGGACCCACAGTCCTTATCGCCAAAGTCCCTATGGTGAGAATGGAGGCTTTTGCACGGGCAAGGATAAATGCCATAGAAACACCACAACCAGGCATGACCAACCCCAGGAAAACTCCCTAGATGCTTGACATACTACTTGCATGTCAACACAACAACTTGTAAAGAGATACCTCGATGTATTCAATAACTGACTCTAGCCAACAAAGGGTCTTTCGTATAGAATGTACATTAATACAAAGGGTCCCAAAACCAACTTATTTTAATTTTTCATGGTTTGTGCCTAAAGTAGATCATTGAATTCATTAATTTTAACTATTGTATTATTTCCGACACAGATGGGCATTTTAGTCAGAGTAAGAATTTGCCACTACTCTATAGCCCAGACAACACTGTTATGGGGCTATTTTCCACTTTGTAACATTAGACACTATGTGATTTCCATTATTTAGGTTGTTAGCTTATTTAATTTCACATGTAAGCACAAAACACATGTACACATGCATATTCATAGCCATAATCAACATACAAATTAGGGAAATATCCCTTCAAAGTTGCTTCACCAGTTTATACACAACTGCACAATTGCAATCCCTGTTTATCCATATCTATTAGAAATGAAAATGCAACATAATCCATTAATTGCATGATCCAAGTGGATATTGGTGGCCACCCGCCAATTCCACTTGGACCCCCACCATTGTTTCTTTTAGTTTTTCAGTTTCCTTAATTGTAGCACAATTTACTATTTTTAACAGTTTTTCTGGTCCTAAACTTTCAGAGCCGTTTTGAGGCCCTAAACGACGATTTTTTGGCAATCTTGTATGAACGATTTTCTATCTAAAATCATCTTTTCCGTCGTTGTCCTCGGAGATATCTTTCCAATGGGGTATCATGCACATCAAATGAAGATAATATGACCAAGTTGCGATCCTGAGAAGTTGGTTGTCCAACTAACCCCAACGAGGCCCATAAACTCTTGGTGTTACATCTCCTCGGGTTAGGGTTTTGATTGTTTAGGGTTTTCTCTTATTTTTCAATAATAAAAAAGTACCTTGAGCCTCATTGTAATGCAGTTTAGAGGAATGTATCCACCACATCTCTTCTCAGAGATAAGCTACCATTGCCCGAGCTAGTCTTATTTCCATTATGTTTGTAAGCATATTTCAGTATTTGATATAAATGAAATGAAGTGTTATTTCTACTGCATCTTTGTATTTATGGTTATATGTGTAATTTGTTGCATTCCTATTTAAATCTGAATCAATGGTATCAAAAGGATCTGCTCTTTCTCTGTTTTTCTTTGCATGTCCCCAACGAGGTTGGGATATTAGGAGTTAGGGCTTGAACTGGTCGAACTGTTGCAAGACCAGCCTCACAAATCCCGATGGCCTCCCATGGTAGATGAAAATAAAGACGAGGGGGTAGGAGATCCTATCAAAATCTTGCTCGAAGAAACCTTTGAGCAGCAAAGGAACGCAATGATGGACAACTTTGCCTAGATCCTTCAGCGGCTACCAAAGGGCGACACATCTACCTCCGACAGCTACTCTGGAAACACCACACCTTTAAGGTACAAGTTAACTTTTACATTCCCATATTTTAGGGTTAGATAGATGCAAATGCTATAGATAAATGGTTAAATCTGCTAGGAGGATATTTTTCCGTTCATGATTTTTCCAGCAGGGAAAAGATCACTTTTTCACTTCTCAAAGCAGCCCCCATGTCAAGGATTGGTGGGAAACCTACTGTGAGCAGAAGGAGGAAAGTATGAACTCACTGTTTTCAGCCGCACCCACTTGGAAGTCGTTCTGGGATGCCATCAAGGAGCAGTACTACCCTGTCGGGAGCTGTGAGGATAAATACCTAAAGTGGAAAACACAAGGGACCAAGATGTGCCGAAGTTTACCAATGTTTTTCATACCCTTTGCACGAAGTTGGGTATCAAGGATTCTGAGAAGCATTTGGTTCTCAAGTACCACAGCTGCCTGCACAGGTACATCCAAGATGAGATGGAATTCTTGGATATCTCCTCGCTCGGCACGACATATCGATATGCCGTCAAGATCGAGCAAAAGTTTAAACAGAAGAAGCGAGACTTTGGATCTGTGAATCTGAAGAAAGGGAAAGGTGCCCCCAAACCACAGAACAAAGGACAAAGCAAAGGCGGGGTGGCCCAGGACAACCCGCTAAAGCCATAAGAAAAGAACAATGCTGCGAAGCTGAAGAAGGACACGGGAAAGTGGTGTGAGTTCCATAAGAGCTCCACTCACAACACAAGTGAGTGTCGGGTCAAGAAGTCACTGGTGGCCGAGTTAAAGGCTTCAGAATTAGATTCATGTTCTGACTCTAAGTCAGAACCTAACAAGGGGAATGACAAAGGGAAGTAGATTATTGATGTGGAGCCCAACTCCACCGTTGCCACCATGAAGATCCAGAAGGAGGAACCTGAAGATCCAAAGGAGAAGGAGCGCCTCTTCGATTCCCAGATGTGGGTAAAGGGTTCCCCACTATAGTTCATTGTCGAAAACGGGAGACAAAAGAACCTCATTTGAGCAAAGGTCGTGAAGCGGTTGGGCTTACCAACCACAACACATCCACAATTGTACACCATCTGGTGGCTTCACCAAGGACAGGATCTTCGTGTGACCGAACAGTGCCGCCTTCCATACAACATCAAGCCCTTCTCAGATGAGGTATTATGTAATGTTTCTCCCCTGGATGTTTGTGATGTATTATTAGGCCAACCGTACTTATGGAAGTGACATGATATGTATGAGTCAAGGTCTCATGATGTTATTGTTACTTTTGGAAATAAGTTGTACAGGATACTGGAGGTAGCACCGTCTACTGCCATCTCTTTGGTTATGCAAAACAATACTGTAAGCTCATTTCCAAAACCGGGAATTTTTTTTCCTAATGATAGGCCCTCAGGGAAAGAAGAAGAAGGTGGCCACGACCTCCAGACAAAACCCCTCCGCACGACAACAACAGATGGACAAGATTGTGGAGGAGTACAAGGACATCTTCACCTCCCTCGCTACGGTGCCTCTGCACTGTCAGGTCAAGCACTCCATCAATCTGACCCTAGGTGCATCGCTGCCCAATGGACCAATCTATCAGTGCTCCATTCTGGAGAATGACAAATTCAAGAGACAGATTGAGGAGTTTCTGCAGAAAGGTCACATCCGTTCGAGTTCATCGCCCTGTGGGAGCCTAATCGTGTTAGTATAGAAGAAGGATGGGACTTGGAGACCATGTATTGACTATCGGCGCTAAACGAGTTCACTGTCCGGAATAGGTACCCGATCCCATGGATTGATGACCTTCTGGACCAACTGAAGGGAGAAAAATATTTCAGCAAGATCGACTTGAAATCAGGATATCACCAGGTACCAATCAAACCCTCCGATGTGTGGAAGACTGCCTTCAAAGCCAAGGAGGGCCTTTTTGAATGGTTGGTTATGCCTTTTGGGTTGACGAATGCTCCTACAACCTTCATGAGGCTGATGGATGACATCTTGCAGCCATTCACCAACTCATTTGTAGTGGTATACTTGGATGACATCCTGATCTTCAACCAGAGTTGGGAAAAGCACCTCCACCACATCCAACAGGTTCTCAAAACACTGCGACAACACAAGCTATGTGTTACACAACATTTTTTCACTATTGTTGTACTCCCATTCCTTGATCCTAGAGGACATCTACAGTGAACCCTTCATGCTTTCCCATCATGAAGAAACTTGCATTGTGTCCCTCCTCATGAGCATAACAATTCCCCTTTGCATCATTTCCCAAAAATCTTCTATTTTTCCCAGTTTACAAGATCGACGCTAATGATCCGTGTCCTCCCCGTGCCGATATGCAGGGATTAAAACTATCCCTCATGCTGATTGGAGTGACTGAGACTTTTCCCAATTGTGCCAATCCTCTTTTTGAAATATTTTTAAATTTGGAGCTGAAGCTTCCTGCTCTAAAAGCTTCGTAACATAAGTCTGGTAAATGGTTAGGCCAGATGGAGCTTAGGAGGTTAGATTGGGCTCCTTTCCCCTATTAGGATGGAACTACCTAAAGAGATAAGACCTTCTCCCATGAGAAAAGGAACCATCTCCCATCCATTCAAGCTATATAAACCTCCACATTTCCCAAGCACAAGCTAGTGAGTGTGTGTGCTAATTAAGTTTTGTTTGGAGTAATCAGCAAGTTATCCATACTTTGTAGCTCTCTAGTTTGTGTTTAAGGGAGAATTGTCAATTGTTTTGGTGTGAAGCCTAAAGGGAAGAACCTTGAGGCTATCATTATTGGGACCATCCATGGAATGCTAGCAGAAGTGTGTGGGAACTCAGATTTGTCAGAGGAGAACAACAACGTCAAGACACTTGTTGTAATCTCTTCTTGATTTAATAAATATGAAACTATCGATTGATTTCCTACATAATATGTCATTTCACATGTTTATGGCTTAATGTTTCTTGACTTTTTAAGTAGGTTGAATATAATCTGTATATTATCATAGTTGTTGTCTGTTGTTGTCTACTTGTTTCAGAAGTTTGCAAGAAGGAACAGAAGATAGATGGAGCAAGGAAGCAAGGTCGTCATCAAATGGATAGCGTACTAAGAGGTAACCCCTCTTAATTGGTTCTAACCTAAGGAAATCTTCCATAGAATTTCTTGTTTATGGCTAGACCCTCTCTCGGGCTAGAGGAATTGTTTGTGTCCATACTTAGAATTTTACCTGCACCATAAATTGGCGACTCCACTGGGGATTGAACCCAGAATCTTTGGTTTAACACACTACTTTCAATAGTACCTCCCAAAATTCACATGGCCCTGGTAAAACCTTAGAGGTCCACATTGTCCAGTCTGACGCAGAAAACAAATCCTCGAAAGGTAAGAAGAAAGGCAAAGGCACGGGTAAAGCCAATGCCCCAAAACAGGGTCATTCTAAGTCATCTGCTGGTAATGCTCCACAACGGAAGCCTAAGTATCCGTGCTTCATTTGTGAGGAGGATCACTATACTCAGGATTGTCCCCGACGATTCGAAGTTAGTCGCCTACTCAAAGGGACCCCAACTATCTTGAAAGAGTTGTTTCCATCTCAGCAAAATCAAATGGTAGACCAGCCTCAATCATTTGCTTCCTTAGGTTCACAAGTGTTCATGATGAGTACGCCAATTAATGTGGCTACTAGATCAAAATATTATCAAACTCTTGTTCCGACAGCCGAGAAAGAGAAAGAGGCCACCCCTTCTTCTTCTGCCCTGCCGAGTTCTAGTCCTCTCCATATAGAGAAACCTAACCTTGATTCCACTATTTGTCGATCTTCTCGAGGTTTGCTAAGGAATTCCTCGTATAATCCCAATGCTCAAGATGCTCAACATTATAACATTGTTAAGGATTTGGCTCAGGCGCCATCAACTATGTTTGCTCTCAAGGTACTTCAAAGCTGTCTGTCCCAGCGGAAGTCATTATAGTCAGCTATTGGGGGTATTTCTCCTATTGATTCTAATATGATATGTTTTTATCTAGAGAACCACCTTCCATGTTTTCCTCATCAGATTGCCTTTCTCATTCAGGTAATCATTAATGAGAAAAACATTCATAGGACCGTCATCGATGAAGGTGCCTCTATTAGGCCCCTATACTACTAGTGTAACCCCTTATTGTTATTATTACAACCCCTTTATTATATTTTTGTACCCATGTAGTCCCCATATTGATACTATTGTGACACACAGAAGCCCACTATTGTTATTATTGTGCCCTTACATTATTATTATTATGTTGGCTCTGATTATATTATGACCCCTTAGACTCCTATATATAGAAAGGAGGTCTTGTCATTTGAATCATCGAAGAATTGTTCATTTGTGTAATGTAAAGGAGGTTGCCCCTTGAAGAGGCTGAATTCTAAGGCGTTTATCTCTCTTTTCTATCTTTTTGTGAGCTGGTTTCATAACATTTGGTATCAGAGCTTTGGATTCTAGGGTTTCGCTGCTCCAAATAGGTCATTGTGGCATTTTCGCTATAACTCTTTTTCTGCGACGTTTCAGAAGAAAACAAAAAAAACCATTTGAGAAAAAATCAGTCTGAACCTTGGCTCCAAATTTCAGGTCCTGTCTCACTATATTTTCGGAGATATAGTCTAAGGAAGTTGGTCTTTTTGCAGACTCCTGAATTACATTCCAAACATGTGACCTTGGGAAAATCGTCATAATTTTATCTCTAAGCATCGAATTGAAATTTCGTAAGAAGTCATAGAAACAAGAACCTGACAGCTATGAAATCAATCAATTTCAAATTATCTCATCAAGTGGAAGAACTTACCTACTAAAGATCCCACATGGGAGGACAAGAATTTTATACAGAAGCATCAAGAACTACTCAAGCATTGAGGACAACACTTTTTCAAGGAGAGGGTCATGTTAGACCCCTATACTACTAGTGTAACCCCTTATTGTTATTAGTAAAACCACCTTATTATATTGTTGTACCCATGTAGTCCCCATATTGTTACTATTGTGCCCCATAGGAGCCCACTATTGTTATTATTGTTCCCTTACATTATTATTGTTATGTCATCTCTGATTATATTATGACCCCTTAGACTCCTATATATAGAAAGGAGGTCTTGTCATTTGAATCATCGAAGAATTGTTCATTTCTGTAATGTAAAGGAGGTTTCCCCCTCGAAGAGGCTGAATTCTAAGGCGTTTATCTCTCTTTTCTATCTTTTTGTGAGTTGGTTTCATAACAGCCTCTACCTGCATCATGTCAGTCATTTGTTGGAAGGAAATTGGTTCTACTACTCTGAACTAATCCCCTAACACTTTGGAAGTTTTCGACGGGCGCGATTCGCGGCCATTCGGTGTCTTACCCAACCTTTCCATTACTTTGGAAGGCAAGATAGTACATGTCGAGGTAGAGATTGTTGATGCTAATCTCAATTATAATCTTCTACTTGGAAGGAGTTGGACCCACACCATGCATGTTGTAGCCTCCTTTTTTTCTGTGTGATTCGTTTTCCCCATCAAGGGAAGATAGTCACAGTCAACCAACTGTCCTTCTTTGCCTCTTCCTCTTCAGATGGCAATGTTCCATATGTAAAGCACACCAATGCTCGTTATGAGAGTGTGGCGAAAGGACTTTCTAAAAATTCTGCTTTGATGGGAATTTTTTCCGCTCCCACCTCCTCATGTTGCCTCTGTCAACATGATCTTGGTCAAATCTAATCCTTTGGTCATACCTTCACCGAATCTTGTTGATACCTGGGGCGAGGTTATGCCACTTAGTCCCACCGAAATCAATTATGTGGAAATTGTTTCGGCCTCAAGTTCCGTATCCTCTGATTTTCCTATTTGGGGACATCTCTCGATACGTATTCTCAACCCCCGTGGCTTGGTGCTTTGGAATCTCCTGATCCCTTAGCTGAGACTTTTCTTTTTGATGAGAGTATCATGGAAGTAATGTCTCTAGAGGAACCACCTTGGAATGATACTCATCATCGTTCCTCATTCCTGCCTAGCTTGACGGTCATGTCTACTTGTCTCGAAGAGTTCTCTTCTCAGTTCCCTTCCCTACCGCTTCAGGTGCTGATCATGACTCATGAAGTATGGTCGGAAGGAAATTTGGGTAACATTACTGAAATGATGCCAATTGATATTTCTGTCAAGCCTAGTGTCATTGAAATATCCATATCAGGGTAACTTGTTCTCCAGATGAGATCAAGCTCTATACTCGTCTGTTCCAAGAATTTTGTGATGTGCATGCGTGGTCATATGAGGAAATGCCTAGCATTGATCCTAGCATCGTCATGCATGAAATATCGACTTATCCTCACACAAAGCCTCTTCGCCAATGGCTCCACCCAGTGCACCCTAGGAAAGCGGCGACTATCAAGGGTGAAGTTGAAAATCTTCTCAAACCTGGATTTATTTATCCGATCCCTCTCACAGATTGGGTGTCAAATATTGTACCAGTGGCAAAGAAACAAGGCACGATCCGCGTTTGTGTCGATTACCGTGATCTCAATCGTGCTTGTCCAAAGGATAACTATCCCACTCCCTCCATTGATCAGATCATTGATGAATGTGCTGGGAGCGATTTTTTTTCCTTTATGGACAGTTTTTCTGGGTACAACCAGATTAACATTGCATTGGAAGATCAAGAAAAGACAATTTTTATCTATCCATGGGGTACTTTTTCATACAAAACACTCCCTTTTGGCCTAAAAAATTATGGGGCTACATTTTAGAGGGCGATGTCTATGAAGCAGGAAAGTGTTCCCTTTGTGGACAGAGGCAACCCCTCTAGCCCTAGAGTGGGTCTAGTCACAACAAGGACAAATCAACAACAATTATCCTTAAATAGTTCAAGTTAGAGGCCTACCTCAACCGGTGGTCGATGAAGTTCCATTGCGTTGCTCCAGCTTCTGCTTCTTTCTCCTAGAGAGTAATCAACCTGAAACAAAGCAAGGAAATACAACAAAGCACATAACTGGATACAACAAAGAACTATTTACCCATAAAGTCAAGAAATCATGAGCTATCTAGTACATTGCATACGATACATAGGAAAATATCATCGATTGTATTAAATATGAAAATAGAGTAAGCTTACAACCTAGGTCTTGACATCACAAGCCTTCTCAGGAGGGTTCAGCCAGCATGTTCCTCAAGCATTCACCCTTGAAGATGGATCTCCCAATACAAGTCTCTCTCACTCACAAGTTTCACACAAGATCAAAAGCACTTCACAACCTTCCTCAAGCTCTCAAACAATCCCACACTTGTCACACCAGCTACCTATCAAGCTCACAACACTATCAGCAACACTCCAAAGACTAAGAATTTCAAACTAGCAGCTCATAGCAATGGTGAAAGCTTAAATAGAAGGAGTCTCCATGAATGGTGGGAAGATGAGCTTATCTCCAAGGAAGGTAGCACAAATGACGGAACAGTCATGCCAGAGAAGGGAGGGCGACATAAACAAGGCCAACAACCAGGTCTAGAGTCATCTAGAAGGCCGGCTGTTAGAACAAACTCGCCCAAACTGGATCATCGTGGGTACATAACTGTACTGGCGCGCTGACATCGCTACTGCATAACGGAGAAGGTCATGTCATTGCGATAAAATAAAAGTAACAGTCGTGCTGTCTCATGAAATTCGACCATCGTAGGAATCACGTGTACTTTCACGATGACAGCGCGTATGGTCTGTTTTGGAGCGCTCATCAGCACAGTTATTTTGACAACAGTCGCGATGATGCAAAAACTTTGGCAAAGTGGGTCATTTGGAAACATCAGAGAGCATGAGCATGAATGATTTGGACTCATGACACAGTAGGAAGACTGGGATGAAGGCAGTGACAAATTACTGTGTAACAGATGCCCCCTAAAGTATGAAGCCCGAGAGAGTGGGAGGGGTGAAATGCTTTACGAAACTGACTGACTTGGAACACCATCAGGAAGAACCTGCACGCAAGTACAACTGATATCTCTGATAATGAATTACATGTAGTCTAGGCATGGGCGCAGCCATCCAAAAGACATACGAAATAGGTCTGTGGTATGGACGCAGCCACCCAGCTAATGAGACCATGATGATAATAAAGGTATGGTCGCAGCCATCCATGAAGACTCAGGTATGGTCGCAGCCATCCATCAATGAGTCATGTAATCATAAAACCAATCCACGCAGCCCGAACACGTGTAAGCTAAGTTCGGGGTCTTGAACCCATCCGATCATAGTACAAATCCTACCATGCGAATAGAGGTGCTGAGGTCGAGCATGATAGAATATCGCTTGATTACTGGTCAATGATGAAAACCGTTAACAAGCACGAGAGAAACCACCAATAATGCCAATGGATCTCAAGGTACTGTCCAGTACAATCCACGAAGTGTGAAAAAGAGAGCTGAGGTCGAACACTCATGGAATCACCCAAACGGCGACCAATGATGAAAGCCAACCGTCAGGTGCGAAGAACTTGCCATTGAGGCATGCAAGCTCTAAGGTACCAAAGGGGATCTCTAGGTCAATCTCCTGGATAATGAGCTGATGTCGACAGGAGACGACCCGTCGTAGGAGGGCCATAATGTTTCCCTCATCAACGACACGAGATAAGGAACAAGTGGTAGATGGCAGAGCAGAGTACCAGAGGAGGAGGCGAGGGTGTAAACTGCAGAGGGATTATACTCTTGAACATATCGGTGACACGACTCCGGAAGGGGGGCGGCAACATTCAGGCAATGATGGAACAGAGGCACGAAGGAGGCGGCATGAATCGCATGAAATAAGGCTAGAATGATGACCCAAACCGCGGAAGGCCAAATGACGATGTATGGATGACCCAACCCGACAAAAAGCAAAAGTGTCGATGTTCAAGAGTGACGAGCTGCCATAGACAATCAATGATAAACCTGTTTTTGAATCCAACCTAGTAATAGTTTAACGAGCCCTAGGAAGGAGAAGCTCGAGTCTCGTCATGGTGACGAGTCCAATGTCGTCAGGGTTTAACGAGTCCGACATAGGTGAAACTCGGAGTCTTTTTCATGTTTAGAGAGTTTGAAAAAGACACGGAAAAGAAAACTCCAGGGGGGCCCTTTTTCGTAGAGTTGTGTCTCTCGAGCCCGAAAAAGTATAAAACAATACTCGAAAGAACTGCCCGACCAATATGATTGAGGAGTAATTTTCGTAAGTAGTAACTTCGACCAAAAAAGTAAAAAAGCGGTCAAAAGCACGTCATGTCGTAGCCAATAACGAGTCTGAAACGACAAAAACCCGGCGATCTTTTTAAGTTTAAACGGTTGAAAAAAGAGCTTAAAGGTGACCGCCTCTCGTTTCTTTTAACGAGTCAAGAGGGAAACTCGGCCATCTTTTCATGTTTCAAGTCGGAAAAGAGCTTAAAGATGACTTTTCGGGATCAAGTGCGTATAAAACTGTCGTAATTCCACCACCTGAGATCCTGCACAAAGAACACTGCACACGTAAACCCGTTCAAGATAATATGAACAATGCGCATAAAAACATAGTGAAAAACCATATTTTGACCATGCATATAGCAAAAACCATGAGAAAAACCAACATTTATGAAATATAATATTTAATTTCACAAAATTACCATAAATAGGGAGGTTAAACCATATTTTTTACCATTGTTACCATTCAGCCATTGTGGAGCGACTTGGAGCATTGAGGTTGGCGAACGAAATTCGGCCCCGTACGTGCATCATTCGTCCCGAAACCAGTTCCAGGTAGACACACATTGCCCTACGCTCTGATTTAATGTCTTTTTTACTACATTTGACGGTGGGATGTGTTTATTTGGGCGGTTTTTCAATTTACATTCCACTCTCGGTCATCGCGGGTTTCGCTATCGGGTCCGCGATGACCGATAAAAATTTACACAGACCGCGCCCGGATTAGCGCGGAAAAGTGATGTACTTCCTCGCTGACCCGGGAAAAATAACATAGGCGCCCATTATCATTGCGTCTGTTTTAGAAACAGTCGTGATGATGCCGCGCGACAAATTTTTAATAAAATTCACGTTTCAAACTTTGCAAGCAGGGCACTAATGGAATTTTTTGTCATGCAGGGTTATAATGGCGTTCGTCTGGCAAGAACGCGCGCATGATAACGATGATATAGCGGCTTTTGCTGATGCCGGGTGCCAGAACGCATTGCGGGGGTGCGGATTACTCAAATTTTTCTTAACTCCACGCTTACGGGCACAACCTGACCTGCTGGAGCTACTGATTAGGGCCTGGAATCCCACAGATGGGAAATTTGTCATCCGAGGCTGGGATATTGAGTTCGATTCTACAGACATCTATTTTTTGACCGGGCTGTCTCGTCGAGGTGAGATGCCCATTCTGGAGGGGCAGCGACCCGGGGGTGATACTTTAGATATGCTGATGGCTCAGGTGTGCCCACAGGCACGCAAGTCAAGGAGCGGAAAGGTGGCAATCCCAACGGTGGAGGACATAATCCTTCGTGCGATGCTTTTCATGGTGACATGGGTAGCGGGCTCCCAGGCCCAACATGAGGCCTCGAAGACTCATCTCCGACTGGCCCTCGAATGCCTAAATCCCACCATGTTTAACTGGGCAGGGGCAGTAATGGCAAGCATGAAGAGGCAACTGACCAACTGTCGTCGCGGTGAGACGAAACAGTTTGGTTATGGATCGATCTTACTCTCGCTCATGCTGGAGTGGGTTGAGGCACTGCAGTTGCAGGACATGGCTTTGGATGCACCCAGGCCACGTGAGACGAGGGCCACAGGATGGGTTCACGTCATGCCACGAGGAGGTGGCGGCTGACCAGTGGCATGGGGGACATTTTTCCGAGAGTGGTTGGAGTGACAGACAATCTTCGTGGAGGATTGGCCATATGCCGGCATGGACTTCCGCGGAGATCCTGACATGTAGCTGCCCGCTGGAGAGCAGTGGGATGATGGTGGTAAGACACTTGATCTCATTTTTTTTCGATTTTTTATTTTTATGATGTTTTTGATTTTTTCATGTACATGTCCTAATGACGAACGCTATGGTATGCAGATGTAGGACCGGTGAGACCCCTTGGACTAGCTCCAGAGGCATGGAGGGACGCGCAGGGCATTGGAGCTCTAGCCCTGGCTCCTTCGGGAGATGACATGATGGAGACAGTGATCCGGAACCTTGAGGGCCTGCTAGCAAGGATTCCAAACTACATGGGGTTAGAGGAGGTCCCCATAGCGTCCCAGATCCACACAGTAGGAGTAGAACCCAGGATGCACCACCTGTTGAGGCGGGTGGCACGAGCGGCTGCGCAGTATAGGGAGCACAACCCGCCGCAGTAGATACCTAGGTTTTTATTTCCTACTGGTGATTTTTTGAGAGACATGTGTCTCAGATGTACAGAGAACACAGGCTCTATTTAGACATGTACACTTATTTTTGAGTGCCTCGGTGTGCCACACGATATATATATATATATATATATATATATATATATATATATATATATACATATTCCTATGGTCTATTATTGTGCTTTATGCTTCTTATGTTATTTTGAATTACATGTTATGCAAATGCCTGTCCAACACATAATTAGCTAATGCATTGGTTAACGTATTAAATCGTCTTGGAATATGTTGATAAGTAATGAAATCAAAATCCCTTTCTAACAATTTAACACGTAAATACAACCTTAAAATCCGATGGTCTCTGACGGAATAACGCCCATTGAGTTGGTGGACGACAAGCTGAGAGTCCAAGTTCACAACCAATGCTCGAATACCGAGGTTAATTGCCTCGGCTAGTAACTCAATCACAACACTATACTCAGAAACATTGTTCGTGGTACAACCTAGACAAACCTCTTGAAGGTCTACTAACTCACCATGAGGATCGTAGATCACCCATGCCGCAGAGGACAAGTTGTGTGTACTGCGGGAGGCACCATCAGCGAAACCAACGTAAGGCGATCCAGACATCTGTCCAAGAAGAAAAAAGGACACAATAAGCGGCAATCATGCCAACACACCAAGACAAAACATGAAAACATGCACACACAACACACTTGCTGAAAGCACACGTATGTACAAAAAATAGAGTGCACGCATGATACTTGTTCAAGTCAAGCCCATTTCGGGACTTACCCTATTGCACCACTATGTGACCGGCCTAGATAGTGTAGGCGTCATCTCGCCCTGTTTTGTAAAATGATCAACGGCACTGATGATCTGCCCATGTCCCCCGGTCGAGCGAGGGTTACAAGCTAGATAATCAATGCCCCCCTTTGCAAAGGAGCCGAGGGTAGCGACAGTGTGCAATGGGGAATCAGAACGAGCAGAAATCAAACCGATCGAGGCAAGATTCGGAGGTGGGAGTGAGAAGACACCCATAAGGGCAGGGTCTTGAAAGAGCCTGGCTCCCACACTCTCTACAGGAATGGAGGTATGCTCCACAAAAGGCACGTTACCTTCGAAAGAGGAAGCGATAAAGGAGAGCTGGTCTACCGTGACAATTTTCCCCTGATGAGGGAAACGAATGACACGAAAGAGGGAGGAGGCCATGCTTGCATGGCGTATGTCCAGCTACGTCCGAGGAGGAGGTTGTAGGTAAGTTTAGCATCAACAACTTCAACTTCCACTTCAACGGTCTTCCCTTCCAAAGTAATCAACAATCGTTGGAGGATACCGTAAGGTCGAGATTCTCTCCCGTCAAAGGCTTCCAGTGTCGTTGGAGACTGACTCAAAGTCGGAGACCCAATAGCCTTCCAACAAGCAACAAACATAATGCAAGTTGACGCGCCTTCATCAATAACTGTACGATGAATCATTTTCGAATTGATGATGACCTGAATGAGGAAGGCAATCTGGTGAGGCAATCTCGGTACATGGCTCTCAAGATCAAACGTGATCAAATCCGAGTCGGCTGGGTCGATGCCACCAATGGCCGATAGCAAGGACTTCCTCTGGGGGGGGTAGCTCTGGAGAACTTCTAAAGCAAACATAGCTGACGGAGCCTGAGCTAAGTCCTCAACGATGCTATAGTGCTGGGCAGCACGAGCATTAGGGTTGTAAGATGATCTCTGGAGTACACCTTTAGGAGGGGGTCGAATAAGCGTCTCAGTGCTAGGTCTCTCGATATGGAATGGACCAGAACTGGATGAAGGAGCGCTTGAGGGGACCTTATGCTCCTTCCCGACGGATGACGAATATTCCTTTCCTCGAGTCGTAATATGAACAGGAATCGTTCCAGCCATGAACACTTGGGAACCAAAGGGAGAAGAAGACGAGGATGGGTCAGCCACCATTTGCGTTTGCTGTGAGGGGAAAGGTTCTTTCAGAACCGCAGGAATCCCAGGAGCACCTTTCAATAAACGACTAACTTCGGACCGCCTTGGGCAGTCTTTGGTATAGTGATCCTCGTCACAGATAAGACAAGGATACTTTGGTTTACGTTTGGCTCCTTCCTCGGGTGGAGGTTTAGGGGAGTCCTGTCTGGGTTGCTCAGATTTATCCTTCGCTTTCCCCTTCTTTTTTCCTTTCGAGGCCTTGTCCGCCGTGGTGGACTGGACGGCGTTGACCTCGGAAGTATTTCCAGAATTAGATACACCCTAAGAAGTGTTTTCATTTGAAGCATTCGATTTTTGCTTCCCAGGGTTCGCGGATGATTTCTTCGAAGACGGATTTACAGAGCCAATAATACCGTCAACATATGGCTTCGATGGAGCTTTGGAAGTTCTGGGCCTCGGGGCATCAGGCAAATAATCATATAGGGTACCAGACTAGGAATAAACCAAGTCAAGGTACTAAGCACGTGCAATAGCTTGCTCTTCAGTTACACATGCTCCCATAGAAATGTCTCGCGTGATTGCAGGTGTTATCACTCAGGTTGTCCCTTGGCTCCTTAAGGGATACGACTGAGGTAACCACAAACCAATCTTTGGGCTACAGGTCCTAGCCTACCTGCAGTTAGAGAGGGCTCTCTCTTTGTGATTTAACTTTGTTTTGGGTTGATTTTAGGCTAGTTATGGTGTACATGGGTTTTGTTTTGATTTTGGTGGGAAGGATGATGTTTTCAAGTAGAGTTGGGATGCATAGTGTGAGAATTTCAAACCATTAGGCATGGAGTCATGGATTAGGGCTTGCTGTTGCGTTTTCTTGGTCACAAGAGGAATACAGAGCATGATAGCTACACATCGAACAATATCAGGCTGGAATAAATATGGAATGATTATCAGAGATGAAAGGCAACTAAGAATCTTTCATTAGCTAACAGAGAGGGAAGGTGGATGAAATTTTGTCTAGGAGCAGTAAAGAATTCCTAAATAATAGTCATATGTGAAAGAAATAGGGTAAACATGATCATTTAAGTATGCATATTCATAACCATTTATGAAGAAAACATGTATAAATAACAAGAACTGAGCATAGGTTGCAGTCAAGAAAAACCTAAGCTATTATTTTTTCTTGCTATTTAGATGGTAACACAATGGTGTATAAACATATGTAAACTGTAAACAGAGATAGAAAAACACTTATTGAGCCATGTAGTAGCACGGGAATTCCACAGTCACTCTTTAGCCATTAATAACACAACAGTCAGTTCTTCATCCAAAGCATTCCAACAGTATTTGATTACAGAGCTTCTAAAAAATACAGCGCAAGTCCAGAATGAGGATTATCAACCAACCAAACATTTAAACAATGAATCAGGGTGGTTTATATAGAGAAAATATCAAAAAATATCTATTACAACAAATCTTAAACAGATTTGAGGGAAATGAGTTCTTTAATCTAATCTTGTCCTGGAATTAATGCAAGAAGATATTTATTTAAGCTGCGCTGGAGGCAGCTGCATCAAAATGAGTTAATATGGTGTCCTTGGTGGCTCGATGCAGTGTTTTCTGCAATAACTGTGCCTTTATTCTTATCTATACCTCTTAGGCGGTTTTGCTGCTTTTAGGTGGCTTTAATGTGCACTAATCTCGATCCGATGAGCTTTGAATGGCCTTTACTACCTCTTTGACTTGGATGGAGGCCTTTAATATTCACCTGCTTTGATACTGCCGACCTGATACTCTTTGCCGCTTCACTGATACTCTTTAATTAAATTTGGGCTTTATCTTTCCTCTGATACTCTTTAACACTTAAATCGGGCCACTTTCTCTCCCTTTATGTGCTTGAAACTGTCAAATCATCCCTTTTCTGCTCTTTCAAGGCAAAAACAACTATTGCAAATGCTTTTGGTGGCCTCTAGAATGCTATTGGCGCTGGCCGATTGAATATGAACACACATGAAGAAATCCTGTCAAATAACGGCGGAGGAATGCAACCTGATAACTGTGCTGGGCTGAGGCTGGTTTTTAAGCCCTCCATTTTGAGCAATTTTTCTTAGCGATGCGCGATTAGTGCTAGGCGCTAATCGCGCATCAAAAACTGCCTCTGTTTCTTGTTTCAGGCTTCCTTTGATGCGATTTTTGCCCTTTGCGCCTTTTCTGTGATGACATCAGCATGACATCATCAGGGGGTCCCGGGTACGGTAGGGTGACATGGCAGGGTGACGTGGCAGGACGGCAGGGGCGGTTCGTTGCGACTCGGGGGCTTGATCGGACAACAGCGATTAAATCGGCGATCGGAAATCGGCAGGGATAGGGGGCGATGGCTTTTATATATGCGATGTGATGGGAGTGATTGCCGATATCGAAAAAGCGATAAGGCATACGGCTGCGCAAAAATGGGAAATATTGCGGAAATGCCAAATATTGAGGTAAAATGAGGTTAGCGGTAAAACTTAAGTTTTGCAATATAACCAAGTTTTACGGGGAAGCGGAGGTATATATGGATAAATGATGCAATTGCGAAAATGAGTGGATCGCGATGCGATATGCTTTCGGGTGCGATAGTAATATCGCATCGGCGGATGAGAGGGGGGCATATATATATATAGGTACAGAAACCTTGCAACAGCCGATCGCGATGTCGCGATCGGCGGTTTGCCATCAGAGCGTGAATATGTATGGGCCAACAAAGTCATTGCCACCTCCGACAGCGATATCGCGTCAGAGGGAGGGGGAAACAGATCGGAGGAATGATCTGTTAGTCGGCGAAGGCATAATGTGATTGGAAGAAGGCTTAATGGAATGGAGATGGGTTTTAGTGCATTGGATGAAGATTTTTAAGCTTTAGGAAGGGTCCTTAATGCATCGGAAGGGGTCTGATAGCATTTGAAGGGGGGTTTTTGTGTTTTGAGAAGGGTTTTGAGCCTTGAAAAGGTTAAAACATGGTTGATTGAGGGATTTTTCACATCAGAGGAGCGAAATTATGCATAGGAAGGGGTCCAAATGCATTGGAAGGGGATTTATGAGCAAAATGAGGGTTCTCACTAAGTTTCAGGAAAACTTAGTGATTCCCTATCATATTTATGGTTATTTTTCAACTAGGGGGAGGGGGTATGTATTTAGGGGAGCTATTTAGTGCTTTTTAGTAAGGGAAAGGGAAAATAGATAGGGATTTACATAATAATGTTTAGAAGTTAATATGAAAATGACAAGAAAGCGCTAAGGATAGAAATCTTAGGCTACAAAGGGGAAATAGGACTTATATAATGAATAAGAGTACTCCTAAGCAAAGCCAACCTTTCCTTAGGCCAATGATATGACATATGATGAAACTTGAAAGATATCAAGCAGATCTTGACCTCTTTAGGGGAAGTTAGTGAATGATTTGGGAGAAAGGAAGAAAGGGAAGTTAATCATGCCTCGCTTGAGCTACTCCAAGGGAAAATTGCATTGCACTTGTGATTTGAAGTAAAATAACACTTTGAAATACAAAATTGATCACACTTATTCATTCTGCAACCTCAAAACTACTTACCCAACCTACTTACCTAACATTTTTTCTTCTTTTCAGTTTGGGTGCACTTAGACTTGCAAACCCTGATTATCTTCTTTTCTTTTAACTGCCCTCCTATCTAAATGTACCCTTATCTCTTCTGGGGCTCAGATTAAATAGTTGAGCGCCCTTGTTTCTCTGCCTATCTACTCATCTGTCAAGCTTAAGCTGTTTGGACATATATTCATTCTCTATCTTCTAAAACAAGCAATTTAAACCCAGGGAAGCCAAGATTAAGCTGTTTGGCTTTCCCTTATCTGTAAAACTCTTCAAAAATGGTGTGATTCTTCAAAGTGGAACTTCTTGAAATATGGAACCTTGCAGCATGACAAGATGACATATTTGGCATGTAAAACAGTCAATCATGAAATATTAAACCTATTGCAATAGGAGGCTAACAGTGGCTCCACTTGGGGATGGTTTTTCAAGATGAAAAGCCAAGAACAGCAGGTCAGAATGCCTGGATCTTCAATTGTTGCTGTAAACTGAAATTCTCCTTCTTGTTAATGCCTTTGACTGAATTCTTATAAGCTGATATGCAGTATCCTTTTGAGCTGAATTGCAGAAAAATTACAGCTCTGCTTCTTGCCTTTTGGGTGCTTGTAAACATATTGAAATCTGCTTGAGCACTTCTTTGTAATTATTTCAAAAACAGAGATCTGAAATAGAACTTTCTTTGATATTTCCTTCAAAATTTGCTGCGTTGTTCCCTCTTATTGGCCTGCTATAAGAAAAGTGCTGAAAATACAAATGTTAATGTACAGATAGTATATAGAGCTGTGTGGCGTTCAGCAAAAGGGATCATGATAGTGCTTTAGCATTCGGCCATTGACAGGGCCTTCTTCAGCTGTGCTTCCATCCAAATTCCTTAGAAAATATGTGTTGTTTCCTTGAACAACAGAAATAATAAAGGGGCCTTTCCACAGGAAATCAAACTTGCCATGCTTTCCTTTGTCCTCTCTTCTTGAATCCCATCTTAATACTTTGTTGCCTATGCAGAAATCTTCAGCCTTGGTTCTTTTGTCAAACATTTTCTTGAGCTTCTCTTGTAAAATCTGAGCTCTGTCGTACACTTGCTCTCTTTTTTTCTGCAATTGGATGGTTTGGTTTATTCTTCTTTGGATATCATTTGGCTCTGCCTAGATCTCTTGCAGCAATTTGATAACAGGGATTCCCAAAGAAGAGGAGAACTTGGACTCCATGCCATAGACTAACTCATATGGGCTCATCCCAATGGATCTCTTGGTTGTCAATCTGTCTGCCCATAGGGCATTTATAAGCTTTTTGTGCCAGTTCTCTTGTTCTCCTCTAAGAATTTCTTAATGATGTTAATCAGACTCTTGTTGGATGATTCGGCCAAGCCATTACCTTGAGGGTAATAGGTTGTGGAGTGACCTAAGATAATGTGGAATTTGTGGCAAAAACTGATCATTTTCTTGGATTTGAAGGCAGCAGCGTTATCTGTAATGATCTTCTCAGGACAGCCAAATCTAGACAAAATGTTGGTTTCAAGGAATTGGATGATGGTGGAGTCATTGGCTTGCCTACATGGGATGGCTTCAATCCACTTGGTAAAGTAATTTGTGGCTGTTAGAATCCACTTATGCTAGCTAGAAGAGGATGGATGGATTTCTCCAATGAAGTCAAGACCCCATTGTTGAAAAGGCTTCTCGGTTGAAATGGGTTTAAGGGGCAAGGGCAGAAGCTTTCTTTGGTCTTCAAAGATTTGGCATTTGTGGCATGAAACAACAAACTTTCTCACATCAAAAAACAAAGAGGGCCAATGGAAACCAGCCCTTAGTATTTTATCAACAGTGGACTTCCAATATAAGTGCCCTCCACAGTCCCCTGCATGGAATTCTTTCATGATGCTGTTAGTTTCATTTATAGTTAGACAATTCAACAATATTCCTTCATGATTTTTCCAAAATAGGGCACTATCTAAGACACAAAACTTTGATGCTTTCATCTTTAAAAATCTCTTTTTGGTTTTGGACAACCTTGGAAAAGCACACAGGTTTAACAATATAAAACATATATCAGCATACCATGGGGATTGCAAAAAAGCTTGACTGATCTGTGGAGTCACCAGCTCCTGTTCATTGTCTAGTTGATTAATGTCTAAGGCTTGAAAATTGTCTTCGGACGTCAGTTTGGCTAAACCTTGTCCCTTTATCAGCTTGGTGGGTTTTATCTCAATGTCATACTCAAGGATATTGGCAATCCATTTTCCTCTTTTGCCTTCTATGCCCTCTTGAGTTAATATGTCTTTTACAACAACATTTGGCACATAAGCAGTCACATGTGAATATAAAATGTAAATTTTGAAATCTTTGATTGCTTTAACTAGGGCATATGCTTGCTTCTCCATGATTTGGTACTTTAAGGGTGCATCTCTAAGGGCTCGGCTGAAAAATGCAATTGTCTTTTCATTTTCCTGATCATCTTTCTGCAAAAGGACAACAGCAATGGTGTGTTCAGATGCAAATGAAAAAATGATGAAATCCTTATCAAATTGAGGACTTGTGAGGACTGGGGCTTGGGTTAAGGCAGATTTTATGCCCTCAAAGGCTTGTTTGGCTTCTAAAGTCCATTTTACCTTGGAATCCTTTTTTAACATTTTATTTAGCACTCTTATCAGCTCGACCAAATTTGGGATAAATCTCCTTAGGAAATTGATCTTTCCTAGGAATTCTTGCAGTTCTTTGATGTTTCTCGGATAAGGGATTTGCAGAATGGCTTGGATTCTTTCCGGATCTATTCTAATCCCATCTTTTGAAATGATATGGCCTAGCAATTTTCCTTCTTCTATGCCGAAGAGAGATTTCTTGGGGTTCAAGGAAATGCCATATTTCCTACAGGTTAGGAACACTTGTCTCAAATGTTTTAGGTGCTCTTGATCAAATTTTGAGAAAGGAGTAAGGTCATCAAGGTAAACCACTAGAAAATCATGGATTTCCTTGGCAAATGCAATGTACATGGCCCTTTGAAAGGTAGCACCTGCATTCTTTAGTCCATCTTCACATATTTAAATGTTCCCCACGGTGTTGTAAAGGTTGTCTTGTCTTGGTCATCCGGATGAACAAGTATTTGGTTAAAACCTGAAAAGCCATCTAGCAACGAGATTCTAGATGACCCCACTACTCTTTGTAGGATGTGGTCCATCTTTGGCAATGGGTAGTGGTCTTTAAGGGAGACTTGGTTTAGATTTCTTAAGTCCACACATAGTCTAATCTCCCCTGTTTTCTTCCTTGTGGGAACAAGATTGGATACCCATTTTGAAAATCTAATGGGTGCTATGATACCGGCGTCAAACATTCTTTTCACTTCTTTCTCAATCAAAGGGAGAAGCACAGGATTGATTCTCCTTAGTTTCTGTTTGAAGGGCTTTTGATTTGGCTTTAAGGGAATGGTATGTTGAATAACGGAGGTGTCATAGGACTTAAGGTCCTCATAACTCCAGACAAATACATCTTGAAACTCTTTAAATAAATCAACGTATTTTGGTTTTTGATCGGGAGGCAAAGATTTAGACAGTTTAATCATTTTGGGCTTCTCTGCTGTCCCAATATTACAGTCTTCCACAACAGCGTTTAAGGGCTACATCTTTGGCTTTTTGGGGACATCGTTTGAATCAAATATGTCTTCTAATGGAGTGAGGCCAGCAGGTAAAAAGTTGTCCTTTAAATCAATGACTTCAGCCTCTGCTTCAGCTATTTCATCTAAATGCATTTGCTTAAGCTCTTGTATGTTTTTCTCATAAAAAATGGTTGGGTGCAGCATTTGATTTGCTGCTTCAGCTATTATAATTTGCTCATTCTGGCTCATTTGCTGTTGTGGGTCATTCATGGCATCTTCATCAATGTTTAAGCTTGAGAATTCTTGCTGTAAGGTAAGAAAATTGTTGATTTGAGCATCATCCTCAAACACTTGCCAATCTTTGATATTGTTAGGGACAACAGGCCTGTGCTTTATCTCAGCAGTAAAGTGGTAATTGGGCTCAAGGGCAGCTTGCAAGTGCTAGCAAAAGTAGCTAGACAATGAGCATGCATGTTATGGCTTCTAGAAATCTTAGCAAGTTTGGATTCGGTGAAGGAATTGAATATTTCTGTGGCAGCAGACCTGTAAGCTCTTAGCCTATTGTCATTAGTAACGAAGTTACCTTTCATTTGTTGAATGATCAAATCAGAGTCACCTAGAATGGACACTTTTGCAGCTCTTAGAGCTTTGAGCAGTTTAAGGCCTAAAAGGAGAGCCTCATACTCTGCCATGTTGTTGGTGCACTTGAAGTTTAGTCTATAAGCATGACCCTCTGCATGGCTGTTATGTGTATTGGAATCCATATTCCTGCCCTTGCTCCTAGCTTATTAACAGAACCATCAAACTCTAAATACCATGTGATTTCTTGCTTGTGGTTAGTATTAAGAGTTTCATTCATTTTAGGATTGGGCAGACCTAAGTTTTGTGCTTCATGTGGTTCTTCTTGTATGCTGGTTGCACTAATTGTTTTAACAGTTTCATAGGTATGGGCAACCGACTCTTGATTGATGCATGTTTCTTGTTCCAAAGGCAAAGGCTTCTCATCAGTGGGAGGGAAGCTATCGTTATTGAACAATATAAATGAATCCATATCAGAATGGATTGAGTAAATGGGAAAGTTTTGGGGTTTTTCCTCACTACTTACCACATACTTCATCAGTATTTCTCTATACAGTCTCTTTGGTTGCCCAAAGACTGAAATAGTGGCATAGGAGAGATCTAGCTGGAGAGATCCTTGGAGTTTTGCTCCCCAAGATCTTGATAAGAGCATGCCATACTTTGGTGGAATGTCAGCAACCACCACGTCCATTAGGATCGTTTTGTTGGGAAATTGGACTAGAGACACACAAAGGTCTTTGATTAAGCCTAAACACTTGACCTGACTAGAATCAAATGAGAATAAGTCTTTGTAGGGTCTAGTGACATCAAGGTTTAGCTTCTCCATTACATCTTTGGGCATTAGATTGTGTGAAGCACCTGAATCAAACATAGCATTGTGCAACACTTTATCATGAATGTGCAAACTGACATAAAAGGGTAGAACAGCTCCATGTCCTGATTTACCATTGACTTCAGGACCAAAAAGTAATTTAGGTTGATTATCTAAGACATTAACATCATCCCTGTTCTCTGGCATTTGCAGTGATCTTTTGATTTGCTGTCTGTACACATCATGTTTGGCAAGCTCAGAGAGAGGAATAGATATCTTTAATTTACCAATTTCTGCTTCTAAATCAAAAGGCTTTTCTGACTGTGTTTTAGTATGGTGACTGCCAGATTTTCCCTTTTCAATTGTATCTTCAGTGATCTTCTCTTGGTTATCAATGATTTCTTGAGATTGTTCTGTTTTGGGAAGGCTTTGAGGAGTGCTATTTACATTGTCTTTTGAGGGAAAGGATACAAAAGGCTGGTTATTAGAGGGCTGCATGTCAGATACATCCTCTATGGTCACTTCCTTTAATTTTGGGTCTGTTTTATTAGCAGGTTCTGTGATAGCGGCCTTGTCCTTTACTTTCTTAGGCTACTTGGCATCCTTTGGCTTGATGGGATCAAACACATCAATGGTTCTTATTCTCAATTTTATTGTTTATGGACTTCGTAGACAGCTGAATCATAGCCTTGTTTGAAGTCAAATGACTCTCCAGACTTGGTCTGAAATTGATTTATATCATGGTCATCTTGGTCTTCTTGGGTTAGGAATACTTGTTGTTCACTCTTCAAACCCATCAAGTTTATGTGAGGATCCTCTGTCTGCTCACTAGATGTGGATGCTTCAGCATAGTTTTCATGAAAAGGAGGTCTTATATCCTGGTCAGGACTTGCCCTTCCAACGTTTGGGTTCTGATTTTTTCTAAAGTTTGGATTTCTGATAGGATTGTTTTGTTGTCCTTCCCATGAGGCTTTTCTTTCAATAGTTCCCATTCTATTTTCAAAGCTGTCCATACCTTTGATGATTGTGTCCAATTTTTGCTCAAAGGCTGAAGGTTCATCTTTGAAAGTGGTTCTTCTCTCAGCTCTTGCTCTATTTCGCTTGGCAATCAGATTTGCCTCCACACTAACAGCTACATTCTGCATGTCTGCTAAGGTTTGAGGGGATCTTTCCCTTAACTGATAAGCCATGTCTGAATCAAATCCATCAGGGAATTTGCATAAAGCAAGATTAGGTGGAGGTCTAAGGTTTTGTGGAATAACGTTATAAACATTGTTAAACCTGGCACAATAGTCTAAGACAGCTTCTTGAGGGCCTCTTTTGATAGTGTCATACTCGGATAATATGTGCAGAGGGTCCTTCTTCTTCTCCCATCTGTTAAGAAATGTTTGGTAAAGGGCCTCTGGGTCAACTATGGAATTTGCAGCAAGTGCTCTAAACCAGGGCATAACATCTCCTATTAAACTTTGGACAAAAATCTTCATTCTTACACTATCATCATCTATTTCATAACTCTCAAAATAGTCCTGCATTTTCTTGGTATGTTTCAGGGCTGTGCCAGAACGAGTAGCATCAAATATGTGATTTTGGCTTGATAATCCTGAGGCATAGCCCCTGGATTTGCAGGTAACTGTAAAGGTGCATATCTGTTAGCCATATTTACAGGGATAAGTGGAACAACTGGAACAGCTAGAACAACTGTAATAATAGTGGTGGTAGAGGTAGTATGCACAGTGAATGGAGGTGTGGAAAAGGTGCTTGGAGAGGTGGATGATGAACAAGGGGAAGTAGGGTTTGAACGAAACAAAACTTTAACAGGGGTTGGAAAACAGCTTGGATGAACTGTTTCAGGACTAGGATCAGCAACCTCTTCTTGTTTTTGTTTGCTAAGGTTTCTAGAGATTAAATTGGGATTTTCAAAAACAGCTGGCGGATTTGGGTCTGGATTTGACCTAGTATTATGTGTTTTCTTCTTGGGAGCCAACTTCTAACTTGTTTTCTGGAATTTTCTGAATAAGGTCCCCAGCGGAGTCGCCAATGATGTTATCACTCAGGTTGTCCCTTGGCTCCTTAAGGGATACGACCGAGGTAACCACAAACCAATCTTTGGGCTGCAGGTCCTAGCCTACCTGCAGTCAGAGAGGGCTCTCTCTTTGTGATTTAACTTTGTTTTGGGTTGATTTTAGGCTAGTTATGGTGTACATGGGTTTTGTTTTGATTTTGGTGGGAAGGATGATGTTTTCAAGTAGAGTTGGGATGCATAGTGCGAGAAGTTCAAACCATTGGGCATGGAGTCATGAATTAGGGCTTGCTGTTGCATTTTCTTGGTCACAAGAGGAATACGGAGCAGGATAGCTACACATAGAACAATATCAGGCTGGAATAAAGATGGAATGAAGGTCAGAGATGAAAGGCAACTAAGAATCTTTCATTAGCTAACAGAGAGGGAAGGTGGATGAAAGTTTGTCTAGGAGTAGTAAAGAATTCCTAAATAACAGTCATATGTGAAAGAAACAGGTAAACATGATCATTTAAGTATGCATATTCATAACCATTTCTGAAGAAAACATATAGAAATAACAAGAATTGAGCATAGGGTGCAGTCAAGCAAAACCTAAGCTATTCTTTTTTCTTGCTATTTAGATGGTAACACAATGGTGTATAAACATATGTAAACTGTAAACAGAGATAGGAAAACACTTATTGAGCCATGTAGTAGCATGGGAATTCCACAGTCACTCTTTAGCCATTAATAACACAATAGTCAGTTCTTCATCCAAAGCATTCCAGCAATCTTTGATTACAGAGCTTCTAAAAAATACAGCGCAAGTCTAGAATGAGGATTATCAACCAACCAACTCTTTAAACAATGAATCAGGGTAGTTTATATAGAGAGAAAATATCAAAAAATATCTATTACAGTAGATCTTAAATAGATATGAGGGAAATGAGTTCTTTAATCTAATCTTGTCCTAGAATTAATGCAAGAAGATATTTATTTAAGCTGCACTGGAGGTAGCTGCATCAAAATGAGTTAATATGGTGTCCTTGGTGGCTCGGTGCAGTGTTTTCTACAATAAATGTTCCTTTATTCTTATCTATACCTCTTAGGAAGTTTTGCTACTTTTAGGTGGCTTTAATGTGCACTAATATCGATCCGATAAGCTTTGAATGGCCTTTACTGCCTCTTTGACTTGGATGGAGGCCTTTAATGTTCACCTGCTTTGATACTGCCGACCTGATACTCTTTTCCGCTTCACTGATACTCTCTAATTAAATCTGGGCTTTATCTTTCCTCTGATACTCTTTAACACTTAAATCGGGCCACTTTCTCTCCCTTGATGTGCTTGAAACTGTCAAATCGCCCCTTTTCTGCTCTTTCAAGGCAAAAACAACTGCTGCAAATGCTTTTGGTGGCCTCTAGAATGCTATCGACTCTGGCCGATTGAATATGAACACACATGAAGAAATCCTGTCAAGTAACGGCGGAGGAATGCAACCTGATAACTATGCCGGGCTGAGGCTAGTTTTTAAGCCCTCCATTTTGAGCAATTTTTCTTAGCGATGCGCGATTAGTGCTAGGCGCTAATCGCGCATCGAAAACTGCCTCTGTTTCTTGTTTCAGGCTTCCTTTGACGCGATTTTCGCCCTTTGCGCCTTTTCTGTGATGACGTCATCGGGGGGTCCCAGGTACGGCAGGGTGACATGGCAAGGTGACGTGGCAGGACAGTAGGGGTGGGCTCGTTGCGACTCGGGGGCTTGATCGGACGGCAGCGATTAAATCGGTGATCGACAATCGGTGGGAAAGGGGGCGATGGCTTTTATATATGCGATGCGATGGGAGCGATTGCCGATATCGAAAAAGCGATAAGGCATACGGCTGCGCAAAAATGGGAAATATTGCGGAAATGCCAAATATTGAGGTAAAATGAGGTTAGCGGTAAAACTTAAGTTTTGCAATATAGGCAAGTTTTACGGGGAAGCAGAGGTATATATGGATAAATGATGCGATTGCGATAATTAGTGGATCGCGATGTGATATGATTTCGGGTGCGATAGTAATATTGCATCAGCGGACAAGAGGGGGGCATATATATATAGGTACAGAAACCTTGCGACAACCGATCGCGATGTCACGATCGACGGTTTGCCATCAGAGCGTGAATATGTATGGGCCAACAAAGTCATTGCCACCTCCGACAGCGATATGATGTTGGAGGGAGGGGGATATGGATCGGAGGAATGTTTTGTTAGTCGGCGAAGGCCTAATGTGATCGGAAGAAGGCTTAATGCAATGGAGATGGGTTTTAGTGCATTGGATGAAGATTTTTAAGCTTTAGGAAGGGTCCTTAATGCATTAGAAGGGGTCCAATAGCATTTTAAGGGGGGTTTTTGTGTTTTGAGAAGGGTTTTGAGCCTTGAAAAGGTTAAAGCATGGCTGATGGAGGGATTTTTCACATTATAGGAGGGATATTATGCATAGGAAGGGGTCCAAATGCATTGGAAGGGGATTTATGAGAAAAATGAGGGTTCTCACTAAGTTTTAGGCAAACTTAGTGATTCCATATCATATTTATGGTTATTTTTCAACCAGGGGGAGGGGGTATGTATTTAGGGGAGCTATTTAGTGCTTTTTAGTAAGGGGAAGGGAAAATAGATAGGGATTTACATAATAATGTTTAGAAGTTAATATGAAAATGACAAGAAAGTGCTAAGGATAGAAGTTTTAGGCTATAAAGGGGAAATAGGACCTATAGAATGAATAAGAGTACTCCTAAGCAAAGCCAACCTTTCCTTAGGCCAATGATATGACATATGATGAAACTTGAGAGATATCAAGCAGATCTTGACCTCTTTAGGGGAAGTTAGTGAATGATTTGGGAGAAAGGAAGAAAGGGAAGTTAATCATGTCTTGCGTGAGCTGCTCCAAGGGAAAATTGCCTTGCACTTATGATCTGAAGTAAAATAACACTTTGAAATACAAAATTGATCACACTTATTCATTTTGCAACCTCAAAACTACTTACCCAACCTACTTACCTAACATTTTTTCTTCTTTTTGGTTTGGGTGCACTTAGACTTGCAGACCCTGATTATCTTCTTTTCTTTTAACTGCCCTCCTATCTAAATGTACCCTTATCTCTTCCGGGGCTCAGATTAAATAATTGAGTGCCCTTGTTTCTCTGCCTATCTACTCATCTGCCAAGCTTAAGCTGTTTGGACAGATATTCATTCTCTATCTTCTAAAACAAGCAATTTAAACCCAGGGAAGCCAAGATTAAGCTGTTTGGCTTTCCCTTATCTATAAAACTCTTCAAAAATGGTGTGATTCTTCAAAGTGGAACTTCTTGGAAATATGGAACCTTGCAGCATGACAAGATGACATATTTGGCATGTAAAACAGTCAATCATGAAATATGAAACCTATTGCAATAGGAGGCTAACAGTGGGGACAAAGGAGGTTGTAAACCAATCGGTCAGGAGCTGATCAGGGATCCAGAACTTGATCAAACGACGCCGTCTCCATTGATGTATATGATCAGATATGTGCGTGGCCATGTCCTATTTAAGAGACGTGAGGAGATGAGTTCCCATCTCATACCGAATGGGCAACTGAAAGTGAGTTAGAAATTCCATTGCCAATGAGTTGAAATCTTGAAAGGATCCGCGAGTCAACTCAATGTACCACTTAGCAGCTGAGTCGGTGAGAGTCCTTTGGAAAAGGCGGAGCCGGATGGAATCGTCAAGCCACGAATTTGACAAACACCAAAGGTGATAAGTCATAACATGGGCTTGAGGGTCTTCTCCAGCTTTGCCATCGAATTTGGGACAATCACCGAGTATCTTAGTTGGAACTGGTGGCTAGAATGAATTATGAAGGATAGGATCATTAGTCAATTTGGACACATCTGGCAGCTCCAATGTTGCTAAGAAAGGTAACTGAGGATTGAAGGACATCTGTGGCCATGGATAAGAGGTAATACCGGAGTTCCAACCAGTTGCTGATTGCCCCCATTGACTTTGTCCAGACAGTCCTGGCCCATAAGGGTTCTGTCTGTAGGGATTCTATCCATAGGGGTTATAGCCATAACTGGACGGTTGACTCTGGATTTTCCCCCCAGCACCCCATTGATTACCAACTTGGCCTGCAGGAGCAACATACTGTTGCTGGTAATTCTGATAAGGAGCGACCTGCATTTGTTGATAATTTTGGTACGGGGCCAACTGAGCTTGCCCCTGGGGTTGCTGGTAACCATACGGTTGCTGAGCTCCATACTGAGCCTGGGGACCAGGCTGTGCTTGGTAAGAAGGTTGGGATTGAAACCCACCTTGCATCTAAAGACCAGTTTGGGTCTGGGGCCCAGCCTGGGGCTGAAAACCGGGTTGAGCTTGAGGAGCAACGATCATTTGAGTGCCTGGTTGTGCAGGCCTAGAAGGATGTCCTTGAGGGGATGGAGATTGGGCCACCTGGCTAGAAGGTTGCCCTAGTTGAGTTTGGGATGGACCCACTTGCCCAAAAGGTTGAGCTTGCTGGGTGTTAGGTTGTCCTTGTACAACCGAGGGTTGTCCTTGCAGAACAGACGACTGAGCGGACTGGACGGTTGGTTGACCCTAAGGTTGAACAACTTGTCCAGATGGTTGACTTGGCTGGGTAGTGGGTTGGCCTTGCTGTACATAAGGCTGACCACCCTGCCCAGAAGGGTACCCTTGCTGGATTCCAGGTTGTCCTTGTTACATATAAGGTTGTCTCGGATTCCCATAGGGTTGATCGGAAGGGTATCCCTGCTGGACTCCAGGTTGTCCTTGTTGCATATAAGGTTGTCCCGGATTTCCAGAGGGTTGTCCAAGATAAGTGAAAGACGAACCGCCATAGGCCGAAGGTTGTCCCTGGAAGGGCTATCCTTGTGGGCCTCCAGGTTTCCCTAGATAGGATTGCCTGTAATACTGATGCCCATAAGAAGGTTGGGTGTAAGACGGCTGACCATGATACGATGGTCCTTGGTAAGGCTGTCCTTGATCCGGACGGGGTGCTTGGCCACCACCATAACCAGTGGTACCCTAAGCGACGCTTAATGGAACTGAGACCTCAACCGCAGGCTGAGATGGCAAGGAAGTATACAAATGATGCCCTATAGGGTCATAATAATGATTTGGACCTTGCGCGCCCGGATTCTGGACGGCATGCGAATACTGATTATGTGCCTCCCCTGCTGGAATGGAACCAGAAGAAGGTGGGGCACTAAGTGCAGGATGAACAACTCTGGGTGTATGTGCCGGCTGGCCACTATTTACTGGGCCGTGAGATGGACCAGCAACAGTAGTTACAGTCGAAGATGCCGTAACGGCACTAACAACTGGTGTTGAATATGCTACACAAACAGTTGGAATAGTCGGGACTGAAGTGACGACTATATTGTGAACTTGTAGAATAAAAGATCCCATAGTGGTAGTGATGTGGTGATCCCACATGGTACCTGAAGAGGGGTTCCTAGAACCCATATCATCCCTCAAAGCCTTATAGCGTGAGGGTACCGAGGGTGTGGCCGGGATAGGAGTTTGGATACTTGACAAAACAGTTGTCTCACTCGCTATAGGAGATGTGTCATCCATGTTAGAGGAAGACATTAGGACTGAAACACCAGTAGGAGTAAAAGGAATATCCTCTTCGTAAGGCTCCCAAATAGGGTTCCAAAATAGATCGTGGAGATCTTCTTCTGGAGAGCAAGAGTTAATTGGTTGGATACTCAGAATAATAGGGAGAGTATCACTCACAACCGGTACCTCAGGAGAAATAGAAGAAGGAGACCCTTGGTCACTTGGAATGGGAGATGGGATCGGTGATTCCGCCAGGATGATAGCTTCAAAAGATCCTAGGCAAACTAACGAGAAAGGACCCTACTCAAGCTAATGCAAACAAGATCTAACTGGGTAAATGTGAACGTAGGCGAATAAATTTTAAGACACAAGGACATAACTTGACCTTTTCATCTTTAAAGAGTCGAGAAAAGGACAAAAAGATGACTCTAGTCGCCTTCGAATGTTTAATGACCTTGAAGTGACAAGTGCTCAGATGGACCTTTTCTTTTAGGGAGTCCGAAAAGGAACGAAAGTGACTACTCTGGAGAGCTAGGCAAAAAGGTTTACCAAACAAATCCGTAAAACTACATATACACCTTGGCAGTCATATGAAAACCAAGGACTTTCCGTATGGCAATCAATCTTCCTGAATGCTGTGTTCGGTGCATTATGGCTTGTAAAGCGGCAGACATGGCTTCCTATGGATAAAGGATGATAACCTAGTGGGGTCTCTACATATACTCGACGGTACGTGGGAGCTCAAATCCATACTAGACCACTATTGCGTCATGGAAGGAGGAATCACCCAACCTTGAGTGAAACAAAAGTGACTAGGTTTAACGATGCCGGAGCACGTCTCTAGCCTAGACCTCTAAATGTATGCGTTATGTTCCAATACATTGTTAGATTCATTCAGTTCATTTTAAAGTTGATCTTGTATTAGGTTTCAGTTTTCAGGCCTTACCGTATGTAATGTCTCAAAGCCTAGGATGCAGCTAAAAAGAATGAAGTATCCTTTTTCTTCGATGAACACCTACCTACGGGAGGGTAAAGAGATCATTCCCAAACCAAGAAAACCAAGGAAACACATAGTCACTCAATGCAAGTAGACATCAATTCCTAAAATGCATAAATACTACTAATGAGAGATCTAAACATTCGCTTTTCAATATGCAACTTGAAATGCAAATTTTCTTTCACTTTCACATGCTAAATTAGATGCAATTTTTTGATTTTGATGCCTTTAATCTAAAGAAATCAGTAAGAAAAGAACAAATGTGGAAAACCGGTTGACCCCAAACAATTGTAATCTATGTCCGGGTAGTGAAGAGAAATCGAAACAATGCCAAGATTGGTTCAACAACGATCACTTAGATAATCAACCAAAAGCAAGCAAAGGGGAAGGCTCAATCAAACCAATCGCAAGTAGCAAACGAATCTTTGCGAACAAGCAACCAAGCAAAGCTGATCCAGCAAACTTGGAACAATAAAACTAGGTCACAAAGCAAAAAGGCAAGATTCGCTCAACAAAACTCACAAGAGAGTGCTTCAACCTCCAGACAATGAAATACAAGTCACAAACCAAGTGAGAACAACAGGAGATAGCAAGACTAACAGATTCAGGAGGCAGAATTGAAGAAATTCAATTCTACAGCAATCAGCGTGGGTGATACACAGCAACAAAGCGCTGATAAAGAATGACGCGTAGCAACAATGCGATGTCAGCGCGGAAGTACACGCCTTTTCCGCGATGGTTTGATTTACAGAACCGTCGCGTCTGTTAGGTGTAATAACGCGATGGACAGGAAATTACAAAAAGGGTGGTGCGATGACAGCGTGACTGTTTAATTAAAAAACGCGATGATGTTCAAAGACAGCCACAGTCGAGCCAAAAACTCCCAAACCAAGACAGTCAATCTTTAAACAAACAAAGCATCTCCAAGACCAAACTAGGAAACCCAGAAACAGAGATCTAATCCCTAAATTTTTTGAAAAGAGACCGAAACAAAAAAAAAACTCAATGCAAGAATGAACAAAAAGGGACAAAGGCCATCTCCCCAGCGGGGTCGCCAATTTGTGAAGCAGGAAAGTGTTCCCTCTGTGGACAGAGGCAACCCCTCTAGCCCTAGAGTGGGTCTAGTCACAAACAAGGACAAATCAACAACAATTCTCCTTAAATAGTTAGAGGCCTACCTCAACCGGTAGTTGATGAAGTTCCGTTGCGTTGCTCCAGCTTCCGCTTATTTCTCCTAGAGAGTAATCAACTTGAAACAAAGCAAGGAAATACAACAAAGAACATAACCAGATACAACAAAGAACTATTTACCCATAAAGTCAAGAAATCATGAGCTATCTAGTACATTGCATATGAGACATAGGAAAATATCATCGATTGTATTAAATATGAAAATAGAGTAAGCTTACAACCCAGGTATTGACGTCACAAGCCTTCTTAGGAGGGTCCAGCCAACATGTTCCTCAAGCATTCACCCTGAAGATGGATCTCCCAATACAAGTCTCTCTCACTCACAAGTTTCACACAAGATCAAAAGCACTTCACAACCTTCCTCAAGCTCTCAAACAATCCCACACTTGTCACACCAGCTACCTATCAAGCTCACAACACTATCAACAACACTCCAAAGACTAAGAATTCCAAACTAGCAGCTCATAGCAATGGTGAAAGCTTAAATAGGAGAAGGAGTCTCCATGAATGGTGGGAAGATGAGCTTATCTCCAAGGAAGGTAGCACAAATGACGGAACAGTCATGCCAGAGAAGGGAGGGCGACATAAACAAGGCCAACAACCAGGTCTGGAGTCATCTGGAAGGCTGGCTGTTAGAACAAACTCGCCCAAACTGGATCATCGCGGGTACATAACTGTACTGGCGCGCTGACATCGCTACTGCATAATGGAGAAGGTCATGTCATCGTGATAAAATAAAAGTAACAGTCACGCTGTCTCATGAAATTTGACCATCGCGGGAATCACGTGTACTTCCGTGATGACAGCGCGTATGGTCTGTTTTGGAGCGCTCATCAGCGCGGTTATTTTGACAACAGTCGCAATGATGCAAAAACTTTGGCAAAGTGGGTCATTTGGCAACATCAGAGAGCATGAGCATGAATGATTTGGACTCATGACATAGTAGGAAGACTGGGATGAAGGCAGTGACAAATTACTGTGTAACAATGTCCTATGCATTTCAAGACATTTGAGACACTGTTCAACCTTACTTGGATGACCTTCCCGCTCATTCTCGTAAGCGCCATGATCACCTTGATCATCTTCGACATATTTTTCTTTGTTGTAGGCACTACAAAATTCAATTGAATCTGCATAAATGTGTTTTCTACATCGAATCTAGATGACTCCTTGGCTTTATTGTATCTAAGGAAGGCAGTTGCCTTGATCCACTTAAAGTCGAGGCCATTGTTAATTTACCCCCTCCATCTTCCTTGCACCAACTGTAGAGCTTGTAAGGAAAGGAAAATTTCCTTCGTCATTTTGTACCCAATCATGCTGAGATAGCTTCAAGGTTTACCTGGTTGCTCAAGCAAGGAACTCCCTTTGTTTGGGATGAGATTGCCTAAAGTTCTTTTGATGACCTTAAGCCTGTCCTCATAAATCCTCCTTTGTTGCATCCCCTTGATTATCATCGAGATTACTTCCTTTATCTAGCTGTAGCCTCTAGTACCATCACTATGGTGTTGGTACAAGATGATGACGAAGGCAATGAACATGTTATTTACTACCTCAGTCACAATCTCCTCGACACCAAAACACGTCATGCTCATGTTGAGAAGTTGGATTTGGTTGCCGTACAGGCTATTCAACGCTTTCGGCACTACATTCTCTTACACACTACCACTGTGATTTCTAAATGCAACCCCATGACCTACATCTTGACTTTTCAGTTGCTAGGGGGCAAGTATTCTAAATGGATTGTCATCCTTCAAGAATTCGATTTGGTGTTTACTACTACCAAATCTAAGAAATCATTGGTTTTTTCGGAGTTGATTTGCTCCCTTCCTTCTACGTCTCTCCCTGCTGGTGCCGGTGATCAGCTCCTAGACAAGACCGTTTTCTTGATTAGCTGATCCAGGTGGCTCTAGAGACACACACAGGACAAGGAGGACTCAGGAAAGCTCAAAAATCAAAATGAACAGAATGCTTTCGAACAGAATGCTTTCGAACTAGGACCAAAGCGTAGACCTCGTCTTTCTGATTGCGACGGTGCGAACGGTTTGTCAATCCAAGTCTGGATGCAAAAGTCAAAAGCAGTCAAATTTGGGCTGAATTTTGCTCACTACGCAGGGTTAAGGAGGCCACAATTTGAACTTGTCGAGCAGACGGAATCCGACCAACTCCATGGTTTACAGTCGGAATATAGTCAAGTTTACAGTCGTTTTTCATGGTTTTCTGCAGGGATCGCAATGGCGAAGTCAGATTCGCCTTTGGAGTTGCATATTTCCAGTCCACCCATAGAGCAGAATCTTTGAGGAATCTAGGGGAATCTAAAAGATTCCTTGAGCCACAGATTCTCAACTTCTTAGATTTCAAAAATTGGACAGTAGATTTTGCACTATTCAATGTCACAAATATGATGGGGCATTTAGATTTCTCATTCTCTCATTCTATTCTTCAGCCACTTTTCTAAGTGGAATGCAGGTGTCAACATCCATGTGTGAGCAGTCATGCGATTTATGCCGTGAGATCGATGGTCTGAATAGCTTCAGTAGTTTGACATCCACTTCTTCAAATGGCCCTTGGTTGTGAGGTATATGTTGTGTTCATGTACTTCTTCTTTATGCATTGTGTTGCACAGATCCTTGTTGATGCTTGATGTGGGATCTTGTTTCTTACTCACTTTTATGATTCTTGCTTGATGTGACGCGGAATCGCCTATGTGATGTACTTGTTGTCATGATTCATCATGTTGTGTTTTGAGATCCCTTTGTTGTATGTTGATGGGATACTCATGTGTCACCATGCATGTTTGCTTTGAGATCCCTTTTATGCCATGTTGGCGGGATGCTAATCATGCATGAGTTTTGTGTCATACTGATAGGAGTCTTTTGACTGAGAGTTCCTGTAGTGGAACATCTCTTAAAGCCACTCCTACATGAGGGCATTTTCCTTATATGATCGCGACATCATCTCTTGTGTACATCATCACTATTGACATCACTTAATGCAGTGGCCTACACCATCTTGACACCAGGGCCTGGAGATGTAGTCCCTCCTGGACGAACTCCGTTATCAACGACTTATGTTTTCATGTGTTGATGATTGACATGTTCCTCTTCTTTACAACATGCATATGTATTCATTAATGTTCCTTAAAAATGCAATTTAACACATCACGAAAGTAAAAGGTCTTGGAAGGGTCCTTCGTCACACCCGGACTTGGATCAAGTGGTATCGGAGCAATCTTTGTGTTGCTATGAATTGCAGCGTGAAAAATGGAACGTGTAGTGACAGAGGATGAAAAAGCAATGTACGAGACCATGCTTAACATTTCCAAAAGGGTGGAAATCATGTATGAAACTGTACAGAAAGAGACAGAGGAAAAGGAGTGATTATAGCTTTAGTTGCAAGCCACAGAAGAGGCCATGGAAGAATTGAAGCAAAACAAACATAATCTTAAAACAGAGAACGTTGAATTGAAGATGCATCTACATGAAGAGAAAGAGGAAAAACAATTTTTTCTACAAATCTGCAAGCAAAGGACGAGGCCTTGGAAAATTTGTAGCGTAACCCATGCGAGGTAAAAAGTAGTTCTTCATCTTCATGTATGTTTCTTGATGATGATTTGGCTGTTTTTGAAAATCATACCACATGAATTGGCTCCAAACTTTTGAAGAGAATGGTGTATGAAGGAAAAGGCTTGGGCATTAATGGACAAGGCATTATCAACCCCATCAAAGTAGAGGAATTACCCCGTCAGGCAGGACTTATGTCAGAAAGGAAGTTGGGGAATGCGCCATGATAGTTAGTGAACCACCAACAACGGATGATGAAAAATGCCCATCATTTCTTTCCAAATCAAAAGAGGAGGTAAAAGATGTTGATTTCCTTTCGGTTTCGTCTTCACATAGTATGAGTTTTGTTGGATATTTGGAGATCCCAATTACAGGGACAAACATGAGGCTCCTTACTAGGATGAGGCACGAGGAGGAAGAAGAACTTGGTGTTAATAACCAAGGCATAACTCAACCTTTCGAAGTTGTGCACGAACATCGATTTGCAGGCTCAAGATACACTAAAGGAGAATGCTCGAAGGTGTCAGATTCATCCAAGGCATCTTCAAAATCATCGAGGAAAGAGAATGATGGGAAAACATCCCCATCATCCCATGGCAGTTTCCATTGCAAGGAGAGAGTTGAGGCAAGCTCTCATCGCCATACTTACACCAGAGACAGTAAGGGAAGTTATAATCACTCTCAATCTTTGAATTTTCATTTTGATTACGATCATGTTGATAATAATGAACGTAAAACATGGCGTCAAAAAACATGAACCTTTTGTGGATTACATAACCATACATTTTCTAAGTGTTGGAAAAGAATGGCAGCACACAAAAGGATGAGGCATGAAAGACCCTCTCAACAGCATGAAAAGAAACAGTTTAAGCAGATATGGAGGAAGAAAACCTACTACAGTCATTGCGATACGAGTGCCCATCAAAGAGCCACTTTTTGGAGGCTCCATCCAGAGTAGCACCTTAAAGACAAAGCGTCGGTGTGTGAACCAAGTGAAGCAATTGTTTGACAAGCAAAACCGCCACAAGGAGGTGACCCATTCACATTGATAAGTGAAAAATGGTTTCTAGACATGTTATCCTTTCATGGTTGTGCTTTTGTAAATCATTTGTTGCATTTTAAAATGTAAAAGTGATGACGTATTTCCATCACTTGTTCAACAACAATGATGTCTGGTCTTATTTTATGTTGCATGATAAACTGTGAAAGTGATGTTATCACTTGTCAAAACAACAGTGTTTGGTCTTATGTTTGTAAATCATGTGTTGTAGTGTTGATGTGTTTTCCATCACTTGTTGAAGCAACAATGATAGGTTGGCCTTGTTGTCATAGTTGAGGTCTTGCATCCATCTTGATGTAAAATTGACCACTGAGTATGTGTTATAAACTCGTGGAAAGTGTGGGACGTTTGGGTCATTAGTTGGTCATGAAAGTCAAGCATGTAATGTGCAAAACAGTGTACTACAAGTTGCAGAGGTAGCAGGTGTTAGCTCGTCACTTAAGGCTCCGAAGAACAAAGGTGAAGGAGATGGAAGCGAGACCTTTTCAGGACACTTGTGATGCAGGCAAGGTATAGAGAAGTTGCAGATTATTTTTCATGTTTTTGGAGGACCAAAAGCTCCTCAATGGGGAGGATTGATCCAAGTGGCTCCAGAGACACACACAAGACAAGGAGGACTCAGGAAAGCTTAAAAATCAAAATGAACATAATGCTTTCAAACCAGGACCAAAGCGTAGACCTTGTATTTTTGATCATGGTGGTGTGAACGGTTTGTCAATCCGAGTCCAGATGCGAAAATTAGAAGCAGTCAAAGTTGGGTTGACTTTTGCTAACTGGGCAAGCTTAAGGAGGCCACAATTTGAACTTGTTTGGCAGGCGAAATCTGGCCAACTCTAGCCAAATTCCATGCAAAATTGTTGCCTAGTTAAATTGTCTCCTTTGGCTTAAAAAAACCAAATTTCAAAAAGTGGGCATTATTTGTTATAAAAACAAAAAAAATATAATAAAAGGGGGTGGGGGCCACCAACCCCACCACCCCCATGTAACCTCCACACATTCAAATATGGGTGGGCATGGGCCACCTCCGGTGGACTCGACCCACACCCTCTCCACGACATAACATAAATATCAAACTGGTGGGGGTCGAACCCGCCCGACCCACGTAGTCGGCACCCAAGCGGGTGGCCCCAAAACATTACCATATATATAGCCAATGAGCACTCAAAACAAAAAACAACAGATTAAGGGGCGGGTCGCCCAAGGTGGACCTAACCCCCAAAATTAAAATGTGCCATGATTTTTTTAACAAATCAACAGTTAGTGTGTTAAAAATTGGAGGGGCAGGGTTTGATCGCCCAACCCCTCTTCAACAAACTTCATTCTTAACCAATACGCCCAACCGCCACATTGGTTAATCCACCACCAAGGTTAATATATTAACCCAACATTTTACCAGTGCGTAGAGGAAGATGGAGGAACCAAGAGCAAGCACAAATTTCGAGACAGAGGAGGAAGAATCTTGGCACACAGTTCAAGGCAGCATTTTACAAGAAGGGTGAAATTTCATTTTGTCAGATTTTGATAAATTTTATATGGTTTCAGCACTTCTCGACGCCACGAATGTAGTGGCGCTGTCTGTGTCTCCATCAAAGTTCTATATTTTTTGGCCATTTTCAGTATGAGGATGGAACCATGTTTGCGGCAAAAATAGGGAGCAGAACCATGATCCTTGCAATTTTCCTAAGGATGTAATTTTTCTCCATGTCGAAATATAGTCAAGTTTACAATCATTTTTCATGGTTTTTTGTAGGGATCGCAATGGAGAATTCAGATTCACCTTTGGAGTTGCATATTTCCAATCCACCCATGGAGCATAATCTTTGAGGAATCTAGGGGGAATCTAAAAGATTCCTTGAGCCCCAGATTCTCAACTTCTCAAAATTAAAAAATTGGACAATCGATTTTTCCCTTTCGACGTCACAAATTTGATGGTGCATTCAGATTTCTCATTCTCTCATTCTATTCTTCAGCCACTTTTCTAAGTGGAATGCAGGTGTCAACATCCATGTGCAAGAAATCATGCGATTGATGCCATGAGATCGATGGTTTGAACAGATTCAACAGTTTGACATCCACTTCTTCAGATGGCCCTTGGTTGTGACGTATATGTTGTGTTCATGTACTTCTTCTTTATGCATTGTGCTACACAGAACCTTGTTGATGCTTGATGTGGGATCTTGTTTAGTTACTCATTTTTATGGTTCCTGCTTGATGTGACGAGGAATCGCCTATGTGATGTACTTGTTGTCATGATTCATCATGTAGTGTTTTTAGATCCCTTTGTTGTATGTTGATGGGATACTCATGTGTCACCATGCATGTTTGCTTTGAGATCCTTTTTATGCCATGTTGATGGGATGCTCATCATGCATGAGTTTCATGTCATACTGATAAGAGTCTTTTGACTGAGAGTTCTTGTAGTGGAACATCTCTTAGAGCCACTCCTACGTGAGGGCATTTTCCTTGTATGATCGAAACATCATCTCTTGTGTACATCATCACTATTGACAACACTTAATGCAATGACCTACACCATCTTGACATCGGGGCCTAGAGACGTAGTCCCTCCTGGACAAACTCCATTATCAACAGGTTATGTTTTCATGTGTTAATGATTGACATGTTCCTCTTCTTTACAACATGCATATGTATTCATTAATGTTCCTTAAAAAATGCAATTTAACACATCACGAAAGTAAAAGGTCTTGGAAGGGTCCTTCGTCACACCCGGAATTGGATCATTAGCACCCTTGACCCATGGTACAATGATATCATCGTGTTTCTCCAGATGTCAATGTTTTGGTCTGCATTGACTAAGGATGATCTTCGACGCATTCGGCATCAATCCCAACCCTACAGTATTATTGGAGATACTTTATACCATGTCAGTGTCGATTCAGTTCTTCGCCGATGTCTTACTCTCGAGGAGGTTGAGAGAGTTCTCAATGACTATCATTCTTGGGCATGTGGTGTTCATATGTCTAGATATGCTACTGCTTGAAAAATCCTTCATGCTAGTTATTTATGGCCATCCATACTTAAGGATTTCATCCTTGCTGTTCGCAAGTGTCATGAATGCCAAATTTACCAGCGAAAGTTGCATGCCTCGGCCGCTCACCTACACCCCGTTATTACCGTTGGTCCATTTGCCAAATAAGGCATTGAATATATGACATGTAACTCTCATTCGGTTGGGGGGCATCATTATATTATCGTTATTGTGGATTATTTCACCAAATGGGCCGAAGCGATGCCTACATACTCTGTAGATGGTAAAACAGCGGCTCAATTTCTATTCAACCACGTTATTTCTAGGTTGGGCATCCCTCAAGCCATTGTCACCGTCCATGGCTCCCATTTTCGAGATTACATGATGGCTGAGCTGACCTCTATGTTGGGTTTTCACCATGATGGCTCAACCCCGTACTATCCTCAGGCCAATGGCCAAGTTGAAGTTGTGAACAAGGTCTTGGTTACAATGCTTCAACATGCTATAGGGATGCATAAGTCAAATTGGCATCTCATGCTCTTCTCAGCTTTGTGGGCTTACTGAACCTCGACCAAGGACACAATTGGTTTCACACCATTCCAGCTAGTATATGGTCTGGAAGCAATGTTATCGACTGAGTGCAAAATCCCTTCACTCAAGCTAGCTGTTGAACTTCTCCCCGAAACCTCACCTCATGAAGAACGCCTCCTGTCTTACTGCTTTGGTCATAAAAGCACAAAAGAAGCGATTCAAGTCCCATTTCAATCAGTCGGTCTCCCCTCGCGCATTTTCTGAAGGAGATTTGGTTTTATTATACGATTAGGCTAATGATAAGATGGGGGTAGGCAAGTTTGAACCTATGTGGCACGGGCCCTACATAGTTAAACGTGTTTTACAGAAATGGGCATATGAGCTGATTGATTATGAAGGCAATCCTTTAGATAAGCCCCAAAATGGGCTCTGTCTTAAAAAGTACTATGCTTAGGTTATCTTGCATGGTCACTTATGTACATTAGTGTGTCATTCATTTTTGTGCAGTGTGGTTTGGTGTGTTGGTTTTCAAGTAGTTTTCATGCTCACTATGTTTTTACATGCTTTGCAGATGTTTGTGACTCCTCACATTGGTTTCACTGATGGTGCTTGCTGTAGTACCCAAAATTTATCCTCCGAGGCATGGGCCATTTATGACCCCCATGGTGAGTTAATTGATCTTCAAGGCATTTGTTTACGTCGAACAACCAATAACATTGTTGAGTACATCATAATTATCGAATTGTTGTTGGAAGCCATCGCTCTTGACATTTGGGACTTGGCTATCAACCTAGATTCACAGCTTGTCGTCCTTCAACTGAACACGCAATATTCCATTAGAAATCCTTAGATATTGAGAATGTATCTACGTATTCATATATTGGAGATAAATTTTGATTATTTTACATAACATCATATTCCTAGACATATGAATACATTGACGAATGCATTAGCTAATTATGTGGTGGATAGACATTTGTGAAACATGTGAAAAGAAAGAACAAATCATTTGTACCATAGTAAGAAAGAAAATACAACATATATATATATATATATATATATATATATATATATATATATATATATATATATATATATATATATATATATATATATATATATATAATGTTTGATTCATCCAGAACCCAAAAACATAATGTGTGTCCAAAATGCATTGGTGGCTCGCAGGCCTTATACATCCGTGGCTCACAGGCCTCAAAAATATGGAATGCTAGACCTATGCACTAAACATCATGATGCTCATGTTAGCATGTAATTGCTCAAACTACACGAATCAGCAGTCGGCGGATCCGATCTGACACCCCCACTATATGCCTCTGGTACTGGCGTGGGACATCACCCAAACGAGCGTACTTTGGGATCCCATGGGTGAAACCCTTGAGATTCCATGCGATCTCCTCATTGTTGTCGCTCCCCTCCAAATAAGGAGTGACATCAAACTGCCAAGTGATGCACCTGGCAATCAGGACATCTCGACATGCCATTTTGGTCCAACGTTTGCATTCATAAAATTGAAGTGTTATGAACACATATATTTCAAAAACAGTAAAAACATCAAAAACTAAAAAAATTGTTTTTTTTTACCTCCATCATCAAAATCCTCTCCTTGTAGGAGCGACATATCTGGATCTCTGTGGAAGTCGGTACCGTTGTAAGGCAAATCCCCCACTACGATCAACTGTCGTCGTAGCCATGAGAAGAAGATGGGCTTGTAGGACATCTATTGGCCCCCTATAAGACTAGGAATCAACTCACTCAAACGGACCATCCGTGGGTCTCGTGGCATCGACAGATCCACCTCAGTCAACGAGTATTGGAACGGTGGAACCCGCTCCAAGAAGAAGGTCACTAGCACAGACCCAAAGAAAAATTGCTTCAGGTTTCCTGCCTTAGCTTTTTATAGCTTGTGCTTCATGTTGACTTTCATAGATTCCACCGAGTTAAAATAGTGGGCGTGGTGCACTCGATAGCATACAGGAACTTTGATTTTTTAGTCTCATGTGGTGCCTAGGACCCAGCCACTTTGTTGACAGTCAACAATAACACTCTCAATACGAGATCCCGAATAGTTGCAATCTTGATCTTGCCACTCTTGGATTTGAGAGCTTCTGGGCAATGTTCAACAAGTAACATGGAAATTCTTGCCCTAATCAGCCTCAAACCATATACGTTGGATGGTTCCCCTCTCCAGGATAGTCATGTGATGAAATAAATATTTGAAGTCTCCAACTCCAGCTCTTGGTCACCAATGATAAAAATTTCTCGATTTATGTCTAGAGACTAATCAGGTACCGTAGCAGCTTAGGTTGAGCCTGCATCCCTGGTGTGAGAAATAAATTGAGGAGCCCATAGTTCCTCAAAGCTTCCAAGAAATTTGGATTAGTGATGGCTTGGGTATCGATATCCTCATGCTCTCTTTCTTTCCAATCCACCATTTTCAACGCTTTTCTTCCTGTAACAACCATTAAATCAAGTCAATGTTCATTTTTTGACAAAGAAATTCGGATTTAAATGGTGAATTAAAGAGAAAACATCACTTTTTCTTTGTTCGCAGCGCCAGTGCACCTATTTTAGAAACAGTTTCACTGACGACATGATTGGTAGTTTTAGAAACCCTCAGCCAGCGCGATTCCGTGCCCAGAAATCATGCCGACCGAGGGCGATTTTTTTTTGCCAAAACCTCCCTTATAAATACAAAAAATGGATAAACATAGGAAAAAGAAGTATGAAAATGGAGCTTAAGGTCTTAGCTCTTACTTGTGACTGATGTCTCAGTGAATGACCTCCCGGATCTCCCGCAATTTGCTCTGTAAAAATTAGGGAAAAAGTGGGTTAAAAGCTCTTCATACAAAGGTAAAATGGTAAATGGTAAATGGTAAAAAATAATTACTTCTCCCTCCTTTTATTCATTTTTTCATGAAATATTAAGGTTTCTAAGTATTTTTGACCTATTTTGCCTCTGGAATTGGATAATGCATTTACCTTTTTGTGCAGCAATAGGTCACGGATTGTCAATGATGGTGCTGAGTGACGTTTCATCTCTTTTCTCGACTTGTAAAATGCAAATGAAAATATTGCTGAGTATTTTTCCCTTTTGACTCGTAAAAGAGAATAAAATGGGGGGTCCTCTTTCAAGCTCTTTTTTGACCCTTTAAACACGAAAAGATTGCTGAGCTCCTGTCGTTTTGAACTCGTTAAAGGCTACGAAATGTCGTTTACCTAGTATTCGTTTACCCCTTTTTCAGGCTGGGATGAACTATATACGAAAAAGGTACTCCTTTACTGAAATGGTCAAGCGGTTCTCTCGAGTATCATTTTCTACCTTTTTGGGTTCGAGAGACACAAATATATGAAAAGGGACCATGTGGAGTTTAATTTTCCGTGTCTTTTTCAAATTATCTAAACATGAAAAAAGATACTGAGTTACCCCTTTGTCAGACTCATTAAAACCTTAAAATATATTATATTCATCACCATGACGAACATGAGCTTCTCCTTCCTAGGGCTCATTAAAATTACTAGGTCGGATTCGTCCAAAGGATGAACTTACAGTGCAAGCATATGTTATCCCTTTCAAGATTGCAATAAAAAATAATTGGGGTACTTGCCAAGAATGGTGGGGGGAAATTGGAAATTTTATCAGTCATGTCGGCAACTCACTCTTGAACATGACACTTTCTGCTTTGTGTCGGGTTGGGATATCCTCACTTCATCACTGACCTTCCTGGGTTGGATCGTTCATTTTTTCCATCCTTTTGATCTCTACCACATCATCATGACCACCGATCCTATGGATCCTAAGGCTGCCAAACTCCACGTCATGTCATCGATATGTTCAAGAGTTGTCCTTCTATAGTTACCCTTACCTTTGATTCCCTGTATCATCCAAAATCATTTGCATCCCTTTGTCTCGTGTCGATGATGTGGGACATATCATGGCCCTCCTTTGACACAGTCACTTCTAGTCAACTTCAACTCATTATCCAAGAAGTTGGCCAAGAGACTTCCTTCCAATACCTTAGATCTTGCATGCCGTACTAGCAAGTTCTTTGCATTCGACGACAAGTTCACATCATTGGCTTTCGATCGGGTTATTTCACTGGTGTTCGACATTATTTTCTTTATTCACATTCCATGAACTGTGCTGCCATTACATTGATAGCCATTGTCATTATCGATGGTTTCTCTCGTGCTTGTTAATGGTTCACATCATTCACCAGTAATCAAGCGACTTCCTAGCATGTTCGACTTCAACACATTCATTCACATTTTAGAATCTATACTTTGATCGGGTTGTGTTGGAGTGCAAGACCCTAGGCTTAGATTACAAAAGCCTAGGTTGCAAGGAGATGTGACATGGTTGTGATGATATACATGTATCTTTTAGATGGATGGTTGTGACTATACCATGAGTTTTCATATGTGATCATTCTCATTATTGGATGGTTGCGACCATACCTTGGTTTCGATATGATCCTCCTTATCGGAAGGATGCGCCCATGCTTGGATCCATTTACATGATCATTATCTAGATGGTGCATCCATACCACGATTCATGTATCGTTTGATAGAGTTTTCAATAATGTATATGTATCTGTACTTTCTTGCAGGTTTTCCAACGACAAACTCTGGTTCCCCACACTAAGTTATAAAGCATTTCACCCCTCACTCTAGTTTGGCCTTCACGCTTTAGGGGGAATTTGTTACACATAATTTTTTCACTGTCCCTGTACTCCTCATTCCTTGATCCTGTAGGACCACTATAGTGAAACCTTCATGGTTTCCCATCATGAAGAAACTCCCATTGTGTCCCTCTTCATGATATAACAATTCCCCTTTGCATCATTTCCCAAAAATCTTATGTTTTCCCAGTTTACAAGATTAACGCTAATGACATGTGTCCTCCCCGCGCCGATATGTAGGGATTACAAATTTCCCTTGCATCGACTGGAGTGACTGAGCCTTTTCTCGGTCGCGTCGATCCTCTTTTGGAAAGTTTTTTAAATTTGGAGCAGAAGCTTCCAGCTCTAGAAGCTTCATAATAGAAGTCTCGTAAATGGTTAGGACGGATGGAGCTGAGGAGGTCAGATTGGGCTCCTTTAACCTGTTAAGATGGAACTACCTCAAGAGATAAGACCTTCTCCCATGAGAAGAGGAACCATCTCCCATCCATTCAAGCTATATAAACCTCCACTTTTCCAAGCACAAGCTAGTGAGTGTGTGTGTGTGTGTGTGCTAATTAAGTTCTATTTGGAGTCATCAACAAGTTATCCATACTTTGTAGCTCTCTAGTTTGTGTTTAAGGGAGAATTGTGAGTTGGTTTGGTGTGAAGCCTAAAGGGAAGAGCCTTGAGGTTATCATTGTTGGGGCCATCGATGGAATGCTAACAGAAGTGTGTGGGAACCCGGATTTGTCAAAGGAGAAAAACAATGTTAAGATGCCGGTTGTAATCTCTTCTTGATTTAATAAATATGCAACTATCAACTGATTTCCTACATAAGATGTCATTTCACATGTTTATGGCTTAATGTTTCTTGACTTGTTAAGTAGGTTGAATACAATTTGTATATTATCACAGTTGTTGTCTGCTATTGTTTACTTGTTTCAGGAGTTCGCAAGAAGGAACAGAAGATAACTGGAGCAAGGAAGCAAGGTTGTCATCAAATGGATAGCATACTAAGAGGTAGGCCATCTTAATTGGTTCTAACCAAGGAAATATTCCATAGAATGTCTTGTTTATGGATAGACCTGCTCTTGGGCTAGAGGAATTGTTTGTGTCCACACTTAGAATTTTACCTACACCACACTATGTGCCAATTAGGAGAAATGCACTTTTAGCGTGACCTAGGTTCAGTATCTTGGATACATTATTGATGAACGGGGGGTGCATGTGGATCCAGCCAAGATCCAAGTCATTCAGGATTGGCCAGATCCAACCACTCTGACAGAGCTCCGCAACTTTCTCGGTCTTGCCAATTTCTACCGCAGGTTCGTGTTGGGATTCTCTCATATCACTTGGCCCTTGAGTCAAGTCACCAAGGGAGGAGCGAAAGAAAAATTATTTTGGTCTAAATATCAATAGAAGGCATTCATAGAGTTGAAACATCGCCTCTTCTCTGCCCCAATGCTCACATTACCAGACTTGCAACAACCATTTGAGATCAAGACAAATGCCTCTGGCTATGCTATTGGGGCAGTCCTTACTCAACATGGGCATCCAGTGGCATACCACAATGAGACACTTTCATACACAGTCCAGAAGTATCCCACTTATGAAAAAGAGATGTATTCCATTGTGTAGGCCTACCAACAATGGAAGAATTACATTTTGGGGAAGGAAATGGTCATTCACAAAGACCACCAGCCCCTGTAGTTCATACAAATGCAAGGGAAGTTGTCGAATGATCACCATCAGAAGTGGTCCACATACCTACAATAGTTCCATTTGAGTATCAAGTATAAGAAGGGCAGCACTAATAATGTTGTAGATTTCCTCAACCGACCACCGATCATGGCGTTAACCGCCGTGCTCAACTCTTGTGGGCATGAGACTTCTCATTGGCCACTTTCTACAAAATCAACCCAGAATTCGTCCACACATACTAGACGCTCTTGGAGGGTTAACAAGTTCCATATTTTCACCTCTGGGATGCCCTATTATGCCACATAGGACACCTTTTTGTTCTGCCGGGCTGCTATAGACGGGCCGCTGGGCATTTCGGGGTTGAGAAAACGGTGGCAATACTGTAGAAGTATTTATACTGGCCAAATCTTCGAAAGGATGTTGGAAGTAAATCAGATCCTGCACTGCCTGTGCCATTACCAAACCGACCATCAAGAAGCAAGGCCTCTATACTCCACTACCTACCCCCAGTCAACCTTTGGAATCCATCTCCATGGATTACATGTTGAGCCTTCCATCTACTAATCATGGCAATGACTGTGTTTTTTTGGTCGTTGACAGATTCTCGAAGATGGCCATTATGGCTGCCTGCAAGAAGAATATCATAGCAGAAGCCACTACTAAACTCTTATTTGAACTAGTGTGGGTACACTTTGGGATCCCACAGTATATCATCTCAAATCGAGACAACAAGTTCCTTAGCAAGTTTTGGTACAATCTCTGGTCGATGCTGGACACCAAGCTCACTAAGTCCATAGCTTTCCATCCCTAAACTGATGGCCAAACAAAGGTCGTCAATAGGATGATCGTACACATTTTGTGCATGTACAACTCAAAGAATCCATGAACATGGGATGCGATCCTCCCCTATCTCCAGTACAACTATAACCGGGCTCTACATAGCTCGACTGGCCACAACCCTTTTTAGGTGGACTTGGGATTCCAGCCACTATGTTCCATTGATTTGGCCATGCCATTTGCAGCTACTCAAGCAGATTTGGCTCATGTCTAGTCCAAAACTGATAAGGAAAACAACTACATTGAGCACATATAACATATCCACCAGCAGGTCCATGACATTCTAGAGAAATTAAATGCCAAATACAAGCAGCAACATGATCAACATCGGGTGCCACACAAGTTTCAGGTGGGCGACAAATTCTGGTTGAATTTGCAAAAGGAACGCCTTATTGGAGCCTATCGGAAACTAAGACCACTCTGATATGGTCTTGTTGTGTTGTACAACAACCCCCCATTTTTTAATTTTTATCCAAAAAAACTTTAATTAGAAATGGGTCCCTTCTTAATAAACTTAGTAAATTAGTGATTCAATAAAATTGCTTGCATAGCATTAACCATATAACACATGAAAAACCTAATCAAAAGGCCCAATTCAATAGAACTCCTATCTAAATTTTTTTTGATAAAATATGAATTTTCCTTTTGAAAAGTCATCATAAATAATTCTTTGATGCGATAAAGTGATCGAAGATCGCATATCGCAATGATAAAAGGATGCACTCAAAAAAGGTCCTCATTAAAACTGCCGATCCGATAACGTAATCGCAATCGATAATCGAAGGTATCACATAAAACATAGCGAAAAGGACTTAAAATCCCCCGATTTCTATATTATAAAAAAGGCACTCATTTCAAAGAAAGCTCATTAAAAGGTATTGGTTCCGAATATAAATTTTAAAAGTAATAAACCAAACCATTTGTTGAACATATCCCGCCTAATTATATTCCTTTATCGCAATCATAGCTTTTGATCTGAAGCGCTAAACCTGACCCATTGAATCTCCCTATTGCCATTCGTGATTTATCGTTGATCGGGGAAATCTAAAGACACACTTGAAGGATCATTAAGCATATGGCTGATGTGACAGGTAATTATGACATTTATTATGATTGGTCAATATGATGGTTATTAATTTCATAGTTAAGGGTGAATCCTTCAAGGATTTCCCCCGTGGTGATTCTTAAATACATTGGGTTTATCATATGTGAATTGCCTTAACTGTTTTCATTCCGTTTTAGCTTTCAGCACAAATATTTCTCTATTACGTTTTCATTGTCTATGCAGAGCAACTCTAAGCTTATGAATCCGGAAAATATGGGAAAGAAGGTAAAGAAAGCCAAGGCCCCTGTCATTGTTAAAGAACCAACCCAACCAGAGCCGAATAAGAAAGGATTGATATCAGATACAACTTGCCTTGGTTTAGGAAAAGAAAGTTGGGAAAGCATCTACAATTTACTAGAGGCGGAAGAACCTAAAGAACTCAAGGAAGAAGCTACCACAGATTCTATAAGCAAATCAGAAAATACATTGAAAGAATTGGCCTGCTCATTTCTACACAAGATAGCAGTGCGAGCGAAGGTTTTGCCATATAATGACATGGTCAAATGGATTTTTGAAAGCATTGCAACTACAGACAGGACGTTTAGTACAACCGAAGGAAAAGTGTTTGGGTCGTTTAGAGCGGACGATCTCAGACAAATGTATCATTTACCCAAGCTAGAGAAGTATTATAATAAAGCACTCTTAGAAGCTTTTGTGAAGGAAAATGACATTGAATTAGATCCTATCTGGTAATGGAGACACTTCTTGAGCAAACACAAGCACGAGACATTGGGTATGTACTCTATAGATTCATTAGCCTCTCCTTATTGTTATGCTGGCGCATTAATGTGCAGACTCTTCGGAGTCCATAATTCTGCTAAGTTCTCTATAGATATGGTTCCTTTAATGGAAGCTGTAGTTCATGGCTATATTATGGACTGGGCAAACATTTTGTCCAACAAAATGGCCACTGAGATACTTGAATATAGAAGAAAGAGGTCTGTGGTTTCCCGGGTGATACCTCCTTTTTACTTCAGTGCCTATATTATGGACACCATCTATTTTAATTCTGAATACCCCATTCTCGGATGGAAATGGACTCCCCAGGATCCCAATCCCATTCACATCTATCACAAAGAGCTATGGAAGGCCCATTATAAGAACCATTTGTATAGAATTTGTAATGACTTTATTCTTCCTGTACATTACTCCTTATTCGATAAGCTCGCCCCTAAGATATCCCAGGAAGCAACAATTGACCTAACAGCAGTGGGTAGTTGGTTTGGAGAAGAGAAATTCACCTATATAAGGCTTTTCAGCAGTCTCATTAATCCTCATGTTATTCCTCTATACATCCCCGATAAACTATTGGCTCGGGAATTAGCATATTAGATAACAGTGGCAAGAACTTCAAAGACCCTTAGGGATTCCATGAAACACATGTGACATACATTTCCCCTTCGGTGTGGTGCCTTTACTTTGCATGATTATAAACATGTAGAGAAATAGGTTGAGAAAATCAAGTTGTTAAATCTTGCGACTATTCCAAATAGGTAGTATGACCCTAAAAAGGTTGTCTATAATGTTACCTCACAGGCTAAAATCACCAGATTTGATCATGAAGAGGATAACTTTGATGACTTGTTTTCTTCAGCAGAACTATTTTTCTAGGTCAAAGGATTGGCTAAAACTAAATTGGGACCAGGAGGAATAGAAAAATTCAGTCGGCTCAGGGCCCAGAGACTGGAAAACCTGCCTTTAGATTTATTAGCCACAACCTCAACGGTTCAACCACAAGGCCACATTGAACAAAAAATCACTAAGAATGCTCTCGAAATGGAGAAGGTTCCTAAGAAGAAGAAGACACCAGAACAGGAGCAGAAGCAGGTAACAGTTAGTGAACCCCTTGATACACACATTAATGTTGACCCTAAGTTGATCAAGGAATGGGAACAATTTGATTCTATCATCAGTAATCTAGAGAATACCCAAGGGTTCACTACACCAGAGGTGTCTACAACACAGAAATCAATAGTCGACACAGTTTCGATTGCAGGAACAAGCGGCCCACCCAAGTTCCATAAAGAAATTGAGATCATCCCTGAAAACCCCACTGATGAAATTGTTTTGCATGTAGAAGAGATACCACCATTAGATGTCTTCTACAACCCTAAGCATAGGGCTGTAGTTAAAAGACAGAGGAAAAAGAGGAAAATTGATCACTCTCCTCTTTTGACTCCTCAGATGGAAATGATGAATGTGGTATGGAGAGAGGAAGTAAATCCCTCCAAATATTTAACCAAACTTTCTCAGTATGTCGGAGCATATACAACAGCAACAATAGATAAGGTTTCAAAGGTTAATCATTTATTGAAGGAAAAATATCAGGCGATCACTTAGCTAGAGGCACAATCGGTAGAGCGGCAACAAAAAATAGAGCAGCTTGAACAGCAGTTGGCGGAACAGAGACAACTTAATGAGCAGTTGAATGAGCAGTTAATTAATGAAAAGCAAAGAATTGATGAACAGGCCATCCTTAAGCAGCAAGAGTTATCCCAAGCATTGAGCAAACTACAACTATTGAACGAGCAAGTGAATAAATCAAAAGAAGAGAAAATCGCTCAAATGAAGGATCAAATAGAGCAATTCAAAGGATATCCCAAGGTAGAAGAATTCAAAACTGAAGCCCTGGAGATGAAAAAGGCTCTATCTCAGCAATTGGACCTTCTGTGTTATAATATCTCGTTGGTTGTTCCTTTATGTGATATCTCAGCAGCTATGATCGATAAATCAATAGATGCAAGGCTTGAGCTAGAAAAGGCAGATGAAAGCTTAACTAAGTTTTTATCTTGGCAAGATACAAACGAAGGAAAAGATGCTAATCTGCCAAAGATACAGGAGTCACATAAAGAAATTCTATTTTCCGAATGGGAATCTCAGTTAATGAAAGCTGAGAGAGCTACATCCAGATGCAGATCAACGATAAATAATTTGATTGAATTAATCAACAACAGTCTGCATTTATGTAATCTAATAACAGAATGCTCTCGAGGTAAACTCCCACAAGTGAAAGCATTAGAACAACAGTGGAAAAAGGAGCTAATGCATGGAGAAAAACTAATCGGAGGCATTCATAGCTTAACATGGGAAATGTTTTGGTTTTTCCTTGTAAAACTACATAGTCAGCGAATGGCGATGAAGTGTCTCACTGATGTGATCAATCACATGATCCCTAAACTTGCCGATGCCACATTTGCAACTTAGTTACACTCTCGTATGAGTCAGCCACCATAGGTCCAACCAATGCTTGCCATTTTTCAACTCTGATCACAAGAAGATAAGCTGATTGAATGAATCCCTTCAACTGACTGCAGCACTGCTATTTCAAGATGAACTCCACATTTTTATGTTTTGGTTGTACTAGCACATAACATATTTCTTTCATAGTTTGTTATTTTTGTAGTATTTATAGACCCTTTCATGTTTTTAGAAAGGGTCCTCATTTTTGTATTAAGACTTAAGCCGGGAGTTGCATTACTGTGCTTCCGATATATTTATTTTTATAAAAGACTGGACTTGAATTCTGAATTTTGACAAAGAAGGATTTTATGAGATATGCACTTTTGCTTCCTATGAAAGTATTCTCAAATTAGAAGACAGAATTTGAATGTGATTCACATTGGAGGAGATCCAAATGAATACAATACTATTATCTATGTTTTGCTTTGTGTTTCTGTGTGAATTAAGCATTTATCAACTTTGCTATTATTGATGTGTATGTGTTTCTACAACAATTCTTTAACCTTTCACTATTGAATATTTCTGGAATTGTCATCCTTCATATATATATATATATATATATATATATATATATATATATATATATATATATCTATATATATATCTATATATCTATGTCAGTGATTATTATGGTTAATGCGATAATGTTTTAATTATTACTTTGTTCAATTAATTGAACAAAGTAATTATCATATGAATGCATATTTTTATTTATGAGTATGTCATCTTCATGTTTACTTGTCAATAAAAACAATCAAGAATCGTACTAAGAGAAATAATTCCTGGGATATATTAGTTATCTTTATATATTTTCACATTTTAGAATAAACCACTTATCATTCATGTTATATTACCAACCAATCATCCATCCACCCATATATCACTAGGAAACTCGTCCCATTACATCCAGTCAGAGCCATCACACCAAATGGAAAAGGAGTTGCTTTAAGGTTCGGACCGGGTGGTTTTCCCTGATGTTGATGCAGCGATTTTAGAGGCATCAACAGGTCCTTACACCATTAACAAGGCTATGGGAGATAATGCATTTGAGCTCAGCATTCCCCCATTCCTTGGCCTACACCCAGTGTTCAATCTGGACCACTTTCGACCATACTTCTCACCATTGCTAGACACATCATACATTGCATAACAACTCACACCTACAGAGTTAAATCCATATTGCATGGAACAAGCCACAACTGATCAGATCATGGACACACAATCAAGCACACTTGCCAATAGAAGATCCAACTATATCGAGTTGTCAAAGCAGGCCAACTCCTTCACTAGGGCAAGTGGCTCACCAGGAACCAAGTTTAGCAGAAGTTTCCCCATCTCATGGAGGAACACAATGCAATGGAGACCATTGCTTCCTAAGGGGGGAGGAATGATCCAAGTGGATATTGGTGGCCACCCACCAATTCCACTTAGACCCCCACCATTGTTTCTTTCAGTTTTGTAGCATAGTTTACTATTTTTAGCAGTTTTTCAGGTCCTAAACTTCCGGAGCCGTTTTGAGGCCCTAAACGACATTTTTTTGCAATCTTGTACCAACAAATTTCTCTCTAAACTCATATTTTCTGTCATAGTCCTCGGAGAGATCTTTCCAATGGGGTATCATGCATGTCAAACGGAGATAATATGACCAAGTCGCAACCCTGAGAAGTTAGTTGTCAAACTAACCCCAATGGGGCCCATAAACTCTTAGTGTTACATCTCCTCGGGTTAGGGTTTTGGTTGTTTAGGGTTTTCTCTTATTGTTCAATAATAAAAAAGGCCCTTGAGCCTCATTGTAATGCAGTTCAAAGGCATGTAGCCACCACATCTCTTCTTAGAGATAAACTACCATCATCCGAGCTAGTGTTATTTCCATTCTATTTGTAAGCATATTTCAGTATTTGATATTAATGAAATGAAGTGTTATTTCTACTGCATCTTTGTATTTATGGTTATATCTATAATTTGTTGCATTCCTTTTTAAATTTTGATCATTGCAACAATATTCGAAAATACTTATTTTTTAGCCTACAGGGAAACTGAGTCTAGGAATATGACTCTCCACTCAACCATAGACAGTTGTAGCCACTGCTACTTGCAGTTGTCACCCCCGAGCCAGATTCAAAATTCTAGGGGTGGGGATTCTTGCTTTTGGGACCACACTCAAGTTTCCAGATATGCCAGGGATTCAAAGGACCTCTTGCTTCAATCCCCACAATTTCTCATCCCTTTCTTACTTGAATGGGGAGTCCAGAGGTGCCCAACATCACCCCCTCATACACATACAATGTTTCAGACCCTCCTAGGGAGTCCAAAAACCACTGTATTAGTCAGGGTGGTAACCAAGAAATGTAACTTGAGCTTGTCTCTATCTCAGCTTTAGGATGGTCTCTTCCCAAGCTGTTACAAGGCCCTAAAGTAGCTAGCTCAATCCACAGTCTCCAGGGAATCCAAAGCTATTACAAGGCTCCAGAGATTCATTCCACCCATAGCCTCTGGGGACCCAAGCTATTACAGGGCTCTAAAGACCTCTTCTCTCAACCCACAACCTCCAGGGACCAAAGATGTTACAGGTTTCTATGAATCCTATCTAAAACCACAACCTCCACAGAACCCAAGTTGTTACAAGACTCTAGAGACTAGCACTCAACCCACAGTCTCCAGAGATAAATAACTAGTCCCCTTCTCTTCTCTTCTCTTCTCTTCATCATTGTTGGTAGAATATTTTTTTGGAACAAGAACCGATTCTGCTTTTCCCCACGGAAGAAATATCTATGCTTCCCTGTGAAAGAAGGGTCTCTACTTTCCTCCCTATCTTTTATTCGACTCGTTCTTTTTCCAGTCCTATAATGTTTCCCCCTCTGCAGATAATGATCTCCCTCTGGAGTTCAAGTCTCTCCCTCTCTGTTTATTTTTCTGAACGTTTTTCCCCTTTGAATAATGACCTCTCTCAGGAGTTCCTATCCTATTTTTTCAAATGCCTCCTTTTTTGGTCAATGTTCTTTCCCCTTCCTTTACCGATGCATCCTTGTTTTTTCACCCCTTCATAAGTTCTCCCCTCTTTTGCTTGTTGTATTTTCTCAAGTAAGCATGAGCCTGAGTACTTTTGTCAGGCCATTTAATTTCAGGGGCTAGTCCTTTTGCTTCATGCATCAGCCAACCCTTAATGGTTGTCCTGAAGTTAAAGTTTCTTCTTTGCACAAGAAACCATAACATCCCAAGCAACAATTCTCCATCCCCAACTTTGGAATCCTTGTCCCATGTTGTAGCATTTTTTGGGTTTTGGTAAGTTAGAATCAGTTAGTCAAAAAATGAAAATATATTTCAAAAACTATTAAGTTAGGATATGGACAAAAACAATATTGATTTTAAAAATGTTAGGGATTTTTAATAAACAAGTCCATATCAAATAAAATGTTAGAATAGATGCCCTAAAAAATGAAGGCAAAAACAAAATGTTAGGTTAGAAGGAAAAGAAAAAAACAATAAACTCTAAAAGTGGTACAAATCTAAACGCCACTACTCTTAGTCTATTTTAGTTTTCCAAATAATAGTTGTGTGCAGTTTGTTTAGATGTCACACTATTTTATTTCATCCAATTATACAGTTTAATCATGACTGAATTTGATTGTAGATAGGTAGAAAATAAAGTTGGCTCAACAGTTTAATCTGAGCTAATGGTGGAAATAAGGGATAGAGGTAGATTAGTCATAAAAAGGAAATATTGAGTTGCTAGCTTAAATGCACTCGAATAAATAAATGAAAATGTTAGGAGTAAAAGGGTAGGTAGACATGTGAAATGTAATTGGAGCATCAAATTTATTTTATCCTAAGTTGTAACATTGGAAAGCTATGCATCCAATAATGGGTTTTAATTAACTGTAAGTTTTAAAAGCATCCATGTTATGTCATAAATGTCTCCATTTATTCATTTACTCTCCATAACTCGTGACTATCACATCTGCTCTCAAGGTTGTGACCCTATCATCACTTCTGCCTCACATGTTAAACAACCCGCCACCTTACCTTTCATCCCACATACTCACACAAGATCTGATGGCCCATGTCCCTCCTCGGCCCTCATTCACCATCCGATATTTATCGACGGGAGGGGCGCAGCTCCGAAATAGGAAGTTTCCTAAACCGCCATCATAAACAACCTTTTCCATGTTTTAGTGTTTCGGGACTTAAAATCCTGAAACTACTTACCGACTCACCTTAGTCCCAAATGTGGTATATAAGCAATCGTTTACTGCCACTCCACGTCACACTCCATCTCATGTCTACCATCCAATCAACTGCCACCTATCCATTATCCATTCAATTTCGCTCCCGCAAATTTATGATTCAAAGACCCATTAATTGATCCCGTTGGATAATTAATGCAAAATTTGACCAGTCATTGCCACCCCCGCTCCAATTTTTCCATTATAAACCCTATTAATTCATGAAAATGGTTACACAATCCATTTCTGTAACCAAATTGATCATTGAAGGTTTCTTCCCTATAGCTCGACCATTGTCCGACATTAAGCAATTATTTTTCCTGTTCAGGAAACTGACATCTAGGTCCACTTGTTTCTTTTATAGTTATACTGTTTTGACTGTGATCACTCTGTTTTAGGACTATTTCCATCATTTTCAGTCTGTAATTCGTTTGAAAAAATGCCTCCTAAAGGAAAATAAAATGCAAAAGTCCCAAATCCCCTGATTCATCCACAGGTCGACTTCCATCATACCCCACTGGTCGACAAAGATTGTAAAATCGTTGAGACTTCTTCTCAATTTGATTTATATGAAATCTATTACTTGATGGAAGATCAACTAATTGATCAGATAGATGAGATAGGGCTCTGGGACTCCCAACTCCCTCACTATATTTTCCCTCAGATACATAGAGCACCTGAATTTGTGAGGAAATTCCATGAATATTATGATCCCAGTCAGAGAGCAATTATTTCACCCACAACAGAAGTCCTTTGTTTAATCAATTCTAAGTCCATTGAGAAAATGCTGTAGACCCCTTCTACTACACCAACTCATCCTTTTTCCCATGAGAACCTGATAGAAGCCTATCAAAAACTAGACTTTACTAAAAGATCCCAGACCCTTGAACTTTTTCTAGTCGTTGATAGTCCTCTGCCTAAAAGAAACCCTCCTTATGTTTCATCCATGTTCCCCGATAGAACCAAGAAAATCACCTCTATTTTTTCCTATTTGCTTGCTTATAACTCTGATCAATATGTTAATGAAGCCATCATTGGTTTCTTGTCCATATTTTCTATTGATTCTAAACCCACTGTTATTTATGATTTCAATCATTTTCTAGTTGAAGCAATACATGAGAAATTTGTCAAGTTTAATACTAAAGAAGTATTCAAGTATACTTCAATACTTGTATACCTTTTTGTATATTTTCAGGGAGACAAATTCCCATTTACTTTACAAAAACTACATGAGGAAAGAAATCAAAAATCAGTGATATTCTGGACTTCAATGGGAATGAAGGAGAAGGAAGAGTTTATATACAAACAATTCATCAAATTGTTTATTCATCCAACTATCAGTCTTATGAGCAGCACTCCAGTACCAAGGATCAATGAGGAGATGGTCAAAGAATTACAGTTGGTTGACCAAGCTACAACAGGAGATTGGTATTGCTACCAAAACTATACAGAGATCAAGGTTTATGGTTGTGAGCTTCTGTTAGAGCCTAGATTTACCTCAGGCTGAAAAGGTAGGATCCAGGGCCAACATCAAACCACGCTCAACCTGGTAGCTAGCCCTACCAAGTCAGGAGAGGGCTCTCTCTGGGTCAATCTCAGCAAATTATAATCAATGAGGGCTTGAGATGACTGAAATATTTACTAATCTTAGGCTAGGCATAAGTGCAAGAGAGTTTGATTGAATAAAATGATGTTTTTTCTGGCTCAAATGGAAAGGTAGATTTTGGGTGCGGGGATTGAGGCTCAGTCTTGCAAAGATCTCAATGGGGCAAGGTAGGCAAATGTTTTTGGCACTTAAAATTGAATGAGATGGAAGAAATAGATAGGTGAGGTGTTGAAGAGGGCAAGAACAATCATGGATCCTCCCCAAATAGCTGAAAGCATCAAAAAACTAAAGCGAACTTCAAGTAGAGCACTGCAATTTCAATGGATTCTACTTACACTCTTGTTTGTTTAGTTTAGAAGAAACAAGATAGATAATGGCATACAGAACACATAAGCAAATTCACAATTACAGAGAAAAGCACTGTACCAAGACAAATTGCCACATGGATCCTAAAGAGTGCTGCAAATCCTGGTCTCAATTCCTCAGCCAAAATGTTGATATGAGTGTACAATGAAGCTCAAGGCTTTCTCAAGAGTCCAACCATGCTAATGACTGAAAAACAACATAATATAGACAAACATAGCTCATCCTTGCCTCTAGGGGTCGAGAACACATGTTTAGGAGCTGTTTCAACTAAGTCTAAACTGAGAACTAGAAACTAGGAAACATAACAACATGCCTCTAGAAATAAGGGAATTGATTCATTCAGTTTCAAACAACCTTTAAACTAATGAATCTACCTCTACAAGTGAAATTTTAACATATTTACATCATGATCCATCAATTTTCATCAAATTACATCAAAAATTTGCCATTAGGAAAGTGAAAAAGTCAAACTAGCCAAAGCTAGGTGAAAAACAGAGCAAAACTTGGTCAAACTGGCAATTTTTCCTCTATGCGCCATGCCTGATTCTCTATGCGTCATGCCTATTTGGACCCACTTTTGGAGGCCTTCCTGGTGTCCAAATTGGCTCCAAGTGTGCTTGTTGGAAAGGTCTACCTGTCGAATTTCCAACCCAAGTGGAATTTTTCATGTTGGCCTCCATTTTCCCCTCCAAAAGTCCATTCTCCCAACACTGCTACCTATGTGTCAAAATAGGGGCAGTGAGGTCTTTTTTGAGTGTTTTAGACCTTTTTGAGGGCTCAAAACCTGCCCAAATTTCTTGGCCATAGGTAAGAAAGCATAATTTTTCATGCCAAATCCAAAAATTCTGATTTTTTGTGATTTGGAGGCTCCTAGCAAAAGTGAGCGCCATGTGGCACGACGCATAGGGCAGAAAATTCTGTTTTTGTGCCAAAAAATTTCCAAAATGCAAAAATTGCTCCAAATTTTTTGAAATTTGGGCTGAGACTTCTCTATCAAGAGCTATGTTGGGCCAAGGAAGCCTCAGCCAATATCTGAATTCGATCATGCTCCTTTCGCCTCTTTGATGCTTTTTTCAATTTTGCTTTCAAATTCTTGATTCTCGCCTTGCAAACTTTGTTCCTCACCATGTAATGAATAGCCATGTGTCTCAACAAGTTTTTCTCCTTGTTGGCCTTTTCTAGCTTCCTCTCCAAGTGGATATTGGCTCTTTCAAGCCATGACTCCCTATCGGCATTAACCTCCTGCTCAAGTGAAGTGAACTCCACCCTCCTCCTTTGGGTAGCTTGGCGATTCTCCCGAATGTTTTGCAACTCCATAATCACCTATTGGTCCTCAAGCTGCTTATTCCTTTGCTCCAGGTACTGTATTTTCCATTGGGCTCTATCCAAGTTGATAGATAAGACATCAATGTCTGCCTGCTGCTCCTGAATGATTTCTCTAAGATTTGTGCTTTGCATGCCCATATCAGTATCATCACCCTCAATGAGAATAAAATCAGTCTCCCGCTCACTTGATGGTCCTTTCTCCTGTAGTGGCCTCTTGCCTCGGCCCTGAACCTATTGTGCTGATGACGGAAGCAAGGCCCCTTCCACCCCAGGTGGAGATAACACTCGCTTTGCTGCTGCGAACAACTGTCTAGTGCCCTTCTGATATGTAATAAACACCGGCATAGTAGTAGTCTGTGCCTCGTGACCCTCATGCTAATAAGAAGGTCCACCTGTCTCATGCAAAGCCTCTATAGGTCCCTGAGGAGCTATGAAAAACTCACGAGAGATGAAGTCCTCCCAAGAGATGCCCTGTAAGCCAAGCTGATGAATGACCACAATTTTGATGAGAGAAAAATGGTAAATACTGTTGAACTGCGGCTGAGGAGTCTTATGATGCACTAGGGTGGTCATCTTCTTTGTGTTTCAGCAAATGAAGTAAGGGATGTTCATCATTCGTACCCGGGTAAAATGCATCAGCAACCTGATATGATAAGCATATAAACAGGAGAACCGACCCTCATAGCTGAAATACTTCATGATCAGTTTCATTAAAGGAGCATATTCATCTTTGAGGTACCGAAAAAGAAACAATCTCTTAAGCTGTCTCAAAAAGCCGGGCTTGATGTACAGTTCATAATGCTGCCGATCAATTTTCTACCTCTTGTTCCATTGCTCTCCAATGTTGGGAATACCGGTTTCTAGTGAAATGGATTCTAGTGTTAATGTGAAAGTGACACCAGCTAGAGTGGCTTGATCACCATGTAAATGCAGTACAAACAAACGAGCCAACTCATGATGAAACTGAATGCTAGCAACCTTCTCACAAAATTCATAGCATGACTGATGTTGGAAACAAGAGATGGCAAGAGGGCAGGCCTGTAATTCAGCAAGAGTAGTTGGTTCTTCTCTGATATGTTTGCCACCTCTATGAGGCCTCCTGGGTGCATGTCCCTCTGTTGGTGAGTCACTGTGGGTCTCCTATTCATAATCATATGAAGGATCAAATGCCATGTCTACTGGTGGATAAATTGTCTTGGAGCTGCCTTGATGAGAAATAGGTGAGCTGTGATGTGTTGAACTGTCTTTGATGATGTGTTTGACCTCTGCCACCAAGGGAAAACAGTGAAATGAGGGATTGTGGAGGGGTAATTTAGGGAAATAGGGAATGATTTAGGAGGGGCTAGGGTTTGGGAGTTTGTTTTTGGGATTTTGGGAAATGGGAATTGGGGTATGGGATTAGTGAATTTAGGGGTATGTGAATTTCGGGAATAGGGAAAATAAGGGAAATGTGAAATAAGGGAGTGATGAGGTGAGGGGATACTTGGTAGCAAAATAGTCAATGCAAAACCTAGCAGCAATCTCCTTTGAAAATTTTGAAGAGATAGGGTTTGTTTTCCTTTAAACATTCACCATGCAACAAACAACATCAAACAACCATCAAATTTGGACGAAAAGTAATGACAAAGGGTCAACCTACTTGGACAAGTGACAATCCACACGTTTTGGGCGATTTTGGAGCAAGTATTTGAAATTTCGGGCTTGCTGGCTATGTGCACCGCGCATCCAACCCAATGCGCCGTGCCCAGCATATGTGCTGCGCCTATGCAAAATTGAACTAGAGTCTGAGGCCCAGTGTGCCATGCCTCCTGCCCAGTGCGCCGCGCCCAGTGACTTGGAGCAATTTTCACCCAATTTTCTCACTTGCTCACCACAACAGAATTTTGCCTTGGTTTCTCTTTGATCTTGGAGTGCAAATGAGCTTTAAACATTTGGAGACATGATTTATACATGGAGCTTTTAAATTTTAATTTTTCAAGACCCACTTTCATAATGTTTTGAAAATGACTTTGTTTTCAAACTTTGTTTTTTGGACTTTTTCACTTCATTTGAGCTTTGTGATGAATTAAATGACCTGAGCTTTGCTTGTTTTGCAAGTGTTGGAGCTACTGGGGCTAAGGAAAGAAACCAGGGTTATAGATGAAGGGATTTACAATGAAGAAAACAAAATTTCATGATTTTTGTACAATAAAAGCAAAATACTCTGTTTTTTCCTCAAAACAGAGTTTTGAGGAAAAAAACATGTCTGAGCACTTGATGATGAAATTTATTAATGCTGGAACCTCCTCATGGCATGCTGGTTGTTATTAGACAATTTGAAACATTTTTTGACAAAACCCTAATGAAACCCTAGACCTAAATGACAATGAAACCCTAAAGCAAAACCTTTGCAATCTTTAAGACAAAAGATGACTGTATATGCTTTTTAATGAACAAACATGAGCCAACAGGTAAATGACATGAGTGAAACTATAGGAAAGCCACTACCGTCAGATGATCCATGAGCCTAATGGAATTAAAATGATTGGGTGGGACACCTAATATGAAATGCAACAAGAGGATTTGATCTCTGATGGAGGGATGAAGGTACCGACACTAATAGCTTCCACCCTACAAACTGCCCAAGTACCTACCTATTAGAATCTTTGCATTGGAATACATAAGAGAGAGGTTAAATGCAGATGAAGTGCACTTTGTGGATGCAAAGAAGAAATCACAATTCAAGTTGAAAACCCAAGTTTGTCCACTCATCTATAACACCATGGTAGCAGGAGAGGAAGGAGATAAATTATTAAAGGAGATGAAGTTTGGTCTCAATTTCACATGGTCTTATAACCCAATGGGAGTGGTTTCTAAACTCAGGCAAGAAAACAAGTTCACTACATATCACCATACAACTAGGCCTGAAATAGAACAATATAAGAATCAGTTGGAATGGACAAAGAACACCCTCCAAAATGCTAAAGAGCAGGCAATTTTTACATCAAATTTGCAAACTCCACTTTCACAAGAAAAGTCAGCAAAAAGAGGAAGGGAAGAACAGTCTTCTCCTACAACTGAAGCATCAAACCAAGGCTTCAGAATTGTGTAGAGAAAGAAGAGACCAAGGATCTCTATGATTGTTGGTGCAACAAATGAACCTTAGAAGAAAACATTAGATGGACTTGGAGAGACTGTGATCTATACACAGTCTGGTGGACAATCTACACAGTCCCCAACTCATTCTACTACTTCTCATGAACAATAGGTAATTCAACCTAGTGGAGGCATTCCGAAGGATAAGGAGGAATACATTTTTCATGTCTTCAGTGAGATTAAAAGGAGGAATGAAGAATTGAAGTTGAACACTTATACCCAATTCTAGAAGTATTCTTCCAGCTCTCAAGCCAGGCTTCTCTCAGTCTTTGACTCTGAGAAGGGAAAGATGCAGATTGCTTTCTTACAAGCCCAAATTCCAGAGCCTAGGACTGTTGTGCACAATCAAAAGTAGACTTATTTTGAGTTCAATGTGAAGGATGTGCATCCAATTGATCAAATTGAGATGCACAAACAAACTGGGTAGATGATTTCTTCCACCTTGACTAACATTGCCACGAGTTTGTCAAAAATGTAGGTTACCTTGGCCAACACTCAGTCACAACTTAAGTTGGAGAAAGTATCCTCATTAACAAAGGACACCAAGATTCAATCCTTGGAAAATATAATGTTGAAGATGGGATATGATCCCTCCAACATAAATGCTACAAAAGAGCTTATTAAGAAGAAGAATGTTGAAGTTGAAACATTAAAGAAGTAGCTGAAATTGCCAGCTTCTGAGGACCCAATGGCTAAAGAAATTGAAGAAACAGAAAATTAGAAGTCTGACATGATGAATCTCATCATAGAACAAACTCTGCAGATAAAACAAATAGAGGAGCAGATGGAGAAACTAATCAAGGAAAAAGAGGAAGCTGTTAAAAAGGCTCAAACTCTAGTGGATATAGTCCCCCTTGCAGGAATTCCTACCACCAAGGTTTCTACTTCAGCTACAAAATCAACTACAGGTACAACAGAAGGAGCTAAACAGCTTGTTGAAGCTGTTCAGAACTTGTCTATCCAGACATGAGAAATTAAGAAACTAAAGGATGAAATCAAGGAGTTACAACTTATGAAGTCAGTAGAAAACAGTTCACATGCAGCTGAGTTGCATAGAGTCAAAAGTCAAATTGAAGTACTATAAAGGGAACTCAAGGAATCTTTCATTGGAAACAAATTGGGTTTGGCAAAGGAAATTCTCTGGGAATAAAATATAGAATCAATCAAGGATATTTGGCCCTATATCAAGATAGTGTTTGATCAGAAGGATCTCTTAGAGAAAGCTCAGGAAGCAGCTGAAACTATTACTAAGCATCTTGATGACATGCCAAGAATTGCTTCTGATATCATAAAGTTCATGAATTCCAAAGACATCCATGAGCTTGAGGAATTAGGAATAAGTGAAAGAAAAACAACTATATTGGAAGTAAAGAAGATCATCACCAAGAAAAACCTCATCCTTAAGCTACAAGAAAAGTGTAGCAATGTCAATACCATAGTTCAACTATGTTTCAGTAGGATAGAACCCTTGACCAACAAGGGTTTGCCCTCCATGCTTGTGATTAATGACAAATTTATGCCAATTGAGGATTATGTTCAGAAGCAAACATAGGTGGGAAACATGCAACTTCAGTTTCAAACATAAGAGGTGCAGCAACACCAGCACTTATAGTAAATGCACTCAGGGATAATTTCTTTATTTTGAATGAAATTAGACATATATTTTTAGTAAAAACCACTTTACTAAATATATAGAGATGGATGAAATTTACAGAAGAGTAACTAAGATATCTATCCCATAAAAGAAACACTGGGAAGAATTGATAGAATTGCTTGACTAAAGGGTGATCTAACATCATTCAACTTTTAAAGGAACAGTTAGCTTAGCTTCAACATTTTTAATATTTCCAGCAACAGTCATCAACAGCTCAACAACAAAATAGTGCCACATCAACTAGCAAATTATATTTCTAATTTTGTAATTATCTATCTTGTAAAACAGTTTGAGATATTTTCTTAGTTCTATTATTGTATAAATAACTCTCTTTCACGAGTTATTAAGGGTTGCAACCTTGAAGAAGCATTTCTAGACATTAAATGTACTTGAATTTTCTAAAACATTAATACAAAGCTGATGATTCTAAATTCTGGTTCATACAATTTCATTTTTCCTGTAATTTTTTCCAGTGATATTCACAGTGTTTTTCTTCATATTCTTATGTTTTACATACATAACTAGGTAGAAATAATTGAGTTTCAATATATTCCTATAAGCTTCTGAAGTGATCATCTCTAGAGAGAATGAATTATATTAACTGTATGTTTAATTAATTCCCTCTTAATTATTAAATAATCAACATCTTTTGTAAACTTAAGCATATTCTGTTAAACCTTCTGAACATGGTTTAAAGGTTTTCACTTATGATTATTTGATGTTCAATTTGAATATTGTAAAAATCATATCATTTCTTTGTTTCTGCTCACCAACATACAATCTATATCACTGTGTGAATTTTAATAACAACCCTATGTTTTAATATCAATGTTATTTAAAAGGTTAGGCATCACTGTTTTATATTTGTTTCATACATTATGTTGGCTTGTTGGGGCCTAACCTAGGTTCAGATGTGATTTAGCTAAAAAAATCCCAGTACTGCTAGCCCTTTCGGCAACAGCCCATGGAGCGCGAACTGAGGTCTCACCCGAAGTAGTATGGGAGGGTGCTAGAACCAGGTTTCCACACCCTGGAAATATTTGATGAGTTCAAATTGTCCATGATTCGACCCTGCGTGCACGTCGCTATGTGCACCTACTTGTACCTCGCAGCCTAAGATGTTTCCTCTACGAAGCCCTACTCGGGGACCGAACACTGTTATTACCCAAGTCCTTACTAGTATTCCACAGTTAGCTGATTAAATTAGCTTACTTACATGTGTTAAGTATATTTAGAAATATAAATCATTTATACAAGTGTGCACAATAAATAAATAGTATATTTGCAATTGATATCAAACATGTAATAACTCAAGAATAGATACACATAATTTGGATAAAAATTCTCTTTATTATTCTCTTCTTCTGTTACAGACTTGACTCCGCCCTACGCACTTAGCTGCAGGGGTCCGCGCACTCAGTTGCAGGCAACTAGGCCTCTGCGCACTTAGCTGCAGAGCCTTCTCCTACTCTATGACCCAGAGACACACTTAGACACTTAGGACTCAATCCCTTAGACTTCTCCTCTCTTTACACTTAGAGCCTTGCTCTATTTATACAATCCCATGGTCCACAAATCATGGGTAGGCTGAAATTACATTACAAACTAGTGTGGACAACCCTATGACTCTAACGTACTTCCGCGCCCACAATTCACAGGGCTTTACAACATTATTCAGTCAAAACATGGTCTTTGAGCCCCAAAACATGCCTCGAGAGGATTCCATGCCCAACAAGCCCCCAACACAAACATCGTGACTCACCCTCAATTAAATCTGTCGGTGCGACGATCTTGGCACAGAGTTCCTCCAACTGTCCTCGAACTGTGCTGATGTCGGCAGTGCATTACATCGCTGCTTAGTGAATCTATTGCATCCTCTCTGAGACCTCCTTGTCTGGGGCACTTCTCTGCATTAACGTGTGCATCCACTATATGTGCATGAGCTTTCCTTCGATGTTTTCCATGATAGTGAAAGCCACATCGATCCACAGCTGGACGTGCGGTTTGAGAACTTCCTCCTTATGTCGCACCACATCCACTTGCTCCTTCAGTGCCTTTTCTTGTTGCATCCTCGCAAGCCGTTGAGTGAGGACTACTATTTGCACAGTTCCACTGACACTATCATATTACTGCTGAAGTTCTCATGCCTCTGTCTCCAAGCACTGGATGTTGGGGTCCTCCTAGAGAGTTGTGAGGACCTCAAGTGCTTGCTCCAACAAAGTGGTACAGTCTTGTATTGCACCTCCAATTTCTTCCAATCCAGTTGCGATAGCGCTAGTGTACTGTTCTCAGACCTCTAGGGGAGTGGAAGGTTGTGCCTTTAACCACAACTTGGTGATCTAAAGATTCAGCTCCAGCTGAACCTTGGTCGTTTCTTCTCTAGCCGCGCGGACTCCGGATGCCAACCTATGGATCCACACCTCTATTGGTAGATCCTCTGGAATGGCCAGCTTTGGGACGTGTCGGCAAGCATCGTCTACCACCTGGACCAACTGTTGGTTCTGTGACACCAATTTGTCACGCTGCAGACTGAGTTGTTCCATGTTTATCTTTTGTTCACTAAGAACTTGGGTCGCGCGGCTCTCCCTAACGCATAGCTCTGCCGTTATCCTGTCCTCTAGTAGATACAATGTCTCTCGCAGGAGGGTAACCAAATTAAGGCCAAGGCCTTTGATCATTTTAACCGCAAATCTATCGGTCTCATTTGCTGCTACTAAAGCCCCTTCTAGTAACACTATTATGTTTTCCATCCATGTGCGCAGCATCTGCTCTACTGCCAAGGATCCTGCTGCGAGGTGGGTCAAAAGGGTACCCACTTGAGGGGGCTACACTTGTAACTCCTGTAGTTGTGCCTAGAGGGCCCCCAACACAGTCTGGTGCTCCTACATAAAATCTTGAAGGGCCTCATTAGTGACATCACGAACCGTCTTGCCGATGTCATGGAGGTCACCTTCAGTTAAGGTGATCGGGTCAATGGCCAACTTCGAGGCCTTGACCTTCTTCCTTGGTCCTGCTCTCTCTGTCGTGTGTGGGTGCTTTAGCTGCGTGGACATAGTCCCTGGGTCCGTGCTCCCTTCTATTGTTTTTTCTTCCTCTGCCTCCTGCCCTTGTGAGGACATTGTTTGGTCCTCATCCGCCTTCATTGTTGCTTCTTCTGTTGTTGTTGTTACTTCTGCAACCTTTTTCTGCTCGGCGGCTTTCTGTGTCACTTCCCACGCTGCCTTTTCCTTAGTTTCTGTTGTTTCCTTCTGCCTTTTCTCGGCCAATTGTGTGATGCGTAGCTTGGCATCGTCCTTCTTCTTCTGCGCTGCCGCCTTCTCAAGTTCTACCAGATCTGGGGCGTGCCATTCTGGAGGCCATGTCTCCAAGACATTAAAAATTGCATCGTCAGTGGCTACAAAAGTTAGCTTCATCCATTGCTTTATCGGATTCTTACGCGCCCTAATAAAAATTTTGTGCATATCAGCTTTAAAGTCTGCAAAACTTTGCAAACTATTGTACACCATTGGCAACAAGCATAGCCTCCAATAGATCCACATCCAGATTCTCATCTCCATGAGCACCCAGAAGATTTTGGTGTTGCGTATCCTTTTCGCATCCTTTGTAGCCCAAAGCGAAGCATACTTCATAGCCTCCGATAATTCTCTGTCAATGATGGGGAATTGACTGTCCTCTGGTAGTTCCCCTGCTACAAGCATTATGGATAACAACAACCACACGTAGTGGAAGGTTTTACCCTGCTCCTGGGCTTCGCGACAATTCTTCAAAAATTCCTCGCAGAGGAATTCAAACCAGTTGAACTGGACCCCCTTCATGCACTGCTCGGCTAGTGCGACCATTGGCACCAGTACCTCATCGGCATGACACTTTCTCATAACTTTTTCGACCAGGAGTTGGGTTGCTATGCATACCCCTTTGTCCTTGATGTTAGAGATGGTGTAGCCCCTCTTCTTCTTCTCTAGCTTGTATTTTGTCTTCATGGCTTCTGTAAGGGCCAAATCACTGCCCTTTCCTTCAGCTATGGTTGCGGGGTCCTTTCCTTTATAGGGGAGCTGAGAAATGCGGTGAATGAGGTCTGCCGTGATGGGAATAGGCTCCTCCAGCCATAGATACCCATCATGCACCAGGCAGAGCAGCTGCCTGATGACGAAAATGGTGATGGGTGCGCAGTGGAAATGCGGTATCCATAGTAAGTGCAACAACCCGACCTTTTCCACACCACGCAGCCACTTCCGTGACTCTAACGTTGTCACCACCCCCTCAGTGTTCTACTTCATGAGGTTCCTAGTCTCTAGGTGAGGGAACTTCTCACGGTCAGCGAGGTCCCAATATTCAAACTTCATGGTTGGCATGCAGCCCAGGTGCATGCCTTCAAACACTATGCCATCTGGGAGGAGCAGAGTCTGGAGTGAACTCTTGGTTTCGTCCAGGTCCTTTGGCACTTTGGTCTTCCATTTCCATGGAGGGACATATGCGGACAGTTTTGCTACAGAACGTATAGGTTGAATATCCTCCTCCATATCTTCCTCTTCTTCAGCTATGATGGTCAGGGCCTGCAGATCTTCTTCTTCCTCATCTGTGTCGATTGTGATATATTTCCCTTCTTCTGCCATTGATAGCTTGTTGCATAGTGGGTTCCTCGAGGACACACGTATTGAAGCCATTGCATGTTTATCCTTCTTGGGTCTTTCCATACATGGTGATTTGGGGATCTCTGTCACAACCCCGACACCTTCTGGAACATCCTCCACCATTAGGGTTTGCGCAGCCTCGCCGATGGTTACGTCTTCAATTCCCAAACCATCCTTGGTTGTTGTCATTATATCTAGGCTGTATTTTTTCACTCACGAACTTAGGGGCTCAATTATTGCTCGGTTTGCAATGCTCAGTGCTCCGCTCAATTGCTCAATTCTCAAATGACCAAGTGTTGTTTGCTGGCCAGCCCTTTGTGTTTTATAGCGCCTATTGAATTCGAATTCGACCATTCCCCACAATTCCGATCGATTAATTCTTTCTTGGCGGCAAATTTTCCCAAATCTTTCCATAAATTGCCTCTTAAATGCCTGCTGCCCACTCCATTTGGCCTCAAGTTAAACATCCCATCATGAATAGTGACTTCAACGATCACTTTCCGGCCAACCCATGCGATAGCACAGCCCTCCATGCACGGTCACGGACCCTGTGACGCTATGCTTCTGTGCACATCCCCAATATCATGTAGCTCACGGGCAGAGTAGTTTATAGTCCCGCGCTTCCTTTCAACTGCTTGGAGCACTAAGACTGTCCTTCCCGTGGCTAGTCAGGTGGTTGCACCACCCATGTGGGGCTCCATCCCGCCCTCCACCATGGTTCATGGAGAATCCCCACCTTCCATTATTGTGGTCGGCATCGTGCACTCTATTATTTGCAATGCGCTACCCTAGTCACTACGTTTGGCGATATGTAGCCCAAGCCAAGGCAATGGACTAACCAGTTCATGATGATAGTTCTCCAACTTGTCAATATGATCATATGCACCTTGCCTTACCATCCTCGGTTTTTCGATGAGAAATGCTTCCTTTATTTCGTCTTCCAGCTTCTTGACCTCCGCATCCATCAAAGTGCTTTTCTCCCTTAGCCGTACCCAGTCTTTTTCAAGTTCGCGAAGTCTAAGGTCTCCCTGTCAGATTTCTTCCTCAAGTCTTATGTGTTCTGTTTCTCACGACTGTGTGATTCCATTGTTCTGGGCTTCGTGGATTGTCGTATCTGCGGGTGCTGCTATGTGCAGACTAGGCTTCACATGCTCCATAGGGATTATAGCCCCTAGTATGCACAAGTCCCAATCAGTGTGTCTCACATGGTGGGCCGTGTTCAGTACTTCTCACACCTTGTCAAAGGCTTCCCCGTGTATAATCTCTGGCACGCTTGGTCTTATCATACTTCATCGTTCGCGCCCTTATCTTGCTCACTCCTGCTTATTGGTCCTGGTTCTGATCATGAGGATGGTATGCATTCGTGCAGGTTGCAGACCATACGCCTGTACCCATCTGGAGAGGTGGGCCTGTAGGCTATTTCGTCCATCATACCTAGCTTCCATCTATAGCTGAGACTTTCCAAACTGTATAAGCATCATTCTTCTACAGTCGCATCAATTCTCAAAACTTCTTTGATGCATACCCCACTATCTTGTGGGTGTAGCGCAATGCCCATTTCAAAGCATCAAAATGTTGTTGTTCTGGCACCTCTCTTTTAAATTTGTTCAAGAATTCATCCACCATTGTCAATCCATCATATCTAGGCAGATCCCTTACCTCTGTTGTCACGCAGTTAGTGATCTTACCATCATGTTGCAATTGAGTGTGGTTACCTCGTGTAACCGGTTCTGCCATCACTCTATTCCCTCGTCTGAATCTGATGTGCAGGAGCTTTCACGCTCCCACGAAATCCTGCCATCCTCTGTTGGATTCACCCAGTCTTGCTCCTGCATAGTTATCTTGTAGATACAATCTAGATCGTCATCGCTCTCATTGTCGCACACTGGCTCTGTGTAGCACGATCCTTCCACAGGGTCTAAAGGTACCACTATGCATAGTGACTTTTTCTCAAAAAATCATCTTGCGCTTCTTCAGATTTATCACTCCGTTCATATCAGTGGCCCAATCTATTCCTAGTAGCACGAGATAGGGATTATTGTCATCGACAATCTCGATCACTTCAAAATCTACAAGCGTGCTCGCACCTTTGATATCTACTGTTATTCCCTGCAATCTTCCCATCATAGGATCTTTTGTTGGTTCGCCATTCGCAATTGAATAGGAGACCATTGCAATGCGGGTCTGCCCATGCACTCCCATGTTTGTTTTGGCAATACATTTGCTTATGATCCTAAATCCAAAATCACTTGATCCATTTCATATTTCCTAATTTGCGCAGTCAATCTCATCTCCCTTCCTATTCGCATTGTGTGCTTCCCGAGCTTCCGGAATACGTGCAGTTCTCCTGACCCAACACACCTAGTGATGAGTTCCTACAGTCCCTTCATAGCCTTGCTGTCATGCAACAGCTTCATGCATGTCTCCAAAAAGGTAATAAGCATTGATGGGTCCATCTCTGGTTCTAGTTTGTCTTTACTACCTGAAGTGGAGACCTCTGTGAAGCTCTTATTAGCTTCCATGAATGTCTCCTTTACGCGCTCTAAATCGAACTCTGGTCCCCTTGTAGGAGCCTTGAAAACCCAAGCACTCTCTTTGGGTTGCTTGCCCTTGTCATCTCCTATTGTGATACTGCTTCAGAGCATGATGTTTACATTTGGGTCCTCTTTGTGTGGCTCAAACCTCATCATTTCCAGGTTCTGAGTCGAGGGAGACTGGAGCGTTCCTTTATCATGCAACCTTGCTATTAGTGTAGGGCAATCTTCCATCTCATGATCAAACTGGGTACAATATAAACATGATGCTCTCGTCGGATTTGTACAATTGCGGGCATAATGCCCTGGCCCTTCGCAATTGTAACAAATCAGCTATCTGTGACCCCTTCCTGGTCCCATTCCACCTTGACCTTGTCCGTGCCCCTAAAATCTATTGCGCGCCATCCCTACATTTTGATCGAGGGCTCGCGTTTCGATCTAAACTCTATAGGTAGGATTATGATCCATCATCATTTCATAACTTCTATAGGTACGCTCATCATGGCCTACTAACCTGTAGAAATTACATAATAACTGTTGGGACATTTGCGTATATTTTTGTAATAGGTGACAGTTATCTGTAGCGTGCTTCCCTCTTATCAGACAAATCGCACACCATAATGTAGGTGACACACTTGTGATCCAGATTTCAACAGGAACATAACAAATTATAAAGATAATCGTAAACATAGAGATGCAGCAGAAATAATACTTCATTTCATTAATGTAAAATACTGAAATATGCTTACAAACAGGAATGGAAATAAACCAGCTAGGGCGATGGTAGCTTATCTCTGAGAAGAGATGTGGCGGCTACATGCCTCTAAACTGTCTTACAATGAGGCTCAAGGGCCCTTTTATTATTTAACAATAAGAGCAAACCCTAAACAACCAAAACCCTAACCCGAGGAGATGTAACACCTAGAGTTTATGGGCCCCATTGGGGTGAGTTGGACAACCAACTTCCCGGGGTCCCGAATTGGTCATATTATCTTCGTTTGATGCGAATGATAGCCCATTGAAAAGATCTCTCCGAGGACTATGACAAAAAAGACATTTAAATAAAAAATCGCTGGTAGGTAGATTTCCCAAAAAACGTTGTTTAGGGCCTCAAAACGGCTCCGGAAGTTTAGGACCCGAAAAACTGCTAAAAATAGTAAATTGTGCTATAATTAAGGAAACTGAAAAACTGAAAGAAGAAATGGTGGGGGTCCAAGTGGAATTTGTGGGTGGCCACCAATATCCACCTTGATCATTCCTCCCCTCTTAGGAAGAAATGGTCCCCATTGCGTTGAGTTCCTCCATGAGATGTGGGAACTTTTGCTGAACTTGGTCCCTGGTGAAGGAGTTGGCCTGCTTTGACAACTCGATACAGTTGGATATCTTGCTGGCGAGTGTTCTTGATCTGTGTTTCCATGATCTGATTAGTTGCAACTTGTTCCATGCAATCTGGATTTAACTCGGTGGGTGTGAGCTGTTCTGCAATGTCGGATGTGTCTAGTAATGGTGGAAAGTATGGCCGAAGGCGGTCCACATTGAACACTGGGTGCAGGCCAAGGAATGGGGGAATGCTGAGCTCAAATGGATTGTCTACCATAGCCTTGGTAATGGTGTAAGGACCATATCGGAGTGGTTTGAGTTTCTGATAGGCTCCGGTAAGGCGCTCCTTTTGCAAATGCAACCAGATTTTGTCACCCACCTGAAACTTGTGTGGCACCTGATGTTGAACATGTTGCTGCTTATACCTTCCATTTGATTTCTCTAGAATTTCATGGACCTACTGGCAAATATGTTGGATGTGCTCAATGAAGCTATTTTCCTTATCTGTTTCGGATTTGACATGAGCCGAATTTGTATGAGTAGCTACAAATGGCATGGCCACATCAATGGGACATAGTGGCTAGAATCCCAAGCCCACCTGAAAAGGGCTGTGGCTAGTCGAGCTGTGGAGAGCCCGTTGTAGCTGTGATAAACATAGGGGAGGCTCTCATCCCATGTGCATGGATGCTTTGAGCTGTACATGCACAAAATTTGTACGAACATCCTGTTGACAACCTCTGTCTGACCATCAGTTTGAGGATGAAGGCTATGGACTTAGTGAGTTTGGTGTCCAACATCGACCAGGGATTGGACCAAAATGTACTAAGGAACCTGCTGTCCTAATCTGAGATGATAGACTGTGGGATCCCAAAGTGTACCCACGCTCGCTCAAAGAAGAGTTTAGCAATGGCTTATGCTATGATACTCTTATTGTAGGCTGCCATAATGACCATCTTCGAGAACCTGTCCACAACCACAAAAACACAGTCATTTCCATGCTTAGTGGAAGGAAGGCCTGACATGTAATCCATGGAGATGGATTCCCAAGGTCGACTATGGGTAGGTAGCAGGGTATAGAGGCCTTGCTTCTTGATGGTCGGTTTAGCAATGGCACAGGCAGTGCATGATCTGATGTACTTCCCAACATCCTGTCAAAGATTCGGCCAATAGAAATACTTCTACAGTACTGTCACCATTTTTTCGACTCCGAAATGCCTAGCAACCCGACTGTAGTGTGCTTCCAAAATCATCTTAGCACGCTCACTTGAAGGAACACAAAGGTGATCAAGGTGGAATAACAGGGAATCCTGGAGGTGAAAATATGGAACATGTTGACCCTCCAGGAGTGCCTAGTATGTGTGGCTAAATTTCAGGTTGCTTTTGTAGAGAAGTGGCCAATCAGAAGTCTTGTGCCCACAAGAGTTGAGAACGGTGGTTAACGCCATGATAAGTGGTCGACTGAGGCAATCCACAACATTATTGGTTTTGCCCTTATTATACTTGATATTCAAATGGAACTGTTGCAGGTATGTGGACCACTTCTGATGGAAATCATTCTAAAATTTCCCTTAGGTCTGTATGAATTGCAGGGGTCGATGGTCTGTGTGGATGACCATTTCCTTCCCCAAAATGTAATGCTTCAATTGTCGGCAGGCCTGCACAATGGAATACATCTCTTTGTCATAAGTGGGATACTTCTGGACTATGTCTGAAAGTGTCTCACTGTGATATTCCACTAGATGCCTGTGTTGAGTAAGGACAACCCCAATAGCATAGTTAGAGGCATCTGTCTCAACCCAAAATCATTTTTTCAAGTCTGGTAATGCAAGAACTGGTGTCGAGCAGAGGCAATCTTTCAACTCTATGAATGCCTTCTGTTGAGATTCAGACCAAAAGAATTTTGGTTTCGCTCCTCCCTTGGTGACTTGACTCAAGGGCCAAGTGATATGAGAAAATCCCAACATGAACCTGTGGTAGAAGTTGGCAAGGCCAAGAAAGCTGCGAAGCTCTGTCAGAGTGGTTGGAGATGGCCAATCCCGAATGACTTGGATCTTGGCTAGATCCACATGCACCCCCTTTTCATCAATAATTTATCCCAGATTCTGAACCTAGGTCATGCCAAAAGTGCATTTCTCCAAATTCGCACATATCTTGTGTTGCAGTAGTGTTTGGAGAACTTTTCGGATGTGGTGGAGGTGCTCTTCCCAACTCTAGCTTAAGATCAAGATGTCATCCAAGTATACCACTACAAATGAGTTGGTGAATGGCTGCAAGATGTCATCCATTAGGCTCATGAAGGTTGGAGGAGCATTCGTCAATCCAAAAGGCATAACCAACCATTCGAAAAGGCCCTCCTTGGCTTTGAAGGCAGTCTTCCACACATCGAAGGGTTCGATTGGTACCTGGTGATATCCTAACTTCAAATCGATCTTGCTAAAATATTTTTCCCACTTTAGCTAGTCTAGGAGGTCATCAATCCATGGGATTAGGTACCTATTATGGACAGTGATCTTGTTCAGCGCTCGATAGTCAATACAGAGTCTCCAAGTCCCATCCTTCTTCTGTACCAACACAATCAGGCTCCCACAGGGCGATGAAATCGGACTGATGTGACCTTTTTGCAGCAGCTCCTGAATCTACCTCTTGATTTCATCGTTCTCCAAAATGGAGCGCCGATATATTGGTCCATTGGGCAGTGACACACCTTGGGTCAGATCAATGGAGTGCTTAACTTGACAGTGCAGAGGAACCCCTATGGGGGAGGTGAAGATGTCCTCGTACTCCTCCACGACCTTGTCCATCTGTAGTTGTCATGTGGAGGGGCCCTGTCTAGAGGTCGTGGCCACTATATTTTTCTTTCCTAGAGGGCATATCATTAGGAAAACAAATTTCCCAGTTTTGGAAATGAGCTTACTGCATTGTTTTGCCATAACCAAAGAGATTGTGGTAGGCGGAGATACCTCTGGTATCATGTACAACTTATTTCCCAAAGTAACAATAACAACACGGGGCCTTGATTCACACACAACATGTCACTTCCACAAGTATGGTTGTCCTAATAATACATCACAAACTTCAAGGGGAGAAATGTCACACAATACCTCATCTGTGAAGGGCTTGATGTTGTATGGAAGGTGACACTGTTGGCTCACGGGAAGATCCCGTCCTTGGTGAAGCCACCCGATGGTCTACGGTTGTGGATATCTTGTGGTCAGTAAGGCACGCTGCTTCATGAACTTTGCCGAAATGAGCTTCTTTTGGCTCCCGCTATCGACAATGAACTGTAGCAGGGAGCCCTTTACCCACATATGGGAGTGGAAGAGACGCTCCTCCTCCTTTGGATCTTCGGGTTCCTCCTTCTGGATCTTCGTGGTGGCAACAGTGGCATTGGGCTCCACATCGATAATCTGCTTCCATTTTTCATTCCCCTTGTTGGGTTCCGACTCAGAGTTGGAACATGCATCTGATTCTGAAACCTTTAGCTCGGCCACTAGTGACTGCTTGGCCCGAAACTCACTTGTGTTGTGAGTGGAGCCCTTATGGAACTCACACCACTTTCTCGTGTCCTTTTTCAGCTTCGCGGTGTTGTTCTTTTCTTGAAGATTTGGTGGGGTGTCTTGGGCCACCTCACCTTGGCTTTGTCCTTTGTTCTGTGGTTTGGGGGCACCTTTCCCTTATTTCAGATTCACAGATCCATAGTCTCACTTCTTCTGTTTAAACTTTTGCTTGACCTTGACGACAAACCAGTATGCCGTGCCGAGCAAGGAGATGTGAAAGAATTCTCTTTCTTCCTGGATGTATTTGTGCAGGCAGCCATGGTATTTGAGTACCAAATGCTGCTCTGTATCCTTGATACCCAACTTTTTGCAAAGGGTATGGAAAATATTGGTCAACTACGACACATCTTTGTCCCTTCCCTGCCGCAGCGTGGTCCACTTTATGTATTGATCCTCATAGCTTCCGATAGGGTAGTACTACTCCTTGATGGCATATCAAAATGAATTCCAAGTGGGTGCGACTGAAAATAGTGAGCCTGTACTTTCATCCTTCTGCTCGCAATAGGTTTCCCACCAATCCTTGACGTGGGGGGCTGCTTTGAGAAGAGCGAAAATAATATTTTCCCAACTGGAAAAATCACGAACAAAAAAATAATCTCTAGCACATTCAACCATTTATTGATGACATCTGCGTCTATCTAACCCTCGAATATGGGGATTTCAAAATTAACTTGTACCTTAAACGATGTGGCATTTCTAGATTTGTTGTTGGAAGCCAATGCATCACCCCTGGGTAGTTGTTGAAGGATCTGGGCAAATTTTTCCATCATCACATTCCTTTGTCACTCGAGGGTTTCTTCGAGCAAGATTTTGTTAGGATCTCTTGCCCGCTCATCTTTCTTTCCATCTACCATGGGAGGCCGTTGGGGTTTGCAAGGCTAGTCTTGCAAACGTTCGACCAGTTCAAGCCCTAACTCCTTATATCCCGACCTTGTTGGGGACATGCAAAGAAAAACAAGGAAGAAAAGAAGCCTCCTCTAATACCATTGATCCGTATTTAAATAGGAACGCAACAAATTATAGAGATAACTGTAAACACAAAGATGCAACGGAAATAATACTTCATTTCATTAATGTAAAATACTGAAATATGCTTACGAACAGGAATGAAAATAAACCAGCTAGGGCGATGGTAGCTTATCTCTGAGAAGAGATGTGGTGGCTACATGCCTTTGAACCATCTTACAATGAGGCTCAAGTGCCTTTTTATTATTAAGAAATAAGAGCAAACCCTAAACAACCAAAACCCTAACCCGAGGAGATGTAACACCAAGAGTTTATGGGCCCCGTTGGGGTGAGTTGGACAGCCAACTTCCTGGGGTCGCAACTTGGTCATATTATCTCCATTTGACACGCATGATAGCCTGTTGGAAATATACTACGACAAAAAGATGATATTAAATCACAAATCACTGTTAGGTAGATTTCCCAAAAAACATTGTTTAGGGTCTCAAAACGGCTCCAGAAGTTTAGGACCCAAAAAACTGCTAAAAATAGTAAACTGTGCTATAATTAAGGAAACTAAAAAAATGAAAGAAGCAATGGTGGGGGTCCAAGTGGAATTGGTGGCTGGCCACCAATATCCACCTGGATGAACTCGGTCTTGCTTGTGCCTCTCGTCTCAATGGCATCGACCCTCCTCCTACCAAGTAGTTCGTGAAGACTGGACAATGGTCATTGTCATGTCCCTAGCCTTTTCACTTTATGCACCATACCTCCTCGTGCGCCTTTGGGCAGGTTGTCCTGTCCTGTTACAAACTCTGCATTTCTAGACACAAATTTTTCAGTTGCGCGTGGATTTGTTGGACTCCCAGGCTACGATCTTGTATTGGGGTCTTGTGCAGTCTCATTGCAATCTCCAAATCTTCAGCCTAGGTGGATAACTTCTGTTGCGACAACGTCGTCCTTAGATGTGGCGTTAGTGATGCTACAAACCATGCGTGATGCTGCCCATCCGTCAGGGTCATGTTGTGATTCGGATTTAGATAGGAATGCAATAGATTACATCAATAACCATAAATACAGAGATGCGATAACCATAAAAACAGAGATGCAGTGGAAATAATACTTCATTTCATTACTGTAAAATACTGAAATATGCTTACAAATAGAAATGGAAATAACCCAGCTAGGGCGATGGTAGCTTATCTCTGAGAAGAGATGTGTCGGCTACATGCCTCTGAACTGTTCTCCAAAAAATGTGTTACAATGAGGCTTGAGGGCCTATTTATTGTTGAGAAACAATGGAAAACCCTTCACATTCCAAAACCTAACCCTAGAAGATGAAATGCCAAATTGTGGGCCCTGTTTTTGGGTAAGTTGGTACATCAACTTCCCGGGTCACGAATTGGTCGTACTATCTCCGTTTGACGCGCATGATAGCCCGTTGGAAAGATCTCTTCGAGGACTACGACGGAAAAGACAATTTTTAGTCAGAAAAATCGTTGGCGGTGGATTTCCCAAAAAACGTCGTTTAGGGCCTCAAAACGGCTCCGGAAGTTTAGGACCCGAAAAACTGCTAAAAATAGTAAACTGTGCTATAATTAAGGAAACAGAAAAACTGAAAGAGACAGTTGTGGGGGTCCAAATGGGATAGGTGGGTGGCCACCAACATCCACTTGGATCATGTTGGCTTTGCGAATCATGCCCTTTAGTCTTTGATCCAGTTCCCAGGGGGTCTCGACTAGAAGCATCACGATTTCCTTAAACCAAATAATCGACTGTGTCTCCGATTTTGGCCTACTAAATTCCATATTCAGCGTAGCTTGGATATCCATGATCCCCGCGTTTGGATTTTCATTAGAATGCTTATTGTACCATTATAGAGCGCGATTCTGCAACGCGCTTACCAGCGTTGCCTTCTTTATGTTGTCATCCGCGACTCCTTGCACTTTCCATACAACCTTTACCACTGTTACAGGGAAAAGTGTCTATGCAAAACTTCTAATCCCACTAAGGTGTGGTAGCTACCTTAGAAACAAAGAAAGTAAAACTACTTTTGTTTTCCTTTATGAAAGATAGATGAGAGAAGAATAAAGGAGACCAACCTCTGTCTTGCGCTTGGTTCCTTGCCCGATTGCGCTCTCTTCTGATAGTCCTCTGCTACTTGCTTCCTTGTATACCCAGCTTTATAGAGTACCTGTAGAATCAAAGCAGCATAACAATATACGAGAACATGGATCTATTATCATAAACAATCTAGGATCAGATGTAAATTGACCATACAAATGCACAAAACATAGATTACACAAGAGTATGGAGGAAAACTTGAATAGCTTTATTGATAATCAAGAAAGAGCCAAGAGAGCTACAACCAGTTGTTCTAACCCAGCATCGTCCTCTCAGCAAGTAAGCCCTTCTTCACCTCATGCAAAGCTTAGATCACCTAACACTATGATGTTGCCTCAAGAAACCAACAACAATTCCTTACAAGATGCAAAATTCCAGCCTCTAGATCTCTGGGATGAGGGATCCATATATAGAGATCTGTAAGGGAGATGAGTCAGCTTGTGATTTGATTAGTGTCTTCCCTCTGATAGTTCTTGCTTCCACTTGGATATTGATGATCTCTTACTCATCCTTGGTCGAATTCAGAATGGCAAGTATCACAGGAGAAGTTTCTGGAAGATTCCATGTTTCTCCACCTCGCGGATTATCACTGCCATTTGTCTCTTCTCGCCCATCGCACCCCATAGAAGGGATTTTTGAAATGAAATGCACTTTGCCTATGGAGCAGGTGAAATGATCTTGTTTTGACCAGTTCTGAGTAGTTTTTCATGGAGAACTTCTAGGAGAAGCTGTAATCAGTTGACCTTGTTCCTTTAGGGGTTGGAACAACACTTTTAGGGACTTAGGAGCCCTTGGTTTATGGAAATTTTATGCTTGGGGTTTGAAGTGCCCAAAAATGTCTATAACAGTTGCCCCCTAAAGCATGAGGTCGTCAATCTTTTTTTTTTTTTTTTTTTATGTCGGGTGAAATGCTTTATCATGAGGATCCGAAGTTCTTTCAAGCTGGGAGGAGACCTGTAATAAGATACAATACAATACATTATCTTCATAATATTTTCATGATCTAGCTAAGGCGGGCCTTCCCATGCTCAAATTTATAAATTCATTTTCATGTACATAGGACAGACAATCGTCTGAGTGTAGACTGATGATTCTGGTAGAGCCATCATCCCTTTGATTGGATGATTATCTGTGTAGCAATGATGTACATTTGATGTCTTTATTTTCCTGAATATATATTGCAGCCCGGAAGGATGAAACTAGATCCAGGGTCTTCAATCTCGTTTGATCTTCACTCAAAGTACAAGTCGATCCATGTGAGAGATGTTCTGGAGTCGAACATGGAAAGACATCGGCTGATTACCAGCCAATGATGTAAGCTGTTAACAGGCGCGAGAGGAATCACCGATAATGATAATGATCCTCAAGGTACTGCAGTACAATTCACGTGGTGTGAATAAAGGACTTGGCGTCGAACACCACGCAAAATCTTTCGGTCGAAGGCCATTGATGTAAACCTGTCGCCGGAAGTGAGAAACTTGCCATTGAGGCATGCAAGCTTCAAAGTACTGAAAGGGGTGTCCCTAGATTGGCTTCTTGGATAATGAGCTGATGTTGACAAGAAGCGATCCGTCATAGGAGGGCCTTAATGAATCCCACATCAATGACACGGAACGGAGCAAATGATTTTAATGGAGGTGAAAACGGTCTGGTGATATAAGGTTCAGGGTGGCGGTCATGAAAGAATGGAGCGTAAATGTATTGCAGCGGGTGAGACACAGGTGAATTCTCTGAGTGACTTCTCTTGAACATATCAGTGACACTGACATGATGGATTGGTAGCATTAACCCCAAATGTGGATGGTGTGATGGGACCATGGTGATGTGACCGGTGAATGAAACAACCCAACCCGACTTGGATGCGGAGTGAAAGTGTCATGTTCAAGAGCGACTTGCTACCAACAAAGTTTCTTCAAGTTTTCTTCCCAATTTTTCCCCAGTCATTGCTGACCAGTACCTCTTTATTTTTGTCAAGCTTGAGGAGGATAACATATGCTTGTTCTATAATTTTCCCTTCGGGCAAACGCATCACTATGTTTTAACGAGCCTAGCGATAGTGAAACTCATTCTTGTCTGCTATGGACAAGTTTGTCGCTATTAAGATTTAACGAGTTTAACGACAAAGATAACTCAGTCCTTTTCAATTTTAGAGAGTCTGAAAAGGGACGTAAAGGAAACTCCAAAAATCCTTTTTCATCATCTAATCCCTTAAGTCCAAAAAAGTATAAAACAATACAGAAGGGATGAATTTTCGATACTTTTAATGAGACAAACAAAACAAGCGCTCGATTTTTTTGTGTAATAATCCCTCAGGTCCAAAAAGATTAAAATCGAAAGGAGGGATAACACTTCCAATCCCTTTAACGAGCTGGAGAGGCCAATGGCTCGGCAATCTTTTCATATTTTACGAGTCAGTTGAAAAGAGCTTAAAGGAGACTCGTCTTTGAGGAACGAGTGATAAAATTGGGTAGCAGCTAATTCCAGGTAAGGTTTGGAATTTTCCAATCACAGCAGTGTTACAAGGATGGCTAATAGGATCACTCTTCGCAACTGTTCCTCAAAAGGGGTAAACAATCAGATGGAGGTGAATGATTGGCCAATACAGAGTCGAGGTGATGATGGGAACACGACCAAGGCTTTAAAGGCTGAAGTACTACATTCACGATGATTATTTACCGGGAATTGGTTCATTTTTTATTGAGCTTAAATGCTGGGGGAAACATTTGCTCATTGCTTATGTTTATTTTTTAACGAGCATGAAGTCCGCGTTAAAACTGCTCGATATATCCAGTCGTATAATAAGGATGTCTCATATATAAAACGATAATTTTTTAAATCTTTGCCCCACATCCTTTCTTAATGCAAGTTAGGAAATGACCAATCCTACGAGTTTAAAGGGTTAGAGGACCTACAAATTTAAAAAATAAATGGTCGCTCTTCGCTTGCACGCCAAACGGTTTGCATGCCCCCAGGTATAAAATAGAGTTTCAAGTTCACCTTTTATTCTACCGACAAGACATTCGTTTTATCGGGAAAGGCCTACCTCTTTCAGGTTACCAAAGATTGTTATATCTCTCCTACAAACAAAACACTTCTTCGGCGATGCCTACCGAAATAGACAAAGGCGAGTGGCGCAGACGCCTCCACCCACATAACTTTGACAAGGGAATCTTATTCCAGTCCAACCCCCTTTTCCAATCATGGACAGGAGCATCAGACTAGTCATATATCCCTCGCGGAAACCTACCCTATACCTGAGGTTTTCCTGCCGAAGCAGACCAGGGTGCATGCCCCCTGGGTTTCAGTCATGTCCCCCGAATCAGTCGCGCTCATCAGGTGGACGGACTAGGGATTGATGAGACATTCCTTGCGTGAAAAGACCATTCAGGGATGGTATATGACTATTTGCTATGCGTGAACCGGGGAATGAAAGCTGGTCTACGAGCTTGACCACTCTTCCTTCGTGCGGAAAACACATTACTCTAAAGAGTGATGAGACAATGGCTCCCATGCAATAAATATAGTCTCGTCCAAGGAGTAGATTATAATCTAGGGGTCCTTGGACTACCATTATGTTCATTTGAACGGTTTTCCCTCTCAATGTTATGGGCACACTGGGAAGGATCCCTAACGGTCGACTGGTTCCTTTGTCAAAGCCTGTTAGATTTCTCATCTCAGGAAAAAGCGATGGCGAACCAAGCGCTTTCCAAGCAGTCGAGGAAAGGATACTCACAGAAGCCCCTTCATCTATGATGGTACTGGCCATAACCATTCTGTATACTTGAGCAATGATTCAGAATGGTACACTAGCCGGTAAACGGGATCTTCCTTGGTGATTCCAATCGAAGGAAACAACTAGGTTGCTTGGAGGTGGGACCGAATAGACGGCCGGGTACAACTCTAACGAACTTCCTTCCTACGATAAAGGAATGGGTAAATTGCCCCCATGTTCATCGGATTCTGTGCTTACGAAAAGAATTTGGACGGTGTCATCCTTGTTCTCTTTGGTGACTGTATCATTTGAAGATGGAACCTCTGAAGGCAAGACCAGGTCAACTGCCGCCTCGACCTTTTGACTTTTGTCTGGTATGGGTTCATATGGTTTATCTTCAATGATAGATGCTTCGGCTGACCACCTGGGCGGGTCAGCCGAATTTTCAACTAGCGACGGACTCGGCAAGAGTTTCTTATATCCAGGAGGAATTCGTAACGGTGAAACCGGACGATCGTCCAAAACTCTTTTAGCCTCGTCTAAGAAGGGACAACGGTGGACGGCGTGATCACCTTCACACAATTTACAAGGAAATTTGCACTTTCCTTTTTGTCCTAGGACTTCACTTTCACTAGTCAACGGTGTGTTTTCAACATGATCATCAGAGGTTGACGACACCGGGTTGTGCAAACGAGGAGACCAGTCCCTTAAGATCCGAGGGATGCAGGGACAATCTCTATGATAGTGGTCTCCTTTGCAAATGTCACATGGCGATTTAGGCCTGGTCGGTGCAGTGTGTGGATTTTCGCTAGACGACGCTGGGTTGCCCCCTTTTGCCTTTGGCTCCTTCTTCTTCTTCTCTTTCTTCTTCTTTTCCTTCTTCTTCTCAGATACTTGATTTTTGGCTTGACCAACCCCATCAAGCGAAGAGGAAGGAGGAGAGGAAGAATTGGACGAAGTAGAGGGTTGGGGGGTAACTCTGGAATTGTCTAGTTTCTGACTTGATTGTTCAGGAATCACAGTGTTCTGAACGACAGAGGTTGAGAAAAGCCATACGGGCAGGCCAATCGTCAATCCTGGAAGTGACAATGTGGCCATGTGGGGTGCACCAACATCTCCCCAAGAGGAGAAGGGACTAGGATTTCCTCTAAGGGGAACTCCTTGGTTGGTAGACTCCATTTTCTCAATCTAAGACCAAAGTAGGAAAGGTGACAATTATTCCGTTTAAAATAAATTTTAGATGCTTTGACACAACTTGTTTTTTCAATTTTAGAGAGTCAAGAAAAAAGAAAAGATGACTCTAGTCGCCTTCGATTTTTAATGAGCCTGAAGTGACAAGTGCTCAGATGGACCTTTTTCGTTAAGGAGTCTGAAAAGGAAGGAAAGGGACTACTCTAGAAATCTAGGCAGAGGGATTACCAAACCAATCGCAAAACTGCAGAATACTTTTTACGGTACGGTAATCAATCTTCCCGAATGTTGTGTTCAGTGCATTGCGATCAATAGGGCGGCAGACACGGCTTCCTATGGATAAAGGATTAAGCCTATTGTGGTCTCCCAAAATATACTCGACGGTACGTGGGTGCACAAGTTCGTACTGGCACTTATCGTCTCAAAGTGGAGGAATTACCCAACCAACAGTGAGAACAACAGTTACCAGGCTTTACGACGCCGGAATACGTCTCTAGCCTAGACTTCTAGATGTTGTGCGTTAGGTTCCAAAGCGTTGTTAGATTCATTAAATTTATTTTATAGTTGATCTTGCTTAAGAAATTTTCCTTTCAGGTTCACCGTATGATGTAGATGTACAATTCCTAAAATGCAATCTAAGATGATAAACAATCTTTTATCTTCTTTGTGCAATGAAAATCCTAGCTACTAAGGAAAGAAAGACAAAATTCTTTCAACAAAGAGAAAAGAGCACACACTATATGCACTGTCCTAAATCAAACCAATCAAACAGTCTAAATGCAAATGCACATGCATGTATTTGTTTTCAACCTTCTTAATATGTGAATGATAAAAAGAAAGCTAATGCGCAAATCTGAATTACTTTTCAAGCAACAATTACTAACAAGTTTCTTTTCAAAATCAAAATGAAGACAACAACAACACTTTGCGATTTGGAAATGAAGACTTGCTTTCGACACTAGAAAAACTACAAATTCAAATCAAATACAACAGTAACAGGGTAATCAACTATCAAGAGCAATCAAACTCTCTTCTATGACTGAAAACGACAATTGCGACACTTTCAAATCAAGAAACGACAGTACAATTACGTTACTTTTTTGCAAAGGAGAACTGAAAATGACTCAACAAATACACAAAAACATTTACAGTTCTTTGCACAATGGAGGCGGAATAACAGCAAGGAAAGGGGTTTCAAACAGAGGTGTACTGACTACAGGTAGCAAAATTCTTGAATAGATCTGAAAAGAGTGAACAACAACCAAAATTTGGGAACAATGCCTAGTCTGATCAGCGCACCTGTAACACAGTGAATTTGAAATGCAGCGCACCTACTACACTCGGGAAGTGCGTTGAATTTCAGATTCACAGAACAGAGAGTGCGCTGGGCTAGGGACGAGACTTTGCTTGGGTTCCGGGTCACAGTTTGCATTTCAGTTCAGAGATTTTGGCCGAGTAAGTGGTAATCAGTAAATCAACAACAAGGGTAGATCTAAGGAGGTTATTAGAGCCACCACAAGGGCAATTAGAGAGTTTGTAAATCAGTTGTTTAATTCATAAACAAAACCCGGAGATTGACTGAAGCGGCATTTATCTACTTTGCATTTGCATAGCAAATGCAGTTCGAAAGCTACCTGGCTCAACTTCAGGTTCCGTCTGTAAGCTTATAAAGTAAACAAATGTAGATAAACAAACAACCTAGTCGCTCCCCAGCAGAGTCACCATTTTGTTATAGGGAAAAGTGTCTATGCAGAACTACTAATCCCACTAAGGTGTGGTAGGTACCTTAGAAACAAACAAAGTAAAACTACTTTCGTTTTCCTTTATGAAAGATAGATGAGAGAAGAATAAAGGAGACCAACCTCTGTCTTGCGCTTGGTTCCTTGCCCGATTCCTCTCTCTTTTGATAGTCCTCTGCTACTTGCTTCCTTGTATACCCAGATTTACAAAGTACCTGTAGAATCAAAGCAGCATAACACTATACGAGAACATGGATCTATTATCATAAACAATCTAGGATCGGATGTAAATTGACCATACAAATGCACAAAACATAGATTACACAAGAGTATGGAGGAAAACTTGAATAGCTTTATTGATAATCAAGAAAGAGCCAAGAGAGTTACAACCAGTTGTTCTGACCCAGCATCATCCTCTCAGCAAGTAAGCCCTTCTTCACCTCATGCAAAGCTTAGAACACCCAACACTATGATGTTGCCTCAAGAAACCAACAGCAATTCCTTACAATATGCAAAATTCCAGCCTCTGGATCTCTAGGATGAGGGATCCATATATATATATCTGTAAGGGAGATGAGTCAGCTTGTGATTTGATTAGTGTCTTCCCTCTGATAGTTCTTGCTTCCACTTGGAGATTGATGATCTCTTACTCATCCTTGGTCGAATTCAGAATGGCAAGTGTCACAGGAGAAGTTTATGGAAGATTCCATGTTTCTCCACCTCGCAGATTGGCACTGCCATTTTTCTCTTCTCGCCCATCGCACCCCATAGAAGGGCTTTTTGAAATGCAACCCACCCACTGACTGTACTTAGGTGAGATGCAACGCACTTTGCCTATGGAGCAGGTGAAATGATCCTGTTTTGACCAGTTTTGAGTAGTTTTTCATGGAGAACTTCTAGGAGAAGCTGTAATCAGTTGACCTTGTTCCTTTAGGGGTTGGAACAACACTTTTAGGGACTTAGGAGCCTTTGGTTTATGGACATTTTATGCTTGGGGTTTGCAGTGCCCAAAAATGTCTATAACAACCACGAACCAAAATTGGTCTAGATCTTCATTCCCTACCCCTTTGAACACCGAAAATTTTATCACGCTCACCATATTGAACTGTGGTGGTGGCGGAGGTGGTGTGGCTAGAGATGGGGGTGAAGATGGTGAAACTGGTGGTGGTGTAGGTGGAGGTGGTATGCGCGGAATTCATTGCCTTATAGGACTAATCACACTTCTTGGTGAAACTTTCATGAACTCTTCCTCACTTTCTCACCGAGGCGAAATCAAAGGGCTAGTTTCTATCCCTGTGCTACCTTCGTTTCTATAGATCCTTCCACTTCGCGTATCCCCAAACATCAATTTGTTCACATAACCTGCTTTTCACACAGTAGCATTTTAATCCAAGTGTTCAAAGATTTAATGTACTTACCTCGCGGTCCTTTGAGGAAGCATTGTTCCGCCTCACTATAGTTGACTAAAGTATCTACCGCGAATTCGGTGATAAACCCTCCTATAATTCGATCGAGCCAATGGTCCACAACGCATGCGATATTATCTTCCGATGCTTCTAGTCTGCGCACCAACTCTGGAGTCCACAGAATCGATTTGTCAAGCCTACACCTTCCTTGATTGTCTGCTAGCTTTGTGATCCACTCATACAACTTAGAGGGGAAGGATGAAAAGAAAATTTCATGGATTTCTGTATATACGCAGCGCTCTAAACATTGTTCCTTCGATACTTGCAGATTCCTAATTTCTTGCACCGCGAACTCATGAATTTTTCTATCCAACCACCTTTCAATTTCTTTCTTTGTCAGATTCTAGTGACACAACATCAGACATCTCTTATGCAAATCCCAGTCCCAGCAATGGAACAATTTGTTGGCTTGTTGGGGCCTGACCCAGGTTCAGAGGTGATTTAGCCAAAACAATCTTGGTACTACTGGCCCTTTTGGCAACAGTCTGCGAGAACGGACTCGGGTCTATCCCGAAGTAGTATGGGAGGGTGCTAGAACCAGGTTTCCACACCCTGGAGATGTCTGATGAGTTCAAATGGTCTGCGGTTTGACCCTGCGTGCATGTCGCTACGCGCACCTACTCGTACCTCGCAGCCTGAGATGAAGCCTTCACGTAGCCCTACTAGGGGGTCGAACACTATTATTACCCAAGTCCTTACTAGTATTCCACCATTAGTTGATTAAATTAGCTTACTTGCATGTGTAAAGTATATTTAGCAATATAAATCATTCATACAAGTGCGTGCAGTAAATAAACAATATATTTGCAATTGATATCAAACATGTAATAACTCATGAACAGATACACAGAATTTGGATAAAAATTCTCTTTATTATTCTCTTATTCAGTTACAGACTTGACTTCGCCCTGCGCACTCAGCTGTAGGGGTCTGCGCACTCAGCTGCGGACAACTAGGCCTCTGCACACTCAGCTGCAGAGCCTTCTTCTATTCTATGACCCAAAGACACGCTTAGATACTTATGACTCAATCCCTTAGACTTCTCCTCTCTTTACACTTAGAGCCTCGCTCTATCTATACAATCCCACAGTCCACAGACCATGGGTAGGCCGACATTACATTACAAACTAAGGCGACCAACCCTATGACTCTAACATACTTTTGCGCCCGCAATTCACGAGGCTTTGCAACATTATTTAGTCAAAACATGCCTCGAGGGGATTCCATGCCCAACACATTGGTCCTCCAAATTAAAACAAAACTCCAAAACAATTACTTAGATTCCTTGCCATGATAGCTGACCATTATCATCTCAAAGATACAACATCAATTTGGTGCCATTTCCGGAGACTCAAGTTTCATTAAGTTTTCCTGGGGCAACGATAAATATCCTATTCCTTTAAGGTGACTAAAGGTCTAGATAGGTCAAAATATTTCACCTGGCAACTCTAGTGTGCTAAACTAGAACCTTTTAAGCACATTAGATCCCGTTTTGAATCTGGCACTGTTAGTCCTTTGTTAGATCCAGAAAAATTTCTGAGAAAGGCCGGTTCCAAAAGAAGACATCAATCATCTTCTTCCACTTCAACCTTACACGCTGAAGATATAATCCAATTTGATCCCTATAGTAACATTCCATCCCATCCAGATTACTCTCACTTAACACCTAGGGTTGTTGAACTCTTAGATAGGGGAGTTGACTTCAAATCAACTTTCCTTATTCATTCACTTGAATCTCATCCAGAACCCCCACTTCCACTAGGATCACCTAAATTTGAGTCTGACCTCGGTGTTCATTTACTTGAATACAAACCTACAGACTTTATATCTCCCGCTACTTACTCATTTCATCCCACCTCTAAACAACCTGAATCTTCTACCTCTAAACAACCTGAAGGGACCTTTTCCATATATTCTAATCCACTCTTTGAATCAAAAGAAGATATTCATTCTTATGTCCACAAGTTGGTTATTAAGACTCCTATGAAATCATTCAGGACTTCTCCACCTTCTTTATCTTCTCCTAATTCACCCCCACATAGTAGTTCAACCCCTCTTCCACCATCTTCCTCTTCTTTATCATCATCCTCGCAAACATCTCATGCATCATCTTCTACTATGGCATTCCAACCCATTGTACATGAAGGATATGCAACTTTAGTTTTACCTCCAATCCTTGGTGCTTTTCCAAATGGATATTTGAAACACCTTCCTAGTTATAATGGAGAAACAGGTCCCTCAGCTGAAGACCATCTTCAAGCCTTTCTATACTTTGCAGATAACGTGAACATAGAACAAGAGAATGTTTACATGAGGTTTTTTGTTCAGTCTCTTGAGCGACATGTGAGAACTTGGTTTGGGAAGTTACCTTCAAATTCCATTAGAAATTGGGAAGAACTAACAAATATATTTAAAAATCATTGGGGAGTGAAAAAATATGCTTTTTACTTTTTGACTGAGTTTGAAGAACTTAAAAGAAATTTTGGTGAACCTGTCTCTAATTTTATCAAAAGGTTCAACAAACTTTATCATAAGATGCCCCCTAATTGCAAACCCCTTGTAGCAACAACCAAATCTAGGTTTTCAAAAGCTTTTGAAGATGATTTTGCTGTAATTTTAAGAGAAAGAACTTCAAGGACTCTTGAAGATATGAAAACTAATGCTATAGAGGTGGAAGCAAATAGGGCTACCTTAGCCACCTTAAAGGCTAAAGAGGAAAAAGCACAAAGAAAACTTAAAACTAGTTAAGAGGCCTCAACCTCTTCTAAAATTAAAATTGAAGATTCTAAAATAGATGAAATAAATTCTCTTCTTAGAAATATATCCAATAGAATTTCGAAGATTGAGACTCAACCTAGAATAGTTCAACAAATAGTTACTAGACCCCAAAATCAAAATCAAGGTCAATACAAAAGAAATCCACAATTACAAATTCTTCAAAGACCTAGTAATGATCAGTAGGTCCCAACTCCTCTACTAATCGATGATCAACAACCTGATGACAATACTATGACTATCACTGAAGACATTAATAATGTGGACACTTCTTCTAATCAGACTGCTATTATTCCCCTCTCACAACAAAAACAGGTTCAAGAAGATCAAGAGTCCTCATAGGTTTCCAAATACCATGCCTTCTTTGAATTCCTAATTGCAGAGTTGAACAAAAGATATGATCTTAGGCCTAGACCTAGCCCTGGAAGACCTCCTAAGGAACCTCCAATAATTGAACCCCGTACCAAAGCTGTTGAAACTCAAACAACTATTATTCGACCATTAAATCAGTCAACTGATACTACTCAAAATGAAAAGAATGTTTTGACTACATTTAATGTTGAAAAGGAGTTAGAAAGAGTTAAAATCCCAATTCCACTTTCAAAACTTTCCAAAAACCCTAGGTATAAATATCAAGTCTCCAAATGGATGCAAAACACCTTGGTTGATGCTAAAAGTGATATCATTAATCTTCAAGATGAAAAACCAACAGTTATCTTTGGTCCTAGTTCAAATATTATTGATGAAATAGTGCCCCCTTTATATGTAACTCTTAAGAAAAATGATTCCATGTTATACAATTGCATGCTTGATTCTAGATCATCACATAACCTGATGCCAAAAACTATCATGAACCATTTAAAACTTGACATAACTAGATCCTATCATGATTTCTACACTTTTGATTCCGAAAGTTTCCAAAAACACTGGGTATAAAGACCAAGTCTCCAAATGGATACAAAACACCTCGGTTGATGCTGAAAGTGATATCATTAATCTTCAAGATGAAAAACCAGCAGTTATCTTTGGTCCTAGTTCATATATGATTGATGAAAAAGTGCCCCCTTTCTATGTAACTCTTAAGACAAATGATTCCATGTTATACAATTATATGCTTTATTCTGGAGCATCACATAAATTGATGCCAAAAACTATCATCAACCATTTAAAACATGACATAACTAGATCCTATCATGATTTCTACACTTTTGATTCCAAAAGGGTGCCTTGCTTAGGATTGATTAAGGATTTGGTAGTCACCCTTGCCGAAATTCTAGTGAAAAGTGTAGTGCTTGATATAGTTGTCACATATATCCCTCCCAAATTTGGAATGCTCCTTTACAGGTCTTGTTGTGCCAAATTAGGAGGAACTCTTTAGATGGACATGTCTTATGCCACTATTCCTATTTATGGGGGAGAGAAACTAAGGTTATATAGAGAGGTAAGGTTTTTGCACACTGTTTGCAAAACAAATCAACCAAGGAACCATCCCATTTATGCAATTGATCAAGATTTTGGTTGTTTTCAACTCTCTTCAAACCAAACACATGAAACTCAAGTAAAAATTGAAGATGTAGTTGAAAGTCCTATACCGAATCAAATTGATGTATGGAAAATATTATTTGATGGTTCTTGTACTAAGGATGGAGCAGGAGCTGGGGTAGTTTTAATCTCAACAGAAAAATAAAATATTACACAATCATGAAAACTTTATTTTGAACTTACAAATAATGTAGCTAAATATGAAGCTTTCCTTTTAGGACTCCAATTAGCCAAGAGCTTAAAGCTTCAAAACCTTAGCGTTTTCACTTAATAAGAGCTCATTGTTAAACAAGTTAGAAATCTTTGCCAAACAAAATATCCTAGGCTTAGATCTTATCGAAATGAGGTTTGGGTTTCAGTTGAAAATTCCTTTAATGCTTTCAAATTGACTTTATTCGAAGAAATCAGAATATTCATGCAGATTCCTTGGATTTTCTGTTAGTTCCCTTAAAATTCTTGATCAAACTAATGTTATCTATGAAATACAAGTCAAATAGAGACCATCTATCCTAGACAATCTAAAATACTGGCAGATATTTGAAGATGATGAACAAATATATTTTTTTTGCAGGTTATAGATGAATTTTCTTGTAGATGAATTTTCTTGTAGATGAATTTTCAGTTCTACAAATCGATTAAGATAGAACAGAAGAAAATGAAAATGATAATTCAAATTTTAATCCAAAATTTGTTGATCATGAAAATTTTAATTCAAAAATTGTTGAACATGATATCATTCAATTATCTAACAATTTCATTCCCAAAGGTCTAATTCCTTTAGAGAAGTTGTTTGATCAAAATGATGTCCTCAGAAACCCACAGTCAATTTCTTCACCAGATGGCATAGAGGAAATTAACATTGGAACAAATGATGATATTAAAAATATCAAAATCTATGCATTTCTAGATCCTGAAATCAAAACTCAATACCTTAAGTTACTTGAAAATTACAAATATGTTTTTGCATGGAGTTATGCTGATCTAAATATTTATGACACTTCATTGATACAACATAAGATTCCTTTAAAACAAAAAAAAACCTTATCAATAGAAGCTTAGGAGGATTAATCCTGCTCTTATACCAACTGTAAAAAAGGAAATTAAGAAAATGTTGGATATCCAAATCAATCTCCCTCTTAGGTATTCTAACTGGGTTGCTAGTTTAGTTCATGTTAGAAAGATGAATGGAGAAATCATATTGTGTGTGGACTTTAGAAATTTGAACAAAGCATCATTAAAAGATAACTATCATTTACCCAAAATGGATCAGTTACTTCAAATGGTTTCAGGAGCACAAATACTGTCTATGCTTGATGGTTTTTCGAGTTATAATTAGATAAATGTTGATCAAGCAAACAGAGAGAAGACAACCTTTACTACACCCAGGGGTACATTTATGTACTCTAGAATGCCCTTTGGATTATCTAATGCTGGAGAAACATTTCAGGGAGCTATGGACATAGCTTTTGTGGGTCAGGTAAATAAATTTATAGTCATTTATCTTGATGACATAACTGTTTTTTCTAGTTCTGATCAGAAACATCTTAAACATTTTGAGGAAGGTATTTGACAAGTGTAGGAAATTCAGAATATCACTGAATCCAAAAAAGCCTTTGTTTTCTATCAAAGAAGGAAAACTACCAGGCCATATATTCTCAAAGGAAGGAGTGGTGATTGATCCCAAACGTGTATTTGCCATTAAAACATTGTCCTTACCTAGAAAAAAGAAGGAGATTCAAGCTTTTCTAGGAAATATTATTTTTTAAGGAGATTCATCCCTAATTATGTTGAAATTGTAAATGACATAACTGATATGCTCTGAAAGGATCATGAAGTTAAATGGACTATCTCTTCCAGATATGCATTTGATCAGATCAAGAAGGCTATCTCTGAAGCTCCAACCTTGGCCAGCCCTGATTATACCAAACCATTCAGTATCTTTTCCTTTGCCTCAGAAACAACCCTTGTTGTTGTTTTATTACAAAAGAATGAAGATTCCCATGACCAACCCATAGCCTTTTTCAGTAAGGTTATGAGAGATGCCGAGCTTAAGTATGACATAATTGAGAAGAAAGCCTATGCCCTTATTCAAGCCCTGAAATCATTCAGGATGTATGTCCTACATTCACCCATTACTGCTTATGTTCCTAATAGTGTTGTGAAGATTGTTTTAACCCAACCTGAATCTGATGGGAAGAGAGGTAGATGGATCACTCAAATTCTGGAGTTTGATCTGACTATCAAAACCATAAAGCTAGTAAAGGGTCAAGGATTAGCTAAGCTTCTAGCTGAATCCAACTGTAAAGTGCTCGGAATCAATTTTGTTTTGGAAATACAAGGGAAGAATCCACAAGAACCTTCTCAAAGTTCAGATAAGGAGAATCCACAAGAACCTTCTCAAAATTTGAATGAGAAGAATCAACAAGAACCTTCCTTTCATCCTAAAGAAAAGAATCCACAAGAACCTTTACCTTCAGATTAGATCAGACCCATGCACATTGATGACAAATTTCTGTTATCAAATTGGTATGAGGACATTGTAAATTTCTTGATCCATTTTGAATGTCCAGCATCATTCTCCAAAAGTCAATGTAAAACTCTCAAATTGAAAGTAATCAAGTACTGTATCATAAATGCAAATCTATACTAGAAAGACCCACCTAATATTTTTCTATTGTGTTTAACATAATTAGAGACTGAAGGAATCATTGACCAGTTTCACACAGGATTTTGTCGAGGAAAATATGCTTGGAGAGAAACAACATATAAGATATTAAGGGCAGGATTTTATTGGCCCACACTGTTCTTACAGGTAGGAGGAAAGGTCAGAAGTTGGGTGCCCTATCAAATGTTTGCTGGTAAGAAAAAAATAGCAGCTCTTCCACTGATCCCAACAATAGTTTCAACACGTTTTCTCCAATGGGGATTAGATTTTATTGGAGAGATTCATCCCGCTTCAAGTAATCATCATAAATGGATCCTCACTGCAACATATTACTTCACTAAATGGGTGGAGGCAATCCCAGTAAGAAATGATACTGATTCAGTAGCAATCAAATTCATTAAAGAAAACATCTTATCTAGATTTGGTTTCCCAACTCAAATTGTTACTGATAATGAAACAACATTTTCCAGTGTCAGGATGATTGAGCTTTTCCATAAATAGTAGATTCTACTACATCATTCAACTCCATATTACCCTCAAGGTAATGGCCTTGCAGAATCCTCAAATAAAATTCTGGTGAAGGTAATCAAAAAGACTTTGGCAGATCATAAAAAGAGTTGGGATTCTCACCTAATTTATGCAGTATGGGCAAACAGGATTACTCCAAAGAGATCTACTGGAAAATATCCTTTTCAGTTAGTCTATGGGAAAGATGCAATCTTCCCTACCAATTTGGCCTTCCCTATTTTAAAATTCCTGCAGGATTCAACAGATGAACCTGATGATTTTTCAAGGAGAATAAATCAGATTATTGAACTAAATGAAAACAGAGATGAAGTTCAATATAAATTGAAAAAGTATTAGAATAAGATGAAGAGCCTATTTTACAAAAGAGCGAGGGAGCAAAACTTCAAGGAAGATGATCTAGTTCTTAGATGGGATACCAGAAGAGAAGATAAGGGGAAACATGGCAAGTTTGATAACCTGTGGTTTGGACCTTTATATATTGCTGAAGTAAAGGGAAACAACACTTTTGTGCTACAAAATCTTGAGGGACTATATTCCACTTATCCTGTTAATGGAAGGTTCCTTAAGCATTACATTCAGTACTAACAAGTTGAAGTAGATTTCATTACTATCACTGTAAAAAGTCCAGTTTGTTTGATGTCAGTTTGATTTTTTATAGCAAAGGCTCCATAGCCCGAGGAGAAGGCACATGGATCTGCAAGTTCTCTACATTCTACAGGAGAAAGCAGTCCCCGGTTGGAGCCGATGTTGTAGCATTTTTTGGGTTTTGGTAACTTAGAATAAATTAGTCAAAGAATGAAAATATATTTCAAAAAATGTTAAATTAGGTTATAGACAAAAAAAATATTGATTTAAAAAATGTTAGGGATTTTAATAAACAAGTCCATATCAAATAAAATGTTCGAATAGATGCCCTAAAAAATGAAGGCAAAAACAAAATGTTAGGTTAGAAAGAAAAGCAAAAAACAATAAACTCTGAAAGTGTTGCAAACCTAAATGCCACTACTCTTGGTCTAGTTAAATTTTGCAAATAATAGTTGTGTGCAGTTGTTTAGATGCCACACTAGTTTATTTGGTCCAATTATACAGTTTTAATCATGATTGGATTTGATTTACATTTGATTGTAGATAGGTAGAAAATAAAATTGGCTCAACAGTGTAATCTGAGCTAATGGAGGAAATAAGGGATAGAGGTAGATTAGTCATAAAAAGGAAATATTGAGTTGCTAGCTTAAATGCACTCGGAGAAATAAACGAAAATGTTAGGAGTATAAGGGTAGGTAGACATGTGAAATGTAATTGGAGCATCAAATTGATTTTATCCTAAGCTGTAACATTGGAAAGCTATGCATTCAATAATGGGTTTTAATTAACTGTAAGTTTTAAAAGCATCCATGTTATTTCATAAATGTCTCCATTTATTCATTTATTCACCATAAGTCCCAATTGTCACATCCGCCCTCAAAGTCGTGACCCTACCATCACTTCTGCCTCATGTGTTAAACACCCCCCCCACCTTACCTCTCACCCTGTATACTCGCACAAGATCTGATAGCCCACATCCCTCCTCAGCCCTCATTCACCATCTAAACTTTATCAATTGGGGGGTGGGGGGTCCAAAATGGGCAGTTTCCTAAACCACCATCATAAACAACCTTTCCCATGTTTTAGTGTTTCAGGACTTAAAATCCTGAAACTACTTACCACCTCACCTTAGTCCCGAACGCGGTATATAAGCAATCTTTTACCACCGCTCCACGTCCTGCTCCACATCACCCTCCATCTCATGCCTACTATCCAATAAATTGCCACCTATTCATTATCCACTCAATTCCGCTACCGCAAATTTATGATTCAAAGACCCATTAATTGATCCCGCTGGATAATTAATGCAAAATTTAACCATTCATTGCCACCCCCGCTCCAAGTTTTCCATTATAAACCCTGTTAATTCACAAAAATGGTTACACAATCCATTTCTGTAACCAAACTGATCATTGAAGGTTTCTTCCCTATAGCTCGACCACTGTCCGACATTAAGCAATTATTTTTCCTGTTCAAGAAACTGACATCCAAGTCCACTTGCTTCTTTTACAATTAAATTGTTTTGACTGTGATCACTCCGTTTTAGGCCTATTTCCATCATTCTCAGTTTGAAATTCATTTTAAAAAATGCCTCCTAAAGGAAAAGAAATTGCAGAAGTCCCAAATCCCCCGATTCATCCATAGGTCGACTTCCATCATACCCCACTAGTCAATATAGATTGTAAAATCGTTGAGACTTCTTCTCAGTTTGATTTATATGAAATCTATTGTTGGATGGAAGATCAACGAATCGATCAGACAGATGAGATAGTGATCTGGGACTCCCAAATCCATCACTATATTTTCCCTCAGATACACAAAGCACCTAAATTTGTGAGGAAATGCCATGAATCTTATGATCCCAGTCAGAGAGCAATTATTTCACCCATAAGAGAAATCCTTTATTTAATCAATTCTGAGTCCATTGAGAAAATGTTGCAGGCCCCTTCTACTACACCAACTCATCCCTTTCCCCATGATAACCTGATAGAAGCCTATCAAAAACTAGACTTTACTAAAAGATCCTAGACCCTTGAAATTTTTCTAGCCATTGATAGTCCTCTGCCTAAAAGAAACTCTCCTTATGATTCATCCATGTTCCCTGATAGAACCAAGAAAATCACCTCTATTTTTTCCTATTTGCTTGGATACAACTCTGATCAATATGTTAATGTAGCCATCCTTGGTTTCTTTTCCATGTTTTCTGCTTATTCTAAACCCATTGTTTTTTATGATTTCAGTCATTTCCTAGCTGAAGCAATACATCAGTAATTTGTCAAGTTTAATACTAAAGAAGTATTCAAGTATGCTTCAGTACTTGTATACATTTTTATATATTTTCAGGGAGACAAATTACCATTTACTTTACAGAAAGTAAATGAGGAAGAAAATCAATGATCAATGATATTCTGGACTTCAATAGGAATGAAGGAGAAGGAAGAGTTTATATATAAACAGTTCATAGAACTATTTATTCATCCAACTATCAGTCTTATGAGCAGCAATCCAGTACCAAGGATCGGTGAGGATATTTTCAAAGTATTACAGTTGGTTGATCAAGCTACATTAGGGGATTGATATTGCTACCAAAACTATACAGAGATCAGGGTTTATGGTTGTAAGCTTCCACCCTACAAACTGCCCAAGTACCTGCCTATTAGAATCTTTGCACTAGAATACATAAGGTAAAGGTTAAATGCAGATGAAGTGCACTTTGTGGCTGCAAAGAAGAAATCACATTTCAATATAAAAGCCTAAGTTGGTCCATTCATTTGTAACAGCAGGGCAGCAGAAGAGGAAGCAAAAAAATTATTAAACGAGATGAAGTTTGGTCTCAATTTCACATGGTATTATGACCCAATGGGAGTGGTTTCTAAACTCAGGCTAGAAAACGATTTCATTGCATATCACCATATAACCAAGCCTGAAATATAACAATATAAGAATCAGTTGGAATGGACAGAGAACACCCCCCAAGAGGCTGAAGAGCAGGAAATTTCTACATCAAATCTGCAAACTCCACTTGCACAAAGAAAGTTAGCAAAAAGAGGAAGGGAAGAACAATATTCTCCTACAACTGAAGCATCAAGCCAAGGCTTCAGAATTGTATAGAGAAATAAGAGACCAAGGATATATGTGATTGTTGGTGCAACAAATGAACCTCCGAGGACATCATTAGATGGACTTCGAGAGACTATGCTTTATACACAGTCTGGTGGACAATCTACACAGTCCCCAATTCATTCTACTACTTCTCATGAACAACAGGCAATTCAACCTAGTGGAGGCATTCCAAAGGATAAGGAGGAAGAAGTTTATAATGTCTTTAGTGATATTAAAAGGATGAATGAAGAATTGGAGTTGAACACTTATACCCAATTCTGGAAGCATTATTCTAGCTCTCAAGCCAGGCTTCTATTAGTATTTAACTCTAAGAAGGGAAAGATGCAGATGACTTTCTTACAAGCCCAAATTACATAGCCTAGGACTTTTTCTCACTATCAAAAGCAAACTTATTTTGAGTTCAATGTGAAGGATGTGCATCCAATTGATCAAATTGAGATGCACAAACAAACTAGGCAGATGATTTCTTCCACCCTGACTAACACTGCCATGAGTTTGTCAAAAACTTCAGGTTACCTTGGCCAACACTCAGTCACAACTTAAGTTGGAGAAAGTCTCCTCGTTAGCAAAGGACACCAAGATTCAATCCTTGGAAAATCTAGTGTTGAAGATGGGATATGATCCCTCCAACATAAATGCTGCAGAAGAGCTTATTAAGAAGAAGAATGCTGAAGTTGTAGCATTAAAGAAGCAGCTCAAATTGCCAACCTTTGAGGACCCAATGGCTAAAGAAATTGAAGAAACGGAAAATCAGAAGTCTAACATGATGAAGCTCATCATAGAAAAAAATCTACAGATAAAACAAATGGAGTAGCAGATGGAGAAATTGGTCAAGGAAAAAGAGGAAGCTGTTAAAAAGGCTCAAACTCCAATAGATATAGTCCCCCTTGTAGCAAATTCCTACCACCAAGGTTTATACTTCAGCTACAACATCAACTATAGGTATAGCAGAAGGAGCTGAACAGCTTGCTAAAGCTGTTCAGAACCTATCTATCCAGACAGGAGAAATTAATAAACTGAAGGATGAACTCGAGGAGTTACAACTTATGAAGTCAGTAGCAGACAATTCACATGTAGCTAAGTTGCACAAAGTCAAAAGTCATATTGAAGTACTAGAAAGGGAACTCAAGGAATCTTTCATTGGAAACAAATTGGGTTTGGCAAAGGAAATTCTCTGGGAGGAAATTATAGAATCAATCAAGGATATTTGGCCCTATATAAAGATAGTGTTTGATTAGAAGGATCTCTTGGATAAAGCTCAAGAAGCAATTGAAACTATTACTAAGAAGTTTGACGACATGCCAAAAATTGCTTCTGATATCATCAAGTTCTTGAATGCTAAAGATAGCTATGAGCTTGAGGAATTAGGCATAAGTGACAAAACAACAACTCTATTGGAATTAAAGAAGATCATCACCAAGAAAAACCCCATCCTTCAGCTGCAGGAAAAGTGCAGCAATGTTAATACCATAGTTTAGCAGTTTTTCAGAAGGATAGAACCCTTGATCAGCAAGGGTTTGCCCTCCATGGTTGTGATTAATGACAAATTGATGCCAATTGAGGATTATGTTCAGAAGTTGACAGAGGTGGGCAAACATGCAACTTTAGTTTCAAACATAAGAGGTGCAGCAACACCAGCACTTATAGTAAATGCACTCAGGGATACTTTCTTTATTTTGAATGAAATCAGACACACATTTTTAGTAAAACCCACTTTTACTAAATATACAGAGATGGATGAAATTTACAGAAGAGTAACTAAGATATCTATCCTAGAAATGAAATGTTGGGAAGAATTGAAAAAATTACTTGACTAAAGGGTGATCTAAAAACATTCAACTTTTAAAGGAATAGTCAGCATAGCTTCAAAAATTTTCAATATTTCCAACAACAGTCATTAACAACTCAACAACAAAATAGTGCCACATCAACTAGCAGTTTATATTTATGATTTTTTAATTATCTATTTTGTAAAACAGTTTGAGATATTTTCTTAGTTCTATTATTGTATAAATAACTCTCTTTCACAAGTTATTAATGGTTGCACCATTGAAGAAGCATTTCTAGACATTAAATGTAATTGAATTTTCTAAAACATTAATACAAAGCTGAGGATTCTGAATTCTGGTTCATACAGTTTCGTTTTTCCTGTAAATTTTTGCAGTTATATTCACAGTGTTTTTCTTCATATTCTTATGTTTTATAGAGATAACTAGGTAGGAATAATTGAGTTTCAATCTATTACTATAAGCTTCTAAAGTGATCATCTATAAAGAGAATGAATTATATTAACTGTCTATTTAATTAATTCCCTCTTAATTATTAAATCATCAACATCTTTTGTAAACTTAAGCATATTCTGTTAAACCTTCTGAACATGGTTTAAAGGTTTTCATACTTATGATTATTTGATGTTCAATTTGAATATTGTAAAAATCATATCATTTCTCTGTTTCTGCTCACCAACATACAATCTATATCACTGTGTGAATTTTAATAACAACCCTCTATTTTAATATTAATATTATTCAAAAGATTAGGCATCACTGTTTTATATCTGTTTCATACATTGGTCCTCCAAATTAAAACAAAACTCCCAAAACAATTATCTTAGATGCCCCGACATGATAGATGACCATTATCATCTCAGAGATACAACATCCTATGACTCAGTGCCCTTTTTTCTGTTATTTCAAAAATTGCAAAATATTTACATCCTTTTTACATTGTGTCTCATATCAAAACCTTGGGAGGGGCTATCATAGTCTCCTCCCACTTGATGGAACATCAATCTCAATGTTCATTTATAGTTATACAATTCCCACAATAAAATGGTACACATATTTTTCAATGGATATTTATAATTATACATAATTTCTTTTAATCATCAAACAAGAAATGATAATTAGCTTTCATGTCATCGACCATTTCCCACGTGGCCTCCTCTGGCCCAAAATGTTTCCATTGCACCTTGACTTTCTCTATGGCTTGATTCCGAAGTATGAGATTCCTCTGATCCAGAATGCACATTGGTTTTGGTTGGAAATATCCTTTTGGTTCCACCTTTAGTACAAACCAATCAATCACATGATTAGAATCCTTTACATATTTTTTAAGTATTTTCTCATTCAAGTCTAAGTATTTTCAAGTTCAAGACTTGTGGAAGACATTGTTATGTAATTTTTCTGATATGTAAGCAGGTTTATTTTTTAAGATTTTGATTAGGTTTAATGGACATTCATTCCTAGGGTGTCTCCTTGTGCATCTAGGGCAGAATATGGCTAATGCTCTCTTTGTTTCATCCTACTTTCTCTTGATATGCATAGTCTCTATCTGTAGGGCAAGGGTTTGCAACATTGCACTCTTGAAATCTTCTAGCATTTTTCCAATTTCACCTTTTATGGATGTGTTGGAAGAGGATGAGCTGGCCATTGGTTGACTACCCCTATCGTTTTTCCTAGCTACCCTAGAATGGTTCGTAAAGACAAACTTGATATCTTCATATCGTAGCTGGTAGATGTCCCCTCCTGCTAGCAGGTTTAAGGTATCCAAAAGATCTTACCTTACCCCTTGAAGCAGGACTAGCTTTAGTGATTCAGGATCAAGTGTGCACCTGACCCTTTAGTAGCTAAGTTGGAATCTTTCTTCATAATCCTCTAAGGATTCATCATGCCCAAGGTCATCCCAAAAATTTCCTATTTGGTGTCTTTGGACCTGCTGTAGTCTCGATACTTATTGTTGAAAGCTTGTTGCATTTGAGCCCAGGTTGTGATGATATCCCTAGTTAAACCCATGAACCAGCACAGAGCTGCATCCTTGGGAGTGGATGGGAATAATTTCAACTTCTTCTCATCAGTGGTGTAATCATAAATTCTGCATATGGTAGCGAACTCAAACAAGAAAGTATCTAGATCTTCTGAGGTCAGGCCATGGAAATGAGGAAGATCAGAGGGGCTTATGTTTTTCATCTTGGTATCCCCATTAGTTTTTCTAATTGGAAAGGCACCCTCAATTCTTTCTCTATATCCTCTATCATTTCTATTTTCAGCCATTAGGTCAGTTGGAATGGGTTCTCCTTCTTCTTCCCCCCCTATAGGCTCTTGAAATATCTCTGGTTGTTCGCCTAAGGGGTCCTCCAATTCACAACTACCGAAGGAGAGGGAAGGTTGCCTGTTTGAAGTGGTGGGGGTATTTGGTAGAAATTTTCCTAAGTTATCCCTATTACTATGAGGCATGAAAGAAGTGTTTTTGTTTTGTTTTGTGGTTTTTTTCAAGCTTTGAGACTAATTGTAGAATTGAAATAACAAACTTAATAGAAACTAACTGTTGAATGAAATCTCACTTGTAGAATGGAAAAGAAAGCAAAGCAACTTACAATTACTTTTACAGGAATGAAGCTAATAGTAGAATGTCAGAGATAAGAAATGGAAGAAAGAAATCAGAAATCACATCTTACTTAGACACCTCCCCGGAAACGGCGCAAAAAAGTGATGAGCACCAGTATTGCAGCAAGAATGTTGCAACTCCTAGGGCTACCAACTTTATTTTATCAACCTGGGGTTCGTACAAACTTGGAGGTGCAAGTGTTGTATACACAAGAAGGTGGGATGGGTCCACTCTTTGTCACTTCAAAGCTGGTGATAGACCACTATGGTTTCTCAAACCAGCCTTCTATTGATTTAGAGGAAGCTTGATTACCAATGTGAAAAGGGGTAATTTGCACTAATTGAAATATTGTCTACTGTAGTAAGGAAAGACTGAAATCAAATTCTTAAACACACCACTCATCTAGCTAATTGCTAGGAGGCTTTGCTTCAAAAGAATTTTAAGTTAACATGTGTGTAATCCTACGGTTCTAGGCATGCAATCTGAAATAACCAAACACTCTACTGATGTGCATGTAAATGAACACCATAACTCTTTTTTTCCTTTTTGGTCTTTTTTTTGTGTGAAAAATATGAATGCTAAATCCTCTTGGTGATGTGGTAGGTGGGTTAGAGATGGTGGTTAAAGGTCATATGGATTAAGAGGCAAGTAGGGGTCTTCTCCTGTCTTCCTAGATGCTTTTTTCACAATTCGGCCTCAAAACATGCCACTACAGGTCGTCCTACAAGATGTCCTAATGCTTCCTACAAGATGTCCTAATGCTGAGGAGGACCCATGGAGATATTGCTACAATTTCTCCAGAACCAATGAATAGGTCAGCTTCATTGTGGAGTGGTTAATGAAGCAACACGAAGCATCATCACGGAGAGCACCAACACTAGCAGCAGTAGCAATAGAAGCGACCATACCAATGCACGGTAAGGGAAATAGGAAGATTGTCGATCGCATGGAGGAAGAGAAAAGCTGAAAGTTTCGAGCAGATCCATTGGTAGAGAAGGAAGCTATGGCTATAGAGGCGAAGAGAAAACAACGCGATAAACGAATCGTGCAAAGGCAAAGGGAGAAGAGAAGAATGGAGGAAGCAGAGAAGGAGTTGCATGAGTTGAAGGAGCAACTCTAGAAGGAACAAGAGCTGTGCAAATAGGAGAGGGAGGCACAACACCAACAAGAACAGCAGGGGGTGTAACATGTGCAAACAGACAAAACATTTCCTGTATAGGTAGTGGATTCATCAGAATAGGTGGCATTAGGTAGACAGGGTGAACCATCGTAGGAGCAGGACTTCACTCATGAGATAGAGTAAGCACTTCAATAGTTGGATATGGATACAAAGCAATGGGAATCAGAATAGGACATCAACCTTATTCCTCACCACCAAGAGGTTGACTTATCTGCTTCACCGCATCCAGATGATGAGCAAGTCTCAAGTGACCGAGGAATCACTAAGATCCCCAGAGATCAGCTGGAAGAAGAGATGCACAATATGTCATTCAACGAGTCTCAACATAGAGTTGTGCAATCTCGTAGAGTGTTAACTCTGGATGATCATACATCTCCTGCACAAGTTGACGAACGAGTGATCGTGTCTGACATGCACAAACAACCAGAATCCTTTGCCGATGCAACTAGAGTGTATGCTGAAGCCACTAGCTCAAGTGTTCACTTTCTGATAGCTGAGAATGAGAGAATGACTAAAGAACTACAGAAGGCCAAGCAAGGAGGAGAGTTGGTGACAGCGTCCGTCCGAGCTAAACTGAAGAAGGCAATACTAGATGAAGTATTGTCCCTTGACATAGTTATGTGAGCATTGTACTCCAAGTTTGGCACTATGCATAAGGCAGTTGTCCATCTCAATGGATGGTAGCAGCAATGTGCTAGAAGAGCATATATCTTGATGAACTTGCATGTTGTTGTTGATTACATGCAAGCATGGACGATGAGATACAAGGGAGCCCCGCTTCACTTGCCCAAGATGATGAAGGCCAATGCGGTCAAGCTAAAGGCACATATCTGGAGTTAGATTTGGAACTATGAAGAGCTCCCGTAGCTCATCACTAGTATACAGGCTTCCCATGCATGTGTGTTCAAGAGTATGGATGTTGTGGTGCACACACATGTGATCCCATCTATTGTGACTCTCACTCAGGCGAAGACAAAGGCACAGGTCTGTCTACAGCTTGACTCGTACTTCGACAAGTTGATGCACATTGCTACCAGCCCAGACTTGCCCACAGTGCATACATCACGCAAAAGTATGTTGCTGCTCCAGCCACATTGAAGAAAATGATGTGCATGCTTATAGAGGACTTGGAAAGATGAGTGTACCCAGATGCTATGGAGGCAAGAGTCAGGTTCTAGAAATATGTCACCTTAGAGCACACAGACACCATCAAGGATTACAGATCTTGGCATCAATATGTTACTGTTGATCATCGCAAGGAGGTTGAGGAGTTGGACTTCCATGGTTGTTTAAGTCAAAGTGATGTCTAGCATGGCTTGCTAGAGTGATTTTTTCTCACATGGGTACATGTGCATTATAATGTAACGTCATGTCAAGTGTAATTAAAGTGTTGATAGTTGGATGTAACAGTCATAGAGTAGATGAAGAGTCATGAGGGTAGTTGAACTGTCACAAAGGGGAATGTCAAGGGTCACCCCACCCTTTGCTATAAATAGTCCCTCATAACTCATTGTATAGGATTTTGGTCAACCAAGCTTCCGATAAGACTATCTTGGAGAGAGCTTGGACAATATTGTAACAAGCCTTGGCTTCTCCACTGCGCAGAGCTAGTACATCTCTTTGGAGGAGCAGGCAATTATCATTGTAATATTCCGCTATCAAAACTAGTAGTTGGACATTGATGTATTGTATGACTAGAACTTACACTTCATAATATAACAAGAGCCAGCACGTTTCATGCATATGTTGTATTGCATTCTAGGCTATTTGGTTTACTCTAAATGATATATGTATTGGTTTGCTTATGGATGCACGTATAGCTATCTGTGTATGTATGTATGAATCTTTCTTAAATGTGTTTTTGGTTTAACCATCACTTTGGATTGCTTGTTAACTTACCTTCCATCTTGTGATGCATCTTTGCTCGTGTCTTCCCTTCTTAAATGTGTGTTATCACAGGTGTCCAAGGAGCGCACTCATCTCAACCCCAATGTGTTAGAACCTCTCATGCATCCTCCTTGGCTTGCTGTAGTTGTCACACCCTTGCTACCAACATAGTTATCTTACTTGCCTCTACGTAAAATTGCATTCAAGGCATTACCATACGACCCAATGTTGGGACTCCTAAACCAAGCAGTTTGAGGTCTAATTGGGACTTCTTATCGGGGAGATCCCTTGACATGTTGGCAGGTAAAACACCGTCAACATTTATGGTGCTAGAAGGAGGACCAGATGACAAGTTGTGTCCTCTCATCTTATTTTGAATCTTTGCATATCTGTCATGTATTATTGCACTCTTCTACCTCCACGTTGTCTTTTGAATCATGAAGATGTCATCATCACGAGGGATTTCTTTGATCTGTTTTCCACTTACATGTATGATGGTGAAGGTGAAGTGGCATGGCCTAAGTTCTTACATGAATTTATTTCCATGCTTCATGAGGAAGATGGGATTTTGACGAACAGGCCAATTTGTTGCTTGCATACACACTTCGCGAATCTCCACGTCGATGGTTATGTAGCCTACCGGTTGATAGCATGCACTTGCTTGAGCACTTCTATGATCTTATTGAAGACACTTTCCATCATTTTGATCCAGACCACCTTGACCAAAAACTGTTACAACAATAGAAGGCTCCGCATGAATCGACCATGGATATTAGGAAGCACTTCCGTGACTTGCAGTTTCAAGCTCCGAAGGGCCACATGAAATTTTTATATCTTTGGGACCAACTCAATTATTGTGTTAAGAAATCTCCCTATCCCAAGAATAAGTTTGAAATCAAGCCTCGCTCAACATTCTTCAGTGATGGAATTGCGCAATCTTAGACAAAGATGGTCACTGTCACAAGTGACTTGTTGTAGCATTTTTGGTTTTGGTGAGTTAAAATAAATTAGTCCAAAAAATGAAAATATTTTTCAAAAAAATGTTAAGCTAGGATATGGACAAAAAGAATACTAAATAAAAATGTTAGAAATATTATGATAAATATGTCCATGTCAAAGAAAATGTTAGAATAGATGCCCTAAAAAATGAAGGCAAAAGTAAAATGTTAGGTTAGAGAGAAAAGCAAAAAGCAATAAACTCTGAAAGTGTTGTTGTTATGCTCTTAACCTGCAAAGCAATACCCAAACATAGAATTTGCGAAGAAAAGATACCGAGAACACAGAATATGCGAAGAAAATATACCCAGAACACAGAATAACAATGATTTTATTATTCAGAGAGAAATGTTCACAGGCCTCTTCGAGGGGGCAACCTCCAATAGAGCAGAGCTCGATTACAAAACAAGACACGATGCTCCTCGCAGGGAGTCTCTATCCTTTATATATGACTCATACATGCAATACCACGGGCCAATATCGTGGGTTTTATTAATACCATCTATCTAATACTACCGCCCATTTACCATCTATCTAATACTACCGCCCATTTGCAACTAACTGTGATCCCGTCATTAATTGTGGGTTAACCACTTACAATTATTAATATGGGCTTTATTGACTCTTTGACTATGACGTGATCCCATGACATAAATAAGGGGGTTAGGGTGGGACCCTAACATGCCCTCCCCCTTAAGACTAGCCTTGTCCTCAAGGCTGAAGCTGCGGAAACTGCTGAAGAATAGTGGCTGGTTCCCAAGTTGCATCTTCCGGAGAGGTGTCTTTCCATTTGACGAGGACCTCTTTAATCATGCGGCCGCGCAGGTGCTTGTCTCGTGTGTCTAGAACCTGTTCAGGTTGAAGCCAGATTGACCCTTCTTCGTCCAATTCAGGTAGACTGGTTTGAACTCGGCAATTGTTCCCAATCACTTTCTTGAGGCACGATACATGGAAAACTAGGTGGATTTTTGCTGTAGGTGGCAAAGCCAACTTGTATGCCACTTCTCCAATGCGCTGAAGTACTTGGTATGGTCCGTAGAATTTTGGAGAGAGCTTTTGACAACCCTTGTCTTTGAGTGATGTTTGCTTATATGGTTGCAGCCTCAAAAAGACCTGATCCCCTTCTTGAAATTGGCGCTCTGAGCGATGTTGGTCAGCCTGTTGATTCATACGGTTCTGAGCTTGATGAAGATTCTCGCGCAGATGGGCAAGCATGGTTGCGCGGTGTTGTAGGAGTTGATCCATGGCTTGTACTTTGGAGCACCCCGTGAGATAAGAAGTAAGGGAAGGCGGAAGTTGTCCATAGACTGCTTCATAGGGAGTCATTTTGGTGGTGGCATGATAGTTGGTGTTATACCACCATTCCGCCAGAGGTAACCACTGTACCCAAAGGTGTTGCTTTTCTGAAGTGAAACACCTAAGGTAGGTTTCTAGACATTTGTTGACGGCTTCGGTTTGACCATCTGTTTGCGGATGATATGAAGTACTGAGTTTGAGTTGAGTGCCTTGTATTATGAAGAGCTCTTGCCAAAAATTACTGGTGAAGATTGGGTCGCGGTCGGACACAATAGAAGTGGGCATGCCATGCAATTTGAAGATCTGATCCATGAAAGTTTGAGCAACCAGAGTTGGTGTGAATGGTTGGGGTAGGGCGCAGAAATGAGCATACTTCGACAGTCGGTCCACAACCACCATGATGACTGACTTGTTCCCAGATTTTGGAAGTCCTGTAATGAAATCCATGGAGACCTCCGTCCAAATTGACGCCGGAATGGGCAATGGTTGTAATGTGCCTGGTGTGTTGACGGTTTCCCCTTTGTGGCATTGACAGACGTCACATTTTGCTACGAAAGTAAGGATGTCCTGTTTCATGCCGGTCCAAAAAAATGATCTTTTGGTGCAAGCATACGTCTTCTGAAAGCCCGAATGTCCTACAATGAGAGATGAGTGCAATTCTGCCAAAATGCGACTTTTGAGGGTGGATGTTGGTGATATTACGACTCTGTCCTTGTAGCGAAGAATATCATTCTGCCACCAGTAGCCCTTGCTGGAATTAGGATCTACCTGCAATTGAGAAATGAGTTGGGAGAGCCCGGGATGTGAAAACCATTCCCTGCGAGCCTCTTCAATCCAGTCTGGAATGGGGAGGGAAATTGCGAGCAGAGTACTTTCCTCCTCAAATTGGCGCGACAATGCATCTGCTACCCTGTTGTCTTTCCCTTTCTTGTAAATGATCTCATAATCATATCCCAGCATTTTGGCTAACCATTTATTTTGTTGTGGGGAAGATAGGCATTGCTCCAAAAAATATTTAAGACTGTGATGATCTGTGCGGATTTGGAAACGTCGCCCCAACAAGTAAGGTCGCCAGGTCTCGACTGCATGTAAGATGGCCATCATTTCCTTCTCGTAGGTAGATTGGCCCAGATTCCTCCCACTTAGTTGTTGGCTGGTGAAGGCCAATGGTCGCCCTTCCTGCATTAAGACTGCTCCAATACCTGTTCCCGAAGCATCACATTCAATGACAAATGATTTGTTGAAGTCCAGTAGTGCTAAGACAGGAGTGGAACACATGGCGGTTTTGAGAGTGGTAAATGCCTGTTGTGCTTCCTCATTCCAGAAGAAGGAATTTTTCTTTAGGAGTTGCGTTAGGGGCTTCGCTATGCGGCCATAGTTGCGGACAAATCTACGATAATAGCCTGTGAGACCCAAAAATCCTCTCAAGCTTTTCAAGGTCTTAGGTTGAGGCCATTCTTGCATTGCCTGGATCTTTTTGGGGTCCACCTTGACACCTTCACGCCCCACAATGTGGCCCAAATACTCAACTTCCTCCATGCCAAACGAACACTTTGACATCTTGACAAATAATTTATGCGTGTGGAGCAGTTGCAAGAGTAGATCTACATGCTGAAGATGTGCCTCCCAAGTGCCACTATAGATGAGGATGTCATCGAAGAAGACAAGGACAAATTTTCTGAGATATGGTTTGAGGAGGTGATTCATAAGGCTCTGAAAAGTAGAGGGGGCATTACAGAGACCAAATGGCATGACCAGGAACTCATAATGGCCTTCATGAGTTCTGAAAGTTGTCTTGGGAATGTCAACTTCCTTCATGCGAATTTGGTGGTAGCCTGAGCGAAGATCCAACTTAGTGAAGAATTGAGCCCCATTGAGTTCGTCCAGCAAATCGTCAACCACTGGGATGGGAAATTTATCTTTGACTGTTAACTTATTGAGGGCCCTGAAGTCGGGACACATCCGCCACTCCCCATCTTTCTTGAGGACCATGACCACTGGAGATGAATAAGGACTAATGCTGGGACGAATGACACCTGCTTCCAACAATTCCTTGATGATTTTTTCTATTTCATTCTTTTGGGAGAACGGATATCTGTATGGCCGCAAATTTGGGGGTTGGGCCCCTGGAACCAATGTGATGCTATGATCATGTTCCCCTCGCGAGGGTGGAAGCTCATGAGGCTTGTCAAAGACCGTCCGATGTTTATTTAAAATCTGTTGCATCTCAGGATGAATTGGCGGAGACATGGTGTCTACTACCTGGATGGCATTAAATTGAGCTACCACTCCATGATGGCCCTTTTTTAACAATTTTTCCATCCTATGCGAGCTGATGATAGAGGGGGCTCCCGCCTGTAGTCCACGGAGGGTATGGGTGGAGTTGTTCTGCTTAAAACTCATATATAACTCCTGGAAATCCATTGTGATTGGCCCAAGAGTGCGGAGCCATTCCGCGCCTAGGACAATGTCGCAACCCCCCATGTGTATTGCAAACATGTGGGTTTTCAATTGATAATCCCCCATTTGAATTTTGACATTTTCACAGCGACCTTCACATTTCATTGTGCCCCCATCTGCAATCTGGACTTGGAAGTTAGAAACTGCCCGAACGAAACAATGTGCTGCTTCAGCGATCTTTTGGTGGATGAAATTATGGGTACTTCCACTATCAATCAAGACTACTACTAGGCGATGTTTAAGAAAACCCCTGATTTTGAGAGTTTGAGGGGAAGAAATTCCTGCCAATGCATTTAGCGAAATAATTGGCTCATCAGATACAATCTCCTTTTGGTTATCTTCTTCGATCGCCTCCGGTTCCTCAAGTGGTGGATCTTCCTCGGTGGAGCTGTAGTCAGTGGCATCTATTTGAAAAAACTTGTGCTCTTTGCATTTATGACCCGGGGAATATTTTTCATCACAGTAGTAACATAGTCCTTGCTTCCTTCTTTCGGCCATTTCCGCAGGTGACACCTTTTGAATCTTAAGTGTCTGAGTCATATTGGGAGCCTGTGAGGGACGACCTTTAGCGGGGAAGTTGGGGCGGCTGGATTGGGCTGTTAATGCACGTTCCACCTTACGGGCTACCTGGCAAGCCTCTGTCCATGTGGGAGGGTGGTGGAGTAGAACCTGAGCTTTGATGGCTTCTTTAAGACCGCTGATAAAGCATTCCATGTAGAACTCATCGGTGAGACCCTTAGTGCGGAAGGCTAAGGCTTCAAAAGCAGTAATATATTCCTCCACTGTACCCGTCTATCGGAGCTTAGTGAGACGCCCCAAAAAAGAGTCTTCCTGTTCAAAGCGACTGCGAAGAGTTTTGGCAAATTGCGCCCAATTCTGAAAATATCCATTGCAACGCTGATGCCATTCCTTCCATTGCCATCATTCATTGTCCAAGTACATGGTGCCCACCATAAGCTTAGTCCCCTCATCTGTGATATGATTCAATTGGAAATACTACTCCATTTGTGCTAGCCATGCGGACGCGTGAGAACCGTCAAATTTATGCATATCCAACTTGGGAGGTCGCTGACTGGGTGGTGGATGGGAGTGCCAGATGTGATGAGAGTGGCTAGACTCACCCTCATGGTAATCATGGCCATTATACGCCTCCTCGTGGGCTGGCTCCTTGCCCTTTGGGAGTGCATCAAGTATCTGGTTACTTATTCCTTTAAACTCAAGTTGTATCTGGTTACTTATTCCTTTAAGCTCAAGTTCGATATTATTCACCGCAGTTTGGAGGGAGTGCACATGGTTTTCAATTTTGTCGATCCTTTCATTGGCCATCGCTTGAGCGCGAGTTTCTACCATACACCAATCTGATGAAAAATTGGGACCGCCTAAAAAATTTTTACTAAGAAATTGAATGGTACCACCTTGCTCAGCTCGTCGTCCTAATACTGATGGGCTAGGTCACCAATAAGCGCCCCGGAAGATCTCAGACTTTTTATTTTTTGGAAAACTCCTAACGGAGTTTTACTCCTTCCTGATCAATACTGCAGTCGCCAAATCCTCAAAATGTCAATGCCGCCAAAAGTCTTGCGAAAATTATATCCAGGTACAGGAACCCTTCACAACTACTCCGATCTGGTGGATCTGAGAGATCTGAATGGTGGAACAACTGCTGCTACTGATCTGGAATATCCGATCTGGTGGATCTGAGAGATCTGAATGGTGGAACAACTGCTGCTGCTGATCTGGAATATCCGATCTGGTGGATCTGAGAGATCTGAATGGTGGAACAACTGCTGCTGCTGATCTGGAATAGATGATGTGTGATCCCCGGATAGAAACGGAACTATGGTCTTGGGGAGTGTCAGGTGCTACAGATCGCAATATACATAAGGGTCTGACAGTAGTACTCGGCCCAATGTTTCAGGGCTCTAACTAAGGAGGATCGACCGTACCCTTAGCCGTACAACCCGACTACCCTATCGTACGGGTGAGTAATCTCTCCGAGTGCTGTTCTCGGTGTACTGTAGCCACAAGATGGCCGAAGGTTTATCTATGGCGAGGTTTCAAGGGAGCTAGGGGGCTTCCTATATACCCAGAGGGTACGTGGAAGACAGTCCGTGCGCGGTTCTGTCTAATGCGCTACTACTCGAAGGGGTACCCACAGGGGTTACAAGGGAGTCCAACAGACGTGACCACCTCTTGTATTTCTTGCGTGCATGCCTCCCCAAATCCGCAGGTTTATGCGCTTAACGACAGATCCCGTGGTTTAAAGATGCCGGAACACGTCTCTAGCCAAAAAAAAAAATTGCTAAAATTTGGAGATCCCACCGAGCCCTGGAAAGTGCTCTGATACCACTTGTTATGCTCTTAACCTGCAAAGCAATACCCAAACATAGAATTTGCGAAGAAAAGATACCGAGAACACAGAATATGCGAAGAAAATATACCCAGAACACAGAATAGCAATGATTTTATTATTCAGAGAGAAATGTTCACAGGCCTCTTCAAGGGGGCAACCTCCAATAGAGCAGAGCTCGATTACAAAACAAGACACGATGCTCCTCGCAGGGAGTCTCTATCCTTTATATATGACTCATACATGCAATACCACGGGCCAATATCGTGGGTTTGATTAATACCATCTATCTAATACTACCGCCCATTTACCATCTATCTAATACTACCGCCCATTTGCAACTAACTGTGGTCCCGTCATTAATTGCGGGTTAACCACTTACAATTATTAATATGGGCTTTATTGACTCTTTGACTATGACGTGATCCCATGACATAAATAAGGGGGTTAGGGTGGGACCCTAACAGTTGCAAATATAAATGCCACTACTTTTACTCTAATTCACTTTTGAAAATAATAGTTGTGTGTAGTTTGTTTAGATGCCACACTAGTTTATTTAATCCAATTATACAGCTTAATCATAAATGGATTTGTTTTAAATTGATTTTCATAGGTAGAAAATAAAATTGGCTCAATAGTTCAATCTGAGCCAATAGAGAGAATAAGATATAGAGGTAGATTATTCATGAAAAAAATATTGGGTTGCTAGCTTAAATGCACCCAACTAAGTGAAGAAAATTTTTTAGGGTAAGTAAAGGGTGGGTAGAAGAATGGTTGCAGAAGTACAAGGTTGGTGAAGCATAAGCACATTCATCATGCTTAATCCAATGTTTCAATGTGCAGGAGTAGTTATGAAAGTGAAAGGATTCTCACAAGATGATTTAATTAACTTAATTAACTTCCACTCATTTCATTTCATACCCCACTACATACTTACTAATTTCCCATTATCCCATCATTTCTTATGAAAATACCCTTTTCCTTTCATTTTCACCCTTTCCCTTTGCTTTCACACATTTTCCCAGCAAATTACCCTCTAAAGGTCATGTCCCTACCCAAAACCCCTTTTCCCTAGTGTGAAACCCTTTCCCCATTGAAAAGTCACTTTCCCCTTATAATTTCCCTAAAAACCCATAAAACCCCTTATCCTAACTTTTATTCCCCCCTTCGCTTTATTTAATAAAAATCCACCATTCATGTTTTTCCCGAAAAAACACCTAAAAACCCATAAAACCCCTTTATCCTAAGTGTTGTTTCCCCCTGCTTTATCTTAATTAACTCCGCAAATCCACTTTTTCCTGACATAAATCCTTTTAACCCACCACCCTTGGTGCAGTTAACAAAATCCGTTGCATTTAACCCTGGTCCCACTCCATAAACCCGTCCATTGTATTTTTAACCTGCTTTATTCATTATTTAATTACAGTTAAGTGTAATTAATACCCCTGGGCCCCGCTAATCTCCGCTTGATTCACCTCCATGCAACTTCACTGCACGATAGTCGTTAGATATTTCACCCCCAGATCTAATGGTGTGCATCCATATCATGTTGATTTCTTTTCCGAGCTTTACCCGCTTGAGAGCACGCGAGATTCGTGGTTTTGTTTGGGCCCCTTTTGGTTACGTGGCAACTTTAGGTTAACTTGCGTGCTCTCATAAAAAAACCACCCGAGTGCCAAAAGCAGTGCGATGAACCTTAATACCTCCTCCCCGCATAGGCCAAAACCATCCACTGTTCACTTATCGATTTTTGTGCCAAATTTTAAATGTTACCCTTTAAAAATCCAAAGAACCTCATTTTCACTCTTTTCACTCGTTTTTTCACTAAAGGCTACCTAACCCTTCCTGCACCACCCTGAGCATCTATAACCCAATTTCACCATTGTTTACCTCATGAACACACTTCTGGACTCTGTCCACAAACTTTCCTGTTCCCTAAAGCCATTACCACCTCCCTGCCAACCTGTGTTTTATTAACTATTGGTTTATTTTTTGCAGGTGATCATATAAGACCCAGAAAAATAGTTTTATACTAGTTAAAAACTTGTTTGTTCCAGATTCTCAAGAAATGAATTCGAATGATTTTCCTTAACAAAATATTCTAGGAGACATAGCATAAAGAAGTCATTTATAGATTAGAAAGAAACAATTTACACAGTAAATGTTAAAATAGAGGAGGCAGATAAAGAAATACAGTTAAAAGAAAATCAAATGAAAATTTATCAGATGAAAGGTCATCAATAAATATGACATCCAGCGTGAAAATCGAACAACATTCAGCTTTTGGAGGAACAATCAATTAAATTCAACAATTTTTAGTTTTTTCAGCAATAGTCACCAACAACACAAATCAAAATAGTACGAGATCAACTATCAGTCTTTATTTTGATTTTATAATAATCTATCTTTGTAAAAATAGTTTAGGATATTTTCTTAGTTCTACTATTGTATAAATAACTCTCTTCATGAGTTATTAAGGGTTGCACCCTTGATGAAACATTTCAAAACATTTGATGTACTGGACTTTTCTAGATCCTTAATACAAAGCAAAGGATTCTGAATTCTGTTTTACACAGTTTGTGTTTCCTATAAGTTTTTCCAGTATTACTCATTATGTTTTTCTTCATATTCTTATGTCTTACAGAGATAACTAGGTAGGAATAATTGGGTTTCAATATATTCCTATATGCTTCTGAAGTGATAACCTATAAAGAGAATGAATTAATGGACTATCTATTTAATTAATTCCCTCTAAATCAATAAATCATCTTAGATGCTCTGGCATGATAGCTAACCATTATCATCTTAGAGATACAACATCAATCTGGCGCCATTGCTATGGATTCAAATTTCATTAAGTTTTCATGGGGCAACAATATTCATTTTATTCCTTTAAAGTGATTAAAGGTCTAGAAAGGTTAAAATCCTTCAACTGGCGACTCCATTAGCCCAAATTGGCACCTTTTAAGCACACCAGATCTCATTCAGAATCTGATTTAGTTAATCCTCTGTCAGATCCTGAAAAAACTTATGAGAAAAGCCAGTTCTAAAAGGAGAAATCAACCATCTTCTTCTTCCTCTTAAACCTTGCAGTCTGAAGATTTAGTATCATTTGATCCTTTTAGTGATATTCCATCCGATCCTGATTGGACACAAATACCTCCTAGGTTTTCTAAACTATTAAATAGGGGAGTTGATTTAGATTCAACTTTCCTCATTCATTCTTTTGAAACGCATCAAGAACCCCCACTACCACCAGGATCACCTAAAATTCACTCTGAATTGGGTGTTCATTTACCTGAATACAAACCCACATATTTCATATCCCCGACCACTTATTCATTTCCTTCCACTTCTGAACGACTTGAAGCTTTTACTTCTGAACAACCTGAAGAGACCCTCTTTATATATTCAAATCCACTCTTTGAAACAAAAGAGGGTATTCATTCACAGGTCCAAAAGTTAGTTCTTAAGACTCCTTTAAAGTTATTAAGGAGATCCCCTCCTTCTTCACCTCCACATAGTCACACACCCCCTCAATTACCTTCTTCTACCTCTTCTTCATATTCTTCTTCTTCATCCACACAAACACCTCATACACCACCTTCTACTATGGCATTCCGACCTATTGTATAGGCTAGATATGCAGCTTTAGGCTCACCTGCTAACCTCGATGCATTCCTAGTTGCGTACTTGAAATACCTTCCCAGGTATAATGGAGAAACTAGTCCCTCAGTTGAGGACCATCTTCAAGCGTTTCTAGACTTCACAGACAACATGAATATTGAACAAGAAAATGTTTACATGAGATTGTTTATACAACCACTTGAAGGAAATGCAATAATATGGTTTAGGCAGTTACTTGTAAATTCCATTAGAAATTGGTAAGAGCTTACAAACATATTTAAAAATCAATGGGGTGTAAAGAAAGATCCTCTTTACTTTCTGACTGAGTTTTAAGAACTTAAAAGAAAATTTGGTGAACCTGTATCAAATTTTATCAAAAGGTTCAATAAACTTTATCATAAGATGCCCCCTGATTTTAAATCCCCTATAGCAGCAACTAAGTCTAGGTTTTCTAAAGCCTTTGATGATGATTTTGTTGTAATGCTAAGAGAGAGAACTTCAAGAACTCTTGAAGATATAAAAACAAATGCTATAGAGGTGAAATCAAATAGGACTTCTTTGACTTCCTTGAAAGCTAAAGAGGAAAAGGCCCAAAGAAAACTCAAATCTATTCAAGAGGCCTCTAGTTCCTCTAGTTCTTCTAAGACTAAAACAGAAGATTCTAAAATAGATGAAATAACTTCTCTTCTTAGAAATCTATCTAATAGAATTTCCAAGATTTAGAATCAACCTAGGACAGTTCAAAAAACAGTTACTAGACCCCAAAATCAAAATCAAGGTCAGTATAAAAGGAATCCACAATTACACATTCTTTAGAGACCTAGTAATGATCAGCAGGTTCCCACTCCTTTACTGATAGATGACTAGCAACCTAATGAAAATACTCTAACTATTACTGAAGATATCAATAACATGGATAATTCTTCTAATCAAACAGTTATTATTCCTCTCTCACAAGAAAATCAGGTTCAAGAAGATCAAGAATCCTCATAGGTTTCTAAATACCATGCCTTCTCTGAATTTTTAATTATAGAGTTGAACAAGAGACATGATCTTAGGCCTAGACCTAGCCCTGTAAGACCTCCTAAGGAGACTCCAACAATTGAACCTCGCACCAAAGCTACTGAAACTCAAACAACTATTATTCGACCATTAAATCAGTCAACTGATACTGCTCAAAATGATAAAAATACTTTGACTACATTTAATGTTGAAAAAGAGTTAAAATCCCAATTCCACTTTTAAAACTTTCCAAAATCCCTGGGTATAAAAATAAAGTCTCCAAGTGGATACAAAACACCTTGGTTGATGTTGAAAGTGATATCATTAGTCTGAAAGATGAAAAACCAGCAGTTGTCTTTGGTCCTAGCTCAAATATGATAAATGAAATAGTGCCTCATTTCTGTGTAACTCTTAAGGCAAATGATTCCATGTTATGGAATTGTATGCTTGATTCTGGAGCATCACATAACCTTATGCCAAAAATTATCATGGACCATTTGAAACTTGAGATAACTAGATCCTCTCATGACTTTTACACCTTTGATTCTAAAAGGGTTCCCTACTTAGGATTGATTAAGGATTTAGTAGTCACCCTTGCCCAAATTCTAGTGAAAAGTGTAGTGCTTGATATAGTTGTCACAAATATTCCTCACAAATTTGGAATGCTCCTTTCTAGGTCTTGTTGTGCCAAATTGGGGGGACTCTTTAGATGGATATGTCTTATGCCACTATTCCAGTTTATGGGGGAGAACAACTAAGGTTATACAGAGAGGTAATATTTGTGCACATTGCTTGCAAAACAGACCTGCCAAGGAACCATCCCATTTATGCAATTTATCAGGATTTTGGTTGCTTTCAACTCTCTTCAAACCAAATACATGAAACTCAAGTTAAAATATAGGATGTAATTGAAAGTCCTGTACCAAATCAAACTGATGTATGGAAACTATTTTTTGATGGTTCTTGTAAAAAATATGGAGCAGGAACTGGGGTAGTTTTAATGTCACCAGAAAAAGAAAATATCGCCCAATCATGCAAACTTGACTTCGAAGTTACAAATATTGTGGCTAAATATGAAGCCCCCCTTTTGGGGTTGAAATTAGCCAAAAGCTTAAAGGTTCAAAACTTAAGTGTTTTTACTGATTCAAAACTTATTGTCAAACAAGTGATAAATATTTTCCAAACTAAGCATCCAAGACTTAGGTCTTATAGAAATGAAGTTTGGGATTCAGTGGAAAACTTCTTTGATGCTTTTAATTTGACTTATATTCCAAGGGATTAGAATATTCATGTAGATGCCTTAGCTATTTTTGATATTTCATTTAAAATTCGTGATCATACCAATATACACTATCAAATACAAGTCAAGTACAGACCATCCATCCCAGACAATCTAAAACATTGGCAGATATTTGAAGCTGATGAACATTTGAAATATTTTCTGCAAGTTATAGATGGATTTTCAGTTCTACAAATTGATTAAGATAGAACATAAATAAATGAAAATACAAATGAAAATGATACTTCAAATTTCAATTCAAAAATTGTTGATCGTGACATTATTCAATTGTCTAACAATTTTATTCCCAAAGGCCTCATTCCTTTAGAAAAATTGTTTGATCAAAATTATGTCCTCTGAAACCCTCAGCCCATTTCTTCACAAGATGACATAGAAGAAATTAATATTGGAACAAATGATGATATTAAAAACATCAAAGTCTATGCATCTCTAGATCCTGAGATCAAAGCTCAATATCTTAAGTTACTTCAAAATTATAAGGATGTTTTTGCATGGACCTAAGTTGATCTAAAAACCTATGATACTTCATTAAATACAACATAAGATTCCTTTAAATCCAGAAGCATTTCTTTATCAATAGAAACTTAGGAGGACCAATCCAGCTCTTCTACCAACTGTAGAAAAGGAAATTAAGAAAATGCTAGATGCCCCAATCATTCTCACTCTTAGATATTCTAATTGGGTTACAAATTTAGTTCCTGTTAGAAAGAAGAATGGAGAAATCGGACACTGTGTGGAATTTAGAAATTTTAACAAAGCATCATTAAAGGAGAACTATCCTTTACCCAAAATGGATCAGTTACTTCAAATGGTTTCAGGAGCACAAAGAATTTCTATGCTTGAGGGTTTTTCAGGCTATAATCAGGTAAATGTTGATTCAGCAGACATAGAGAAGACAACCTTTACTACACCCTGGGGTACATTCATGTATGCTGGAATGCCATTTGTCTTATCCAATGCTGGAGGAACATTTCAGAGAGCTACAGACGTAGCTTTTGTGGGTAAGGTAAATAAATTTGTGGTCATTTATCTTGATGACATAACTGTTTTTTCTAAATTTGATCAAAAAAATCTAAAGAACTTGTTGAAGGTTTTTGACATGTGTAGAAAATTCGGAACGTCATTGAATCCTAAAAAGTCTATGTTTGCTATAAAAGAAGGAAACTAGCTGGGTCATATAATTTCAAAAGAAGGAGTGGTGATTGATCCCAAGTGTGTCTATACCATTAAAACGTTGACCTTACCTAGAAACAAGAAGGAGATTCAAGATTTTCTAGGCAAGATTAATTTTTTAAGGAGATTCACCCCAAATTATGTTGAGATTGTAAAAGATATAACTAACATGCTCCAAAAAGATCATGAAGTTAAATGGATTGTCTCTTCCAGGCATGCATTTGATCAGATCAAGAAAGCTATCTCTCAAGCTCCCACCTTGGCCAACCCTGATTACACTATTCCATTTAGTATCTTTTCCTTTGACTTAGAAACAACTCTTGTTGTGTTCTACTACAAAAGAATGAAGATTCCCATGACCGACCAATATCCTTTTTCAATAAGGTTATGAGAGATGTTGAGCTTAAGTATGACATAGTTTAGAAGCAAGGCTATGCCCTTATTCAAGCCCCGAAACCATTTAGGATTTATGTCCTACATTCTCCTCTTACTGCTTATGTTCCTAACAGTGCTATGAAAATCATTTTAACTCAACTAGACACTGATGGAAAGAGAGGTAGATGGATCACTCAAATACTGGAGTTTGATCTAACTATCAAAACTACAAAGCTAGTAAAAGGCCAAGTATTAGCTAAGCTTCTAGCTGAATCCAACTGTAAAGGGCTCGAAATCAATTCTGTTTTAGAGATACAAGGTAAGAATCCACAATAACCTTCTCAAACTTCAGATAAGAAGAATTCACAAGAACCTTTTGTCCTTGCACAAGGGAATAATCCACAAGAACCTTCTCAAACTTTAGATAAGAAGAATACACAAGAACCTCCTGTCCTTGAAGAAGGGAAGAATCCACAAGAACCTTCTCAAACCTCAGATAAGAAGAATACACAAGAACCTTATGTCCTTTTAGAAGGGGAGAATCCACAAGAGCCTTCCCTTCATCCTGAAGAAAAGAATTCACAAGAACCTTTACCTTTAGATCAGATCCCCCCTTTATACATTGATGACAAATTTATGTTGTCAGATTCGTACCAAGACATTGTAAATTTCTTGATCCATGTTGAATGTCCAGCATCATTCTCCAAAAGCCAGTGTAAAACTCTCAAAATGAAAGCAGTCAAGTATTGTATCATAAATGAAAATTTTTACTGGAAAGACCCACTAAATATTTTGTTATTATGTTTAACAGAATTAGAAACTAAAGGAATCATTGACCAGTTTCATACAGGATTTTGTGGAGGACATTATGCTTGGAGAGAAACAACATATAAGATATTAAGGGGAGGATTTTATTGGCCAACATTTTTATTACAAGTAGGAGAAAAGGTCAGAGGTCGTGTTCCTTGCCAAATGTTTGCTAGTAAGCAAAAATTAGCAGCTCTTCCACTGGTTCCATCAATAGTCTCATAACCTTTTCTCCAATGGGGATTATATTTTGTTAGAGAGATTCATCCCACTTCAAGTAATCAGTGTAGATGGATCCTAACTGCAACAGACCACTTCACTAAAAGGGTAGAAGCAATTCCAGCGAGAAATGCTACTGATTCAATAGTAATCAAATTTATTGAAGAGAACATCTTATCTAGATTTGGTTTCCCAACTCAAATTGTCACTAATAATGCAACAACATTTTCTAGTGTTAAAATGATTGAGTTTTCTCAGAAATATGAGATCATGTTACATCATTCAACTCCATATTACCCACAAGGTAACGGCCTTGCAGAATCCTCCAATAAAAGTCTGGTAAAGGTAATAAAAAAGACTCTAGAAATTCATAAAAAGAGTTGTGACTCTCATTTAATTTATGTGGTATGGGCAAACAAAATTACTCCAAAGAGATCTACTGGAAAATCTCCTTTCTAGTTAGTTTATGGGAAAGATGAAATCTTCCCTGCCAATTTGGCCTTCCCTGTTTTAAAATTAATGTAGGATTCAACAGATGAACCTGGTGATTTTTCAAGGAGAATAAATCAGATTATTGAACTAAATGAAAACAAAGATGAAGTTCAATACCAATTGAAAAAGTATCAAAATAAGATGAAGAGCTTGTTTGACAGAAGAGCCAAGGAAAGGGACTTCAAGGAAGGTGATCTAGTTCTAAGATGGGATTCCAGGAGAGAAGAAAAGGGAAAACATGACAAGTTTGACAACCTATGGTTTGGACGTTTAGCAATTACTAAAGTGAAGGGAAACAACACTTTTGTTGTACAAAATCTTGAGGGGCTATATTCCACTTATCTTGTAAATGGAAGGTTTCTCAAACATTACATTCAATACTGAGAGGTTGAAGTAGATTTCATTACTACCATTGTAAAAACTTCGGTTTCTTTTACTTTTCAAGTTGTTAGTGTGATTTTTTACAACAAAAGACTCCATAGCTCGAGGAGAAGGCACATGGATCTGCAGGTTCTCTGCATTCTACAGGAGAAAGCGATCCCAAGATGGATCCAATGTTGTAGCAGTTTTGGTTTTGGTGAGTTCAAATAAATTAGTCCAAAAAATGAAAATATTTTTCAAAAAAATGTTTAGCTAGGATATGGACAAAAAGAATATTGAATAAAAATGTTAGAATTTTTTTTGATAAATATTTCCATATCAAAGAAAATGTTAGAATAGATGCCCTAAAATATGAAGGCAAAAATAAAATGTTAGGTTAGAGAGAAAAGCAAAAAGCAATAAACTCTGAAAGTGTTGCAAATCTAAATGCCACTACTTTTACTCTAATTCACTTTTGAAAATAATAGTTGTGTGCAGTTTGTTTAGATGCCACACTAGTTTATTTAATCCAATTATACAGTTTAATCATAATTGGATTTGTTTTAAATTGATTTTCATAGGTAGAAAATAAAATTGGCTCAATAGTTTAATCTGAGCCAATGGAGAGAATAAGGTATAGAGGTAGATTATTCATGAAAAGAAATATTGGGTTGCTAGCTTAAATGCACCCAACTAAGTGAAGAAAAAATGTTAGGGTAAGTAAAGGGTAGGTAGAAGAAAGGTTGCAGAAGTACAAGGTTGGTGAAGCATAAGCACATTCATCATGCTTAATCCAATGTTTCAATGTGCAGGAGTAGTTATGAAAGTGAAAGGATGTTCACAAGCTGATTTAATTAACTTCCCCTCATTTCATTTCATCCCCCACTACATACTTACTAATTTCCCATTATCCCATCATTTCTTATGAAAATACCCTTTTCCCTTCATTTTCACCCTTGCCCTTTGGTTTCACACATTTTCCTAGCAAATTACCCTCTAAAGGTCATTTCCCTACCCAAAACCCCTTTTCCCTAGTGTGAAACCCTTTCCCCATTGAAAAAATCACTTTCCCCTTGTAATTTCCCTAAAAACCCATAAAACCCCTTATCCTAACTTTTATTCCCCCCTTTGCTTTATTTAATTAAACTCCACCATTCATGTTTTTCCTGACAAAATGCCTAAAAAACCCATAAAACCCATTTAGCCTAAGTTTTGTTCCCCCCCGCTTTATCTTAATTAACTCCGCAAATTCACTTTTTCCCAACATAAATCCTTTTAACCCACCACCATTGCTGCAATTAACAAACCCCACCGCATTTAACCCTGGTCCCACTCCATAAACCCGTCCATTATATTTTTAACCTGCTTTATTCATTATTTAATTACATTTAAGTGTAATTAATCCCCCTGGGCCCTGCTAATCTCTTCCTGATTCTCCTCCGTGCAACTTCACCACGTGATAGTCGTTATATCTTTGTTGGCATTATGAGACAAGTGTTGTCCTTGATGGCAAATCACACTGATAACAAATCATAGTGCAGAAGGATAGCAGCAAGGAATTGATGATCAGTCTACAAGTATGAAGAAAAATATATACACGCTGGTTCACTATATACCAAGTCGCGTATACAAGCAGGTTCACTATATACCAAGTCGCATATACGCAGGTTCGCTATATACCAAGTCGCGTGTACACGCAGGTTGGCTTCAGTAAAAGAGCGTGTATGTGGAAAACTTATCTTTGGTCCATGGCGGTTATTCCTTGGAAGTTGTGCCTATGGTTTTGGACCATGGTGTCTCGACGGATGTGTTGATCCCTAGTTTTGAAGTTGATGGTATTGTGTTACTATGGTCTTGGCCCGAGGTATTGAGCAAGGCCTAAGGCTATATAAGGAGAAGAATATCATTAGGCAAATGCATCTGAAAAGGCTTGAATATCTGATGAAGTATTAGATCCAGTATGCAGGTTATTGGTTGATGATGTATTGCTTGATCTGAGCTAAGGAGAGATCTCATCGGTTGATGGAGAACAAGATCTAAGGATAGATCGGGATCAAATGGTTTGAAATGAACTATCTTTATATGATTGATTATGCATATTTCTAGATCTGCATACTGACGCAATGTTATGTTCTGGGTATAACTGATATCTGGTACAACTGCAAGTTATGAAAAATTATTTTTAGATCTGTACGCAGGTTGTCTTCGGTAAAACCGCGTGTATACACGAGTTGCCTTCATTGAAGTAGCGTATATCTTTTGGAGCTTGATTTTTGGGTTGCAGCTGGGTCTGACTATTATTGCAGAGTTCTGTAGTTTGCTCTGTGTTCTGGTGACTGGGTTTGACAGGGTTTCAGTGGTTCAGTGATTCAAAGATTGTTGATGCGAGTATTGGTTGTTTTGTAATCTGCTATGAAAGTTGAATGAATTGTGGTCTTCAGATTGTAATGTTGTGCTTCAGGAATATCCAGTCTGAAAATGTATGAAAAGTGGTACCTGAAGGAAAGAAGATTGTAGGCCTGCACCTACGTACTAGTATCTTAGCTAGTACAAGAGAAAAGGGGGTTGGAGCTCCCTTCCAAGGAAGTTTGGAGAACGAGAGAAGGTTGAAGCCTTCTGCAGGTTGTAGCCTGCGTACTGGTATAAGGCTGCACCAGTACAAAAGATTGTAAACTGAAGTTCTGATTAAAGAAAGATAGAGACGACTTGGAGCAGGTGGTTTTCACCCACATTGGGTTTCCACCTTATATCATGGTGTTCATGTGTGTGGCTTTTGTGTGATGATCTGTTCTGTTATACTGCATCTGTTTACTCTTAATATGGTGAATAATGTCCTAATGCATTTAACTGAAGATAAACTAACTGAATTATAAGATTTATGGTTATACGCTGGTTTCTTTAGACACAGTTGCGTGTACACGCTGGTTCACTTAACTGAAGTAGCGTATATGTTTCTGAGCATTGAAAAAGTTTTATTGATCTGATAATACTGATTCACCCCCCCTCTCAGTATTATTTCCAACAATTGGTATCAGAGCAGGTCCTTCAGAGAAGCTTGATCGCTTGAAGGTAGATCGTTCATCATGAGCAACTACGAGAGAGAAGCATCAATCAGGCCACCGGTTTTTGATGGGACAAACTTTAATTATTGGAAGGTAAGAGTTACTGCCTATCTTCAATCTCTTGGTATAGAAGTTTAGGACATCGTAGAGACAGGCTACACTTTTCCTTCAGCTACTCCTACAGATGCAGCCGAGAAAACGAAATATGAAACAAATGCGAAAGCAGTCAATACTCTATTGGGATGTATATCTCAATCAAAATTCATGAAGGTAATGCACTATAAATCTGCAAAAGAAATATGGGACAAAATTGTCACGAGCTATGAAGGAGACGAACAGGTAAAGCGTGCTAAACTTCAAACTCTCAGGATTAAGTATGAGACTCTCAGAATGTATAATGATGAAAGTGTGGCTAACTATTTCCTTAGGGTAGATGAGATTGTTAATTGCATGAAAAACTTGGGTGAAGAAATAAAAGAGGCTATTGTGGTTGAAAAGGTTCTAAGATCTTTGTCCCCCAAGTTTGAATCTAAAGTGTCTGCCATAGAAGAAAAGGAAAATCTGCAAATTCTCACTATGTCTCAGCTTCACGGAATTCTAACCACTTATGAAATGAGAAAGGGAGGTCCATCAGACAGAAGAGAAGCTACCTTCAAGGCTTCAGGCAAAGAAGATTATTATGAAGCAATTCACGTGCCAGAAGATGAAGAAGAGGAATCAAATTTTGTCAGAAATCTTCAAAGGGGTTCTGGAAGGTTTAGAGGTAAGTTACCTTTTAAATGCTTTGCTTGTGGAAGAGTAGGTCATTATGCTGCCAGATGTCCTCACAAAGATAAGAATGACAAGGGAAAGGAACCTGTTAAATGGAACAAGAAACAAAATGAAAAGAAGAAAAGCTATTACACTCATGAAGATAGTGATGGTCTTTCAAATAGTGATGAAGATGAACAAGGTAATAGATATAAACTTTTAATGGCTTTTGAAGATGATGACTATATGGATGCTATAGATGTAGAAGGTTTTTGTGAAGAAATGAAAGATCTCAAAGTTTGCTTAGAAGAGAAGAGTGCTATTATTGATTCTCTACAATGTCAACTAGCTGAAAAGGAAAAACATCTTGAAAAATTGGAATGTGATATTGTTTGTCTTAGAAAGGAGATTGAGAAAACAAAAGCGATTAATCTTAAATTTGTTAAAGGATCTGAAACCTTGGATGAGATTATCAATGTGCAGTGATCTCCTCTGATCAAGACAGGTCTTGGATATAATGGAGAAACATCTCAAGCATCTACCTCTAAAAGCTATCTTGATGCAGCAAGGAGAAGCGAGCAAAGGCCAAATAAAAGTCATCAGGTGAATCAGGGACAGTTTACCTCAAGAACAAATAAAGACCATCAAGAAATTCGGGGACAAACTGCCTTAAGGACAAACAAAAGCTACAATCAGCCTCAGGTAAAATCTTCCCAATTTGCTCCAAGAATGAATGTGAATAGAAGCTACAATCAGTTGGATGATAGATCTGATTATCGCAGAAGTTTCTTTAATGGCCAATGCTTTTCTTGCCATAACTCCGGTCACAAAGCAGCTCAATGTGTTGCCTACAAGACAATCATGACTAGAGAAGCTCAAAAGCAAGGGAGAATGACTGGAACCATGAAAAGGACTTATAACAACTTTTCGGTTCTTGAAAATGAAGTTGAATGCTCTATTTGTAATAACTTTGGTCATGAAGACTCTGAATGCAGGAGCAGGTTCCGGAATACAACTCAGAAGGAACAAACCTCAAATGTCAGAACATGGAGAATAAAGGAACCGCAACCAGAAAGATGTGGGATAGCTTTTTATGCAGAAGGTCAAGAAAGTCTATGGTACATTGACAGCGGATGTTCGAAGCATATGACAGGGGACAAAGAAAAGCTTGAGTCATATACCGCATTAGAAAAGGGGAAGAAAGTTTCTTTTGGAAACGATATCTCTGCAGCCATAAGAGGAAAAGGTGTTGCTCCATTGAAAGAGAAGGTCAAAGCTGGAAATGTTTTGTATGTTGATGGATTGAAGCATAATCTTCTGAGTTTCAGTCAGATGTGCGATCAAGGAACAGAGGTAATATTTAGATCAAATGGATATTGTGTTCGTGACCTTGATACAGGTAAAACAGTGATCAAAGGAAGAAGGACTCCAAATAATCTATACATATTTGAAGAAGGACCACAACAATGCTATTTGAGCAAGGATGATGAACACTGGCTATGGCATCGGAGGTTGGGGCATCTAAGCTTTTCACAAATAAGGAAAGCATGCAAATATCAGGCAATTCGTGGTCTTCCAGATATCAAAATTCCAGACAACACTATATGCAAATCTTGTCAGTTTGGAAAGCAAACCAGAACTAACTTTCCAGAGAAGGAAGGATCATCCAGCATACCTCTTGAGCTAGTCCATACAGATGTATGTGGTCCATTTAGGAAAAGGACACCTCGAGGAGAAGAATATTTGATATTATTCATTGACGATTTCTCCAGGTTTGTCTGGTTAGGGCTTATGAAGCACAAAGATGAAGCATTCGAAAAATTCAAATCCTTCAAAGCTTTGGTTGAAAATGAATCAGGACACAAAATTAAGTGCCTCAGATCTGACAGAGGTGGGGAATTTACCTCAAACGAATTTTTCGATTTCTGTGAAGAACATGGGATAAGAAGAGAATTCTCTATAGCTAGAACTCCTCAACAAAATGGGGTTGTGGAAAGAATGAACAGAACAATCCAACAAATGGATCGTGCTATGCTTGATGAATCAGGTACTCCCGCAACTTTTTGAGGTGAGGCTGCACATGCTGCGGTTATTATTCTTAACAAAACAAATGTCCGAGTAAACAGCACTCAAACACCTCATGAGCTCTGGAGTGGTGAGACTCCTTCGGTGAAGCATTTCAAAATCTTTGGGAGCAAATGTTATACTAAGAATACTGATGAGCAACTTGGAAAACTTGAACCAAGAGTAGATGAAGGCATTCTTCTTGGTTATTCTCCACATAGCAAAGCATACAAGTGCTACAACAAAAGACTTGGCAGAATTGTTGACAGCATTGATGTAGTGGTTGATGAGAAGGGATATATTCCTAGGCAAGTTCATCATGAACACATTGAAGAAGATGAAGGCTACCCTCAAAGGCAGAATGATGAAGAAGAAGAACCTCAAGAAGAACCTCAAGAAGAAGAAGAACCTCAAGAAGAACCATAGGAGCAGACAAGAATAGAAGGGAAGACTCCATCCAGATATGTTCAAAAGAATCATCCAAAATCTCAGATTGTGGGGCAGAAGGAAGCAGGAATACAAACAAGAAGAAGAATTGCAGAAGCTTCAAGCTATTTGGCATTACTCTCTTCCACTGAACCACAAAATGTGAAAGAAGCATGCAAAGATGAATGTTGGGTCAAAGTAATGGATGAAGAACTTGAGCAGATCGAAAAGAACAATACTTGGGAATTGGTTCCTAGACCAAAAGATAAAAATGTCATAGGGACTAAATGGGTCTTCAAAAATAAATTGAATGAAAATGGAGAAGTAATTAGAAACAAGGCCAGACTTGTTTGTAAAGGGTATGCGCAGCAAGAAGGAATAGATTTTGAAGAGACCTTTGCTCCTGTTGCAAGACTTGAGGCCATCCGAATGTTCCTTGCTCTCTCAAGCTTTCAAAACTTCAAGGTATTCCAAATGGACGTGAAATCAACCTTTCTGAATGGAGACTTAGAAGAAGAAGTATATATTGAGCAGCCAGATGGTTTCATTCTTGGGAATGATCCAAACCTTGTATGCAGATTGAAAAAGGCTCTCTATGGTCTCAAACAAGCTCCAAGGGCTTGGTACTATCGTTTGGACAAATATCTTCACAAACAAGGTTTTTCAAAAGGATCAGCAGATAGCAATCTCTATATGAAAGTTGAAAATAACAAATTGCTAATACTTGTTGTGTATGTAGATGATATTATCTTTGGTAGCAATGAAGAGGCTATGAGTTAGAATTTTGCCTTGGTTATGCAGAAAGAATTTGAAATGTCATTACTTGGAGAATTGACATACTTTCTTGGATTGCAAATCCAACAAAATGAAGGAGGTATTTTCTTGTCTCAAACCAAGTACCTCAAGCAGATCTTGAAGAAGTATGGCATGGAAGATTCAAAGCCAGTTTGTACCCCCATGGTTACAGGATGCAGCCTCAGTGCAAATGATGAATCAGCAGCAGTTCACCAACCCACTTATAGATCCATGATTGGGAGTTTGCTTTATTTGACAGGTACCCGACCAGATATTATGCATGCAGTAGGAATTGTTGGAAGATTTCAAGCCAACCCAAAGGAAACTCATCTTCAGGCAGTCAAAAGAATCTTCAAGTATCTTCAAGGGACCCAAAACTATGGCTTATGGTATCCTAGAGATACAGATCTCACTCTTCATGCTTACACAGATGCAGATTGGGCCGGAAGTGTGGATGATAGGAAAAGCACAAGTGGTGGTGCTTTCTTCATGGGTTCCAGATTAGTATCTTGGTTCAGCAAGAAACAGAGTTCGATCGCCTTATCTACAGCTGAAGCAGAATATGTGGCTGCGGCATCTTGTTGCACACAACTTCTTTGGATGATGCAGACCTTGCAGGATTTTCAAATCACTTGCACTCCACCAGTCTCTATCTTATTTGATAATACAAGTGCAATCAGCATTTCAAAGAATCCAGTCATGCACTCAAAGACCAAGCACATACCAATCAAGTACCATTTTCTTCGGGAACAAGTGCTTGAGCAGAAGGTCAAGCTGGAGTATGTTCCTTCTAAGGAACAAGTTGCTGATATTCTCACAAAACCACTGCCCAGGGAAACTTTTGAATATCTCAGACAAAAGCTGGGAGTAGTTGATGCTTCATCCTGCTGTTGAAGCTTGTCTGTTCTACAGAAAAGTTGGTATACACAAGTTACGTAAGGGACATCCACGTATATACGCCGATTTATGTTGGGAAAGTCGCGTGTATGGTGTACGCGTGTTGCAGAAAGCATATCCGCGTGCATATGTTGTTTTATGCAGGAGAAGTCGCATATATGGAGTTCTGAACAACAAGGGCAGACTCCAGTTGGAGAAGGTCTGAGATGGGTATGCCAGAATTCTTCAGGCATAGTCTCAGGGGGTGCAACAGGCACAGGTTCAGGGGGAGCAGCTTAAAGTCTCATAAAGCATTGTTGGCATTTAGATGCTTTTGGTTCTAGTACACAACTGTTGCTGGTTTCAGGAGAAGGAGCTCAGAAGGAAATCTTGGTTGCTAATCTAAAAGATGTGTATCAGATGCTGCTTGTGACTTTCATAAGTCTTGGTCTAGATTTGTTGTCTCTATGTCATGTATCTCTTCTGTGATATCTCTTTTATGGTGTCAAGGTCATGTAACGGCCTATGTTGGTTTCCCCACTATGCCTGGGATGAATGATGTAATATAATTGGTTGGTTCTAATGTATCCCCTCTTGGTTGGGAGTATGGATGTATGTATTAAGTCTTTTGGTGATAGGAAGGTCCCTTATGGTGTATAAGTCTTGGTTCTTTTGAAGAACATCTTTTGAAGATCTTGCCTACAGTCAGAGGGAGCATGTTTCAGCACAGCCAAGCAAAGATATCAGCATGTACTCAGGGGGAGCACAGCCCTTTGCCCTTGATGACAAAGGGGGAGAGTGATTTGATTTGGTGTTGTTGCCATCAAGTCCAAAGGGGGAGATTGTTGGCATTATGAGACAAGTGTTGTCCCTGATGGAAAATCACACTGATAACAAATCATAGTGCAGAAGGATAGCAGCAAGGAATTGATGATTAGTCTACAAGTATGAAGAAAAATATATACACGCTGGTTCACTATATACCAAGTCGCGTATACAAGCAGGTTCACTATATACCAAGTCGCGTATACGCAGGTTCGCTATATACCAAGTTGCGTGTACACGCAGGTTGGCTTCAGTAAAAGAGCGTGTATGTGGAAAACATATCTTTGGTCCATGGCGGTTATTCCTTGGAAGTTGTGCCTATGGTTTTGGACCATGGTGTCTCGACGGATGTGTTGATCCCTAGTTTTGAAGTTGATGGTATTGTGTTACTATGGTCTTGGCCCGAGGTATTGAGCAAGGCCTAAGGCTATATAAGGAGAAGAAGATCATTAGGAAAATGCATCTGAAAAGGCTTGAATATCTGATGAAGTATTAGATCCAGTATGCAAGTTATTGGTTGATGATGTATTGCTTGATCTGAGCTAAGGAGAGATCTCATTGGTTGATGGAGAGCAAGATCTAAGGAGAGATCGGGATCAAATGGTTTGAAATGAACTATCTTTATATGATTGATTATGCGTATTTCTAGATCTGCATACTGACGCAATGTTATGTTCTGGGTATAACTGATATCTGGTACAGCTACAAGTTATGAAAAATTATTTTTAGATCTGTACGCAGGTTGTCTTCGGTAAAACCGCGTGTATACGCGGGTTGCCTTCATTGAAGTAGCGTATATCTTTTGGAGCTTGACTTTTGGGTTGCAGCTGGGTCTGACTGTTATTGCAGAGTTCTGTAGTCTGCTCTGTGTTCTGGTGACTGGGTTTGACAGGGTTTCAGTGGTTCAGTGATTCAAATATTGTTGATGCGAGTATTGGTTGTTTTGTAATCTGCTATGAAAGTTGAATGAATTGTAGTCTTCATATTGTAATGTTGTGCTTCAGGAATATCCAGTCTGAAAATGTATGAAAAGTGGTACCTGAAGGAAAGAAGATTGTAGGCCTGCACCTACGTACTAGTATCTTAGCTAGTACAAGAGCAAACGGGGTTGGAGCTCCCTTCCAAGGAAGTTTGGAGAATGAGAGAAGGTTGAAGCCTTCTGCAGGTTGTAGCCTGCGTACTGGTATAAGGCTGCACCAGTACAAAAGATTGTAAACTGAAGTTCTGATTAAAGAAAGATAGAGACGACTTGGAGCAGGTGGTTTTCACCCACATTGGGTTTCCACCTTATATCATGGTGTTCATGTGTGTGGCTTTTGTGTGATGATCTGTTCTGTTATACTGCATCTGTTTACTCTTAATATGGTGAATAATGTCCTAATGCATTTAACTGAAGATAAACTAACTGAATTATAAGATTTATGGTTATACGCTGGTTTCTTTAGACACAGTTGCGTGTACACGCTGGTTCACTTAACTGAAGTAGCGTATATGTTTCTGAGCATTGAAAAAGTTTTATTGATCTGATAATACTGATTCACCCCCCCCTCTCAGTATTATTTCCAACAATCTTTCACCCCCGTATCTAACAGCATGCATCCTATCGCATTGGTTTCTTTTCTGAGATTTACCCACCCGAGAGCACACGAGATTTGTGGTTTTGCTCAGGCCCATTTCAGTTATGTGGCAGCTTCAGGTTAACTTGTGTGCTCTCATAAAAAAACTGCCCGAGTGCTAGAAGCGATGCGATGAACCTTAATACCACCTCCTCGCATAGGCCAAAACCATCCACTGTTCACTTATCAATTTTCACGCCAAATTTTAAACGTTACCCGTTAAAAAGTGAAAGACCCTCATTTTCACTCTTTTCGCTCGTTTTTTCACTAAATGTTGCCTAACCCTTCCTGCGTCACCTTGAGCATTTGCAACCCAATTTCACCAATGTTTACCTCCCGAACACTCTCTAGACTTCATCCAAAGACTTCCCTGTTCCCTAAAGCCATTATCACCTCCCTGCGAACCTGTGTTTTTATTAACTATTGGTTTATTTTTGCAGTGATCATATAAGACCTGGACAAACAGTTTTTATACTAGTTAAAAACTTGTTTGTTCTAGATTCCCAAGAAATGAATTCAGATGATTTTCCTTAACAAAATATTCTAGGAGACAAAGCATAAAGAAGTCATTTATAGAGTAGAAAGAAACAATTTACATAGTAAATGTTAAAACAAAGGAGGCAGATAAAAAAATACAATTAAAAGACGATTAGATGAAATGGTATCATATGAAAGATTATCAATAAATATGACATCCAGCGTGAAAATCGAACAACATTCAGCTTTTGGAGGAACAGTCAGCCAACTTCAACAATTTTTTATTTTTTCAGCGATAGTCACCAACAGCATAGTATCAAAATAGTGCCAGATCAACTAGCAGTCTTTATTTTGATTTTATAATAATTTATTTTTGTAAAAACAATTTAGGATATTTTCTTAGTTCTACTGTTTTATAAATAACTCTCTTCACGAGTTATTAAGGGTTGCACCCTTGATGAAGCATTTGAAAACATTTGATGTACTTGAATTTTCTAGATCCTTAATACAAAGCAAAGGATTCTGAATTATGTTTTACACAGTTTGTGTTTCCAGTAAGTTTTTCCAGTATTACTCATTATGTTTTTCTTCATATTCTTATGTCTTACAGAGATAACTAGGTAGGAATAATTGGTTTCAATATATTCCTATAATATTCTGAAGTGATAACCTATAAAGAGAATGAACTAATGGACTGTCTATTTAATTAATTCCCTCTGAATCAATAAATCACTAGCATCTTTTGTAAGCTTAAACATATTCTCTTAAACCTTCTGAACATAGTTTAAAGGTTTTCATACTTATGATTATTTGATTTTCAATTTGAAAATTGTGATAATCATATTATTTCTCTATTTCTGCTTGCCACCATACAAGTTATATCAATGTGTGAAATTTTATAGCAGCCCTCTACTTTGATATTAATATTATTCACAAGGTTAGGCATTATAACGTTACATTTGTTTCATACATTGGTCCTCCAAATTAAAAAAAAAAAACCTAAACAATTATCTTAGATGCTCTGGCATGATAGCTGACCATTATCATCTCAGAGAGACAACATGACTATCTGTCATCCCCTCATCAAACAGCTCCACCACTGTAGAGTGATGTTTAGGATCATCCTCACACACCTATTCAGCTGTCACATCCTCCCAACATCACTTCGCTTCATTTTCACGCAGATTTGGTTGTGAGTCCATTGAGTTGTCATATGAATTTTGTTCCACAACCTCTGTCTTCGCACTCAACTGTTCCTCCGGATGATACTCTCTTTTGTTATTCCATTCCGGACTCTACACTTGTTGTGAACAAGGAACAAGCGACTGATGGAGTTGGTGTTGCACAACCAACATGCGCTGTCATTCATGAAGAGTATGAGTGGGATTTTGAGCATCAAAACTTGGCGAAGGATGACTCCCTTCTGTCCAAACCCCCTCCGTTCTTTCCTGACATCTTTGGTGAACCTGCCATCCAAGGTTTCACATGTGTATCTTCATCCATGGATGCACCCATTATTGATCACTCGCAGGATACACTGGATGTCATTCCATCATCCAACATTGGAGAGGATAAGTTATTCATTGAAAATCCACATGATCTTTCATCTATCTTTTTCGGAAACACAGAGGATGAATTTGTCCACTTTTCATCTGCCCCTCTTTTTTATTCATCATATCATGAGGATTTCGATGAAATCATTAATTTTTCTAATCGTGGTTGTCATGATCCATTTACTCCCATATTCGATCATGATCATGTTTCTATCACAGTTGATTTTTCAAAGCCACTGGTTTATTATGATCTATCTGACGATGAAGTTGAAACACCCAAGAATGTCAAGGCACTTCAGCCCGAGCTGATGGCTATGTCAAGTCCTCGCTCTCTTGGGGTTAGTCTCACTTCTGATCAGGAAACTATTCAATCACCCAAGGCTCCTCATCACTCATCTATATGCATTGAATATCAATCTCACACACATATCATGCTTCCTCCACTCGAACTACACAATCCTATCACTCATGCATTGGAGGAATCTTACATTGCAAGCACACATGCACGATGCAATTTGTCTTTGTTTCTTTCATTTGCTTGCATGTCACAGACAAGAGTGGCCTTATGCTTCATAGCTAGATAAGTCCATGGATTGCTCGTCATGCACTTGCACTCACTTATGTCCCATGGGCACTTTGAAACACGAAGTGTGGTTGTCTTCGTTGTTATATCTTTCTTCCTTGTTGGTTCACATAACTCAGTTGCTCGAGGACCAAGCCTTCACCAACATGGATTGACCAATGTGCCAATGGCTGCATTAGAAATATCACTTCACGTGATCAGGCCCATGCACCATTAGTTTAGGAGTAGGAGTAGTGTTTGCTTTCAGTTGGTTTGCTTGCATGCATGTTTTCTTACTCGCTTTGTTTGTTTGTTTGTTTATTCGTTTCCTAGTTTTCTTACTAGATTTGCTTTCTCTTTTTCTTATGCTTTTACTTTTCTTTGTTATTCATTTGTTTGCTTGTTTTGTTCGTAGGTTAGTTTCGCATGAAACCATGTATGACTCTTGGATCAAGTTGGGTAAAACAAAAGAGGCCTTGTGTAGCTATCACTACTTGGTTATCTATCATATTGCCTTTGTATGAAGAACTTGTTACTTTTAGTCCATGATACATTGAAGGAAAATATGTACAGTTTGAATTGAACCTTGGTGAAAGCACAACGCTTGTGCGCTAACTAGTGTTGCCTACTCTAGTCGTTTGTTTTTGGGTTAACCCTTGTCAGCTCAGTCAAGTAGAGTAGGGTGAGGGGGGAAACCTTAACAGACACATCAAAGGTATAATAAAATACTCTCTACTGGAACAACCTCTTCTGCTCTCAATAAGTCGAGATGCCTCTTCCACCTCTAAAATGAATAAGTGTTATGCACAATTATGAAAAAGTGAAAATGAAAAAAATGAAAAAGTGAAAAAAATTAAAAATTAAAAATGAATAAGGCAAAAGAAGAGAAAGGATTCCTGTGTAGAGAGGTGTTGCAAATAACTCCGCCGGGGTACTGACTGGGCTCACTAGCATCAGAGCAATGCTTGTGTTACTATGTGACTCTGTCGGGGTACTGTCCAGGCTTGCTGGCAGCGGAGCAACACCAAAGATGAAACTAAGACTCTAATGACTATATTGCTTGTGCACCAATATACCCCTTAGCCCCCATTGAAACAACTGTGTTTCATTGGCTTGGAATGTGTTTCAATCAACCAAGATCTTGGTTGGTGCTACATCTTAAAATCAAGCTAGTGTGAAACCAAGACAAACTTCAAATTGAACAATACTTCGGAGGTGTTAGACTCACTTTTCACAAACAAGGTCCATTCAAAGAGCTATAGTTCTACCAATGTGTTGCCAAGTGTTATAGTTACTACAACCATCCTCCAAATTTTTTCCTTAGCTTCATTTTGGAGCCTCCCTACCAACCTTTCATAGCACCTTGTCTTGCTTCGTCAAGTACACAAATTTCAGTGTTTTATTGCACAAAGATAGCTTGTCGATCAAGGCTTGAGGAATTCCCCTCACGGGCTATTCACCTGGACTACGTCCATCTACAGGCTAAGCAACTCCTCCAAGAAATTGTGCAATTCTAGAGGGAAACTAGCCTTCCCTCCAGAAATTGCACAATTCTATCTGGTAGCCTACTGGGCTCCAGAATTGTGCAATCCTGCCAGACAGGGTTCACCTAGAAAACTACGTAATCCTTCCCAACAGGCCTGTCCAGACCAGGAGATGTGCAATATTGGGCAACAGTGAGCTTCTCTTCCCATAAATTGTGCAAATCTCTTGGGAAGCTAGCCCATCTCCCATCTAGAAATGTGCATTTTCTCCCAGTAGTTGAGAAGCCTCATGCATGAGCAGTTGGGTTGACCATTTCCACCCGGGACCAAGAAAACTTAACTTGCATACATGACTTTCTTTTCGCCGGGAATAGAAAAAGGCAACATGCAAAAAGAATCACATGATTCAGGGAGCTATTTATAGCAGCCGAAGGTTACATGCAAAGTTTGTTTTAGAAACTTTCCTCCAAGTGTCACTTTTTCCTTGATTTGTGGCATGTGCATCATGAGATCAAACTTATTTATTCGATGCATTAGATCTCATTCTTTCACATCGATATTGGAGCTCTGACATCCCACAACACATCCAAGACTCTTTGACACATCCAACTTAGCTATTCACAGGTAAGTGGTCTCAACTTGTCTTTTTTAGCATTTCTGTCACTTTTTGTGTTTTCACTTGTGTGAGTGTTGTTTTCTTGAATTCTTTGAATGCTTTTTGTCATTTACATACATACTATCTTATACTAGCATCGTTTCAATTTTCATTGCTATCTCACTATTGTCTCATGCATGAAATTGTTTTGCACGAACGGTCGTCGATTCAACGACTTGCTTCACCCACATGCATGTTGATCTATTTACTGAATCTTTCATTCAATGTTTTCGTGCACGATCAATCACTTTTGCTTTCACTTGGTGTCACCATGCATTCATCTTCAAATTTTCTTTCAGTTACCCATCGGCGAGTCTGGGCAGCCTTGGCCTAGACTCTACCTCACCTAGATAGGATTGCATAATATGGAGAAGGAAGGCTCTGTCTTCCTCTCCATAAATGCACATTTCTACCCAAACACTATCCTCCAGGACTGTCTTGCACATTTCTAAGGGACAGTGACTGTTCACCCAAAAAATTGTGCAATGCAGTCCTTGAGCCTGCAGTGATTGCAACCTAGAATTGCGCATTGCGCAATCCCATCAGTCAACAGCTAGCCTAGATTACGCATTGTGAAAATCCAATAGTCAGTCTTGCCTACCAGACAGCCCAGACTGCCTTTTGCACAGTTCTGGTAGCTAGTCACCCAGCACCCCAAAAGAAATTACACAATATCTTCCTATCATTCCCCAAGTATGTGTTAAGTCATTCGCAAAATTTGCTTTGGTTTTCGCTGAAAAATTTCTTACCATGCATGTTTATTTGTCTCTAGATCATTCAGGTGTTCATTTGCCTCTTAGAAGTACAGGAGTAATGGCCTCCAAGAGATCAGGATCAAAGGACACTGAGGGAAGTGCAACCGGAGAAGGAGTTGAGAAGGTGTTTGAATGTCTACCAATCAATTAAGATACCAAGTTGTTTCTAGGTGAGGACATCAAGCTGAAATGGAAAGAGCTCAATGAAGCATTTGCAGGCACTTTTTGGCAAGACCTCGAAGACTGTCAAGTGTATGTGAAAATTCACAAGTCTAGCTTGTACTGGATTCCATGCAGATACCGCATGTTCCCATGCATGGACATGATACACTGGATCATCTCGCACACTAATCCCAAGATGATGACTTTGAGCACCATCAGCAGGATGAAGCTTGCCACCTTCTAGGAATAGGATTATGATGAGATGTATCAGATGTCAAAGGTTGTAACTATCATGGAGACTCTTTTCAGCTTACACAGTAGCAGTGTAACCTCTAGAGACATTCTGAAGAACTGGGTAAAGGAGCCAACCAGATTCAGGATGACACCCAACCAGATCTATAAGACGAAGATACTATGGAAGGCGTATCAATACTTGGTCATATTTGCATGTCAACTATGTGGCCAAGAAAGCACGGAAACCTTAACACAAAGTTGGGTGATTGTGCTGGACCAACTGGCCGGAGAGGGAAAACCATGCAACTGGTCTGGCATGTTGGCTCATTAGTTGAAGGAATAGGTAACAAAGGCTCGAAAATCACCCGGAGGTATGCAAGAAGAGATCTACATGTCAACCTACATATTATAAGCAATTTGTGCCTGACAAGAGTTCCCGGGCTTGGGGTGGGCATGGTCACTGGCAAAGACTGTTGTGAACACATATTTTTAGTTGTTGTCTGAATGCAGCTTGAGAGGAGTAATCACCAGATTGTTCGATCATTTTTTCACCCCAATATATAAGATGATATTCGAATAGGATCCACCCTGCATGTCAAAGGAAGCAATGGAGGCACTAATAGATATTGTTAATTGGTATGCCTCGTCCAGCACCTTCATACGAATGTTTAGCACGGAGAAGCCTCTACATGTTCTACCGAAGTTTTCCTTGGACATACTCGTCATGCAGGAAGTAGCATATCACATCTCAGTAGGATTGATAGCTAGACTACACCAGAAGAAGAAGGCACCTTGGCCCGATCTTCCATTGCGGATTGGGTTATATGAGATCCGGAGTATCAAGCAAGTGGATGTCGAAGCAGAACTGATGAAGAAGTATCCATTCAACCTCTAAATCTATAATCCGTATGACCCACAATGTATTGTGAAATACCACTACACGAGATTATAGTTCAACTAGATCCATGGGGCATGTCATTGGGCCGAGGAGGACCCATGGAGATATTGCTACAGTTTCTCCAAACCTAATGAACAACTCAGATTTGTTGTGGAGTGGTTAGTGAAGCAACATGAAGTAGCATCCCAGAAAGCACCAGCACCAGCACCAGTAGTAGCAGAGGCGAGCATATCAGTGCGCGACAAGGGCAAGAGGAAGATTTTCGATCGCATGGAGGAAGAGAAAATCTGCAAGTTCCAAGCAGATCCATTGGTAGAGAAAGTAGTTATGGATATAGAGGTGAAGAGGCAACAACGCGACAAGATAATCACACAAATGTAGAGGGAGAAGAGAAGAATGAAGGAAGTAGAGAAGGAGTTGCATGAGTTGAAGGAGAAACTCCGAAAGGAACAAGAGCTATGCAAACAGGAGAGGGAAGTGAAATAGAAATAGGAAAAGCAGGAGGCACAAGATGTGTAAACAGATGAAACAACTCCTGTACAGGTAGTGGATTCATCAAAATAGCTGGCATCAGGCAAATAGGGTGAACCATCGCAGGAGCAAGAATTTGCTCGTGAGATAGAGTGATCACTTCAATAGTTGGATACGGATATGGAGAAACAGGAATCATAATAGGACATCTACCTTATGCCTCACCACCAAGAGGCCGACTTACTTGCTTCACCACATCCAGATGATGAGCAAGTCTCAATTGACCGAGGAGGCACTGAGATCCTCAAAGATTTACTTAAAGAAGAGATGCACAACATCTCATTTGGCGAGTCTCAACATAGAGTTGTGCAGTCTCGTAGATTTCTAACTCTGGATGATCATACATCTCCTGCGCAAGTTAAGGAACGAATGATCGTGTCTAACATGTGCAAACATCCAGCAGCCTTGGCCAATGTAACTAGAGTGTATGCCAAAGCCAGTAGCTCAAGTGTTCGCATTCTGATAGCTGAGAATGAGAGAATGGCTAAGGAACTACAGACGACCAAGCAAGGAGGAGAGTTGGTGACAGCATCCACTCGAGCTGAACTAAAGAAGGCAATACTAGCTGAAGTATTGTCCCTTGACACAGTTATGCTAGTGTTGTACTCCAAGTTTAGCATCTTGCATAAGGCAGTCGTCCATCCAATGGATGACAGCATCAATGTGCTAGAAGAGCACATACCTCGACGAACTTGCATATTATTGTTGATTACATGCAAGCATGGACAATGAGATATAAGGGAGCCCCACTTCACTTGCCTGAGATGATGAAGGCTAGTACAGTCGAGCTAAAGGCATGTATTCGGAGTCAGATCCCGAACTATGAAGAGCTCCCACAGCTCATCACTAGTATGCAAGCTTCCCATGCATGTGTGTTCAAGAGTATGGATGTTGTGGTGCACGCACATGTGATCCCATCTATTGGGACTCTCAACCAGGCGAAGACAAAGCCATAGGTCTGACTAGAGCTTGACTCATACTTGATGAGTTGATACACATTGTTACCATCCCATACATGCCCATCAATGCAGACATCATGCATAAGTATGTTGTTGGTCCAGCTGCATTGAAGACAATGATGCACATGCTTATAGACGAGTTGGATAGAGGAGCCCGAGCAGTGTACCCAGATGCTATGGAGGCAAGAGTCAGGTTCCAGAAGGATGTCACCTTGGAGCACACGGACACCATCAAGGACTACCAATCTTGGCATTAGTATGTTACTATTGATCATCACATGGATGTTAAGGAGTAGGACTTCCAAGGTTGTCTAAGTTAGAGTGATGTCTAGCATGGCTTGCTAGAGCCATTTTTTCTCACATGGGTACATGTGCATTGTAATGTAACGCCATGTCAACTGTAATTCAAGTGTCAATAGTTGGATGTAACAGTCATAGAGTAGATGAAGAGTCATGAGGGTAGTTGAACTGTCACAAAGGGGAATATCGATGGTCACCCCACCCTTTGCTATAAATATTCCCTCATAACTCATTGTATAGGCTTTTGGTCAGCCAAGATTCCGATAAGACTATCTTGGAGAGAGTTTGGAGAGTATTCTAACGAGCCTTGGCTTCTCCACTGCGCAGAGCTAGTACATATCTTTGGAGGAGTAGGCAGTTGTGGTTGGAACGTTCTGCTATTGGAACTAGTGGTTGGACATGGATGTATTGTATGACTGGAACTTACACTTTTTAATATAACAAGATCCAACACATTTCATGCATATGTTGTATTGTATTATATGCTATCTGGTTTACTCTAAATGATATATGTATTGGTTTTCTTACGCATTCTTGTATAGCTATCTGTGTATGTATGTATGAATCTTTCTGAAATGTGATGTTGGTTTAACCATCACTTTGTATTGCTTGCTAACTTTCCTTCCATGTTGTGATGCATCTTCATTCGTGTGTTCCCTTCTTAACTATGTGCTATCTCAGGTGTCCAAGGGGCGCACTCATCTCAACCCCCACATGTTAGAACCTCTCATCCATCTTCCTTGGCTTGCTGCAACTGTCATACCCTTGCTACCAACAAAGTTATCTTACTTACCTCTGTCTGAAATCGCGGTCAAAGCATTACCATACGACTCACTGTTAGGAATCCTACACCAAATGGTCTAAGGTCTAATTGAGACTTCTTACTGGGGAGATCCCCTCACGTGTTGGTGGGTCCAGCACCATCAACAGTGTCAGAAATGAATGAGACCCAAAGGGGAGAACAAAATATTCCTTCCCAAGGAAGAATTAAATAATTAAAAGCTTGTTTGAAAGTGAGAATAAGCACACTTCATGAATTAATTCCAAATTATGAAAATATTAAGACAAGACAGAGTGATATATTCTTTAAGTTGGTCGAGGTAGAAAAGGAATTAGAAGGATCTAGCTTAATTATGGATTTTATGTTGTCAAATTGAGAAGAAATGTAGTAGCATATGGATGTACTAACAATCATGTGTGGAAATTATTTCATAAAACTTGTTGATTTCCATTAGGAACAAATTAAAAAGTGGTTAATTTATTATGTCAACAGGAATTAAGAACAATATGACAGAGTACATCAAGTCAATTATGATTTGAAAGATATTAAGCTTAAATACTTGAACAAACTAGAAGTCATATTTGCACCTTTATGGGAGTACATTAAGCAATGGATCAAAGATATGTTAGAAAAGGTAATGACTTCTAGATAACTCGTCAACAATTCTGACAATTAATTTTTCAACTCACATCCAACAGTTTAAATTTGGAGAAACCTTCAACAAATAAAGTTTCTTTCTAGCACTATAAGTAAATTGTTTAATTTGGCCCCCCATCTCTCCTTTCTTCTTCTCATTCAGTAATCATATGAACCATTTTTATTGTGGATTTCTCCAAGTACTAAGGTTGATTCCTGATTGTTGTTTATTTTCTCTTTTAGCTATTTTCTTTATTATGAACCATTTGTTCATGGGAACTCAATCCCTATACTTAAATGGCTAAATGCATTTTAAGTTTCTCAGATATTACCATATTTATTTAAACATGAGTATAGTTTTAAAGGTTCCACAAAGAACTATTAATGGTTCATGTCTATTGTAATATTTGGACTTTGAGTTTAAATCTTTATATTACAAAGGTGTAACTATTTTCATCCCAATGAGTTTGTGATTATCTTTTAAAGTTCTTCGCAAATGAATTCATAATTATTTTTATCTATCCAAACATGTGACTTTTTATTTTTAGTCATGGTAGAAATTCATGATTAATAATTTCATTTCTATATGTATCAATGTGTATCATATTATTTTGAATATCTAAGGCCCCTTTATTTTTCCTTATTTTTCCATGATTTATTTAGGATTCTTTGTTATAAAACTAAGGTGTGGGGGAGAATCAACTCCTTCGAATGCTATTGTTGAGATTTGGCCAATTCAAACGATCAAAATCTCCTATGAATTAGATCTTGAACATGCTCACCCTATAACATGTACAAATTTTGTTTAACACCAATCACCTGAGTTGTGTTTGGGATAGATCCATCTAATCTAAAAGATAGATGTCCTTTATTAAACTCCACTACTAGACCATTTTCTTCTAGGACTGAAACTAAAAACAAATTCTTCTTAGGCCCTGAAATAAACAACACATCCTCCAAGTCCAAAGAACTCCATAACTTGGGTTGTAATGAAATTGAACCAACTCCAATTATTGAATATTTGGCATCACCACCAAGATCTAATTGTATTGTTGATTTTTATTGTGTGAGACTCATAAACAATTGTCTAGATGATGTCACATAATAATATGCCTTATTCTCCACATACCACATGTTCCTTGGAACTGTGATCATAGAAAAGAAAGAAACTATTGAGAAATCATTCTCAAAAGTTGCAACAAACTCACTCATCTCAGTTTCTTTTGAGACTGCTACCTACTTCTATTTCTTTTTCTCTTTTCCCTTATTCTTCTTTGGACATTGTGATACATAATGTACATGATTATGACATATCAAGCTCTTGAATTTACTCAAGTCCTTCTTCTTCTATGATTATGAGGCTAACTCCTCACTCTTCCCTTTACCTTTACTAAAAACCTTTCCTTTTCCCTTCCTCATTTCACTAATCATGTCTAGGTTCTCATCACCTCCCTTCTTATTGGATTTAGACTCCACCTACGTCTCTTCCTCAATATAATCATCCCATATTATTTTGAATTTTGGAATTTTATCGCATTCTTAAACCCCCCAGAGGAATTGTTCCCATAAACTTGGGAAACCATTCAATGCCATGATAACTCACTCACATCCTCCACCTACTTTACTAATGCAATTTGATAATAGATCTAAGTGATCTTAATGAGGTAATTGGTCAAATATAGGCATCACTATGTGTTGGAAACCTAATCCCAAATGATTGCATGAAAAAATTGTAAATATGTAAATTAAGAGTTAGAATAGGAAGAGACATTGTAACATGAATCCCAAAGGTCACACCTCCTCTTGTTATATAATCATATTTACATTAATGAAAACACACATTCGGGAGTCATTGTTGAAATTGGTAGCTTGGGGGGTACTCCAAGCCCTAGGGTTCAGGGCTTTGGAGGAATGGCCACTACAAGTGGCTTTGTGGGCTTAGAACCCAAGGTTTGGGATTTGCACCCAAGCTTGTGGGTGTGAAACCAAAAGGAATTTCATTGGTTTGACACTTGGAGAATGTAGGAGACCCTTAAAGGAGAAAGAGGGAACTTAGAACACCAACAAATGTCATGTAGTTTGGGATTTATGAATTAATTTGTGTGATGAGTTTGCACAACAAGAAGAGAATTTGACAGGGCTAGTTTATAAATAATGAATCCATACAGGTGAGGATAGTTTTAGATAGAGGAGGAATGACCTGTTATAGAGTTTTGTGAACCCAACATTTCGAACTACCAAGTGAGTCCATCATCAGGGGATGTGACAATAGATATTCTTCAAATCTTAATGATGTATCCATGAGATATGTTTAGGGTGTATATATAGGTTATAAAAGAAGGATGTGAGAAATTAGGTTGGCCATTTTTTTTTAATTTTTTATTTTTATAATATCATATATTATTATTATTATTATTATTATTATTATTATTATTATTATTATTATTATTATTAATTAATTAATTAATTAGGTTAAAGGGATAAATAGATTACTTAATTAATTTTATAATTCATAGGTTTAATTATTATGTTTACTAATTTATTTATATATAAAAATTAATTATTTTAAATAATGGTTTGCTTAATTTATTAATTTGTTTAAATCAATTATTTAATTATTTGTTTGTTTTATTTATTTATTTATTATTATTATTATTTATTTATTTTATTTTAATTTTTAATTTTTAATTTTTAATTTACTTATTTATTTATTATTAAAAGAGTTGATTAATTAATGTTTTTTTATTTATTCTTTTATTAGTATGCTTATTAATTTATTAATTTGATTAATTAAATAATTAATTGATGAGTTATAAATTAATTACTTAATTTTATTATTTGTTTATTTAATTATTATATTTATTACTTTATGTAAAAATGATCAATCACTTAACTACTTTATTTGATTTAATTAATTAAAAGTTAAATTAATCTTATAATTTATTAATATTTATTTATTTTCTTACTAATTAAAGTATTTATATTTGGTTAGTTAGTTTTATTTAATTTATTTATTCAATTAATTAATTTAATTAATTATTAATCTTATAGGATTGGTGAGATATTTTTATAGTATTATCTATAATTCCTAGGGTTAATTGTTAATTGTTTAAATTTACAACTATATGTACTTTGATTTGTGTTTTAATATTATCAAGTTATATGTGAAGTAATCTATCATTAATTTATGATTAAATTTGTCAAATGATTTAATGTTTAAGGAGGAAGATTAAGGTAAATTTTATACTGATTTTTAAGAGAGGAGGGAATAGGTTAATATAAGGGTTAAGAGCTAATTATTGTTTTTTTAAGATTTCAAGTAAAGGTTTCCAGGTGTTACTTAGTTTTAATCCATCATCCCGGTTAAAGTCCCAGTTAAAGTTGTTTTTCCTTTTTTCTATTTCAATGGCTTCTTTAATTTTCCTTTTAAGATAGTGTTCTTCTTTTCTAACAAGTTTGGCTTCTTCCATGCAGATGTAATGAGAGGAAGAGTGAACATGTTCTGCTAAGGCTGATTTAGAAGTTCTTTCTCTTCTTAAGTCAGCAGTGTGTTCTTTAATTCTAATATTAAGAGACCTACCTATTTCACCTATGTATTCCTTACCGCATGAGCAAGGAATCACATAAACACCTTTCTGAAGGTGATCCCTCAAGACAGTTTGTTGACACTCCATGAAGAAGCATATAAATATAAGGACTCATTGAGGCTAGAGGAGCATCCAAGTGAAATGAAATCACAAGAAATACATCTCTGTTTGCACCACAGATTAAGGAAAAATTTAACCATAGCTGAAAGGAGCTTAGAGAGGCATCTTCTCATCAATATTTGGATGTTGAGTGGATCTAAGTGCAGGTTGAGATGTTTGATGAATTTCTGGGTTGTTTTGGGGTATTTGTATGTGTGGAAAAACCTCATAAATGGAGTCACGGATCCCTAAGCCATTGTAGACCTAAGTTGAAGTATATAACAACTTTTGGAGTGGGTTGAAAGGCCTAGAAACCAAGTGCATATCAGTCCTTAGAGCAGTGAAGGGAAGAAAAGACTAAGGGAGGAAGGTCGTAGTTGTAGGTAGGTCTATTAGAGCTTGTAATTAGGGTTGACATGGATTGTAGGTTTCCATAACCATACTATAGACTTGACAACAATAAACATCAACTCAGAAAGAGGTATGTGTTGATGTATTCGAGGTTGATTTTTTTTTAGAGGATAGGTCCAGATTGGACATAATTTCATTGGGAATCTTGTGGTTGTTGGAGGGAAAGAAGTAGGTGCTCAAAGTAACCCTAGATTAGCTTTCCAAGAAGGACGTTGACAATGGGAAGGAAGGGTGAAGATTGGGTAAGCTCAGGACTAATTCTTGAATGGCGAGGGAAGGAGATCAAGGGAGCATATTACATAAGCCCAAGTTCATTATTGGAGGGCATCTTGCAATTATAGGTGGAAAATCTCTAGCCTGAAGTTTGTATTCAGTAGATTAGCGTAGGAAGGTTTAGAGGGAAGGAGTCCCAAAGGAGTTGAGGAGTAGTAGTGGCCAGTTGAGAGTTGTTCACAAATGGAGTTGTGAACAACTCAACATGAGTCTCTATGTGTTTATGTGTTGAAGGACTAATGATCAACTAGAGAGCAAATTGGACCCGTATTCAGTGACCTAAAGAATTTGGTAGATTGATAGAGGCAGGAGCTGTAAATTGGGAGCATAAGGTCCAAAAGTTGTGTTCAAGGTACGATCGAGGAGTTTTTATGGTGCACAACATCAACTAGATGATCGATGTACCTTTTTCTTTTATTATTGTATCAGTGGATGTATGAGGAACATTATCCCTAGTATGGGAGCCCTAGACTATTGTATTATCAATTTCCTAATATAGTGATGTTGGGTTATTGAGAATTTGTAAAATGTTGTCTATTGTTGGATTAAGGGGGCCTGACTCAGATTCAAAGTTATTCGCACCAACCAACAAAACCCTAAGTGTTGACCCTTTTAGGAACAACCTTCATAGAACAGGCTGCAGTCTCACCCGAAGCAATATTGGGGGATGCTAGAACAAGTTTTCTGCATCTAGAGAGTGTGTGATGTGTATTCTAAAGCCCTTGTAACTCATATCTACATTCGCGTAGATCTGTATCTTCTTATGGTCCACTACTCCAACTCTATCAAATGGCTCCTAAACCTTTGCGAAGGTCTACAATCAGGATTTTTAGACCTAAAAGAAGCAGACTCACAACTTTCGCTTAGTAAATAATAACCCTAGATCTGTCTTCATGCAGATCTACCTGATTCGAAATTATCATAACAGATTTAGTTACTACCATCGCGGAAATAAGTCACTTCTCATTTCATGCATAGATATTAGAGATTTGATAGATTCATGTAGAGAATACTCTTTACTTCATAGAAAACAGATCATTAAGCTACAATGCATAAACTTAAATAGAATTAAGAACAAGGCAGAGATGCAAGAGATTCAGTCCAAAATAGTATTTATTAGATTCAACATTGAATTTATAGACTCTTCTGCCCTTCGCACCTAGCTGCAGGGGCCCATGCACTATGCTACGGACTTGCTAAGGTCTCCACGCACTCAGCTGCAAGAGCCTTCCCCTTTCTCCTAAGTATAGGAAAACAAATCTTTCCTACCTTAAAACTTTCCCTTAAACTTGTTCTTCACTAATAGTTATATATCTAGACTTGCTATGACTCAAATATTTATAGCCTTTCTAATACAATAACATGGCCTGCAGCCTATGGGTGAGTCTCAAAACCATCCTATCACTTACCCATACAAGGGGCTAAAGCCCCTTTGACTCTTACTTAGTTGTGTGCTCTACTTCCACATTTCACGGAGACTTTACATTCTTTACAAAATTCTAACCAAAAACTAAAATTTACCCTAGGGACCCTATCCCAATAGGCCCCCAACACAGATATGGTGACTTGCCCTCGAGTCACTCAGCTGGCTTCTCGACTTTGTGGTGGAGCTCACTGAACTGTTGCTTTAATGCGTTCAGCTCCGCAGTACCTTGTAGTGAAGCTTTCTCCACTTCTTTGACCAGATTTTTGTAGTTGGTGCCTCTACCGCAAGTTGCATGGTCCTATGCGTCTACTGCAGAGCTTTCAGTTTCTCCCGAATGGTAAGAGAAATCGGGTTGGCCTCTTCTGTCCAAGGTTGAACCCACACTTTTAACATTGATTCTTTTTGCTGCAACTCCTGTTCTTTTGCTTGTATTAACTTCTCCTTTTGTAGGCGTGCGACACACTGGACTAGCACCAATGTTCACGTAGTTGTCCTGAACTCGTCATATTTTTTATGGGTCTCTGATTTCTATAATCAACCTTTGCAGGTTTGGGTCCTCCTGCAAAGTTTCCCATAATTCCATGGCATCGTTAAAAATAAAATCACATCCTTTAACTGCAATCTCCAGAGTATTCCTATGCTCCTTAATGGTTGTATTGTGCTGCTCCCTGACCTCTGGTGGACTAGTCAGCTGTAACTTCAGCTGTAATTTTTATATCTTCATCTAGAAGTCAAATGTGACTATGCCTATCTTATCTTTTGATTCATGGACCATAGAAGCCAATTTCCTGATCTTCAATGTAGCTGTGACGTCTTCCAGAATATGTAACTCTAGGATGGAATTACACACCTATGTAATTGCTACTTCCAAGCTCTGACTTCATGCTTTGATCTCTTCCTTTTCTTTCAATGCCTGAGCCTTATTAGTGAATATTTATTCATTGTTAACCTTAACTTTGATGATTACTAGAAGTGCCCGTTTCTCTCTGATTCTAAGCTCGTCTGACACCCCCTGATGCAACACATGGAGAGTCTAAAGTGGCAATGTGACTAAGTTTACCCCAATGTATTTGATCATGCCCAGTAGAGCACAACCTTCCTTTGTTTCCATGTGACTAATCATTCTGGTAAGGAGATGATTCTGAGGTCCAGAGTCCTTTCCATCTCCAATACTCTCTCGCTCCCTTACGCCAGCCTCGCTTGCACCCCACTCGCTTGAATCTTGCATGTTTGGATCGCTCCCTAATGTCCGAATATATTGCTTCTAAAATTGTTACCACAGCTCTGTTGTGGTGTCTCTGACTTTGTGCCCAATTTCGTCGAGGTCCCCTTCTGTGAGGACCATTGGGTCAATGCAAGATTGTTTATCTAATTTTTGCTTCTTCCTTGGCCCGGAAGTTGTCTACTTACTCCACTTCTTCAGTATGAAGGGAGTAATCTACTCCTCCCCTCCATCTCCTCCCTGCTCGAACAGTTCCTACTCCTCAGTATGCTGGGAAGCCGATGCTTCGACTTCCTCTGTGTCAGTGCACTCTGTCTGAGCACACTTTTTCACAACGTGATCTTTTTCAGCAATTGCCTTAGTGGTATCTTCTTTCTTTCTCTGCTTGGCCAATGCTCACACCGTTGCATGTGTTGTTTCCTTTCACTTCTATGCAGCAGAGCTTTCTCCACCCTGACTGGTACCTACACCAACAGTCATGGGTTGTCACCACTTTGCGGGCCAACTCCCCATAATTTCCTGCACATTTGTCTTTGAGTGGTCCAAAATGGATCCAAAACACCCTCTAAGTCTTCAAACATTCAAGACTATTGCCTAAGAAGAACCTTTTAAAAGGCGGATTACACTATCAGGAGGCAAAAACATGAATAAAACAGTGAAATAAGGCCTATTGGAGGTCAAAGGAATGATGCATAGGAGCTGTCGGATCTGGCCGATCAACGGTCTAGATCCGATCGGCATATCGCAATCAGCAGTGGTAGGCAGAGGGTATCTGAGCCTATCATATGACAATTGCGATCGCGATCAGCACGGGTCAACAAGGACCGTCGATCAAGTGTGCAGATCAACAACCTAGGTTAACTCGCAATATCACAATTGGAAATTACAGAGGAGTGCTTACAAACAACCCAGGGGTCTATGTGATATGCGATTGTGATCAATCACATAGAAATATCGCATTGGAGCTATGCAAAGGAGCGGGGCCGATAATAACTATGACTGCGATAGATGAACCTGATAAAAATATGAATGATATTTGATATATTTTGAGATCCGAAAACAGGGCTTTTTCTATGTAAAATTGTGTTTTCGTTAAATAAACGAAAACCAAAGAAAATGTGAATTAAAGCAATAAACTAGACCCGAAAGGGTTTATACATGCAGATATATATGTTTTGAGTTCCAAAATAAGTGGGATTTCAGGCAGGCCATAGGCGGTAAGTGGTTTTGGTCAGGCTCCGCCCAAGCCCATACACTGGTTGGCACGTGGCTAGGCACCGGAGAGAGAAAACCACCCTTTTCAGGCGGTTAACCCCCATACGCTTGAGATTCCCGAAATGAACCTCAGTCGTTGGATCAAGATCTCTCAGATCAACAATGGAGATGCAATGTCAATATAAAGGTGGACCCGATAGGAGTTATAAGGCAGAATTTATAATATTTCAAATCCGATAAATGACATATTGGTATATTTTCACAGTTTTTAGTGTATTTCTCTGTGTAAACAGAGAACACTATCTTTTGGGATTCCAAAGGCCCGATGGTCCCTTTCGTTGTAGAACAGCTGGCCTCCTTCCTTGAAGACATTATGCCATGATTGCTAATGCTAAAAAGGGGATTCGAGCGAACAGAGTTCAGGAGCCAAAGAGCCCGAGAAGGGGAAACAAATAGACAACGCCGATTGGCTTTAAAGCTAAAAAAGATAGAAGACAGAGACAAGCAGTGCTGAGACAGAGGGAAGACAGAGACAGAGAGTGAGAGAATGAGTCTATGTACTCAAAGAGGCTTGAGGGATTCAAGAAAACTCCTATTGTTTTGTATTTGTTGTGTTGAGACTCAATTTGAGCTCACATTTTGTAAAACTATGCTCTTGAAGACTTAATAGAGAGGTCACCACTAAAGGCTGGACCAAGAGACGTAACCCAAGAGTTTTGGGTGAACTCCATATTAAATTTTTTGTGTTATGTGTGTTTGTCTATTATGTTTCCTTAACTACTTCATTGCCTATATTATTCACAATCTTATTGATCCATTGCACTAAGTAATGTAGGCAAATACATTCACATGAGTCTGTAATACCTTAATATTAGTCTAAGATCTTGTTTTCAAATCAAGTGGTATCAAAGCTTTAGGTTTGCTAAGGTTAGACAAGCTTGTGCTGGATTGTTGAATGCTAACTAGGTCAAAGCTCAAACTAGGAGGAGAACTTGTTGAGTCTAATCCAAAAATTGGAAGAGTTTATCCTAGGAGGAGGATGGTAGAACAAACCTCATCGGAATCAGACTCTCAATTCATGGACACTTTCATGACCATGAGAGCCATGGTGGAAGAGATGTATCGAGAATTTAAGAAAGGCCGAGGTGAAAGCACTTCAACATCTCAAACAAAAAAGGAGCAAAGGAACCTCTTCTAGATGGCCATCCCAAAGGCAAAGGAAAAGAAGAGAGGCCTTCTCCACCATCTACTCCATCATCACCATCCTCATAATATTCTTCACATAAAACTAGTCCTGAAAAGAAAAAGAAGAAAACTGTTGTGATTAAATTAGATGTGAAATTTGATTTGCCAATTTATGATGTTGAATTAAATGCAGAAAAGCTAGATAATTGGATTAGAAATATTGATGTATATTGCAGGATGTAGAACATCAATTCATAAAGGAGAAAGATTCGGCTGGCTAGCCTTCACCTTGGAGGAACTGCCCTAGTGCGGTGGGAAGGCAAGACACAAGTTGATTTGAAGATGCATGGTAAAATTCTTTCTACCTGGAATGAATTTGTTTCTGCCATTAAAAAACAATTCTATCCACTAGCTTATATACAGCAAGCAATGATGAGCTGGAAAACTCTTCGCCAATTATAGGGGAAAAGTGTACAAAGTTATACCCAGGAATTTAGAAAAAGGGCTTTAATTCTAGGCATTTCTCTAGGCTCACCTGAAACTTTGTTGAAGTACATAGGTGGTCTACATATCTATTTGAGGCACACCATTCTCATGTTTAACCCTACTAGCATAGATGAGGTATCTGTTCAGGCTACACATCTAGAGGCTAGAGGCAAGAATGTGAACCCAGAGATTGGGGGATCATCAAAACCCACTGCATGCAAGAACAAGGAAAAGAAGAAGTAGAAATGGAAAGAGAGGAAGGCAAACACTGTACAGAAAGACCAACCTCCATGCACTCACTGAAAGAAGGTTGGACATGATAATGCACATTGCTAGTCTTTGCATCCGGAGCTGAAACCCAAGAAGTTTGATGGAAAGAAGAAGAAGACTACTGCTGTTATTCATAAAGATTTGGGGTCAGACTCAGGTGATGAAACAACAGCCACAGCCACAGGTATAAAAGGTAAAAATTCTGAAGCATCTACTAGTAATTCTGCACAATCTATTGATAATGAAGAAAATGAGAGGAAAAAACATGAGCTTTTTCATATTAGAGTTTATTTCCAAGCATCAAAAGATTGATACTTTATTTGATAGTGGATCACAAGTAAACTTGATTTATGAAACAATTGTAAAGAAGTTTGGACTACTAACCACACCTCACAAGAAGCCATATCCATTTGGTTGGGTATGTGATAAAGCAAAGCTACAAGTGACTAGAAAATGTAAACTTAGGTTTGCTTTTGGGTCAACATTTGTAGATGAGGTTGAGTTAGATACAGTTCCCTTAGATATATGTGGTATTGTTTTAGGAAGTCCTTACTTGTATGATAGAAAAGCCATTTTCTATAGAGCTGAAAATAAGTATCAACTCACCAAAGATGGAATAGAATATATTGTAAGAGCTCATAAACTCAAAAATAACTACACTCTCATAAACTCAGGGTAGATGAAAAGAATTGTAAATTCATGCAAGCAATTTTTACTAATGGTTGTAAAGGAAAAGACCCCTGATAAAACCAATGCATTTGAAGGCTGTGATGCTAAGCAGAAAGCTGATTTAGATAAAGTTGTTTTAGAATATGATATCCTATTTCAAGAACCTAAAGGTCTGCCACCCAAAAGGGAAGTAGTACATGATATTCATTTGCAGCAAGATGCTCCATTGCCTAACATCGAAATGTACAAGTTATCCGCTTTATAAAATGCAGAGATCAAGAAGAAGGTACAAGAGCTACTCGATAAAGGGTTCAAAAGACCAAGCACATCACCATGTGGATCTCTAATTATGTTGGTGAGAAATAAAGATGGTTCATGGAGGATGTGCATTGGTTACAGAGCACTGAATAAAATAACGATAAAAAATCGTTATCCTCTTCCTCACATTGATGATCGATTAGATCAGCTGAAAGAAGTTGTTTACTTTTCCAAGTTGGACTTGTGTAGCGGCTATCATCAGGTCAGAGTAGCAGAACAAGATGCATGGAAAACTGCTTTCAAAACAAAGCAAGGGCTGTATGAATGGTTGGTTATGCCTTTTGGCCTAACTAATGCTCTTGCCACTTTCATGCGAGTTATGAATGATGTACTCCGACCTTTTATTGATGATTTTGTAATTGTATATTTAGATGACATGCTTGTTTTCAGTAAAACATGGGAAGAACATTTGAAACATGTAAAGCAGACTCTAGATGTTTTGAAAAGAGAAAATCTCTATGTTAAGTTATCAAAATGTGAATTTGGCAAAACATCGTTAAATTATTTGGGTCATATTGTAGGGGATGGTGAATTGAAGATAGATCCCTCTAAGGTTGAAGTCATCATGAACTGGCCTAAACCCAAATCTTCTACAGAAGTTAGAAGCTTCCTAGGAGCAGCACAATATTGGAGAAAGTTTATTGCTAACTTTTCCTTTATTGCAGGTCCCTTACATGCTTTAACAGGATTGAACAAGGTGTTTCAGTGGGGAGGAAAACAACAGAAAGCCTTCGACACCTTGAAAGAAAAGATTATTACAACACCAGTACCAGCAATGCCAGATCTTCAAATACCATTTGAGATTGAAACAGATGCCAACGACTATGCCATGGGAGCAGTGTTGATGCAACATGGTAAACCCATATGTTATCATTCTGAGACATTTAATTATGCGGTAGTTAATTATCCCACATATGATAAAGAATTGTATGCATTAGTGCAGAGTGTGAAAAAGTGGAAACGTTACCTATTGGGAAAGGAAACAATTGTACATATAGATCATCAACCACTTCAATATTTGCACTCACAAACTAAATTACAGCAATCGAGACACTATAGGTGGATGGGTTTTCTACAACAGTTTCATCATTTCATCAGATATAAGAAAGGCATACACAATAAGGTTGTAGATATTTTATCCAGACCAATCATAAATGTATCTACTATACTTAAGCATAACACAGTATTGCATGAAAGCTACATTGAACAATATGCTCAAGATGTAGATTTAAAGATGTATATGCAACTTTAAGTCATGGAAAATAATTAGAAGAATTGGATTATCATGTTAAGGACTAACTCTTGTATCATTTGGGAAAGCTATGCATTCCTCAAACTGAAAGAGTTAACCTAATCCGAGAAGCACATACTTCTCTAATATCAGGTCATTTTGGTGTAAGTAAAGCAGTTACATAGCTGCAAAGGTTCTGTTATTAGAATGCATGAAACAGTTTCTAGATATATTAGAGGGTGTACCATGTGTGCTAAAAGCAAGCCCAACAATAGAAAACTAGGCTTGTACACTCCACTTCCAATTCCTTCTCATCCTTGGGAAAGTGTTTCCATGGACTTTGTTGGGGGATTGCCAAAATCTAGAAAAGGTCATGACTATTTATATGTTATTGTGGACAGGTTCAGCAAAATTTGTATTTTAATACCTTGTAACAAGTAGATTACAGCTGAATAAACAACAAAGTTGTTCTTTCAGCATGTGTGGGTTCATTTTGGGTTACCCACTTCTATTCTATCTGATCGAGATTCCAAATTTGTTTGGAAGTTTTCGTCAAGTATATGGGAGTTGAAGGACACCAGACTAAAGAAGAGCACAACCTTTCATCCACAAACAGATGGCCAAACAAAGGTGGTCAACAGGATAGTGATCCAGTTGCTCAGGGGCTATTGCAGCAAGCATCCCAAGCTTTGGGATGAACATTTATGTTATGTGCAACATGCTTACAATGATGCTAAACATTCTTCTACATAGAGATCTCCTTCTGAGACTTGTTTTGGTTTTACACCCAAGGCTCCCTTGGATTTTGTCTTTAGTAAAGAAATAGCAGTTGATGGACACAGTGATGTGGACAAAGCAACCAAGTTCACTGAAAAGATCCAAGAAATTCACCAGGCAGTATAGGAACAACTAGAAAAGAGCCAAGCCAAGTACAAGGCAAGGCATGATAAGCATTGAATTAAGCATAGCTTCCAAGTTGGTGATCAAGTCTGGTTGTACATCAGCGAAGATAAAATGCAAGGTGAAGGTAAGAAGTTGAAGCCAATAAGGTATGGGCCTTTCAAGATACTTGAGAAAATTGGTGAGAATGATTTTTGCCTTGATTTTCCAGCTTATATGTATATCTATTCAATCATTAATGCAGAGAACTTGAGACTATATGAACCTTCATTGATTGAAGATCCCGAAGAGCAAAGTCAGGTGCCTTCTATTGATGATCTATTGCTTGAATATATCAATGAGTTACAAGAAGATACAATTTTGGACAAGAAGGTGAGAACTATGCGCAAAGGGGATGTTGAGTACCTCAGAATCAAACTCAAAGGTTCAAAACCAAGCAGTGCAAGATGGATAGAGATTGGACAAGTGAGGAAGTTGTATCCTCACTTGATTGATGCTTAAAAACCAACTTTTGGTGGTCCAAAATATTTTTCAGTGGGAAGGCGTGATCCAAATGGATCCTAGAAAACCCTCTAAGTCTTCAAACACTCAAAACTATCGCAAAAGAAGAACCTGTTAAAAAGTCGGATTACACTATCGGGAGGCAAAAACATGGAGAAAGCAATGAAAACAGGCTTATCGGAGGCTTAAAACAACTTTGTATCAGAGCCGTTAGATCTGGCCAATCAACGGTCCAGATTCGATCGGCAAATCGCAATCAGAGATGGCAGGCAGAGGATATTGGAGAAAACCATATGGAACTTGTGATAGAGATTAGCGGAGTCAACGAGGACCGTCGATCAAGTGCGCAAATCGATGGCCCAAGTTGGATCGCAGTATCTCTATCGACAAATACAAAGGAGCGCTTACAACGACCTGGGGTATGTGCGATATGCGATTGCGATCAATCACATCGCATTATCACGTCGGAACATTACAATGGAGTGGGGTCAATATACATATGGCTTGTGACAGCCGGACCCGATAGATTTATAAATGATATTCTGTATATTTTGAAATCTAGAAAACGACAATTTCCTTTATATTTCGCATTTCCGCCAAATGAATGGATTACAAAGGAAATGTGCCCAATGTGATATTACAAACCCGATGGAGCTTATAGATGCGATATTATAACATTTCAAGTCTGATATGAGCGGGATTTCATATTTTAATGTATTTTAAATATAAAAGGGAAATCACGATACAAGCGGGATTTCGGGCAGGCCAAAGGCGGTAAGTGGTTTGGGTCGGGCTCTGCCTAATCCCATACATTGGCTACCACATGTCTAAGCTAAGGAGAGATAAAACCACCCTTATCCAGCAGTTAACCCCTGTACGAAAGAGCCACCTGAAATGAACCACAACCGTTGGATCTGGATCTCCCAGATCAATGGTGGAAATGTGATGTCGATATAGAGGCAGACCCAATAGGAGTTATAAGGTGGAATTGATAACATTTCAAATCCGATAAATGGAAGTTTAGCGATTTTTCACAGTTTTTAATGTATTTCTCTGTGAACATAGAGAACGTTGTTTCCGAGGATTTTAAAGGCTCGATGACCCATTCCGTTACAGAACAGGTGACCACCATCCCTAATAGTGTTTAGCAATGATTGTTAATGCTCAGAGGGGGATCTAAGAACACAAAGGTTAGGAAGCCAGAGAGCCCAAGAAGGATAAATGAAGAAATAGCGCCGATTGGGTTTAAAGACACATATAGAGAGCAAACAGAGACAGGCAGTAACAAGAACAATGTAAACTTTGAAACGAGAACTGATACTGTTACCCGTTTCGTAGAGATAGCTAAAAAGTGACCTGATTTTGAAAATGGGTGATGCAGAACGCACATGTTTTTTTTAGAGCATAGTTTTTGGCACTTTAGTTTTTTTTATGTACATCACGTTTTAGAATGGTAGTGATTTTCATGCTGATTTAAAAAAGTGAGCATTCTGCATCACACTCCTTTTTTAAAAGCCCTGTTTTTTGGCTTTAAATTTTTTAATGTATAAAATGTAAATAATTATTTAGTAAATTTGATAATTTTTGAAGTGGTCGTTTTCTTCACATTTTCTTGTTTTTTATTATAATTTAAAAAAAAAAATTCGTGAGGTTTTTACTGTTTTTCATTTTTAAATCAGAAGGTCGATATTTAGACTTTTCGATATTCTACATATTTATACATCCTTAATTAATTTTTCAATCGACATGAAATGATTGTTTCTAAAAAACAATATTTTTTAACAATGGACATAAAAATAACAATTTTTAACATAAATATAACTAAAAAACTACACGTTTTGATAATTTTTTGTTAGAATTGACATGTCAAAATCACAATTTTTATACGATAATTTTAACTAAAAACAGTTAAATAATAGCTTTTTCTATGAATTTCATGTCAAAAAATAATAAAAATCACTTTTTTTTTTCAAAAAATAATGATTAACTTAAAAATCAATGCAAAAATCACATATTACCAATATTGAACGTATAACAACCCTAATTGAGTGTTTATTCTTCTCATAAAATGTCAAAGTCAAAACATTGCAAAGCTTGATTTACAAGCATAACTTAAATTTAATCAACAATGTCATGTAATCCAAACTCTTCGTCCTCTAGAGTTTCATCATTGTCCTCTTCCACAATATTTTTTGTTTCATTTTGCTCATTTTCCTCTTCTAATGGGTCTTTGATGTCTGCGAAACTCCCAATGTATGTCTTTCCAAACATTCCATGTAATGGTGGTTGGGGTTCTTTTGCCTTTTTTGCCACACGTGATTCACTAAAGTCCCCTTTATTCAACCCAATTTCTTGCATTGCATCTGGAAGAAATTGAAGAGCATTAATTCTTTGCTGAATGAAATTGCACTATACTGGATCTTTTTCAATTGCAATGCAATTTCTTCCTTTTTGAAGGCAACATGCTAGTGTTGTACCTAATTTTCAAGCACAAAATAAATAATGAACTAAATTAGTACAATGACATATTAATTAAAAAAATAACATATTGAAATTCAATTCCATATAATAAAACTTACCTGAGCCAGAAAATAAATCCAAAACCCAATCTCCTTCATTTGAACAAATGTCTATAAGATAGTTAATCAATAATTGTGGTTTTTGATAAATGTTAACTATCTCTCCTTTTGCTTCTTTGTCTTCATATGTTAGTTTTCTCATAACAGCATCATAACTCAGTATTTGGCTATGACTCTTTCTATCTACCCGATTAAAAATCATAGACATATGGCTATCATCTTTTGCCCAACTATCAATATGAATGAACTCACAATCATTTATAAATTGTTGATCTTCATTGTGAAGAAGATTTGACTTTTCCCTGTAACGTGAAATAGTAAAAGTTAAATTAACTTGTACATAAATAAATTTTTCAACATTAATCAAATATACATTTTAAACGTCTTACCATGTAAGCTACATCCTTGAATTTGTTTTCCCCTTGAAGCTTGACAATATCATTGCCAATTGTGTGTTTGAACGAAATGTCACAAATCTCCATAATGGTGATGACATGACTTCTACAAATCCCGCAACCACTTTACTAAAAGCTTGATAAGTATAAGGGTCACTATCATAGTCCAATGTTTGGAATATTGAAACCATGGGGAATATCTGCAATGACTAGGGCATAATCCCTTTTAGGTATGAGTTTAGCAATGTCTTCACAGTCGCCTTGTATTACTTGATATTGAATAGTGTCTAGCCCATTCCAAATGAAATGATTAAGAGTTGGATCAAGTTGAATATCCTTAATACGTTGCTTCCTCAGTCTTTCGATCTTTATTTTTTCGATAAAGGTTTTGAAACTATCTGGCACTCCATTATCATCCTTCCTCATCTTTTATAAAATAAACAAATATATGTGTAAGTTATAAATTAAAAATAGTACATTGTTGAATAAAAATGAATGTATAAATCAAGATACCTTTTTAAATGCAAGATAAAAAACTTTTAATGTTGATGTAGAACTTGAATCTAGATAGTTGCGTACGACATCATCCCAACTATCTTCATTCAACAATCTAACCATTTGTTCTTGAATTTTCATGTAAACTTTGTGACTGCATAGATAAAGTAACAAAAAGTTAATATAATGATATGTATAACAAATACTACCAAGAACAACATGTTTTATTTAAAATATAATTATAATCTAGAAATAAATAAAAATATTTCAAGAAACTTACTTTTGAAATTCTTCAGACATTTCCTCCAATGATAATTCCCCTGACCTCACACGAGATAATATTGTTTTGACAATTTTTTCATCTTTCACTCCTTGCATCGCCCTCCAAGGTGTGATAGTCATATCGTCTGGAAGATGCTTCATTTCAGGAGCTAATTTATTGTTGCCACATATGAATGGCTTAGACTTTTTGACCTTCTGGTTTTTAATGGAAATGTCTTCCCACATGCCAAAAATCTCATCAATCAACCTCCAAACATCTCCAGTTCTAAATGCCAATTGGAAAATGTTATCAACACCTCTGAATAAATCATTATGTTTGCTACCCTTTCCACCTTTTGAATTGGTTTTCTCTTCAATTTGATATCCTATTTCCATACAACATTCCTTTCGGAACTCTGCAGTAACTTTTGTCCTATCCCCACCACATTTTTCTTCAAATTCACTATGAATAAATCTAACCCTTTGGATGAAAGTCATAGACATCCTATTTTCATTATCTGAATTATGATCCCATGCCACTAACTTTGCTTCTGTATCAAATAAACCAGCGTAAATGATACATTTCATTGTTTCAAAACGTGGGTTATTAGGATATTCCTCCATCAATTGTCTTTGAGCTTCTACAGAATGGTTCCCCCCAAGCACATAATAATTGTATTCAAAACATTTTGACTTATCAAATGCTTCTTTGTTGGGAACTTGAAGTGGATCAACAAGAAGCACATAACTAACCACATGAGCATATGGATTGTACCTCATCAATGTCTTCAAGTTGTGAACATGCAGATGATGTGGCTTTCTAACTTGATATTGACATTGTCCTTCACTTGCTTTATAGGTTTGCCTGACATTAAGCTGAAATGTGCGACCACCATCAATTAAGTTTCTCTTTGTCAAATTCTCTCGAATGACATTTTGTTTTGTTTTGATAATGCCATCTTCTAAATCAGCTCCTGGTGTAATGATTTCTCTGCTTTCTTTTGAAGTTTCACTAGGTTCTTGACTGCTGGTAATGACTGCTTCAAAATCATCAACACTACTTTTCTTGGTCATAACATTCCCACCAGAGTTATTCTTGGGCATTGTTACTTTTGGATTTTTATGGCTCTTCTCAGTTCCAATGTCATCTTCAGTAATGACAACATATGTTTCATCGTCAATTTCAACTTCATCGTTCTCAAAAGTAACTTGTTTACCCTTGCTAGATTTATCCACCAGAGACCTTTTTTTCTGATTCTTTGGATGTAGTTTTGTAGCATTATCAATTACTTCATTTTGCCTATTTTCCATATTTTCTTCTGACACTGAGTAAAAACTGCTGACAACTTTCATGATATCATTCTCAATGAAATGAATGCCTCCCAACCTAATTGAACAACTTTCAACGAAATTCTGCCAAACAAAATATCATATGTCAATAAAAAACAAAGTTAAAAAATATAGTGAGACACTTTAAAAAACGCAAAATACAAATATAAATAATAATACTTACGATGTTTTGTGTCATCTCATTTACGATTTGACTACACAACTTTGTAGATACCTCTCTCGTGTCATACAATGAATATGATAGTTGGTATTTAACCCTTTCATGTGACTTGGGAGCTTTTGTAAGTACGTAAACAACTTCAGTGTCCGGTACCGAACACATATCTACGACTCTTCCCATCACCTCAAAAATTCCATTATCATTCGGTATATCGATATATAGATATATATTCACATTTGCGCTTTCTCTTTCTTTCACATACCACATTCTTGATGGAAATTTCACCTCTTTCGAATTCTTCCAGTCTGAAATCATCTTCTTATCACTTGAGGCACTTGAAAGATTTGTAGTCATGAGCTCAGGTGGAGTTTGTTCACCAAAGTTTCTTTTAGATGCACTTTTATGAGTCTTTGGTCCAGAAAGATTCACTGAAATTCTCTTTGATGCCATTTTCCTGAAAAATAGAAACACATAAATTTGTAAATAATAAAAACATATTAACTTAAAGTAACAACGAAAACATATCATAAATTTTAATCAACAATCGCCCCACCCACTGCCCCTCATATTCCAAAAGGACATGCATTAACATTCCAGTGTAAAAAAGTAAATCACGAATAAAACATTTTGCTCGGGCGCCCTCACCACCCACCCCCCCCCCCCCGCCCCGCACGGCATGGGCGCCCTCACCCAACCACCCCCCCCAAGCAGCCCAACCCCCCCACCCCGGCCCAACCCCCACAACCCTCTCCGGCCCGGGTGCCCTCACCCGCCCGCCCACCCCAACTCTCTCCCTACTCCGCCCCCGCCCGCCCGTCCGCCCGCCCGCCCGACCAACCGACCCAGGCGCCCACACCCACCCCTCCGAGCGCCCTCCCTACCTCTCCCCCAACCCACGCGCCCCGCACCCCCTCACCGCCCGCTCCAACCCTCCCGGCGCCCCACCCCTCTGGGCGCCCTCGCCCACCCGCCCACCCCACCCCTCCGGGCGCCCTCAACGCCCCCCACCCAGCGCCCTCACCCACCCGCCCGCCTCACCCGAACCCCCCTCCGCCCGGGCTCCCTACCTCTTCCCAAACCCGCCCACCCCGCACCCCCTCACCCGCCCGCTCCAACCCTCCCGGCGCCCTCACCCACCCGCCCGACTCAACCGAACCCCCCTCCGCCTGGGCTCCCTACCTCTCCCCCAACCCGCCCACCCCGCACCCCTCACGCACCCCTCACCCACCCGCTCCAACCCTCCCGGCGCCCTCACCGCACCCCCGCCCGGCACCCTCACCCACCCGCCTGCCTCACCTGAAACCCCCTCCGCCCGAGCTCCCTACCGCAGCCCCTCACCCCGCACCCCTTCACCCGCACACCCCACACCCCCTCACCCGCCCGCTCCAACCCTCCCGCCCCGCCCCTTTAGGCGCCCTCGCCCGCCCACCCGCCCCACACCTCTGGGCGCCTTCACCGGGCCCCCCGCCCGGCGCCCTCACCCGCCCCCCCGCCCGTCGCCCTCACCCACCCGCCCGCTTCCCCGAACCGCCCTCCGCCCGGGCGCCCTCGTGCAGGCGCCACCCAGGCCGCCCGCGGGAGGGCGACCCTGCCTGCTGGGCGAGGGCGCAGGCAGGGAGGGCGACCCTGCCTATTGGGCGAGGGCGCAGGCGGCCCAGGTGGCGCCTGCATGAGGGCGCCCAACCTCGTGGAGGCGCCGCCCGCACCCTCGCCCGGCAAGCAGGGTCGCCCTACCTGCCAGGCGAGCGCGCGGGCGGCCCAAGTGGCGCCTGCACGAGGGCGCCCAACCTCGTGCAGGTGCCACCTGAGCCGCCCGTGCCCTCCCGGGTGGCGCCTGCACAAGGTTGGGTGCCCTCGTGCAGGCGCCACCTGGGCCGCCCGCGCCCTCGCCCGGCAGGCAGGGCGATTCCCAGAATCGCCCTGCCTGCCAGGCGAGGGCGCGGGCGGCCAGGGTGGCGCCTACACGAGGGCACCCACCCCGTGTAGGCGCCACCACGGCCGCCCACGCCCTCGCCCGGCAGGCAGGGCGACCCTGCCTGCCGGGCGAGGGCACGGGTGGCCCAGGTGGCGCCTGCACGAGGGCACCCACCCCCGTGCAGGCGCCACCCGGGCCGCCCGCGCCTTCGCCCGGCAGGCAGGGCGACCCTGCCTGCCGGGTGAGGGCGTGGGCGGCTCGGGTGGCGCCTGCACGAGGGCGCCCACCCTCGTGCGGGCGGCCCGGGTGGCGCCTGCACGAGGGCGCCCACCCTCGTGCAGGCGCCACCCGGGCCGCCCGCGCACTCGCCCGGCAGGCAGGGCGACCCTGCCTCCGGGCGAGGGCGCGGGCGGCCCGGGTGGCGCCTGCACGAGGGCTCCCCCCTCGTGCAGGCGCCACCCGGGCCACCCACGCCCTCGCCCTGCCTGCCGGGCGCGGGCGCGGGCGGCCCAGGTGCACCTGCACGTGCCCTACTCATGGGGCTGAGGGAGGGTGGGTGAGGCCGAGGGCAGAGGGTGGGTGAGGCGGGCGGGCGGAGGCGGGTGAGGCGGGCGGGTGAGGGCGCCCGCGGGTGGGTGAGGGTGCCCGCGGGTGGGTGGGGCGAGCGGGCGGGTGGGGCGGGCGGGCGGGTCAGGGCGCTAGCGGGTCAGGGCACCCGTGCCGGGCGGGCAGGCGGGTGAGGGCGCCCGGGGGTGGGTGGCCCGCCCGGAGGGGTGAGGCGCCCGAGTGAGGGCGCTGGGAGGGGTTGGGCGGGTAGGTGAGGGCACCCAGGCCGGGCGAGCGGGTGAGGGGGGTGTGGGTGGTTCGACCAGAGGGGTGGGGGGGGACGGGGTGGGTGGGCTGGGCAGGTGAGGGGGCCTGGGCCGGGCAGGTGGGTGAGGGGGTGCTGTTAGGGCGCCCGAAGGGGCCGGGCGGGCGAGGGGGGTGGGGAGCACCCACGGGTGTTAAGAAAATGAGGTTGACCGGGCCCACCATGCTCACGATTTTTCATTAAACTAATTTAATATAAAAGTTTTCAAGAAAAAAAATTTAACTTACCTTTTAATTGCGAGAATTCTTCTTTGATTATGTTGTTGATAGCGATTTAGCTGCTCCACAAATTCACGGCCTCTTTCAACGATTTTCAGAAAGCCTGGATGTGATGTTAGTAATAGTGATAATGAAATTTTAATATGTAAGTGAAGTTACAAGGATGTTTTATTGTACGGTTAATATGGGATAATTTGTTTTACAATATTATAAAGTGAATATTATAGATTTGTTTTACAACGGGTTGAATGTGGGATAATTTGTTTTAAAATATTTTAAAGTGAATATTGTAGTATTGGAAAGCGAATATTATATGGTTTAACTATTATAATAATTGTAGAAGTTGTAGTGTACAATTTTAATTATGATTTCATAAAAAAAATTAGTTTACATTTTCCAATAAATTGTAGAACAAAGTAATAAAGGTAAATAAATTTAACAGACTTTTTGGAGGGAAATATTTTCGTGAAACTTTTTGGAGGGAAATATTTTCGCGAAATTTTTTGGAGGGAAAATTTCATTCTTTAAGCTATATAATATCTTTAGGAGACTCTCCATTTGTATCATTCAACATCTTCTATTTGAAAGGGATGGATTGTTCTGATAGTGAAGTTTCGATTTATACACCATCAACTTCTTCATCGTGTAACAACTCTATTCATATTGATGAACATAGCGGGAATTCTTCCACTATGAATAGAAAGTCACTTCTTCCACTTAGTCCTGATTCTAAGGACTATGAGAGCAGCACTGATGAAAGAGGGGATGGAGAATTTCAAATAAATAAAAAGTCACAGATTCCACTTAGTCCTACTTCTAAGGAATATGAAAGCCGCAGTGATGAAGAGCATGATGGTGAAGTTCAAAAGAATGGAGTGTCACGATGTCCACTTATTCCTAATTCTGAGGACTATGAGAGCAGCAATTTTGAAGAGCATGATCGTGAAGTTCAAAAGAATGGAGGGTCACGGTGTCCACTTAGTCCTAATTCTGAGGACTATGAGAGCAGCAGTTTTGACGAGCATGATGGTGAAGTTCAAAAGAATGGAGTGCCACGGTGTCCACTTAGTCCTAATTCCGAGGACTATGAGAGCAGCAGTTTTGAAGAGCATAATGGTGAAGTTCAAAACAAGGGAGTGTCACGATGTCCACTTAGTCCTAATTCTGAGGACTATGAGAGCAGTAGTTTTGAAAAGCATAATGGTGAAGTTCAAAAGAAGGAAGTGTCACGGTGTCCACTTAGTCCTAATTCTAAGGACTATGAGAGCAGCAGTTTTGAAGCGCATGATGGCAAATTTCAAAAGAATGGAGTGTCACGTTGTCCACTTAGTCCTAATTCTGAAGACTATGAGAGCAGCAGTGATGAAAAGCATGATGTTGATTTTCAAAAGTATGGAGTGTCAAAGTGTCCACTTAGTCCTACTTCTAAGGACTATGAGAGCAATAGTGATGAAAAGCATGATGTTGATTTTCAAAAGTATGGAGTGTCACGGTGTCCAGTTAGTCAAAATTCTAAGGACTATGAGAGCAGTAGTGATGAAGAGTGGTATGATGAAATTCAAAAGATTGGAGTACCACAATGTCCACTTAGTCCTAATTCTACGGACTATGAGAGAAATAGTTATGAAGAGTGTGATGATGAATTTCAAAATAATAGAGTGTCACTGTGTCCTCTTAGTCCTAATTCTGCGGACTATGAGAGCAGCAGTGATGAAGGATAGGATGATGCACTTAGTCCTAATTCTAATGAGTATAAAGGTAGCAGTGACAAAGGACGGGATGTAGCATCTTCAATAAGTAAACAATCACATTTTCAACGTAGTCCTAATTCTATGGACTATGAGAGTAGCACTGGCAATGCATATGAGGAAGAATATCCATTAAACATCGAGTCAGATTTTCCATTCAGTCCGAATTCTAAGGACTACGATAGTAGCACTGAAGAAGCAGAAGATGAAGAATATCCTCCAAGTCAATATTTGAAAAGCAGAGCTGATCATAGTGTGGATAACATTCCTCTTAATGATGATGAAAAGCCTTATACAAATGATGATCAAATGATGGAGATGTTGCCAAGAAACATTGTATCAAGGAGTAGGAGCAGACCTTTTCGTATCAATGCAAGTTGTTCTAGTTATACAAGGGGTAGAGCAGAATATCTGATGAGAAGAAGTTCTATCAGTGCTCTCATTTCAAGTGAATGTTGCCAAAAAGATTGCTTGAAACATATGGATTTCAAATTTGCATTAGAAAGCAGGAAGAGATATTTGTCAATGAATAAAAGCATGCAAAATTCATATTTAGTTGGGTGCATGCAATCTACATTGTCAGGTTATGGTTATCATATTGGGAATTTTTTTATCTGTAGAAAAGGTTTCAAAATGTTTCATTCGATTGGGAATTTTCGTCTCTCGAGAATTCAAGAAAATTTGGAAAAGGATCCCACATTTTATTCAGAAGTACGTCATAAAAGACAGTTTGGCCCATTTTCAAATACTACAATGTCATGGATGAAAGATTTCTTTTCAAAGCATGGAGAGTGTATGCCAAATGGAGAGACAATACATATTCCAGATAATTTTTCAAGACGAGAAATCTACAACGTATACAAAGAATATGCAGAAGGTGCTGAGGGACATGGCCAGTTTATTACATATCAATATTTTGTGAAGGTATGGAAGAAAGAATTCAACAATGTTCGTATTTCTAAGAAGACAAGGATGGGGATTTGCAATACATGTGCTTCTCTTAAATCAAAAAGGGACAAAAGTGAAGGCTCAGAAAGAGGTAAGCGTTCATAACTTTAACTTTTAAAATTGTATAGTCATCAACTATGAAAACATATTTCTTAATGAATCTCTTTTATGTTGTGTAGATTTAATTGTCAAACAACTTCAGGAGCATCGCGAACAACAAACAAAAAAAAAGGAAGAAGTTGTACAAGCATCGAAAAAAGTGTTATGATAATCCGAATAAATATTTGGGTTTGATAATTGATGATATGGACCAGAAGAAAACACTTTTACCACATTTTGTTCGCACACCCAAAAATTTACAGGAGGAAAACTTTATTCAATTTCACTTGGTCGATTGTATGGTCTTCAATGGGAAAATGTTGCCAAGGGTGTACTTCACAGCTCCAAATATTCATAATGATGTAAATCTGACCATAACTATAATTCATGATGTGATTTCTCATTGGTCTGGTAATCTTCCTGAAGTTTTGTATCTACAATTGGACAACACTTGCCGTGAAAACAAAAATCAGGTTGTTTTTGGATATCTAAACATGCTTGTTAAATTGGGAATTTTTCAGAAGGTAAAGGTTGGTTTCCTTCTTGTTGGGCACACTCATGACCATATTGATCAGATGTTCAGTCGTTTTTCAGTCACATTGAGGAGGAAGGAAGTTGGTAGCTTGCCATCACTAATTGAATGTATTAAGAAATCATACATGCCAGAGCCTACTTTTGATGTGTTGGAAGAAACTATTGACATGCGAAGGTTTATTCTGGGATCATATGGTGAGGGGAAATGCATTGAACAACTTAATGACATTAGCTTCCAACATCAATTTCGTATCAAAAAAATTGATGGGAAAACACTAATATGGGGCAAGAAGTATTCAACTACTACAGAATGGGCACCGTCATCAGGATTGCAATTTTTGAAGTTCATTCCAGATCATCCAATATTTGCATCAAAAATATTGTTATTACAATCAGTTGGTGAAGTTCAGAATGCACGTAGACAGAACAGGGCTATAAATTATTTTGATTGCCTGGAAGAAATTAAAAAATGTATTAGATATACATATGAGTACTTTGACATTGCTGATTCAGTTTGGTGGGAGTCATTTTTCAATAATCAAAGTGATATCATTTCGACAACAATAAATGAAGATATACCTTTGAAAAATCCATTTATTTGGCCACATAATGTGTTGAATGAACATGAGGAAGTAAACATTGTTGAACAGCAACAATCTCAAGGTATTATTAATTCTTCACAGGCAGAGGAAAGAGAGATGTATATTGGTTCCAGAAGATCTCGTGCACAACGTGAAGCCATGGAAGACCTTTATAGGGGTTCAGTACAGGATATTAAGGAGGGTTGCATGATTGCAGTGCTAGCAGATGGAGATCCCAATGGCTATCCATTTTGGGTTGCTAAAGTTATAAAGGTCTTTACAGAAAATGAGGATGTTACAAGTGTTGAAGTACATTGGTATGCCACAAATACACACCCATTCAATGGTGTGTATAAGCCAGAGATGGTAGTTGACAAAAAAAATGGCGGAAAAAGAAAAAGAAAGGGTACAAATGTAAATCGTCGCCGCACAGACATATTAAAATTGGAGGATGTAGACATACTTGTTTATGACTTCAATTTAACAAAGAGAGGAACTCTTCGCTTCAAGACGATAGAGATTCTAAAAAGGTTGTTACCAGAAGGAACAGTGTTGACATGGGAGTCACCTGAAACTAGTCGTATATCTAGAAGAATTTTAAAACCTGAAATGTTGGGCATGCATGTGGACTCAGATGGGGCACTAGTTGATGAAAGAGAAGAATATGGAACATCTTCGTTAGCATCCAGTCACTCATCTGAAGATGTGAATTCTGATGGTGTGCCAGAAAACATGAGTGATTTTGAATAATTTTTTAAGACAGTTTATATAACTGATGCATGCATCGTACCTTCAAATAAAATTAATGTTTTCCATATGGTGTTAAATGAGAAGTTATGAGGCATTTTTATGTTGTTGGATTATATGTCTTAGTTATGATAAATTTTATTGTTTAAAATATCTACAATGCAATATTAAATTAGAGATATAAAATATGTTTTATTCAATATACAAATAATGACTTTTGAATGCATTTAGTGATGTAATTTGTTCATAATGTCATGGTTTTTTTTATTTTATAGTTGAAAAAATTTCAATTTTTTTTGTATCTAGCATGTTATGGTTGAAAACATGTTAAATTTATACTTAGGAAAGAAAAATGATATTCTACCAAAAACATTAGTGTGTTTTTTCCCGCATAAACAACTTTGTTTGACACATAGAAATTTGGTTTTATTAGCATTTTTTTTAAATACTAAAAATTGACCCTAAAAAAAAAATCATTGTTCCAGTGTCATCACTTTCATTTTGAAGCTATATTTTGCACGAAAATTTCATAGTAAATTTTGTAGTCACTGTCAATTTTAAAACATGTTCAAAATTGACGCCTAAAAAATAAAAACATCGTTCCAGTATACACACTTTTCGTTTTGAGCACTGTTTTTGATGTTTTTTTGGGGTTTTTTGGCTAGAGTTCCCGTTTTGAGTTTATAGTTCCCGTTTCAAAGTTTACATTGTTCAAGACAGAGCAAATACAGAGACAGAGAGTGATCAAGAGAGTCTATGTACTCAAAGAGGCTTGAGGGGTTCAAGCAAAACTCTTGCTATTGTATCTGCTGTGTGTTGAGACTCAAATTGAGCTCATACTTTTGTAAAACTCTGTTTTTGAAGACATAATAGAGAGGTCATCAATCAAGGCTGGTCCAGGAGACATAGCCCAGGAGTGTTGGGTGAACTCCTAATTAAACTTGTTGTGTTTATGTGTGTTTGTCTATTATGTTCTTTAACTGCTTCATTGTCTATGTATTTCGCAATCTTATCGATCCATTGCACAAAGTAACATAGGCATATCCATTCACATGAGTCTATAATACCTTAATAATTGTCTAAGATCTAATTATCAGATAAAAGTAAAACATTTGCATAGTTGCAAAGGTTCTGTTATTGGCCAAGAATGCATGAAACCGTTTCTAGATATATTAAAGGGTGTACCATGTGTGCTAAAAGAAAGCCTAATAATAGAAAACTAGGCTTGTACACTCCACTTCTAGTTCCTTCTCGTCCTTGGGAAAGTGTTTCCATGGACTTTGTTGGGGGATTGCCAAAATCTAGAAAAGGTCATGATTATTTATATGTTATTGTGGACAGGTTCAGCAAAATGTGTTTATTAATGCCCTGTAACAATCAGATTACAGCTGAACAAACAACAAAGTTGTTCTTTCAGCATGTATGGGTTCATTTTGGGTTACCTAGTTCTATTGTATCTGATTGAGATTCCCAATTTGTTGGGAAGTTTTGGTCAAGTCTATGGGAGTTAATAGGCACCAGATTTAAGAAGAGCACAAAATTTCATCCACAATCAGATGGTCAAACAGAGGTGGTCAGCAGCACAGTGATCCAGTTACTCATAGGATATTGCAGCAAGCATCCCAAGCTTTGGGATGAACATTTATGTTATGTGCAACATGCTTACAACCGTGCTAAGCACTCTTCTACACAAAGATCTCCTTTTGAGACTTGTTTTGGTTTTACACCAAGGTCTCCCTTGGATTTTGTCTTTAGTAAAGACAGAGCAATTGATGGACACAGTGATGTGGACAAAGCAACCAAGTTCATTAAACGGATCCAAGAAATTCACCAGGAAGTGTAGGAACAACTGGAGAGAAGCCAGGCCAAGTACAAGGCAAGGCATGATAAGCATCGAATTTAGCATAGCTTCCAAGTTGGTGATCAAGTCTGGCTGTATATCAACAAAGATAGAATGTAGGGTGAAGGTAAGAAGTTGAAGCCAATAAGGTATGGGCCTTTCAAGATACTTGAGAAAATTGGTGAAAACACTTTTCTCCTTGATTTGCCAGCTTATATGCATATCTATTCAGCCATTAATGCAAATAACTTGAGACTATATGAACCTTCATTGGTTGAAGATCCCAAAGAGCAAAGTCAGTTGCTTTCTATTGATGATCTGTTGCCTGAATATCTCAATGAGTTGCAGGAAGACACAGCTCTGGACAAGAAGGTGAGAACTACGTATAGAGGGGATGTTGAGTACCTCAGAATCGGACTCAAAGGTTCAAAACCAACCAGTGCAATATGGATAGAGATTGGACAAGTGAGGAAGTTGTATCCTCACTTGATTGATGCTTAAAAACCAACTTTTGGTGGTCCAAAAGCCTTTTCAGTGGGAAGGCATGGTCTAAAATGGATCTAAAACACCCTCTAAGTCTTCAAACATTCAAGCCTATCGCCTGAGAAGAACCTTTTGAAAAGGCAGATTACACTATAAAGAGGCAAAACATGAAGAAAACCGTGAAATAAGGCCTATCGGAGGTCAAAGGAATGACGCACAGGAGCCATCAGATCTGGCTGATCAATGATCTAGATCCGATCGACATATCGCAATCGACAGTGGCAGGCGAAGGATATCGAAACCTATCATATGACAATTGCAATCATGATCAGCGCCGATCAACGAGGACCATCGATCAAGCACACAGATCGACAGCCCAGGTTAACTCACGATATCATAGTCGGTGATTACAGAGGAGCGCTTACAAATAGTCTAAGGGTCTATGCGATATGCGATTGCAATCAATCACATCGCAATATCGCATCAGAGCTATGCAAAGGAGTAGGGCCGATAACAACTGTGACTACGATAGCCGAACCCGATAAAATTATGAATGATATTTGATAAATTTTGAGATCCGGAAACATGGCTTTTTCTATGTAAAATCACGTTTTCGTTAAATAAACGAACACCCAAGAAAATTCGAATTAAAACGATAAATCGGACCTGAAAGGGCTAATACATGGAGATATATATGTTTTGAGTTCCGAAACAAGTGGGATTTTGGGCAGGCCATAGGTGGTAAGTGGTTTTGGCTGGGCTCCGCCCAAGCCCATACACTAGCTGCCACGTGGCTAAGCGCCGGAGAGAGAAAACCACCTTTTATCGGGAAGTTAACCCCGTACGCTTGAGCCTCCCGAAATGAACCTCAGCCGTTGGATCAAGATCTCTTAGATCAACGGTGGAGATGTGATTGCGATATAAAGGCAGACCCGATAGGAGTTATAAGGTGGAATTTATAATATTTCAAATCTGATAAATGACAGATTGGCGGATTTTCAAAGTTTTTAGTGTATTTCTCTGTATAAATAGAGAACGTTATTTTTGGGGATTTCAAAGGTCTAATGGTCCCTTCCATTGCAGAACAGGTGGCCACCTTCCCTGAATACATTATTCCATGATTTCTAATGCTCAGAAGGGGATTCGAGCAGGCAGAGGCCGGGAGCCAGAGAGCCCGAGAAGGCGAAACGAACAGACAACATCGATTGGCTTTAAAGCCACAGAAGACAGAGACAAGTAGTGCTGAGACATAGGGAAGACACAGACAAAGAGTGAGAGAACAAGTCTATGTACTCAGAGAGGCTTGAGGGATTCAACCAATCTCCTACTGTTTTGTATCTGTTGTGTTGAGACTCAATTTGAGCTCACATTTTGTAAAATTCTGCTCTTGAAGACATAATAGAGAGGTCACCACTGAAGGCTGGACCAGGAGACGTAGCCCAGGAGTTTTGGGTGAACTCCATATTAAATTTGGTGTGTTATGTGTGTTTGTCTATTATGTTTCTTTAATTTCTTCATTGTCTGTATTATTCGCAATCTTATCGATCCGTTGCACTAAGTAATGTAGGCAAATCCATGCACATGTGTCTATAATACCTTAATATTAGTCTAAGATCTCCTTTTCAGATCACTGAGACTAGGTAAGTAAACTTGTGCCAAATCTACTTCGGGTCTCTTCTCGCCTAGATAGAGACATTATGGAAGACAACCTTAAACTCCGCAAAGGCCCTCAAATTCTCGAACAAGGTTGGAGACAACCTTTGTCACTGACTGATTACTGTGTGGAGGTCCATTTCAACTAATATCCATAAAATCTTGATTACTTGATCCTCTCTGGATCCTTTGTCACCCACAGGGAAGCGAAATTTGTTGCCTCTGGGAAATCTTCTTCCTGCGGAAGAAACTGATTATCCTCCGACAGGTGCCATGCTACTAGCAAAATTAGCAACAAGAGCGAGGCATAGTGAAATGTCTTTCTTTCCTCTTATGCTTTGTGGCAGTTCATGAGGAATCTTTACATAAATACTGCGCCCAGTCGTAATTTGTTCGCGCGACATTTGCTCATAATCTTCCCTACTAGAATTTTGGAAGAAAACTACACCGCTTAGTCTTGAATGGAGCAGATAGAATATCTGCACGACTTCTTGATCAATCCAAATTTTGTTTCATGTTATCTGCTAACTCCTTTTCTTTACTCTTTCCTCTGAACTCCTTGGTTGGGTCCACCCCTTTATAGGGTAGCTTTGTAATCCTATGGATGAGCATATCAGTTATAGGGGTGGGTTCACCGAGCCATAAGCACCCATCATGCACCAGCGCGAGCAGCTGGCGCACAGACATAGTGTTGATAATCGACTAGTGGAAGTGTAGTACGCAAAGCATATGTAGTAATCCATCCTGCTCGACACCTCTGACCCATTTCATGGGTTTTAGCTGTGTAACCCAACTTTCTTCGTAGTAGATCTTCTTCATGTACTTATTGGTAGCTAAGTGAGGTAATTTCTCATGGTCAGCAAGATCCCAATACTCCATCTTTAATAGTGGGATGTGCGCTAAGAGCATGCCTTCAAAAATGACCTCTTCTAGTAATAGTGGCATAGAGACCATAAATTTACCTGAATCTGGATCCTTGGTTACTTTTTTTTTCCTTCCCGCGGAGAGATATACTCTAGGAGCCTAGTGATAGGCTCACCCTCTTTAGCATCTAACTCCTCAACTCCATCAAGGAGTTCCTCTGCCTCTAAGTCTACTATTTTCTCTGACTGCCTTGCCTTATCCTTCTTCTACTTCTACTGAACGTCTAGGTTCTTCCTCAGTGACTACCTCACCAGTACAGGTTTCTTTTGTTTCTCCTTAGTAGCTGATTTCTTCGTCTGGTGTGACCTTGGCACTGTAGCCATGGAGGGCATAACTTTCATGCTCGCAATTTCAGGAGCTGCCACATCAGAGACAACAGCTTCAAGACTAACAGCCTCTATAGGATTTTTTGCAGTCGTTTGCTCAAAAATAAGTTCACGGGTCGCTGCAGATACATTTGGGAATGATGGTCATGAAAATCGTTCTTACCAGTCTGCACACTACATAAAATTAAAACAATAGGTCTCATAGACAATTCTCAGAATGTAAAGTGTTTCTCTACAGGCCAGCATGCCATATTTATAGGAGTTTTCAAATTCAAATCCGATTGTTCCCTCCATTTTCTGATCATAAATGCATCTTTAGTGACATATCTCCAAATATTTTTGCCATAAATGTAACCTACCCATTCCTCCTAACAATATTTTTGAGATCCAATCATGAACACTGACTTCAACAGCTACTTTTGGACCTGACTACGCGGCATTATCCTTCTTGGAGTAGCACTCCGAGTGCACCTCTTCCTAGCATACTCCTTGCTTCCATTGCATAGCCTCCTCACTATATTTTTCTCATCTTTGAGCAGCGTAGTTTATAGTCTTGCAATCCCTTGCAGCTTCCTGGATTACTAAGACTATTCTGCTACCATGTAGTCATTGTGCAGGGCCAGGATCCCCCGTATACAACTTCAACATGCTTCCATTCACTCTTCTAGGGAATAGTTCACCATTCAGCTTCACGAGCTAAATTGTGCCACCATTCGTGATCTCCTTAATAACATATGGCCTAATCAGTGCATTTGAAATTTCCTTGGAACTTTTGTGAACTTGTTGTAATATAGCAAAACTAAATCATCCTTCTTGAAAGTGCACAACTTAATATGCCTATCATGCCATGCTTTCTCGTGTTCCTTTTGCATTCGCTGGTGAAATTCTGCAAGAAAGTGGCCTTGTTCCAACTCCATCAGCTGTGCGAGCCATTCCTCAGGTCTCGCGATCTGCCATCTCTTTCAAAGCTGCAATACATATAATTGGCACAATATATTCCATAGGCGTCACTGCTTCAATCCCATAGACCAACCTAAACGGTGTTTGGCCTATCAAATTCTTGCAAGTCATCCTATATGCCCATATTAGTGCTGGTACACACATATCCCAGTCATTCCTTTGTGCGTTACATACCTTTGTCAAAGCGTTCTCCAAGATTTTGTTAAATGCTTCCACCATTCCATTCGCCTGTGGGTGATAGGTAATGCCCTTTTGGTGGTATACCTGGAATTCTTCGAGCATCGCTTTGATCATTTCATTCAAGAAATGTGTACCCCTATCACTCAACAACACCTTAGGGAACCCAAACCAACACATATTCAAATAAAAACTTCGCAGCGATTGAAGTTGTACAATCCTTCACTAGATGTGCTTCTACCCATCTGGTTAAATATTCTGTTGCAATTATAATATACCGTGTGCTCGTCTTCTTTCCTGGTGGTTGTGTTGAGCCTATGAAATCAATAGCCCACTTATCAAATATCTGCAACGAAACCTAAGGCATCAAAGGCAATTTGTCTCTTCATGAAGGCTTTCCTGTCCGTTGGCAAGCTTTGCACACCTTACGATATGCCTTCGAATCCTTATGTAATGTTAGCCACCATAATCTGATGCGCAAAATCTTCTATGCAATCACTTTTCCTCCGTAGTGTCCTCCTTCCACTCCTCCATGTGCTTCAGTGAGGATAGCACGTTCAAATTCTGGAACATACCTTCACAGTATTTCATATGTTCCCATCTTATACAAGTGACCTGAAATCACTGAAAAATCTACAGAGCAGACTACTAATTCCTTCTTCTGCTGAGTGGAATATGCTTCTGGAGCTGTACCCGTGGTTAAAAACTGAATTATGTGAGCAAAATTTTCATCCATGATATGCACTGCAAAGAGCTATGCATCTAGCAATCCTTCCTCCAAACTATTTGGTTCTTCGCCCGTTTCAATCCTTGACAGATGGTCTGGTCCTGCATTTAGCCTTCCAGGCTTCACAATCACTTCAAAGTCATATTCTTGAAACAATAATAACCATCAGCAGATTTTTGTGCCCAACATAGGCTTATTGACGAGGTACTTCAACGCGGAGTGATCTGTATACATTTTAAAATTTACGCCGAACAAATAATGTTGAGACTTTTGCAGCTCGTAGACCATCGCCAACCCTTCGTATTCTATAGTGGAATAATTATTTTCATCCTTTGATAACTTTTGCTTGTGAAGGTTATCGGATCATCAATTTCTCCTTCTCCTGCCTGTGTTAATACCACACCTAGTGCAATGCAAGAGGCATCTACATGCACATGGAATTCTTTCTTCTAGTCTAGAAACACCAAAATAGGCACAGTTATCATCTTTTCCTTTAGCAAATCCAGACTACGCTGACATTCTTCATCCAAAATCGCATCTTTCTTCAATAATTTTTCCATAGGAGTATTTATCTGAGCATACACCTTGATAAACTTTTTATAATACCTAGTTTTCCCCAAGGCCATGCGCAACTGTTTTATGTTTCATGGAGATTCCAAATTCACAATCATAATGATCTTCATAGGGTCCACCATCAATCCCTACTTACATACTACATGGCTGAGAAAAATTCCAAAGGGCACACAGAATATGCACTTCTTCAAATTCATTGTGATCTTATACCTTCGACATGTATCTAGCATAAGGCGCAGACTTGCAACATGATGCTTTAACAAGCCAAACATAGTCCAATCGTCAAAATAAATGTCGAAAAATTTATGAATAAATTCCTTAAATTTCATGATTACTGTTAGGGCCTAAATCTACCTCAGGCTGAGAAAGGCAGGATCTAGGGTAACATCAAACCACGCTTAACCTAGTAGCTAGCCCTACCAAGTCGGGAGAGGGCTCTCTCCTTTTAAATCTCAGAAAAATATGATTAATGAGGTTTGATATGACTGATGTAAAGACCGATTTTAGGCTAGGTATATGTTCAGAGGAGTTTTATTGAATTTAATTTTGGTTTGCTAGCTCAAATGTGAAAGGCAGATTTGGGTTCGAGGAATGGACACAGTCTTGTAGAGGTTTCTATGGGGCGAGGTAGGAAAATGGTTTAGTACTTTGAAATAAGTGAGATGGAGAGTCTTAATATTGCTGAGGAGTTGGATAGGGCATGAAATTCTCAGGGATCCTCTTCAAACAGTTGAAAACATAAATAACTAAACAAACCCTAGGTAGAGCACTGCAAGATCAACGAATTCTACCTTTATCCTTGATTCATTTAGTTAAGTTGAATAGAAAGAGATGATGGCATACATAAAACACATGTAAACTTGCAATTACAGAAGGAAAATAGTACCAAATCAAGTTGCCACAAGAATACCATAAAGTGTTGCAAACCCTGGTCTATTCCTTTGCCAAACTACTGAAATGAATGTACAATAATGCTCAAAGCATTCACAAGAGTCCAACCTTTACCAATGACTGAAAAACTACTAGATATAGGCAACAAACAAATCATGCTAGGCTTTAGGGGTCGAATTCATGAGTTTAGGAGCTGTTTCAACAAGATCTAAACTAAGAACTGAAAAGTAGGCAATGGAACAACTTGCCTCTAAAACCTAGGAAACTGATTCATTCAGTTGCAAACTACCTTTTCATGATGAATCTACCTCTATGAGTGAAAATTGAGCATATTTACATCAAAATCCATCAATTAACATTAAATTACATCATGATTTTGGTTATTAGAGAGAAAAAAGTAAAATTGAGAAGAAACTAGGCGAAAAACAGAGTTTTTTGGCCAAAATGAGAAAATTTCATCCTGTGCGCCGCACTATTTTGGAGCTAATTTTGCAGGCCTTTCCGTGCACCAAATTTGCTCCAAGTGGGCTTGTTGGAAATTTCTACCTGTCTACCTTCTATAACAAGTGGAATTTTTGAATTTGGTCTCCATTTGCCCCTCCAAAAATGAGTTCTCCCAACACTGCTTCCTGTGTGGCCAAAAAGGGGCAGAAAGGTCCTTTTTGAGGTGTTTTTGACCTTCTTAGAAGCTCAAAACTTGTCAAAATTTCTTGTCCATGTGAAGGAATTCATATTTTTCCATGAGGAATCCAAAAATACTAAGTTTTCCTCGAAAGGAGGTCCCTAGAAAAAGTGCGTGCCATGTGGCGAGGCGCACCAAGCAAAAAAACTTGTTTTTTAGTCCAAAAATTCAAAATTTGTAAAAAGTTTCCCAAATTTCTTGAAATTTTGGCTGAGTGTTCTTCATCAAGTGTTGTGTTGGGCTAAGGAAACCTTAGCCATGATCTGGATTCTATCTTACTCTTTTCTCTTCCTCGATGCTTTCTTCAACTTGGCCTTCAAAATCCTAATTCTCGCTTTGCACACCTTGTTTCTTGCCAAGTAGTGGTAGGCCATGTGCCTCAACATATTTTTCTCTGTATTGGCCTTCTCCAGAATCTTTTCCAAGTGCATTTTTTTCATCTCGAGCCAAGATTCACGATCAGCTTGAATTTCTTGTTCAAGTGATGATAGCTTGACTTTCTTCCTCTTGGCAGCTTGCCGGTTTGCCCTTATGTTTTGGATCTCCATGATGGTTTGTTGATCCTCTAACTGTTTGTTTGTCTACTCCAAATAGTGGATTATCCACTTGGCTCTTTCTAGGTTGAGAGACAAATGATGAATGTCATCTTGCTGTTCTCAGATGATCTCCTTGAGCTTTGAGCTTTGGGAGCCCAAATCAGTGTCATCCTCCTGAATGAGAATGAAATTTGCCTCTTGACCTTCTGAAGGTCCCTCATCATGTAATGGCTGCTTACCCTTGTCTTGTACCTACTCTTTTGTTGGAGGAAATGAGACCCCTTCCACCCTGCGTGGAGATAGTACTCACTTTGCTGCTGCAAACAACCTTCTAGTGCCCTTTTGGTAAGTGACAAACACTGGCACACTAGTGTTTTATGTCTCATGCACCTCTTGCCGATGTGAAGGCTCTCCTGCCTCATGAAAAACTGATGGGGGCACTTGAGGACCTATGAAGACCTCATGTGAAATGAAATCCTCCCATGAAACATTTAGTAAATTGAGCTGATGCAAAACCACAATTTTGATTAGTGCAAAGTGATAGATGATGTTATACTGCTGATGAGGAGGCTTTCTTTGCACTAATGTGGTCATTTTCTCAATATTCCGGCAAATGAAATAAGGGAGGTTCATCATCCTCACCCTAGTAAAATGCATCAACAATATGATGTGATAGGTGTACAGACAAGAAAATCTTCCGTCACAACTGAAATATTTGATTATGAGTTTCATTAGGGGAGCATATATGTCCTGTAGGTACCTAAAGGGGAAGACCCTACTGACATGTCTCTGAAAACCAGCCTTGATATAAGGCTCATAATGATCTTTGTCCACTAGCTGCTCCTTATTCCACTACTCACCTACATTTGGAATACCAGTTGCTTGGGCTATAGTCTCAAGTGTCAAGGTGAATGTCACACCTGCCAAATTGACTTGGCCATTATGAAGATGGAGTAAAAACAGTCTAGCAATCTCATTGTGGTATTTGACTCTTTCCACCATCTCACAAAATTGATAACAAGATTGGTGTTGGAAGCATGTGACGGCAAGAGGACAAGCCAACAGCTCAGCAAGTGAAGTAGGCTCCTCCCGGTTATGTTTTCCACTCTCGTGAGGTCTACTTGGTGCATGAATTTCTTTGGAAGAGTCACTGACTGTTTCCTCATTTCTGTCATAGGAAGAATCTGACTCCATGTTTTCCAATGCTTGAGTTTTCTTAGATGAGTATGAAGAGATTTTATAGTGTCAATAGGTATTTGCTGCTAAAAGATAGGGATTAATGGTGAGGGGACAGTGAAGGGTCTATGAATGGGGGTTTGGGAATGTTGCTTGTAGGATTTTTGGGGAATGAAAGGGTTTAGGGAATAATATTTAGGTTTTGGTATAAGTGAAAGTAGGGATCAGGGTTAGTAGTTTTAGGGATATGGGGAATAGGGAATAGGTAAGTATGAATGAAAAGGGAGGGAGAAAATGAAGTGAGGGAGTGACAATGATAGGGGTTGGATTTAGCAGCAAAAATAGTGATTTGTAAACCCTAGAGAGTTTTCTCAACAAACTATGCAAGTAACTAGGGTTTAAATTTTCCCTATTGAAACGCCATGAAGACTAAAACAAACTCATGCATTGGGCATATTGGAGTGTTGACTTACTTGTGCAATGAGGAATTTACAATTTGAGAGCCTTTGGAGGAAGATGTGAATGATTTCGGGCCTTGTAGACTGGTGCGTCGCGCCACCTCACAGGTGTACCTTGCCTCTCTGGTGCGTCGCACCACCTCACAGGTGTACCTTGCCTCTCTGGTGCGTCGCGCCAGTTATAAATTACAACATGGAGTGGGCTCTGTGTGCACCGCACTGGCTCAGTGCAACGCGTCGTGACTGCAAAATTGCTCCCTTAGCTTCCAAAACACAAAAGCACTTGCTCTCTTCTCCTTTGGCATGCAAATGAACCTCTTTGACATAAAAAACACTTTATATACCAATGGTTTTAATTTTTTACTCATGAAAACCCACTTTGCTAATGTTTGCTTTTCACTTGTTTTTTCAAACTCTGTTTTGGGCAATTTGTCTTACTTTTTTCCATTGATGGACTAAATGCTTTGACATTTTGTTTCTTTTGCAGGAGCTAGAGTTGTAGAGGCTTGGCAAGGTGACTAGGGCTGCCTCTTGAAATTATTACATATGGAAAAAAATAAATTACATCAAATTTGTACATGAAACATAAAAAAAATTGTTTTTCCTCAAAACAAGGTTTTGAGGAAAAATCAATAATTGAGCATGTGATTATTGAAATTATTGTTGCTAAGACTTTATTTGACCTCCTCATGCACCTACTGACCATTATTGAGCATTTTCAAGACCTTATTGATGAAACACTAGACCTAATGAGACCTAAAACCCTAAAAATGACTTTTGCATATTTAAGGACAAAAATGACTGCAAATGACCTAAATGTATGAAAATGGGCTAGCAGGTAAAGAACATGAGGGAAAATTTATAAAATGCCACTACCATTAGATGATCCATGACCCTAATGGAATGCAGCTGATCAGATGAGATGCCTAACATGTAATGCAACAAGGGAATTTGATCACTGATGGAGGGATGAAGATACCGACACTAACAATTACTACCCGAGAGAAGATTGCAGGCGCGTTCTTCAAATCCGAATGGCATTACTGTATACTATAAGAAACCCCACTCCATCACAAAGGTTGTCTTGCTTCGATCTTCAAGTGCGATCTTTATTTGATGGTATCCCAAAAATCCATCAGTAAATGAATAAGCCTCATGTCCTCCAACATTCTCTAACACTTCATCTGTAAATGGTTTTGGAAACGGATCGTGCACACATGCATCATTCAACTTTATTAGATCTACACATATCCTAATTTTGCCTTTTTCTTTTGTTGGAAAACCATTAGGCTTACCCAATCGGATTCCTCTATTGGTTCAATAATATCATAATCTAGCATCTTGTCATGCTCTTGGTGCACCTTTTCTTTATACTTTGGATTTAGCTATTAAGGTCTCTACTTAACGGGCTTTGCATCTGGTTTCAACGTAATCTTCATAACACCCAAATCTCCAACAAAACCCTTCATATCTGAAAACTTTGTGGGAAATAGGTCCTGGTATTCACGCAGTAGTTCAACCACGTTATCGAATGTATCTTCGTCCCAATAGTCTCCTATCTTCGCGAACTTAGGCTTTGCTTCAGATCCAATATTTACTTGTCTAGTTTTCAAAGGTTCTAATATATCTGGGTTCTCAGCTTTCAGTCCTTCGACTTCACATTGTCCCTTTGTCTCTAGAATGTTAATATTTCATGGGTCTTCTTCTTCCTCTTCATCAGTCACATTGTAACATTCCAGCGCATGACACAACTGTGTACTCCAATCTGGTTGAGCCCATTCTGCCAGTTCCTTAGGCATTCTAAATATAGCTTCTTTTATCTCCTAGAGCACTTCATCAATGTATTAAAACCCATCCTCAAAGCTGAAAGTCAATAAGAAACTCTCTCTTAAGATATCCCATTTATTTGTGCCATGGCGAAGCTCCATTTCCAAATACTAGTTCATCGGGATGGTATCTAATGTATGACAGAAAATGTGCACCCATTCTAGTTGTGGCTTCGTCCCCCAGGCCTTAGTCCATCGTGCCAGATGATCGCATGGATCATTCTTCCCACTACACTTTTCTGTCATCCAGGTATTATCATATGGAAACCTTAATCTCATCATTCTTTTGTATTCCTTCCATCGAGTGAAGCTCTCCTTGTGCGTACCCCACCAATGGGCAGGCGTAGCATGTAGTTCCAACTCCAAGGCTTGGAAGTGATGTTCTTCCAGTACTTCCCTTTCAAATTCATCGAAAACTATATCCACAGAAGTCAAACCATTGTAATGTAGAAAATTCTTTACCTCAGTTGAGTCACACCACAGTGATTTGGTCATCATATTGCAACGAAGCGTAGATACTTCATGCAACCAATTATGCTAGTGTTCAAGCTCTTCATCCGAGTCTGAGGTGTAGGAGCTATCCCTGTCCCACGCAATTCGTCCATCGGCTGTAGGATTGATCCAATCTTCATTTCGTACTATGATCTTGTATATCTGATCCAGATCATCATCATCTTCCACAAAGTCGTGAACAGGTTCAATATAACGTGCTCCTTCAGCAGGGTCTAGTGGTACTACAACCCTGAGCGACTTCCTTTCAAACATCATTTTTCACTTCTTCAAGTTGATTATCGCATCCATATCAAAATCCCAATCAATTCCTAGTACGGGGTACGGGTTACTATCATCCACTATTTCAATGACCTCAAAGTCAGCCAGCATGCTAGCGCCATCAATATCTATCGTTACACCATATAGGCACCCCATCAGAATAATCTTTTGTTGATTTTACATGCGCAACTAAATAGGAGGCCACTGCAACATAGGTCTCCCCATCCTTTCCCACGTCTTCTTAGGCAGGACATTTGCATCAGATCCCAGATCCAAGATTACCTGCTCCATTTCATATTCTCCTATTTGTGTAGTCAACCTCATCTCACGCCCCGTTCGCTTATTATGCTTACAAAAATTTCTCACGGTGCGTTTTTCAGTAGGGGTATTTTATTTATTTACGCACTTGTCGATAACTCCTACATCCCTTCTACTACTTTATTATCGCGTAGTAACTTCATGTAGGCCTTTAGAAACGTAGCTAATACCAGAGTATCTACCTCTTGTGTCGTACTAGTTTTCGACATTTTCTTCTGGCTTCCTAAGGTGGAGGCCTCAATGAAGTTCTTATTTTCTTCCATGAAGGTCTCTTTAGTGCGATTAAGCTCAAATTCTATTTCTTTCTTAGCAGCCTTGCACACCCACCCATCAGTCTCAGGTTGCTTTCCCTTATCTGCACCAGTGGCCATACCACTTCTTGTGACTATATTTATGCTCTGATCTTCTTCATGGGGCTCTGCCCTCATCATTTGGATGTTCTACATAGGCTACTGGGGCTGCATCTTCTTTTCTTGCATCTTTTCCACAAGGATAGGGCATTCCTCTATCACATGGCCGAACTGCCTGCAATACTGACATGATGGATGAGTGGGGTTTGGGCAATCTCGTGTGAAGTGTCCTGCTTCACCACAATTATAGAAAATTATTTGCCCACATCCTCAGCTATCTCTACCCCATCTTCCTCATCCTCGACCTTGGAATCCTCCACGTGCTGCTCTTGTGCCCTAATCTTAAGGCTAGTTTTCTGCTTTCATTTGGTAGGTAGGGGTTCTATCCATCATCAGCTCATAACTCCTACAATGGCATTCATCATGACCTACATATTTACATAAATTGAAAAACAACTGTTGAGGGGTCTGTACAAACTTCTGTAGTAAATGGAAATTATCAGTCACATGTTGTCTTGTAACCTGATAGATAGCACACCATGGCACAATTCTCACACTTGGCCCAATGGTATTCTCTAGTTTCATGGGAATAGTCCTCCCCCAACAAGATAGTTCTGATAAATGAGGCAATGGTCCTTATCATGCCCATGGCCCTTGCATTTCAAGCACCAGACTTCAACATGCACCTCAGACTGGGCTTCCTTTCCTTTCTTTAGGCTCTAAACCTCTAATTGCAGGCTTTATAGTTGTGAGTGAATCTATTGCACTCCAAGGTTTGTATCTTGTATGGGCGAGGCTTTCAGCCTCATCGCGATTTCTAAGGATTTTTCTTGTGTTGATATATTTTGTTTTGACAATGGAAATATTAAGTGTGGCAAGAGGGACGCGATATACTAGTCGCGATGTTGGAAATCTGTAATCACCATATTGGCTTGCCTGATCAGGCATTTCAACCTTTGATTGAAATCCCAAGGTGTCTCATCTATCTTTTGACGAATTTCTTTAAAATTAGTCACCGACTGCACCTTTAACTTAGGCTTAATAAACTCCTTATTCAGAGCTTGTTGGGTTTCTTCCAGCATCGTGGTGGGGTTGTCAATGTAGTACTTGATGCACCATGTCAATGCTCAATATTGTAAGGTTGTGAGTAGTTGTGCTTTCTTGATTTTCTCATCCCTAATCTGATGTGCCATCCATACAACTCCTACAACAAACCATAACTATTCAGGGTCTTCACTTGCTACCCCTTTAAAAACTGACATCTTCATCACATTTGCCATGTTTAATAGTGGAAGTGGAGGTGGAGGTTGAGGTAAAGGGGTCGGCATATGAGTTGGAGGTGGAGGTGGAGGTGAAGGTGTAGGCGTATGAGATGGATGTGGAGGTGGAGGTGGAGTGGACGAATGAGGTGTCAGGATACTCTTCTTAATTAACTGAACTATACTTCGCAGTGTAGTCAGCACCGTCCCTTCATTGTCACTTGAAGGGGGTTCAGTGAGCATACTATACTCCGAGCTCGATCCTTCGTTTCTTCTAAATAATCTCCCACTTTGCGTAGCCCCAAACATCAAGGTAATTGCATAACCCTCTTTTCACATAACAACATTTTAATCCAAGTCTTTAATGATTTCAAATACTTACCTCGTGGTCCCTTAAATAGCCTACATTCCGCTTCGCTATAGCTGATATTTCTATCGATCGCAAACTAAGTCACAAAAATTCCAAGTGTGTGATCAATCCAATGATCCATGGCCTGCATGATATTTCTTCCTGATGCTTCCAAACATTGCACCAGTTCAAGAGTCCACACTATAGGTCCGTCAAGCCTCCACATCCCTTGATTATTTGCCAATTTAGACAACCATTCGTGTAGTTCATCAAGGAAGAAATAGAAGAATGCTTCGGTTTCGTATGTGTATGAATATTTCTGTAACCATTGTTCCTTAGATAATTTTGGACTCATGTTCTCTTGAGCTGCAAACGCATGGAATTTTCGGTCAATCCACTTCTCAATCTCTTTCTTTGTAGGAAACCATTTATCACACATCTCTTATATAGATCTCGATCCCAGCAATAGAACCATTTTCTGACTTAAGGGGGCCTCACCCAGGTTCAGAACGATTCGTGCCAACCAAAAAAACCCTAACTTCTGGCCCTTTCAGAAACAGCCTGCTTAGTGCAGGTTTCAGTCTCACCCAAAGCAGTGTTGGGGGATGCTAGAACTAGGTTTCTACATCCAGAGAGCATGTGATGTGTATTCTGAAGCCCTTTCAGTTCAGATCTTCCTTCGCACAAATCTGTATCTTTCTATGGTCCACTAATGAAACTCTATCAAATGGCTTCTAGACCTTCATGAAGGTCTATGATCAGGGTTTTCAGACCTAAAAGAAGTAAACTTACAACTTTCTCTTAGTAAATAATAACCCTAGATCTACCTTCCCACAAATCTACCTGATTCAAACAATTATCATAACAGATTTAGTTATGACCTTCGTAGAAACAGTTCATTTCTCATTTCATGCATATGTATTAGAGATTTGAGAGATTCACGCACAGAATACTCTTTACTTCATAGAAAACAGATCATTAAGCTACAATTCATAAACTTAAACAGAATTAAGAACAAGGCATAGATGTAGGAGATTCGGTCCAAAATAGACTTTATTAGATTCAACATTCAATATACAGACTCTTCTGGCCTGTGCACCCAGCTACAGGGGCCCACGCACTCAGTTGTGTACTTGCCAAAGTCTCCATTCACTCAGCTATAGAAGCCTTCCCCTTTAACCTAAGTACAGGAAAATAGAGCTTTCATGCCTTAACACTTGCCCTTACACTTGTTCTTCACTAATAGTTATATATATAGACTCGCTAAGACTCAAATATTTATATCCTTTTTAATGCAATACCATGGCCCATGGCCTATGTGTGAGTCTCAAAACCATCCTATCACTTACCCATACAAGGGGCTAAAGCCCCTTTGACTCTTCCTTAGTTGTGCGCTTCGCTTCCACATTTCGCAAAGACTTTACATTCTTTACAGAAATCTAACCAAAAACCAAAATTGACCCTAGGGACCCTAATATCCCAACATCTATATTTTTTCACTAGTAGATTTACTAATGTATATTGTTTTTTTATGATACTTGGATTGGTAGCATCAGCAATTGTAATATTGTAACCTAGAATCCAATATTATGGAAAAACAACATGGCATCAGAGTTACTTTGAAGGGCCAATGAATTAGAGTGTACACAATGAAGTACAACTTAAGAGGGAGTTGGTCACATTATTGTTGAAGTGCTCACAACAATGTCAAAGTTGTAGGTTGGTCTACGGTATGAGGACAAGTTGGAAGGCTTGTCCAACTATAGTCCATGGAAGGAACATATCAAGTTGGTTTTGATTGTGAACAAGATTTGGTAATTTTCCTAGAAAGCAATCAAGAAGACAGTAGACCTTAAGGAGATGGAAGTGTACAAATATTTGGATATGAAGGTGAAGTTGATCATCCTAGACAATGTCAAGGATTCTTAATACCTCATTTGTCTGATAAGAACAATGGTCATTAAATGTGGGAGGTTATTCAAAATTTGTCCCATAATAAGAATGAGAACCAGGTATTGGTATTACAGGATAATTTGAAGTCCACCAAGATGATATAGGGTGAAGGGGTGACTTCATATTTGATGAGGTTTTCTTAGGTTTGAGATGAGCTTGCCACCATCGGTGAGACTATTTCAGATTCAAAGATGGTTAGGATTTCCTTGAAGGGGTTTACTCTAGATTGGAAGTCATTCATTAAGGGGATTGTTGTCAGTGACAAGATATTAGACTGGAACAGGTTGTGGGATGAATTCATTTAGGAATAATTGCAAGACGAGGATCTTCATCCTAATAAGAAAGCTTTTGATGATGATGTGGCTCTTGTAGTGAGAATGAAGGGAAAGAAGAAGAAGGACTTCAGTAAAATCAAGTGTTTCAACTGTAAAGAGTTTGCTCATTATTTGATGAAGTGTCCGAGGAAGAAGTAGGGAGATGATGAGAAGAAAAAAGGGAGGCGGGTTGTAGGTTCCGCAACTTCTACCAAGATAAATGGCATCTCTAGAAGATTGGAGAGTGAGGAATTTGCATTCATCTCTCATTTCTCTCAGGGTACCATCGAGGAGGCTACAATGTACATGGATGGTGATGTGTCAAAGCACATGACAAGTTCGTAGGATGTATTTGAGGCTCAATCTGAGTGTGACTCGAAGTTGCACATGGTTTTGGGAAACAAGAGACATAAAGAGATTAGGGGATCAAATGTCATTCCATTCAGGATGCAGTCAGGTCAGGCAATGTGAGTTTAGGATGTACTGTTTATACCAGAACTCAGATATAACATGATGTGACTCTCTGTGATCGAGCATAATGGGTTTGAGGTGTTGTTCCAGGGTGGGAAGGTGAGACTTAATCCCAAAGGCTCTAGCTCCACAGGTGTTGTGATTGGATTTAGAGATCATGGTCAATATAGGCTGACGGGGAAGCCTATAGATCATGAGAAGAATAAAGAAGAGAAGTTTCAAGTTCCATAGGTTTAGAGGGAGAATGTGCAGCTCAAGAAGAGCATGTTTTTCAATGGGGAGTAAGGGTACTTCTACTCTGGCAAGAAGGAATCATGGAAAGGTCTAAAAGAATTACATGAGAAGAAGGAGAAGAAAAATAAGAAGGAGGCTTCCAGTGGCAGTGACACTTCCAAGAAGGCCATAGTTCATGTTCCAGGGTTTGATGCAATTATGAGTTGCAGGAGTTGGGCTAGTTCTGCCAACAATGACAGTGATGACAATTTTATTCCTAGTCTTGTATGTACTTCCCTCGCTAAGAGGGAGTGTTGAAATTGGTAGCTTGGGAGGTACTCCAAGCCCTAGGGTTTGGGGTTTTGGAGGAATGGGCACCACAAGTGGATTTGTGGGCTTAAAACCCAAGGTGTGGGATTTGTACCCAAGCTTGTGGGTGTGAAACCATAAGGATTTTCATTGGTTTGACACTTGCAGGATGTATGGGAGCCTTAAAGGAGAAAGGGGACACTTAGAACACTAATATATTTCATGTAGTTTGGGAGTTATGAATTTATTTATGTGTTGTTTAGTTTGCACAACAAGAAGAGAAGTCAACTGGGTTATTTTATCCCTCTTGATAGTTCATTGGAACCCAATGAAGAATCATATAAATATAAGGACTCGTTGAGGCTAGAGGATCATCCAAGTGAAATGAAATAACAAGAAATGCATCTCTATTTGGGTCATAGATCAGGGAACACTTCAAGCGTAGGAGAAAGGAGCTTAGAGAGGCATCTTCTCATCACTGTTTGGAGGCCAAGTGGATCTAAGTGTAAGTCGAGTTATTTGAAGAAGATCTGGGTTTTTTTGGCATAGTTTTATGTGTGTACAAATCTCATAAATGGAGTCATAGATTCTTGAGTCATTGTAGACCTAGGCCGAATTTGTAGCAACTTATGGAGGGGACCGAAAGGCCTAGAAACCATGTGCAGATCAATCCTTGAAGTAGTGATGGGAAGAGGATCCTAAGGGAGGAAGGCCACAACTATATTTATGCATGTGGAGCTTGTAATTAGGGCTAACATGGACTATAGATTTCTCTAACCAAACTACAAACTTGACAATAGTAAACACCAGCTCAAAAAGAGGTATTTGTTGATGAATTTGAGGTTGATTTTTTGCTAGAGGATAGGTCTAGATTGGACCGACTTGCATTGTGAATCTTGTGGTTGTTAGAGAGAAACAAGTAGGTGCTCAAAGTAGCCCTAGATCAGCATGCCAAGAAGGGCATTGACAACTGGTGCTCTGAATCCTAATTGTTAAATTGGTACTTGGTTTATCAAATTTGTAAAGTTGTTTTTGATTTTTTTTTTAAATCACCATTAAAAAACTCAAATTAAATGAAATGTGAAACTTGTAGAGAAATTTTTGCATATATATAACATCATCAAAACACACAATAAAAAACAACATCAGAAATTAATAACAAAGTTTGACTATGTCAAAGCTTACATCTCTAGGCTCCGTCTTCAATGGGGAGGCTTCTTTATTAATTCTTAAAATCCATCAAATTACAACAAAATTACATAAAAGACATTCCTGACTGGTCCAACTGTTTTCTTCTCGACCTTGGGATTCCAATGCAACTAATGAAACTCAAAAAGGCCTCCTAGAACTCCTGGAATAAGCCTCCAAAGTTCAACTATGTCATTGGTTTTTCACTGCATAAAGAGACCTTCTACTGCATAAAAAATCAACTTTGTGTTTTGTGGTCCGTTGGCAAAGCTTTTAAAATAAAATGGGAGAGTTCTAGGGTAAAATATTCCTCCGCATATCTCGTGGATGTGATCATTTTGTCTTAATATTCAATATGGTGTAATCCCACCATATCCATATTACATGCTAGAAACCACATAATAAAAGGCCTATATAATATACCATATATTTGTTTTGATATGGTTTTAACAACCATATCCATAACACCCAAGTAAACCATATTACCATGTCCATGAAATAATATATGAACCCCACATTTCATATGCCATCATTGGCTATTTAATATACGATATGGTTTGATTAAATGTTTTTATATGTTTTAAAAACCATATCCTCATAAGAAAATCATGCCCATCTCTAAACAAGAAGTAATGCAATGGTGTAATGGTAAAGGTCAAGATTTGGTGCATTGATGTTGTGGGATCATATCCATAACAAAAAATTTGACGAAATAAAAAGAGGCACACCCATTGATAGGGTTATGTGGCAGCCTTCTATTGGGCCCGACCTTGGAACCATAAATCGAAACCTTTCACTCGAAGCTTGCCTGCTAGAACCATGATTTGACCACTTTGACTTTGACTTTTTTACCAATTTTGAGCAAAACTTTGACCGCAAATAACTTCTGCATATAGACTTGATTTCACCTGTTTAAGTGATGTTGGATTCATTTTTTTAGCTCTACAAAATTGTTATAGACATATTTGGGCACTGCAACCCCAATCACATATGTCCATAAACCAAGGGCTTCTAAGTCCCTAAAAGTGTTGTTTCATACCCTAAAGGAGCAAGGTCAGCTGATTACATCATCTCCCAAAAGTTTTCCATGAAAAACCACTCAAAACTAGTCAAAGCAGGACCATACAGACTGCCCAGTGCAAAGGGTATGATGCATCTCACCTGCCACATGAAAAAATTGCGATGCATACTGGAAAGCCCTTCTGTAGGGTGTGATGAGAAAGAGCAGACAAATGGCACAAGCAGTTTGCTAGGTGGAGACCCTGAGAATCTTCTAGAAGCTGCTCATTTGACACTTTCCTCCCCAAATTCACCCAAGGATGAGTAGGAGATCATGAAATCTCCGAATGGAACCAAGAACTATCAGAGAGATGACACTAATCAAAATCCCAGAAGTTGACTCACACCCCTGCAAATATCTATAAATGGATCCCTCATCCCAGAGATCCAGGGGTTGGAATTTGGTAATTTGCAAAGAAGTGTTGTTGGTTTCTCTTTGAAGACATTTTTGGGTGATCTTGTTTTATATGAGGTGAAGAGGGCTTTCAAGCTAGGAGGATGGCGGTGGGTCAGACCAAGTGGTTGTAATCCTCTCTTCTACTACTTTTACTAATAAAGCTATTTGAGTTTTCCTCCATATTGTTGTGTATCTCTGAATATTGTGTTGATATATGCATTTGTATGGTCAATATATATCTGATCCTATATTGTTTACAATGAAAGATCTCTATGCTTTGATGGCATTATGCTACTGTGAATCTACAAGTGGTCTTTGAATTGGGACAAGTAAGGAAGCAGTGGCGAGATTCTGTCAAAGGGGAAAAGAAACAAGTAAGGAGCCAAGCGGAAGACTGAGGTTGGTACTCTCTACTTCTTTCTCATCTCTCTCTCATAAAGGAAAAACAAGTGAATTTAATATGTTTGTTTCTAAGATAGCTACTCGTCTTAGTGGGACTAGCAGCTCTGAATAGACACTAGATTTCCTGATAACAAAATGGTGACTCCGCTGGGGAGTGATTAGTTTGATTTCTTGTCTCTATTTTTTTGATTCATAAACCACAGATGGAGCCTGAAGTTAAGCCAGCTAGCCTTCGAACTGCATTTGCTATGCAAGTGCAAAGTAGATCAATGCTACTTTAGTCAATCTCTGAGTTGTTTATGAGCTGAACAATTGACTTGCAAACATCTTAAGTGCCCTAGAGGTAGCTTGAGTAACCTCATTAGATCAGCCCTTGTACTTTGTAGTTACTGACTATCATTTGCTCGACCTAAATCCCTAAACTAGGCTGCAAACTGTGACCAAAAACCAAGTTGAAGTCTCGTCCCTGGACCATCGCACCTTCTCTTCTTGGAAATCTGGATGCATCACACCTCCCCTGTGCAATAGGTGGGATACATCCCTGTTTCCCTGTGTTACAGGTGCGATGATCAGACAAGACTAGATCTGCCTCCAGATTTTTTTTTTTCTTCACTCTCTTCAGCTTTATTCAGGAGTTTTGTTGTCTGTGATCAGTAGACCACTGTTGAAACCCCCTTTCTTTGCAACATCCAACCTCCATTGTGCAAAGATTTGTGAATGGCTTTATGTATTTTTCGCCATTCACAGTTCTCATTTACAAAATGGTAGCTTAATCGAACTGTCGTCTTTGGATTTGGAAGTGTCGCAAGTGTCGTTTTCAGTCAAGGAAAAGAATCCTTCTATTTTTTATAGTCGATTACACTATTACTCTTGTATTTGATCTTAATTAGTAGTATTTCAAGTGTCTAAAGTAGTTTTCAATTCAAAATCGTAAAGTGTCGTCTTGTATCCTTTTCATTTTTTGAAAAGAAAATTGTTAGTACTTTCGCTTTAAAAGAAAGAATAATTCAGATTTTTACTTAGCATTCTTTTTGTCATTCACACATTAAGAAAGCGGAAAACAAATACATGCATGTGCATTTGCATTTAGACTGCTTGTTGATTTTGATTTAGGACAGTGCATCTAGTGTGTGCTCTCTACTCTATGTTGAAAGAATTTAATTTCTCTTTCCTTAGTAGCTAGGATTTTCATTGCAAAAAGAAGATTAAACGATTGTTTATCATCTTAGATTGCATTTTAGGAATTGTATATCTACATCACACGGTGAACCTAAAAGGAAAATTTCTTAAGAAAGATCAATTGTAAAATGAATTCAATGAACATAAAAACGCTTGGGAACCTAACGCACAACATCTAGAAGTCTAGGCTAGAGACGTATTCTGGCGTCGTGAAGCCTGGTAACTGTCGCTTTCATCGTAGATTGGGTGATTTCTCCTATTTGAGACGACAAGTGCCAGTACGGACTTGTGCTCCCACGTACCATCGAGTATGTATTGGGAAACCACAATAGGCTATATCCTTTATCCTTACGAAGCCATGTCTGCCGCCCTATCGATCGCAATGCACTGAACATAGCATTTGGGAAGATTGACTGTCATACCGTAAAAGGTATTCTGCAGTTTTGCGATTGGTTTGGTAATCCCTCTGTCTAGATATCCAGAGTAGTCTCTTTCGTTCCTTTTCAGACTCCTTAAAGGAAAAGTTCCATTTTAGCACTTGTCACTTCAGGCTCATTAAAAATTGAAGGCGACTAGAGTCATCTTTAGCTTTTTATCGACTCTTAAAAATTGAAAAAGCAAGTTGTGTCAAAGCATCTAAAATTTATTTTAATCGAAATATGATTCCCTCGTTGGTCTTAGGTTGAGAAAATGGAGTCCACCAACCAAGTATTTCCCCTTGGGGGAAATCCTAGTCCTTTCTCCTCTTGGGGAGATGTTGGTGCACCTCATATGGCCACATTGTCCCTTCCAGGACTGACAATTAGCCTGCCGGTATGGCTTTCCTCGACCTCTGTCGTTCAAAGCACCGTGATTCCTGAACAATCGAATCAGCAACTAGATGATACCAGAGTTCCCCCCCAACCCTCTTGTTATAGACATTTTTGTGCCTTACAGCATGGAGCATAAAATGTCAATAATCTGAGGGATCCTAAGTCCCTAAACATGTTGTTCCTACCCCTAGAGGAACAAGGTCAGCAAACCACAGCACTACAGATCAGTTCTCCACTGAAAAACACTCAAAAACAGGTCAATTTTGGATCAAAGCAGCTGCTCCACTAAGCATCTGCGCTGAATGTCAAAAGCTCTATGGTGTACCTGCGCTGCATAGCAAGTGCAACAAAGGCTACCTGCGTTGGGCGTACTTTGACATGTGGAGGAATCTTTTCTCAATGTGCCAGTGCCCAAGAAGCTTCCAAAATGACACTTGGATCAGAAGATTCGCCTATTGATGAGTTAAGAGCTTCTAAAACTCCAAGTGGAAGGTAGAAACTCCGAGTGGACTCAAGGACTGAAGAACAACTGGAGTTGAAGAGGACAACTTGTCACACATCAAGCTGACTTATCTTCACTCCAAAACTCTATATAAGGATCTCATCCCATGGGATCTGGAGGCCGGAATTTTGTGCAAAGAATTGCTGTTGGTTTACAGTTGTGAGTATTGGGTGATTGCTTGAGGGAGTTGAAGAGGAGATTTCTTTCCGTCGGGAAGGTGATGCTGGATTGGACCTCTCATGGTTGTATCACCGCCTGAACCTTACTTCCTTATATTAATAAAGCATTTGAGGTTCTTCTATTCTCATGTGTTTCAATGGTGTATTGTCTTACTTGCGTATTTGATTTATGCTAATCCTTGAATCAATTATGAATGCATGCTTCTTGTAGTTTCCTTTTCTTGTCTTGTTCGCAGGATCTCGTGTAACTGGGCCCGCGAGAAGACTTGGAGCTGGGAGCAAGCGGCAAATAGAGGAGATTGGATCGACCATTTGCGCAAGACATCGGTAAGTGGATCTCTTCCTTTCATCTCTTGCATGTCATAAAGAAGTAACTTTAGATAGCTTTGCTTCAGCTGTTGCTAAGGAACTATCACCCTTAGAGTGGGATAGGGTCATTCCGTGTTGGATACTTTTCCCCACAACAGACTGGCGACTCCGCTGGGGATCGTGTCTTGTTGGTAGCTTGTGTTTCTTGCTATTCATTTCCTAAAAAAAGGGAGTACCGAATCGAACTGCATTCGAATCCTTCGAATGCAAAGTAGAGGGCAGCTACTCTAGCTCAGTGCTGGGCATGTTTATGATTTGAAGAGCTGATCCACAAGGACTCTTTTTAGCTCTTTGTGATAGTGTTCATCTTCCTTTAATCATCCTCTAGTGTATACTTGACTGATAGCCTCTGATTTGGCCAAAAACCATTGATTTTTGAGCAAACTGTGACCCGGAATCTGAGAGAGACGAGAGTTGTCTCTTCAGTGCAGCTGCAGCAAAGGCTACCTGCGCTGCAACGCAGGTCCCGAAGGGGCTACCTGCGCTGCATGTCAGATTGACAGTGCAGCACCTACGCTGATCCAGTTTTGCCTTGTGCATCTGGGGTTCCCCACTGTCTGTTGCCCAGTTTTCAATATTGTTTTTGCAGCCTGTTGTCAACCTGTATACCCAGCTGAAACTACCTTTCTTTGCCTTCATTCCGCCTCAGTTGTATGAAGAAACCGTGATTGTTCTTATTGTATTTCTTGCTTTCATTCACAGTTTCCCATACCGAAAGTGAACTAGTCTTGCTGTGACCTCTTGGATCTAGACCTGTGATAAAGTGTCGTTGTGATTCTAAGAGCTAGTTTATTGCTGTTCATAGCTGCTTGAACATTTTCTTTCGTTATATGGTTGAATTTCAGTATTTCTTGTGTTGAAACGAGTGAATCTTGAGGTGTTCTTTTGATTATTGGACAAAAACTTGTTTGCTTTCGCTTGAAATTGAATTCGAAATTATACAACAGCTTTCTTTTTGTAATACATCAACATTAAGGAAGAAGAAAAGAAATACTTGCATTGTGCATGTGCATTTTGACAGTTTGCATGTCGATTTAGGAAAGTGCATCAGTGTGTGCTCTATGATCTGTTTGAAAGATGATGTCTTTCTTTTCCTTCAGTAGTTAAGATTTTCATAAGTTGAAAGAATTGAAAAGCTTGCTTATCATTCTTAGACTGCATTTAGGAGTTGTATCATACATCACGTGGTGATCCATAAAGGCAAACTGCTAAGCAAGATCAACCTAAAACGAACTGAATTTACCTAACAACGCTTTGAAACATAACGAAACACAGTAGAGGTCTAGGTAGAGACGTGAACCGGCATCGTTAAACATAGTGATTGTCGATCTCTACGAAGGTGGGTGATTCCTCCTGAGGGACGATAGCACTAATACGGACTTGTGCCCCCGCATACCGTCGCGTATATTGGGGGACCCCTATAGGAACAAAACCTTTACCCATAGGAAGCCGTGTCGGCTGCCCTACTGATCGCGATGCAGTGAACACAGCATTCACGAAGATCGACCACTCGTACCGTAAAACGTATTCTGTGGTTTCGCGAAAGGTTTGGCACACCCTCTGCCTAGAACTCCAGAGTAGTTTCTTTTGGCCTTTTTCAAACTCTATAACTGAAAAAGTCCATCCGAGCATTTCTCACTTCGGGCTCGTTAATACATCGAAGGAGACTAGAGTCATCTTTAGCTTTTTCTCGACTCTTAAAAAGTGAAAAAGCAAGTTGTGTCTAAAGCGTCGTCATATAAAATTCATTCTAATCGGAACATAATCACCCCTTATTCCTGTGTTGATCTTGAGGTTGAGAACATGGAACACACCAACCAAGGGATTCCACGTGATGGGACCCCTAGCCCTTTCTCCTCTTGGGGAGAAGTTGGTGTGCCCCACATGGCCACATTGTCGCTTCCAGGACTGACAATTGGCTTGCCAGTTTGGCTATTCTCAACCACTGTAGTTCAGACCACCACGGTTCCTGAACAGTCGAGTCAACAGTTAGACCAGTCTAGAGCTACCCTCCAGCCTTCCACTTCTTATAAGCCTTCCTCCGATCCTTCTTCTTCGAAAGGTCAAGCCGCCGAAAGCGGAGCTCCCATAGAAAAGAAGAAGGAAAAGAAGAAGAAAGAAAAGAAGCAGAAGGAGCCAAAGGCGCCTGGGGGCAAGCAAAAGGCATCTAACAAAAATCCACACACAGCACGGACCGGGCCCAAATCGCCATGTGTCATATGTAGAGGGGACCACCTCCACCATGATTGTCCCAGTATTCCCCGGATACTAAGGGACTGGTCCCCTCGTTTGCACAGTTCGGAAGCGTCAACCTCTGACAACCAGGTTGAATGCTTACCGTCGACCAACGAAAGTGAAGGTTCTAGACGACAAAGGGGAATGAGATTCCCCTGCGAACTGTGTGAAGGTAATCACACCCTCCGCCGTTGTCCCTTTTTAGACGAAGCCAAGAGAGTTTTGGAAGATCAACCGGTTGCACCGTTGCTACTTCCTCCTGGATACCAAAAACTCGCGCCAAGTCCTTCGTTGGTCGAAAATACAGCTGCCCCGCTCATAGGGCCAACTGAAGTGTCAGTCACTGAGAGTGAACCTACTGAATCCGGACCGGACGAAAGTCCAAAGGTCGAAACGGCAGTTGACCCGGTTCTCCCTTCAGAAGTTTCATCTTCAAATACCACAGTCACTGAGGATTCATCTTCAGCTGACACCCCTACCGAAGAGAGTAAGGATGACACCGTCCAGATTCTTTTCATCAACACCTATTCTGATGAACATCAGGGCAATGTGCCCACTCCTTTATCGCAGGAAGGAGCATCGTCAGGATCATACCTGGCCGTATATTCGGTCCCACCACCAAGCAACCTGGTTGTGTCCTTTGATTGGAACCGACTAGGCAGACCCCGGTTACCAGCTAGTATACCATTTAGAATTATAGTCCAAATATACAAAATGGTGATGGCTGGGACTATCATTGATGAAGGGGCATCTGTGAGTATCATGTCCTCTATTGCTTGGAAAGCACTGGGTTGCCCGGCGCTTTTGCCTGAGATAAGGAATCTCTCGGGTTTTGACAAAGGAACCAGTCGACCATTAGGGATTCTACCTAATGTGCCTATTACATTGAAAGGGAAGGCTGTCAAGATGAATTTGATGGTCGTCCAAGGACCCTTGGATTATAACCTACTCCTTGGACGAGACTACATATATTGCATGGAAGCAATAGTCTCCTCACTCTTTCGAATAATGTGTTTTCCATACGAAGGAAGAATGGTCAAGCTCGTAGACCAACTTTCATTTCTGGGATCACACATCGCAAATGGTCACATACCTATCCTGAATGGTCTATTTGATCAAGAAAGGTCTCTACCTCCGGTTCTTCTTCCTGATGAGTGCGAGTAATTCGGGAAAGTAGGGCCGGAACCCAGGGGGCATGCATCCTGGTCTGCTGGGGTCAGAGAAAACCTTGGGTGTAAAGTAGAATTTCCGCGGGAGAATATGACTAGTCCGTACCCCGTCCCCTCCTTCATCTTCGTAAAACAGAAGAGCCGGCAAGAGCTCTCATGCAGAGGAAGGGGCAGTTAGGAATGGGGTTGTTCTGGAAAAAGATTCTTTTGTTAAAGTTAAGTGTGTGGCGGAAGCGCCGTCATTCACCTTTGTCTAAATAAGTAGGCTCTACCAAAGAAGGGGATCCGTTTGCGGCAGCAAGTAGTAACCATCTTTGGGTAAAAGGCAAGCCTCACCCATTAAAACAAATGTTTTAAAGGATAAGTAGGGGCAGCCTCCAAAGAAAGAGATTCTATTGCTGCAACAAATTGTAACCATCTTTGTGTAACCTAATGATAGACATCGCCGAAGAAAGTTCCTGTTTGAAAGGATTAGCAGAACGATCTTTGGATAACATGAAAGAGGTAAGCCTCACCCATTGAAAACAAGGGTTTTCGACGGACAAGTAGGGGCGACCTTGAAATTAGACTTACACCTGGGGGCATGCAAACCTCTTGGAATGCAAGCACGGGCGGCTATTTTGTTTTTTAGTTTTTTAGGTCCTCCCTTTAAACCTGTAGGTCTAACCCGTTAAACTCGTAGGATTAGCCGATACCCAGCTTGCATAAAGAGAGGATATGGAGCAAAGCATAGCGAGATGAAGCTCCTTAAAAAATAGTGAGCAATCTACCAGGAGACCTTCCTACTTTATGACTGGTAAAAACGAGCAATTTTGGCAAAGTTCATGCTCGTTAAAAAATAAACGCAAACACGAGCAGTTTTGGCATAGTTCATGCTCGTTAAAAAATAAACGCGAAACCGAGCAGTTTTAACGCGAACTTCATGCTCGTTAAAAAATAAACATAAGCATGTGAGCAAGCTTCCCCCAGAGTTCAAGCTCATTAAGAAAAATGAACCGGTAAATAACCATTTGAGACCGTAAATTCATCAGCCATAAAAGCCTTGGTCGTGTTTGTGCACCGTCACCTCCACTTTTCATTTGGCCGATCATTCACATCCACTTGATTGTTTACCTATTTTGAGGAACAGCTGCGAAGAGTGATTTTACCTAGCCATCCTTGTGACACTGCCGTGATTGGAAAATTCCAACCTGTACCTGGAATCTGCTACTATCCCTGTTTATCACTCGTTCCTCAAAATACGAGTCTTCTTTGAGCTCTTTTCACTGACTCGTAAAATATGAAAAGTTTGCCGAGTTTTGGCCTTCCAGCTCGTCAAAAGGACCGGAAGAGCTATCCCTCCTCTAGATTTTAATCTTTTTGGACCTGAGGGATTATTGCACAAAAAGATCGAGCGCTTGTCTAGTTCGGCTCGATAAAGATATCGAACATTCATCCCTTCTGTATTGTTTTATACTTTTTCAGACTTAAGGGATTAGATGACGAAAAAGGACCCCCGGAGTCCACTTTATGTACCCTTTTCAGACTCTCTAAAGATGAAAAGGACCGAGTTGTCTTTGTCGCTGGGCTCGTTAAAAATATTAGATAGTGACAAACTTGTCTTTAGACGAGAACGAGTTTCCCTATCGTCAAGCTCGTTAAAACATAGCGATGGGCTTGCCCGAAGGGCAGTTTATAGAACAAGCATATGTTATCCTCCTCAAGCTTGACAAAAATAAAGAGGTACTGGTCAGAAATGACTGGGGAAAAATTGGGAAGAACCTCAAAGCTTAATGGTAGCAAGTCGCTCTTGAACATGACACTTTTGCCTCCGTAAATATCGGGTTGGGTTATTATCATTCACCGGTCCCTTCACCATGGTCTCGCCATACCATCCATACATGGGGTAATGCTACCGATCCATCACATCAGTGTCGTTATATGTTCAAGAGATGTCATTCAGAAAGTGTCAACCGGGTCCCATCCACTACCATACATCATCTTTCATCCTTCCATGACCGCCACCCTGAATCATATTTCACAGATCGTTTTCACCATCATCACTAGCTCCGTTCCGTGTCACTGATGTGGGATTCATTAAGGCCCTCCTTTGACGGATCGCTTCTTGTCGACATCAGCTCACTATCCAAGAAGTTGATCTAGGAACACCCCCTCAGTACTTTGAAGCTTGCATGCCTCAATGGCAAGTTTCTCACTTCCGGCGATAGGTATACATTAATGACCTTCGACCGGGAGACTTTGCGTGGTGTTCGACGTCAAATCCTATATTCACGCCACGTGAATTGTGCTGCAGTACCTTGAGGGTCATCATCATTATCGGTGATTCCTCTCGCGCTTTTTAACAGTTTACATTATTGACTGGTAATCAAGCGATGTCTTTCCATGTTCGACTTCAAGAAATTCTCACATGGATCGACTTGTACTAGAGTGAAGGTTGGACAAGTTTGAAGACCCCGGATCTAGTTTCATCCATCCGGGCTGCGATATATATTCAGGAGATAAAAACATAGACATGTGCAGCAGATGATCATCCTACTAAAAGGATGATAATTAAAAGCAGAGAATTATCAGTCTATTATCAGACGATCGTCTGTTTATGTACAGCAAATGTATTTATAAAGCTGAGCATGGGAAATGCCCGCATCAGCTAGATCATGAAAAGAAAGTATGAAAAGATAATGTATTGTATTGTATTTTGTTACAGGTCACCTCCCGACGATTGAATGAACTTCGGATCCTCCTAATAAAGCATTTCACCCGATAAACGACCTCATGAAAACATGTTGTTCCTACCCCTAGAGGAACAAGGTCAGCAAACCACAGCACTACAGATCAGTTCTCCACTGAAAAACACTCAAAAACAGGTCAATTTTGGATCAAAGCAGCTGCTCCACTAAGCATCTGCGCTGAATGTCAAAAGCTCTATGGTGTACCTGCGCTGCATAGCAAGTGCAACAAAGGCTACCTGCGCTGGGCGTACTTTGACATGTGGAGGAATCTTTTCTCAATGTGCCAGTGCCCAGGAAGCTTCCAAAATGACACTTGGATCAGAAGATTCGCCTAATGATGAGTTAAGAGATTCTAAAACTCCAAGTGGAAGGTAGAAACTCCGAGTGGACTCAAGGACTGAAGAACAACTGGAGTTGAAGAGGACAACAAGTCACACATCAAGCTGACTTATCTTCACTCCAAAACTCTATATAAGGATCTCATCCCATGGGATCTGGAGGCCGGAATTTTGTGCAAAGAATTGCTGTTGGTTTACAGTTGTGAGTATTGGGTGATTGCTTGAGGGAGGTGAAGAGGAGATTTCTTTCCGTCGGGAAGGTGATGCTGGATTGGACCTCTCACGGTTGTATCACCGCCTGAACCTTACTTCCTTATATTAATAAAGCATTTGAGGTTCTTCTATTCTCATGTGTTTCAATGGTGTATTGTCTTACTTGCGTATTTGATTTATGCTAATCCTTGAATCAATTATGAATGCATGCTTCTTGTAGTTTCCTTTTCTTGTCTTGTTCGCAGGATCTCGTGTAGCTGGGCCCGCGAGAAGACTTGGAGCTGGGAGCAAGCGGCAAATAGAGGAGATTGGATCGACCATTTGCGCAAGACATCGGTAAGTGGATCTCTTCCTTTCATCTCTTGCATGTCATAAAGAAGTAACTTTAGATAGCTTTGCTTCAGCTGTTGCTAAGGAACTATCACCCTTAGAGTGGGATAGGGTCATTCCGTGTTGGATACTTTTCCCCACAACACCTCTACTTCGTTTGTCTCTCCCTCTCCTTCTTCCTCTTCGCTTGGTGAAGATAGTAAAACTAAAAACCAAGTAACTGAGAAGAAGAAGAAGGGGAAGGAGAAGAAGAAGAAGGAGCCAGTGGAAAAAAGGGGCAACCGTGCATCGTCTAGCGAAAATCCACACATTGCACCGTCTAAACCTAAATCTCCGTGTGTCATATGCAGAGGAGACCACTATCATTGAGATTGTCCTTGCATCCCACAGATCCTAAGGGACTGGTCTCCCCGCTTGCACAATCCGGTGTCGTCAACCTCTGACGATCATGTTGAAAGTACACCGTCAACTAGTGAAAGCGAAGTCACCGGACAGAAAGGAAAATCTAAATTTCCCTGCAATTTGTTCTAAGGTGATCATGCCCTCCACCGTTGTCCCTTCCTAGACGAAGCTAAAAGAGTCTTGGATAATCGTCTTGCATCACCGCAGCGAATCCCTCCTGGATACAAGAAACTCTTACCGAATCCATTGCTAGTTGAAAATTTGACTGACCCACCTTTGGTGTCAGTCGAAGCACCTATCATTGAAGATAAAGCCTCTGAGTCCACATCGGACCAAAGTCAATAGGTCGAGACGACAATCAACCCCATCTTGGCTTCAGAAGATTTACCTTCAGATGATATAGTCACCAAAGAGAATGAGAACAACAGTGTTCAAATTCTTTTCGTAAACACAGACTCCGATGAACATGGGTTCAATCTACCCATTCCTTTACCACAGGAAGGAAATTCATCAGAGTTGTATCCGGTCGTTTATTCGGTCCCACCTCCAAGCAACCTAGTCGTTTCCTTCGATTGGAATCTGCTAGGTAGACCTTGTTTACCATCTAATGTACCATTCTGAATCATAGTGCAAACTTACAAAATGGTCATGGTTGGTACCATCATAGATGAAGGGGCTTCTGTGAGTATCCTTTCCTCAATTTCTTGGAAAGCGCTTGGTTCGCCATCACTTTTGCCTGAGATGCAAAATCTGACAGGCTTCGATAAAGGAACCAGTCGACCGTTAGGGATCCTTCCAAGTTTGCCTATAACTTTGAGAAGGAAAATCGTTTATCTAAATGTAATGGTAGTCCAAGGACCTTTATATTACAATCTACTCCTTGGGCGTGACTACATTTATAGCATGGGAGCCATTGTCTCCTCACTCTTTCGAGTAATGTGTATTCCACATGAAGGCAGAGTGGTCCAGCTCGTAGACCAACTTTCATTCCCCGGTTCACACATATCTTATAGTCAAATGCCATCCCTAATAGGTCTTTATGCGCAAGGAATGTCTCATCAATCTCCAGTCTGTCCACCTGATGAGCGCCAGTGATTCAATGGTCGTGACTAAAACCCAGGGGGGCATGCACCCTGGTCTACTTCGGCAAGAAAACTTCAGGTATAGGGTAGGTTTCCGTAGAGGATATATGACTGGTCTAACACACCCGTCCATTTAGGAAAATGGAATTAGACCGGAATAAGATACCTCTGTTAGAAGGTGGTAACCTAGGAAACTCTACTTCGCTATACCTGGGGGCATGCAAACATTTTTGCATGAAAGTGAAAAATGACCATTTATTTTCTTAGTTTTTAGGTTCTTAACCCTTTAAACTCGTAGGATTGGTTATTCCTAGCTTACTTAATAAAAGAAGTTGGAGAATAATTTCGAATGGTGCAAGCTCCCTAAAAAATGAATCTATCGATGAGACATCCTTATTATACGACTGGCATGAGCAGTTTTATGTGAAGTTCAAGCTCGTTAAAAATCAAACCTAGTAATGAGCATATGTTCCACCAGAGTTCAAGCTCATTAAAAAATGAACCCACCTCTGGTAAATAACCATTGTGAATGATTATCATCGGATTTTGAGCCTTGGTCGTGTTCTTACCATCACCTCCACTCTGGTTTAGCCAATCATTCGCCTCCATTTGATTGTTTGCCCCTTTTGAGGAACAACTGCGACGAGTGATCATATTAGCCACCTTCTTTACACTGCCATGACTGGAAAGTTCCAAACCTTACCTAGAACCAGCTGCTATCTGAAAACATCACTCGTTCCTCAAAAAACGAGTCTCCTTTAAGCTCTTTTCATTTGACTCGTAAAATATGAAAAGATTGCCAAGCAATTGGCCTCTCCATCTCGTTAAAGTGATTGGAAGTGTTATCCCTCCTCTAGATTTTAATCTTTTTGGACCTAAGGTATTATTACACAAAAAGTTCGAGCATTTGTCTTGTTCGGTTCATTAAAACTATCAACAAGTCATCCCTTTCGCATTGTTTTATACTTTTTCGAACTTAAGGGATTATATTACGAAAAAAGAATAGTGGAGTTTTCTTTCCGTCTCTTTTCAGACTCTCTAAAATTGAAAAGGATCGAGTTATCCTTGTCATTAAACTCGTTAAAATGATAGCGACAAACTTGTCCATTCAGACAAGAGCGAGTTTCATTACCACTAGGCTCATTAAAACATAGCGACGGGTTTTCCCGAAGGGAAAATTATAGAACAAGAATATGTTATCCTCCTCAAGCTTGACAAAACTAAAGAGATACTGGTCAGAAATGACTAGGGAAAATTGGGAAGAAAACTTGAAGAAACTTTATTTGTAGCAGGTTGATCTTGAACATGACACTTTCACTCCATCACCATGATTGAGTCAGGTTGGGTTATTCCGTTCACCGGTCATACCACCATTGGCCCACCATACCATCCACTTTTGGGGTTAACACTACCAATCCATTCCAGTGTCGCCAATATGTTAAAGAGAAGTCGCTCAGAGAATTCACCTACCCAGCTTGTATCTCGTCTGCTACAATACCTTCACGCTTCATTCTTTCATGACCGCCACCCTGAACCTTGTATCATCATATTGTATTCACCTCTACAAAATCATTTGCTCCGTTTTGTGTCGTAGATGTGGGATCCATTAATGCCCTCCTATGATGGGTCACTTCTTTTCGACATCAACTCATTATCCAAGAAGTCGACCTAGGGACAACCCTTCCAGTACTTTGAAGCTTGCATCCCTCAATGGCAAGTTTCTCACTTCTAGTGATAGGTTTACACTAATTGCCTTCGACCGTAAGATTTTTTGTGGTGTTCGACATCAACTCATGTATTCACACCACGTGAATTGTACTGCAGTACCTTGAGGGTCATCATCATCATCGGTGATTCCTCTCTCATTTGTTAACAGCTTACATCATTGGCTGGTAATCAGGCGATGTCCTTCTATGTTCGACATCAGAACATCTTTTCACATGGATCGACTTGTACTTTCGGGCGAAGATTGAACGAGTTTTGAAGACCCCAGATCTAGTTTCATCCATCTGGGATGTGATATATTCAAGAAAATAAAGACATCAAATTTACATCATTGCTGCATAGATAATCATCCAAACTAAGGGATGATGGCTCTACCAGAATCATCAGTCTGCACATAGACGGTTGTCTGTCCTATGTAAATGAAAATGAATTTATCAAGCTGAGCATGGGAATGCTCGCCTCAGCTAGATCATGAAATTATTATGAAGATAATGTATTGTATCGTATCTTATTACAAGTCACCTTCCAGTGTGAAAAACCTTGGATCCTCATTATAAAGCATTTTACCTGACATCAAAAGATTTATGACCTCATGCTTTAGGGGGCAACTGTTATAGACATATTTGGGCACTGCAACCCCAATCACATATGTCCATAAAACAAGGGCTTCTAAGTCCCTAAAAGTGTTGTTTCATACCCTAAAGGAGCAAGGTCATCTGATTACATCATCTCCTATAAGTTTTCCATGAAAAACCACTCAGAACTGGTCAAAGCAGGACCATACAGACTGCCCAGTGCAAAGGGTGCGATGCATCTCACCTACCACATGCAAAAAGTGCAATGCATACTGGAAATCCCTTCTGTAGGGTGCGATGAGTGAGAGAAAACAAATGGCACAAGCAGTTTGCTAGGTGGAGACCCTGAGAATCTTCTAGAAGCTACTCATTTGACACTTGCCTCCCCGAATTCACCCAAGGATGAGTAGGAGATCATGAAATCTCCAAATGGAACCAAGAACTATCAGAGAGATGACACTAATCAAAATCCCAGAAGCTGACTCACCCCCTGCAAATATCTATAAATGGACCCCTCATCCCAGAGATCTAAGGGTTGGAATTTGGTAATTTGCAAAGAAGTGTTGTTGGTTTCTCCTTGAAGACATTGTTGGGTGATCTTTCTTTATATGAGGTGAAGAGGGCTTTCAAGCTGGGAGGATGGCACTGGGTCAGACCAAGTGGTTGTAATCCTCTCTTCTACTACTTTTACTAATAAAGCTATTTGAGTTTTCCTCCATATTCTTGTGTATCTCTGAATATTGTGTTGATATATGCATTTGTATGGTCAATATATATCTGATCCTATATTGTTTACAGTGAAAGATCTCTATGCTTTGATGGTATTATGCTACTATGAATCTACAGGTGCTCTTTGAAGTGGGACAAGTAAGGAAGCAATGGCGAGATTCTGTCAAAGGGGAAAGGAAACAAGTAAGGAGCCAAGCGGAAGACAGAGGTTGGTACTCTCTGCTTCTTTCTCATCTCTCTCTCGTAAAGGAAAAACAAGTGACTTTAATCTGTTTGTTTCTAAGATAGCTACCCATCTTAGTGGGACTAGCAGCTCTAAATAGACACTAGATTTCCTGATAACAGAAATGGTGCTAGTCTTTCTTGAATCCGATAACTTTGAATTTTTTACCTTTCTAGATCCCTTTTGGATCAGCTAGAAGGAAGGGTGAAGATTCGGTAAGCTCGGGAACAATTCTTGAAGGAAAAAGGAAGGAGGTAAAGGAAGAATATTACATCAGTGCAAGTCCATTATTAGAGAATGAAGTCTTGTAGTGATAGGTGGCATCCCTTTGGCTCGAAGTTTGTCTTCATTAGAGTTGTGCAGGAAGGCATTAGAGGGAATAAGTCCCAAAGGAGTTGAGGAGCAATAGTGAGCATTTGAGAGTTGTTCACAAACAGATTTGTGAACAACTCAACATGAGTCTTTATGTGTTGATGAGTTGAAGGAATAAGGATTAGCTAGAAATCATATTCAACTCGTGTTCAGTGACCTAAAGGACTTGGTACATTGATAGAGGCAAGAGCTGCAGATTGGGAGCATAAGGGCCAAAAATTGTGTTCAGGGTACGATCGAGGATTATGATGGTGCGCAACATCAACTAGATGATTAGTGTATCATGTTATTGTATTCTTGTATCAGTGGATGTATGAGGGTCATTATCCCTGGTACAGGAGACCTAGACTGTTGTATTATCATTTTGTTAATATAACAAAGTTGGGTTATTGAAAATTTATAAAATGATGCATATATTTGTGCACTAGTAGATTTACTGTTGTATATTGTTCCACTCTGCAAATTATTTTGTTGTGATACTTGGATTGGTAGCGTTAGTGTGTAACAGCCCCTGCTTAAAAGTTCATGTAATAAAAGTTAATAAAGGAAAAATAAGACAATGGTTAAGGGACACGTATTCCATGCTAAATGTTGGGTGAGACATCTTAGTATCGGTGTTCATTCACTTTATTTATGGCTAAAGAAATTGGCAAAGGCAATGGAAAAGGCATTAAAAAGGAAAAAATTCATTTTTGGCACATTTATTTATGAAAATAAAGGAAAATATGAGAAAAGGGAGTTGAAAGGTCACAAGTTGCATGTGAGGAGGAAATTGAAGGAAATAAATGGAAAATAAAGAAATAAGAGGCCTCATTAATGAAAAGGCTTTTGAGGATTAGTTCATAAACTTTTGTTAGTTCAGTTTTGGAGCTCTCTCATTATTCTCTCTCTCTCTCTCACACTCTTGGACACTTACAATTTTCTTGGAGCACTCTAGCCTTGGAGAAAGGAAATAAAAAGTAAGCAAAGGATAGGAAGGAAATAAAGGATCAAGCAAGGAAGTGTAGGATCAAGCAGCTTCAACAAGAATACTTACAGGTAACATATTTCATGTGTGATTTCCTAGCTGGTTTTGACATGCATGGCATTTCATGTTGGTGTATGGTTCTCTTGTTGTCGGTGGCATGGTTTTGACGGATTATGATAGTGTTTTTCAGCCTAGCATTTCCTTTTCTGGATAGCCATGGTGTGATGGGATTGTTTTCTCGATTTTGAGCTTTAGAATTTCCAAATGATTTTGGAATCCAGGGTGGAGGTCGTCTCAAGAAAATTCCCAAAAGCCTATGAATCCCTTGACTGTTTTGGCGGGATACACGTAAATCCTGATGGTGGAGTCTCGGTTTAGGGCCTAGTGATCCAGTGTGGATTGTGGTAAATACTGAGAGACAAAAAGATGGAAAATTCCTCAAGAATAGTGATGGATTCTGGAGGCATTCCTAAATTGATTTGGTTTTGTGATCTCGGTGTCAATTTGGTGAGGGTGGAGGTGGCTTAACCTTTGTATTCCCTTGTTTGTTTTTGGATTGGTTTATCTATGTGATCCCACATTCATGCTTGGAATATGTCACGGGGATGACTAGCTAAAAGAAAGAGTTGGTTTAGCCATGTCTACGGTCGGGTGGTACGTGGAAGTCCCAAACCTGGTTAGATTTTCCTATGTTTAGTAAAAGCTAAGTTCTCTTGCTTTTGTACTTATTAGTGTGTGGCTTTAATGGTTTTTATCTCATTTTTATTTTCATGGTTTAATGTTGGTTATATGATTGGTCACTGTCATGGTTATTTCATCTATTTATTTGTAACTGAAAAGATAATGGATGTAAGACCTAAGTGATGTCAAAACAGTTAAGGGAAGAGGGTGGTGATCCTTCTTGTCAATTCTCATAAGAGTTATTAGTCATTTATGCTCTGTCTTGTATTCATTTCTTGTAGTTTACATTGATGCCAAGTGTTTGACAGAATGTCAATCCCGATTGGGGATGGTCAGGCCTAGTCCTAGAGTTAGTTTTTTATTTGTAAGAATTTTTATTATGTAAACCGTGGATTCTGAAAGTGTCATTAAGTTCTAGGCAGTAACCTAGGCTTTGGGCCTGAAAAAGTGGCTCAAATCGCAAGGATGCTAGCAAAACACTGAGCATAAAAATCCCTGGATGCTAACATACCATACTGTGGGAGCGTCCAGAGCCTTCTAGACGCATGCACGCTCATATCATGGGAGCGCCTGGGGGTTAATTAGTCAAAAACTCAGTGGGACCTAGGTGTTGGTTACCTGAGAGGTTGGGATGGCTTTTGGGATTCCTGTAGCAGGTGTAGAAGGTCTAGTATGGTGTGTTTCCATCGATTTCGCTTCCTTAAGGTCACTTAGGAGTTTGAATCATATCATGGTAACTTCTAGTCACATGTTTACCCCGACTGGATGGTTACTAGGGTAGATGTGGGAGAAGGGTGTTACATAGTGATTGTAAGATTCTAACTTAGACTCTAGTATCATGGAAAAACAAGAATCATTACTTGGCTTGACATGGTATCAAAGCCACAAGTCCCAAACTTAGGTTTTTTTTCTCTCTCCTTGTAGCTCCTTGCAAAGGTTGCAGACCTACCTGCCTATATTTTGTCACTCTTGAGTCTTCCTTAATTCTCCAACACTCGTGTATGAATCCCTAACGCTCTCTACTAACATCTCTAATTTATTCCTGAAATTTTGGCACCATTGTTGTGATTGTTGGGGTTCATTGTTGGTTACTTTGAGGTACTTAGGATAATGATATCCATTATGAAGATGAAGTAAGTTATGGTATCACTTATTTCCTAACCTGCATTTTCTTTCATGAGTCATGAGTTGAAAGGGAGAAGTCGGCAGTGGTCATCACCACAAGTTTACCTACAAAGAAGAGAAACAAATTGTATTATGTCATTTTAGGCATTGTCAAGCCTCTCAAAATGCAAAATATACTTAGGCCATTTATTTTATGTTGACAATATCTGCAGAGTTCATCCATTATGGAATCACGTCCATTATTTTTCCATCACACATAAGTCTTGAAAGGACTTTCCTCTATTAACATTTCCATTGCCAATACCATGTTATTTTAAGGATATCACGACTTTGAGTACCCTACGGTGAAACTGTTCTAGTGGAAGCTTTAACTTTCATTGTTTTCTTTCTAGATTGCAATGGTTGTGGTTTGGATCTTCATGGTTATGAGAAACCACATAGTTTTTTGGTGACATGATACGTAAATATGACAAGCATTTAAACTTTTATTATGAACAATGTCATATGAATGATGTTAAGGGGATATTATATATAATTTTTTTTTCAATAACTAGTTTTGAAGGATGCCTTTATAAAGTTTTTAATCCTTTTGAGAGGCATCAATTCAAAAATTTCTTGATGAAAGTGCATTCACTCATTTCTATAGTTGGTGTAGTGTTTAATGCAAAATAAAACTACCAATAATGGTCTATAAAGATTAGGCACACACTTATTTTTAGTGACATATGGAAAGGAATTTGTGAAGGGGAAGGCGACAATGCACCTTCCAAGCCCATGTTAGATAAAGATCTAGCGGTTTGGGAGAATAAGGACAACAACTTTTATTCCCTTATTGTTTTTTCTGTAAGTGAATAGGTGAGCCATCATATTATTCCAATTACAGATGATTACTATGCATTGAATAAATTGAAATATTTATATGACTCATACTCATAATTAGAAGTAGTTCAGTTGTTGATTATTATTTTCAACCTAGAACTGAAGGATGATAACCCCTTGGCCCTAGCCTTAGATATTAGAGCCATCATGCATGATGTAAAATTTACTTGAGTTAAAATGAGCATTCCTCTCACACTCTTTGTTAAGGCCCTCTAGCCTACATACTCTCACTATGTTGAATCCTTATAAGCTAGTGCCCAACTCAAAGACATTACTTTTGATACTCTTGTGGAGAAGTTTGAAAGACAAAAGAAGGATTTTGGAAAGAGGAAGATAACTTCTAAATCCCCTAAATAAGTAATGTGCATAGAACAAAAATGGAAGAATTATTCATGTGATTCTCCTAAATGAAGAAGCAGTAGAAGAGACATGGAAGAAAGAATCACAGAGGCAAGGGGGTAAACACCATCTATGATAAAGGTTTTATATCCATTGCATTCGTTGTGATGGAATAGACATGATGCATCCACATGAAGAATCCCTTCCGAAATAATAAAGTAATAATGTAAAGAAGACAAAGATAAAACACCAGATGTAGTGAAAGGTAAAGCACTTGAATCTACTCATTACATTGTTTCCCCTTGCAATATTGGAGTAACTAAATATTTGTTTCATACTTCATTTGATTCCTAGAAAAATTCATAGCTACTTGATATAGGTGAAACCTTCCATATGAAATTTCGGAAAGACTTCTTTGAAGACCGCAGTGACAATGTAGATGGACCAGTTTAATTTGTATACAAGTCAAGTCTCAATCCATATGGACTTGTCACAATCAGGCTTAAACTACGTAGACTTCTTGACTTTCTTTTGAATTATGCACTCTACCTTCGAAAACTTTGGAAAAACTTGTTGCCCCTTGTTCACATTTTGCACCAAGGACACTCCATTCATATGTTTGATGGAAAATTTGAGATAAGAAAAGCATCAGAAAACATATTTGTCATGATTGGAATAGAGGAGGAAAGATTGTTGAAGTTGCAAGGAACACTTACTCATTAACATAACTCTGCTTACAGTTCTCAATACAATGAACCTACATTTCCATCCAGTATTATATGTTATATAATATTTAGACATCTTAATTTTGACAATCTTTTTTTTAAGAAATGGTATTTCGGGTTTGTGAATTATTCCAAGGAAACTTAAGCAATGTGATGCTTTTATCCTTGGAAAACATAGTAAACAACAATTTCTTGATTCTACTTCCAGAGCACATAAAAATCTTGCACTGATTCATTTTGATTCATCTGCCCTTGCACTTGTTCCTTTTTCAAATGGAAATAAATATATGATGACATGTTTGTTGAAAATAAAATCAAAATCTTTTGAAACTTTCATAAATTTTCGTACATGGATTGAAAATGATGCACAATCACATATTGCCTCCCTTCATACTAATAATGGAAAATAATATACTTCTAATGAATTTTAAAACTTTCTTTGGCAACATGGGATTCAACATCAAACTACAATTCCTTACAGTCCTCAACAAAATAATGTAATTTAAAGAATGAACAAGACTATCTTAAAATTGGTTCACTCAATGATGTTCTTCAAAAATGTAAAGATTTTTTTTTAGGTTAATGTAGTTCTATATGCAGTATATATCAAAACAATATGTCCATATCATGTTCTCAAAAACAATAATCCTCATGAAATGTGGTATGACCACATTCCTTCGGTAAGGAATCTTAGGTTTTCATGGTTCTACCTACTATGCCTTGATTCCTAAGGAACAATGAAGAAATCTTGATGAAAGGAGCTAAAAGTGCATCTTCTTTAGGTATTCAAATACCACCATAGGATATTGTCATTATGATGAGCTAAATAAGAATTTTATATTGTCTAGAGATGTGATTTTCCTTGAATCTTACAAAAATAACAATATCGTTGAGCATCAAGTTAATCATTTGGATAGATTAAATCATGAAAATACTTATCATGAATTTCAGAATGACATTCCACATATTGAAGTGGCATCCCTATCTTGGATCAATCTAGGGAATCTCCTTTTGAAGCACTATCTCCCCCTCATGAAGTCCAAACCACTCCTTAAAATCAAGGAGACCCTTTAAGTGATGTGGTTGAGAGGATTGGAAGGCTAAATCATGATGCAACCCCATCTCAGTCAAAAAAGAAACCTATGCCATCTCAGAAAGGTCCCCCAAAATGGTTCACCAAAACACTTGAAAGTGTTCATCCTGATGAGGTCGAAAATGCAAGAACTAGAAGTTTCACTAGAAAAAATGGAGATGATGTAGATGATTCTAATTCTATTAATGATATGGATGTTTCTTCTCATGATGAATGGAAATAAACAATGTAGAAGGAGTGTGATGCTCTCTTAAACAATGGAACATGGAAGTTGGTGGACCCTCCATTTGGAACCAAACCAATTGGCTGCAAGTGGCCCTACAAGAACAAGTATAAATTAGATGGCTCACTTGACAAGCACAAAGAAAGGCTCACGGAAAAAGGATTTTCATGGAAGGAAGGTATCAACTATGTAGAGACATTTTACCCCACAACAAATGGGCTACCATAAGGACTCTCTTTTCCTTGGCAACTCAAAATGGATGGAAATTCCATCAGACGAATGTGAAGACTTCTTTCTTAAATGGAGACTTGAAAGAAAATGTTTTCATATCTCAACTAGAATGCTTTGTTGTGAATGGAAAATAATAAAAGTATGCAAACTCACTAAATCCTTATATTGTGTAAAATAAGCACCATGATCTTGGTATGAAAAATTGACTAAGCATCTTATGAAATTAAATTTAAAACACTATAATCTTGATGATGCAACTTTATTTTTCAAGAAAGTTGGAAAAACTATATTCTTTCTTGTAGTATATGTAGTTGATCAATTTATAACAAGGAACAATGAAAAGTATATTACATCCATAAATAAAGAGTTGAAGGAAATAATGAGATGATGATTTGGAATACCTTCACTACTACTTAGGCTTTGAAGTGATCCGACATCCAAGTTATTTATTCCTCTCTCAAAAGAAGTACATTGGAGAATTGTTGAACAAGTTTGTCATGGTTGAATACAATCCTTTGTCCACTCCAATAGAACATAATCTAAATCTCACATCTAAAGAAGGAAATGAACTTGAGGATGCAACTAAGTATATATGTATGTATGTATGTATGTATGTATGTATGTATATATATATATATATATATATATATATATATATATATATATATATATATATATATATATATATATATATATATATATATATCTTGTGGGAAGTCTTATCTACCTCACCACTATCGGACCATAAATTTCATTTGTTGTTGGAATCCTTTCCAGATTTATGAAAATTCCTTATGGAGTACATTGGTATGCTACAAAATAATTTTAAAGTACTTGAAAGGAACTCAAGACTTTGGTCTCAAATATTCATAGGCGCATGACTTCAGCATGATTGGATATTATGATTTAGAATTTCATGGAGATAAGGAGAATGGAGTGTCTAATTTAGGTTATGTTATGGGTCATGGATAAGGAGTTGTCTCCTAGAGGTCATGCCAACATTTAATTCCAGCAGTCTCCTCAACATAGGCAAAATATGTGGCAGCTACAAAAGTAACCAAGGAGATTGTGTGGCTCGAAAAAATTCTTAAAAACTTGTAGGAGAAAAAAGTGAACTCTACTCCCCTTTTGTCCAACAATACTACTACAATTAAGTTGGCCAAGGATCCAAAATTCCATGATCAAACTAAACAGATCAACACAAAGTATCATTTGATTTGACATCATGTAGAGGCCAAGACTATTCATCCACGAAATTGTTCCAAAAATGAGAAAAGTGAAAACATATTCAACAAGGCACTTGGAAGTGAAAAGTTTGAAAGATTCGAAATGATGCTTGGACTCACAAACATGCCTTCAAATTAAGGCGGGGGGGTGGGACACCTGATTCTTAGGGATTATGTGAGAATTTTGTAAATATGTAAAATAAGAGTTAGAATAGGAAGAGACCTTGGAATATGAATTCCAAAGGTCGCACCTCCTCTTGTTATATATGTTAGGTATAAAATCTTGGATAAGTGTTCCAAAATATTACTCATTAAGGTTGGTGACAAAATCGCCTAACAACAAAAAGAAAAAAGGAAAAATAGCTCCAAAAACTTGAAATCTTCAACAATTATCTTCAGATCTATGGAAAATATTAGAGAAAACCTGCAAAAAACTTATGGAACCTGGAAATATATGCCAAAAACTAGAAAAGATAACATAATGGAAAGATTTTTAATTTTATTAATTAAAGATATCACCGATAGAGCAGAACATAAGTGACTTGGGTCTTTAATGTCCTCCTCCATGGGAGGGTTCTTTTGTGTCCCTACGCTTCATATAGTTACTTCTCTCTCCTCTAGTTACAAGTGGGAAAAAGAAGAAAAACAAAAGAACTCAATGTGGAGAGATCAAGAGTTATGTGATCAGAGTGACAATGATGACAATGATCATGTGTGTGAGGCGAGGGAAAAACCTCTCTATTTATAATAAAATGCTAGATTAGACCAGATCTATTCAAATAATCAAATATTTGGTTGGAATATCAAGATCTAACTGTCATGAGCATTTTACTATTTTTGGGAGAAGAAAAGATCAGAGAAATAGTCAAGAATATTTATTTAGTTAACTAACTCAAATAATAATGATTAATTGAGTTAATTAATAGAAAAGGTTTAAATAATTAATAAACGAAAATGTTTTATTAACTATTTCTAGAAGATATTGTCAAAATAAGTTAGAAATAATTACTAAATAATTATTTGATAATTATTTCATGGAGAAAAGTGAAATTATTAAGGAATAATAAATAAATAATGTTTTATTTAATTATTCCTAGGTGATATGGTCAAAATGGGTTAGAAATAGTTACTAAATAGTCCTTAATGTTTTTAATAATAATGGATATACTACCAGTGTCTTAAAGCTTTCCTTAAAGCTAACAAAGGTCCTGAGATTAAAAAAGAATTGAGAGATCAATTTTCAAGGGTACATCTTCCATTTATCCAGGGGACCACTAACATGATTACAAGGATCCTGAGGAAACATAAGGTTCCCTCGACATTTAGTTCCTTAATCATTCAGAGCTCTCTAAGAGCAGTGAAGGACTCTGTGGACCCTAAAAATGGAAAGGTGTTTACGTCATCCCATGTTCCTGTGGCACTCCCTACATTGGTGAAATTGATCGCTCAATAAATCAAAGGATTCATGAGCATACAATCGACGTCAAACATGGGAGGACCCGCTCCTCAGCTTTGGCAGAATATGCAGGAAAGACAAAACATCATATCTACATTGAAGAGGCCAAGGTCGTTGCAAAGATTGTTAATTTCATCATCGTAATTTTAAGGAGGCCATATAAATTGAAAGGAGGCCAAGCAATTTGAATAGAGACAATTGTTGAAAAGTTAACAGGTGTTGGATCCCTACCTTGTCTTCTTAAATTTTTATTTAATAATTTTGTATTATTTATTTAAATAATTGTCTAATTTTTTAATCCTTAATTTTATATTTATTTACTTTAATTTCCTTCATTAATTTAATTCTTTTTATCCTTTTTATTACTATTATTCCCTTTAACATGTTCATTTTAATTTTATTAAATAATATTATTCTTTCTCAATTTTCATCTCACTCCCTATCTTGACTTTCTCTTTTGAACAATTAGAATTAGAATTGTTCTTTTATTTCATATGATTTATTTAATCATATATTTATACTCATTTCTTACCTCAATGTTTTAGATTAGTTAGATTTATTATTTTGATTATTTAAGTTTGATCAAATTATTATTTTATTATTATTTAATTTTATATATTTCTATTTTATTATTGGTTTACAATTTATTACATTAGAATTTTTTTTAGGTTAAATATCTTTCTTGATTTAATATTAACGGTTATGTTCTAAAAATTACTTTCTTTATATTAAAATATTCCTTATTAATAAATAATAATTTTTTAGTCAAAATTAATTGTTATATTCTAACAGTTAAAAAAATAGTTTTCTATATCTATTTAATTTGATGTCAAGATCCGTTTCTTTATCTTGTTGTGACGATGAATCACACTAGATGGTTCGAAATGCGTCGACAAATTGTTTCTCATGTGATTTTTACTGAAAGATTTCTCAACAATGATTTAATAATTATTTCGAGGGAAAAAAAGTGAAAAGCTTAAAGAATAATAAATAAATAATGATTTATTTAATTATTCCTATGGATGGGTGAAAATATTTTTAATTATTTTCCCAAAATGGGTAAATATGAAAATAACATGAAATTAATTAAATAGGTTTATGGGTTATTTTCAAGTGGGTAAATTAATAAAACATAAATAATTTAGGAAAAATGGTTCTCTAAATTATTTCCTAAAGTGAAAGTGGGTTTTAATGTGTGAAACTCATACTACATGGATTAATTCATTCATCCTAGTGGAAAACGACTAGGTGATGACTTTTTGAGTGATAACAATATAATCATGTTTACATTAATACAAACATGCATTCAAGAGTTATTCCTTGGCCTGATTGGATTTGAGCTTATTTGTCAAGGTCATTTTCTTGCTAATTTTCTCACTCTGGTGGAGTCTTACATGTGTATCGAATTTATATTTAGCCATATTCGTATCGAAAATGTGAGAAATCAAATGATCCTTCATTATTTCCAAAATCACCATCTTGGATTTAACCTCCTCCTTTTCCCTGGTTTCTAACTATTATGGATTTATCAGTAATGGAATTTCATGCTCATTAATATCTTAGAGATTGTTTTCCTCCAACAAAAATGTAAACCCTAGCTTCCAATGAATAGAAATTTGAAGCTCCATCCAACCTATCCTCAAATATAAGACTTGTTGCTACCATCTTTCCAAATCTAAAAAAAAATTCAAACAAAAAACACAGTTCTTCAAGCAACCGGTAAGAAAAAAACAACTCTTGATTTTCAGATCTAATAGATTTGTTGTTGTAAATACTTGGAATATTCAATCAGAGACCCAATTATGATACCATGTTAAAAAAAATTGCAAACCCTAGGTGAATAACATCCTTATGATATTAAATTTTTTGACCATGGAATTATCACATAATTTCTAGAAAAAATAAATTAGTAAAAGAAAAATAAATTTCCAAATATAAGGACAAATTTTCCTTCCCTTCAAATCATTCTTTTTATTAAAAGTATTACAAACATACAAGGGCTTCCCACTCTAGGAAACATAGTCCACTAGAAAAAAAAATGAACGCTGCAGAAACCATTCGTCCTCTACCACATTGTCATATGGCCTTGTATCGCCAATTCATGTAGCTCCCAATACAATAGATCCATACAATTGGGAAAAACCCCTACACCTTGTCTATGCATCTAGATTGCATAACACCTTTCTAGGTCAATATCCTCGTACATATGGCCCTATACGAAAGCTCCTGAAATATTATGGCTCTCTCTATGAACTGGTTGAGTATGACACCCTTAATATTTATTGCATTGTCGAATTTTCTTCCTCGACTGGCATAGTCAATGAAATCGTTTGTCTCTCTATGAAATTGAGCTACTATGTCAATCCCTGGTATATTTCATTCCTTTATAATTGAGTTAATAGCTAAATATCTACAACCCTAACGAATTATTAATTCACTATAATTATATATTATTTTTAATTATATATATAGATATAGATATAATTATAATTTTTAATTACACGAACACTGTGGGGATAAAGATCAATCAAAAACATAATCAAAAAAATTAACAAGTGCCTTTCGCTCCCTCGTGTCATTGTTTTATTTTAGTAAGTTACAACACACAATAAGATCATTAGGATACTTTCCCTTTCAAAAATTGTAATGAATCAATTGCAATAAATAACACCGTCCTTATTTTAATGAATTGCGCTTTAGTGCACATTTTTTTCCTTTTCAAAAATTGTAATGAATCAATTGCAATAAATAATACCGTCCTTATTTTAATGAATTGCGCTTTAGTGCACATTTTTTTTTTTAATTTGAAAGAACAAGCTGTTACGCAATAAAATCCTTACTTTAAAGGCATAAATTCAATGTGTTTTACTGAGTCATCACACTAAGGAACACAATCTTTTTTTCAGTACGTCTAAGGAACACAATCCTTATTTAAAGTATATTATGGATGACATTCAATAATATAAAGTTAATATATTGTTTCGATAATGATGTTGTTTATGTTCTTTTCACAAAATACTTTTTAATGGTATTATTCAATGTAAACCTATTAGGATTTAAAACATTAAAATAATTATGATATTTTGAAAGAATAATTTCGGTGTAAATCATAAGTTGTTTTGAATCACACTAGTTGGTTTGAAACGCGTCGATAAATGTCTATCTACATGTGATTTACGCCAAAGTTATTCTTTTAAATATTATGGATCACAGAAGCCTCAATTCAATTATGATAATTATGAATTTTATGAATTTTATATGTTAAAGATTTTGAAATATAATTATATTGAAAAATTGGATAAATTATATTAAAATGGAGTGATGCTCATTTTCAATATATATATATATATATAGATATATAGGAAATCAATTTTAGTATAAAAATCATCAACATTAATTTCTTTAAAATTAAAATTAATAAATTAAATATGTTAAAATTCTAATTATATTATATTTATAAATAAAATTATAAAATTAAATTTTATATATATATATGAAATTTAGTATATTTTAAATCAATTTAAATTATATATGAAGTGTTAGGTAAACTATGAGATTTATAGTTTAAATTTTTTAATGAATATGTGTTTGTAGAAGGGGTGTATATAGGTACTTAAAAGTAGAGAACCTTGTATTAACTCGTAAATACACAAAAAGATTACGAAGACTTGATCCAGAATTTATTTGGTATTGAGTTAGTCAATTTTCATAGTTATCAAGACTTTATAATTCGTAATGGCGTAATCAAGTGACCAAAGTCCAACTAAATGACTTGTATTCATGGACTCGGCAGTAGCATTGTGAATTATGTGATATTCAATATCCTTGTTTCTAATCAGATTGTAAATTTTGACCTCTTAAATAATCGTGAGCCCGACTCTAATCATAAGCCTTTAACCTTCAACTCTAAAGTTTGTAATGCACAAAAGCCAGAAGCAAAAGAATTGTGAAAATCCAAGGCACTTGCTTTTTGACAAAAGTAAAATGGATATCTTCTTAAATTATTTAAAAAGGGATTTGCACCTTTTAACTTTTAATGATATCATCATAAACCTCTATCATAATTTTACTATATCCTCTTTGCTTTCATTAGCAAGTTCTCTATCGAGGTTTCTACCAACCCTTGGTATGGTCAGGATTGCAAAATTTCTAGAAAAGTAATTAAGGAGGCTCCTAACAAATCTTGAAAGCTTGATAAGATAAATATGTAAAAAACTATTATTAAATGGAAGAAAACACACTATATAAATAGAAAGAAAGAACAACTAGTGCGCCTACTAAATCTTATCCTAGAAATTTTTGGAGAGAAATTATAATTCGTAAAACTAAATAAAATAATATGATTCCCTTGATGACGCGGAATTCCTACCTTAGAAACATTCATGTGTCCCTTAAATCCATGGACATCGTTTTGAATGCCCATATAGAGGATGCTATCTTTTCTTTGGAAGACATTGAGTTTGGGGTTAAGTAGCTTGATAATGAGAAAAATAAGGATATTGAAGACAACCATGTTGAACTTTTTAAAATGGGAGGGCCTATCCTCATCCCTCACATACACAAGCTCTTTAACTTGGTTGTGAAACAAAGCTTCCCTAAGCCTTAGACAGAGAGCCTTAATATGCCTATCTTTAAAATTAGCGATAAAATCATTCATTCTAATCATATGACCATTATGATTAGTCACACTTTAGTCAAGCTATACAAAATTATTTTGGAAAATAAGATTAGCTTATGGATAGAAATTCATAGTAAAAGAGGTCAAGAGAAAGTTTGATTTAGGAGATGTCATTCACTTATGGACCACCTTGTTACTCTTAGGATCATTGTAGAAGAATTTCGTAATAATAAAACCAATATCTTATGTTGTTTCATTGACTTATACAAGCTTTTGACATTGTTCCTAGGACAAATCCATGGAAGAGGCTAGAAGAGATAATGGTTCCTCTCGAGTTGAGGGTTGATGTAACAAGGCTATATGAATGTTATTTCCAAGCTTAGGACCACTAAGGGCTCATAAGAAGAAATTAAATCAATATCTGAGTCAAGCAAGGTGTCCCCTTATCCCCTACCTTTTTTGGCATATGCATTGATAAGCTATAAGAGCATTTAAAAGATACATATTGTGTTGGGCCCATGGTGACCGGTATAATCATATCTCTTCTCCTTTATGGTAATGATATTATTCTCTTGGCAAGGATCCATGACAATCTTTGAAAGCAACTAACAATCCTCTAATATTTATGCTCTAAGATGGGTATGACTATTAATACTAACCAAATTAAATTCATGATAACGAAATCCAAAAAGTTGACATATGATACTTTCATATATGACAACAACTACTTGGAGGGAGTTCCTTCACACAAATATCTTGGAATCGATATCCATCACAAGCTCAATTGGAATTATTGATACATAAAACGCTCAAATGGAATTATAGCATTAAGAAATGGACAAATGGAGGATGGAAATCTTACTATGGGTTTGAAAACAACTGTAAGTTAGGATATTTTTTTTGGAATTATGTATAATATGTTGTCCTTGATGGAAACCTACATGTCAAATATGTACTTGATGTCAACCTAGTTATAATATGATGTGTTGTCCTTGATGATTATAGAACTGTTGTAGATGACATGAATATTGGTACAAGTATTGCAAAATGAGGAAGTGTATTAGAAGCCTTGTCACAGGTTTAATTTGAGAAAACATGAAAATGTGAAGTTAGAAAAGTATACATGACCTCTGTGAAGCAAATTCACATACATATGCAAGTTTAAAGAAAAAAATTTCGTGAATGCGGCCCTACTCATGGAAAATAGAAAACCATGAGCTTTTCCCATGGTAATCTCTAACAATTTTGTGACCACAAAAAATATTTGATCCTGTCAAACAATTACTAACAACAAATCCAAGGGATTTACCTATGGTAGTGGCAAGGAAAATAACTATAAAAGGAAAAGGAGATCAAGGAGTTGTGTGTGCATTTGATGGAGTATTCATGTGTGATCTGATCTGGAACATGTGTGCACCAGGGAGAAAGGAGAAGGCTCATATATGAAAGATCTGAAAGTGTATTGGAAAGCTAATGGATATGCTTGATTGGTTTTCTTATTGCATATGAAATTATGGGAAAATATTTAATATATGTGTTTATAATAGAGCTATGATCTGATCTGTGATTCTGATAGTTTATATGCAGGACAAAGATAATGTTTGTAGAGAGGGTTTGATGTGTTTATTGATTAATGTGTTGAGATATGTACGTAGGTTGTATTCCTAAATGTCATGTACATATGTAGATCTTCTTTAGAATAGTCACATATACTATCTGAATTAATGCGGGTTGATTAAATTAGTTGCTTTTTGTTGGTTCTGGTTGATTGTTATCACTTTGATGTATGAAAGTGTTTAAATGACAATTGTTTTGTTATTGATTAGTGAGTATATTTATGGTTGATGAGAATTTGTTGGCTTGGAAATTGGCATCTTGATAAAGTTGTTGAAGGGAAGGTTGAATTGCTTTTCTTACATCAAATATTGTATTCATAGGTTGTGTTTGTTGCAAAGAAATTTTGACAAAAATTATGACTTGGTGAATAATGATTGGAGATATGTACGTTGGTTTTATGCATACGAAGCGTGTATATATGCAGATCCGCTTAATAACAGTTGTGTATATATTTTGACTTGAGTATGGACAGAATGGTACTGCTTGATTATGACAGTGAACGAGTCTTGTATTGTTTGTTGGTTGTATTCATAAGTATGTTTGTTGTGGTATTGATGAGTAAAGAATTTGATTTAGATTTGGCTTGGTATATCAGTTATTAGGCTGCAAAAGGGTGTTTGGTATCTTGGTATTCAGTGAGCATGTTCATTTGATCTGTATTTAGTGATTCTTTGTTTGGTTTTAGCATGGTATTCAATATTTGAGCTTATTGTTGGGTGTGGATCCAATTTGAAAATATGATGAAAGGTGGCCTATAGGTTTTGGTTTGAGTTAGGTGGATCTAGTATGAAATACTATGAAACGTGGTCTAGAGAGTTGCTGAGGGTTGGATCCTTCAATAAGGGATTCAAAGCTTCCTTCCGGTAGGAGCTATTAAACTTGATCAGGGGGTAGTATCTCCCTTCCAATAGGAGCTAGAGAACGAGTGGAGGTTGTAGCCTCCTGCAAGTAGGAGCTTGCATGTTGGAAAGAGTTTGCACTAGTACAAAATGTAATAACACATTCTTTATAATAAAAGAAGAAGAGAGATCGACAACAATGGTGGTTTTCTCCCACATTGGGTTTCCACCTAAAATCTTGGTTTCCATATGTATTGATGTGTTTCATATGTGTTATGATTTTTCTTCTCTTTATTTCTCATGGTGAATATCTAATGAAATAATGATGAAATGGTTAATTTAAACAACTGATGGAAATTGTGAAAAAATAGTAATTTTCACATACGCGACTTCCATTCACTGAAGGCACATACACATGCGAGTTGTCTGAATAACAATAGCGTATACTTCTCTGTAATTGAAATTGAATATTAAGTGAAATAAAAATACCAATTAACCCCCCCCCCCCCCCCCTTCCCCCATTATTTTTCGCAATAATCTTTGGATTTGGGATAAAAGGAAACTCCTCTTTGAGGCTCTTGTTACTCCTGCTATTTTATATGGATGTGAGGTTTGGGGTTGCAATATCTCTAGAGTGCCATGAAGGAAGATAGAACAAATTCAAAAGTAGTTTATAACTTATAATCTCAAAATTAAAAGAAATACTCCATATCTTATCTTCTTGATTGAAACAAACATTTCTCCCATTGAAAGCATGACTATGACTATGTATCTTATGTATAAGAAGAAATTAAACAACTTGGTAACCAAAATGTTTCCCAAAATTGCTTCTAACTCTAAGCCAAAACCCCTACCTTTGGCATAAGGAGGGATGGTATAAGGATTCCTAGTCCTAATTTGACCATTGGGGATTAAGGAGATCATTTTGCAAAATAAGGATAATATTAAAAATATTATTACTTCAAAATTTAAGGAGAAATTGTGGGGTGATAAAGAGTTAAAGGGAAAAGGGAAACTAAGATATTATAAGGAGGTGATTAACCTAAATCTTGAAAATCAAAAGTATCTCTTTATCTTGACTAATGTTAAGAAGAAAATGAACATTTTTAAAATAAGAACAAATTCTCATGACCTTCAAAGTCAAATTGGGCATTGGTCAATTCCTAAATCACCATGGACAAGATTTTGTTACCTTTGCTACACAAATAGGGTAGAAGATGAAAAACACTCACTCTTAGATCGTCCATCTTATACTCACTTTCAATTTAATTTTAAAAATATTTGTCACACTGTTAACCTTCTTGACCTTTTAGGTAAACAAAATTATGGTGGTCTTGGAATGATTCTCTTAATGCTTTTAGAGCATAGAAATAAAATGCTAAAAAATTGTGAATAAGTCGAAGCCTAGAGCAGAACTTGCCTCATGAAAGGATGTGAGTGCGTATAACTACTTGCCTTATGACATTCTCTTTTTTCAGGAAGGCATAGCCCATACCATACCATCACATATCACTCCTCCAGCAACACAACTTAGGGCTTGTTTCCTATCCAACCCTAGAGCAATACTATAGAACTAGATGCCATTCTATCTCTTTAACCATTAGGTGCTCAGCGATACCATATCAATCAATTTTAATAGACATTAATCATAATCATTATAATTGTATTTTAAATATATAAAATATAGTTTATAAATATAATATTTAAATTTTGAAAATGTTATTAATATATTTATTTATTTTTAAATTGCTTTACCACTTAAAATCAAAGGTAAAATAATTGATATAAATCCTTTTATTAAGTCTAAATTTTTAATTACAATTTTTTTTTCAATTAAAAGCTTATTTTATTATTAGCTTTTTTTATTTAACTATTTTAAAATATATGTAAATAAATTATACATTCTTGTTAATTATGGTTCTTACATCATTAAACTCATTTTTTTATTTAAAATATGTTCCATTTAACTATAAATATGGAATTCATGAAGGTTCAAGTAAAACCTTTTACTTTTACTTCCATTGACTTGGTTTAATGGATGTTTCCCATTCCTAGTTTGAACTCTTTGCTGCCCTCTCATCTCCAGTGTGGTTTTTAATCATGATACTCAGAAATGAGGGGTGACTTCTTTGACATCAATGGTAATCTATATCCAAATCACATACTTTAACATTCTTTTCAAAACAATTTTATAAATCATCTTAATATGTTTCTAGCACGTGGATCTGTGGATTTGTCGTTTTGGGTACACATCCCTTAGATGCCTTGTTCCTAGAAAGACACCACTTGCTAGGTTTCCATAATCAAATTCTTGAATCCATTAATAATGATTATACACTATAATGTTTTAGTCTAATAAATTTTTAGACAATTCAAGATGTATATAGAGTTTGACACACAAAAATTTACTTATTGCTTTGGCATATGTCAAACTCAAGAAATCTCCAACGAAATCTCCATCTAAAGATAACCCTTACCCTTCAACTTTAAAGTCGTGAATTTGTCAATAGTTATTATACTCTATGATACTCTAATTTAATAGACCTTCACCAATTATTATACACACACACTATGATTTACTTATTACTTTGGCATATGTCAATCTCAAGAGATCTTAAGAGATCTTCTATGGGAATCATTGGTACCTTATAAAATTTCAGCATCCACTAAAATTGATATTTTACAAAATGGAGATAGTGAAAGAGACATTTTAGTGGCGTTGAAGTTTGAAAAGCCAATACTACTTCCTAGCCATAATTCTCCTTTTATAGCCCTTTTATAGTATTTTAATTTATATGTTTTCTTAAATTTAATAAGAAAATTTATTATATTACAATTTTTTTCTCTCTTTCCTTGTTATATAAGAAATTAAACTAGATAACATACATTAAGTTATTGTTAAAAATATTTATACCTAAAATGAGGGGTTTTATAACTATATATTTAAATTTACGTTAGTTATGGACACCTTCTCACCACTTTGTCACCAATTATATGTAATAGATTAACTTGGATAGAGTTAGTATAGAAGAGATTATTTATGCACCACTTTATCACTCTATAACATAGTGAAATGCCCAATCGTAACATCTCTTATTCTACCTCTACTCTTTGTAATAATAATTGTGACTCCATTACCAGTGTGGGGAAAACCATGACTGGATAAACCTCTAATTACACACCTGATAATTATTATTGAAAACTAATTAATTAATTAACACAACTTAGGAAGGTACAACCTTACAGATCCTTGGTCAGAGGGAAGCTTGCTTGTGCACCTGTTTTGAAAAATCCATAACCCATACCTTGTCGAAATTAATGTCGTAGTTGCTTGCATACTTAGGAAGCCATTACCTAGCATAATTTTAGTATGATACGATTGGACAGGAACTAGGTTGCTACCAATCATTAAGAGATTGGACTAGGGCAGTAGAAGAATAGGGTGACAACCATTCCTTTTCCCCTCTCGCAAATCGAGGAGACAACAAAAAAGTACAACCCTTAAAGCAAGTCAAGTATGAGCTAAGTGGTGCCTTGGGAAAAACACATCAAATATCCAAGTTAGGAAATCTTAGTTGCACGAAGGGATGCATATTACCTATTTATACACATAGAAAAGGACACTCACAAATGGATGGATATACTCATTTGGATTCACCCTCTCAATCTCACTTGTTTTGGCTTATACTCTCTCCCTGTTTAAAATATTTATTTTGGGACCGATTGTTGGTCGTGCACGGAAAGTGATTTTCTTCTCCTTTTGAGTTTTGTTATGAGGAAATTCATATCCCTTGGAGAGATTTTTTGGTCTCACTTTGGTTCTCTATCTCACTCTCTCCTGCTCTTTATCTTATTGGCACACACTGGTTATATTTTTTATTAAAAGGCCTTCAAGATTGATTCTAGGTGGTGTGTAGTTGTAGGGCATGACATAGTTGACTAGGCAACAATGAAGTTGATTATTGAGCTTGTAAACTGGAGTTGGTGCTCTATGACCTTGAGTTTGTGCTCCATGACCTTGGGTGTTAATCCCTATGACTATGTTTGAGACCATGGACCTCCTTCTTTAAGCCTAGGTGGTCTATATGAAACTCAATGAATGAACAAAACTCTGGTGTAAACTTTCCCTATGTAATCATTTCCTCATACTCCAGATTTGGCTCGGGGGTCGTTAGCTACAAGAAAGGTTGCAGTGTAGCTCACTTATGGTTGGGTGGAGAGTGGAAGCTCCACCTTTAGTTTCCATCCAATTTAATTCATACAAATAAGTATAATGATTTAAGAATATTTGATTATGAGTTATGATAGTGTTTATTTATGTTATTGGCTAATATTTGGTTCTATAAGATTTATGAAGGAACATTTGAAATAATTGGATGTTCATGGTAGACAAGTTGTCTTATATGTCTCTATTTTTAATTTGACTTCTAACACTATGTGATTGTTATCATCTTCATGAACTACAAGGATAGTTATATAATTGTGACTGATTATCTGAGGTCACTCAACTAACTTGTTATTACATGTATTTCCAGTCATCTCACATGTTCACGAATTTGACAGCTTATGGCCATAACCATGATTGTAGGTCACCTTACATGTTATGAGTTTAATTTATGTGGTGGATGCTAAATGAGTACCTTTTTAGAACTTATGGCCACTTAGCCTATGATGATGTGATGATTCCATGAGCTCATGTACAATTATATATTGTTGTAACATTATGAGATTTACTATTCAAAACATGTTATGTAGCTATCTTGTGTAATAATGTAAACTAAATGTCTCCTTGAAAATGAATGAATAAATCCTAATTCATTGACCTGTAATAGATATTAGAGATAAATTGCCTTGCATATCCCATCTTCTTCAGTGTTGAAGTTGGTACAAATGACCTTAGCAGCCATTCCTTTCTCTTAGTTGTGGACCTAATGTAGTTTGGGTTCTAATGGAGCCCCTTCATTTTATTCTAGAATGGTACAATACTTATAAAAGTCTTTTCTCGGGCCCTAGTCATCATTCTCAAGAGATTTTGTGTTCATGCAGTGCCCTCTGCCTTAATAAATTTCCCCCAAATTCCCCTTTTTCTGTATTTCTATGATTTGCTACAAAAATTCGATGAATCTAGGTATCTGCAGGTAGCAAAGGCCAACACACCTATGAGGAGGTTGTATCACCACAAGGCCAGATCTTTATTTCTTTAAGCCGATGGTATTTAGGTATCTAGGGGTCTAACTCGATAAGGGAAGGATCTTTTGATCCATGTGGATATTGGTGTCCACCCACCTATTCCACCATCTCCATTCAGTTTCAACAATTTCATTTATTATAGAAATATTTACTATTTTTATCATTTTTTTCGGTCTTGAACTTCTGGAGTTATTTTGACCCCCCTAATCGATGGTTTTTTTGGATTTGCAGCAAATCCTGTAGCACTCAGAGAAATATTTCCAACGAGGTATCGTACGCACCAAACAAATATCATATGACCAAGTTACAATCCCAGGAAGTTGGTTGCCTAACTAACCCCAATGAGGCCTCTAAACTCTTGGCATTATATCTCATGGGGTGGTTTTAGTTGTTTAGGGTTTCCCTTTGTTGTTCAATAATAAAAAGGCCCTTGAGCCTTGTTGTAACACATTTAGAGGCATGTAGCCACCACATCTCTTCTCAGAGATAAGATACCATAACCTGAACTAGTTTATTTTCCATTCTGCTTGTAAGCATATTTCATTTATTTTATATTAATGAATTTAAGTTTTATTTCTACTGCATCTCTTTGTTTATGTTTATATCTATATTATATTGCATTCCTACATAAGTCCAGATTAGTGGTATCAGAATGGTCTTCTCTTTCTCTGTTCTTATTTCTATGTCTAGAACGAGGTCAGGATATAAGGAGTTAGGGATCGAACTATGAACTGTTTGACCCTTGGCAAGACTAGCCTCGCAAACCCTGAAGGCCTCCGATGGCAGAAAACAAGAAAGACGAGGGAGCAAGAGATCCTTTCAAAATATTTCTTAAGGAAGCCCTCCAACAATAAAGGAACATGATGATGGATAACTTTGCCTAGATCCTTCGACATTTATGCACAAGTGACACATCTTCATCCAGTAGCCACTCTGGAGGTGCCACTCCCTTTAAGGTACATGTCAACTTTTACATTCCAATATTTGAAGGCCAGATAGATGCACAGACATCGTATATAGATGGCTAAATATGTTGGAAGGATATTTTTCAGTTCATGACTTTTCCAATCAAGAAAAGATTACTTTTGCACTCCTCAAAGGCTCCCTCATGTCAAGGACTAGTAGGAAACTTATTGTGAACAAAAGGACAAGAGGAAACCCTCACTATTTTTAGTTGCACCCACTTGGAATTCTTTCTGAGACACCATCAAGGAAAATTACCCTATTGGGAGTTATGAAGATAAATACATAAAGTGGACCATGCTACGGCAAGGCACGGACCAAGACGTGCTAGAGTTCACAAATATTTTTCATACCCTTCGCACTAATTTGGGTATCAAGGATTATGAGTAGCATTTGGTACTCAAGTACTGCAACTTTCTACACAAGTACATATTGGATGAGAAGGAGTTCTTGGACATCTCCTCGCTTGGTGCTTCCTATTGATACATTGTCAAGATCGAGCATAAATTTAAACATAATAAGCAAGACTTTGGATTTGTGAATCTGAAGTAAGGGATAAGTGCCCCCAAACCATAGAACAAAGGAAAAATCCAAGGCAAGGCGACATAAGACAACCTGTTGAAGCCAAAAGCAAAGAACGGGACCATGAAGACAAAGGACACAGGAAAATGATGTGAGTTCCATAAGAGCCCCAATCACAACACAAGTGAGTGTCGAGCTAAGTAATCACTAGTGGTCGAGCTAAAGGCTTCTGAATCATATGTTTGTTTCAACTCTAAGTTAGAACCCAACAAGGGAAATGGAAAAGGGAAGCAGATTATTGATGCGAAACCCAGTGCCACAGTTACCACCACCAAGATCCAGAAGATTGAGCCCGAAGATCCAGAGGAAGGGGAGAAACTATTCCACTCACAGATGTGGGTGAAGGGTTCTTCGTTGCAGTTCATTATCGACAATGGAAACAAAAAGAACCTCATTTCAACAGAGTTTTTGAAGCAGTTTGGCCTACCGACCACACCACACCCACAACCGTACACCATCAGGTGGCTTCACCAAGGACGAGATCTCTATGTTAGCCAACAGTTTCGACTTCCTAGCCGCATCAAGCCATTCATAGATAAGGTACTGTGTGATGTTGCTCCTCTTGAAATTTGTGATTTATTATTAGGTCAACCATACTTATGGAAGCATCATGAGGTGTATGAGTCTAGGTCTCACATTGTTATTATTTATTTGGGCAATAAGTTATACATGATACTGAAGTTAGCACCACCTACCGCCATCTCTTTGATCTCTGTAAAGCAATGGAATAAGATCAATTCCTAGAACGGGAAATTTGTCTTCCTGATTTGCCCTCATGGAAAGAAGAAAATTATGGCCACATCCACAACCTCCAAATAAGGATTCTTCGCATGACAACATCAGATGGACAAGGTCATGGAGGAGTACAAGGACATATTCACCTCACCCATAGGGGTACCCCTTCACTGTCAGGTCAATCACTCCATTGATCTAACCCTGGGTGTGCCTCTACCCAACGAGCTGATGTTTCGATGCTCTATTTTGAATAACGATGAAATTAAGAGGTAGATTCATGTGTTATTGTAGAAAGGGCACATTGGTCCAAGTCCATCACCCTATTGGAGCCCGATCATGTTGGTACATAAGAAAGATGACACCTGGAGACTATGTATTGACTATCAAGCACTTAATAAGATCGTTGTCTGGAATAGGTATCCAATCCCACAGATTGAGGAACTTCTGGACCAACTCAAAGGGGCCAAATATTTCAGGAAAATTTATTTCAAGTCTGGTTATCACTAGGTGTCAATCAAACCCTCTGAATGGAAGGTCTTTTCGAATGGTTGGTCATGCCTTTAGAGTTGATGAATTCCCTCCCAACCTTCATGAGGCTGATGGAAGACATCTTGCGCTCTTCACTGAATCATTTGTGGTAGTGTATTTGGATGAAATCCTAATCTTCAACCAGAGTTGGGAAGAGAACCTACACCATATTCGAGAGGTCCTCCAAACACTGCGACAACATAAGTTGTGTGCCAATTTGGAGAAATGCACTTTTGGTATGACCTAGGTTCAATATCTGGGGTAAATCATTGATGAGAAAGGTGTACATGTGGACCCAGCCAAGATACAATTTATTCAATATTGGCCAACCCCAACCAGTCTAACATAGCTACATAACTTTTTAGGTATTTCCAATTTCTACCACAGGTTCATGTTGGGTTTCTCTCATATCACTTGGCCTTTGAGTCAAGTCACCAAGGCCGGAGTGAATGAAAATTTCTTCTAATCTAAATCCTAGTAGAAGGCTTTTTCTGAGTTAAAAAATCTCCTCTGCTCTGCACCAGTGCTCACATTACTAGAACTACAACAACCATTTGAGATTGAGACATATGCCTCTAACTGTGATATCAAGGAAGTTCTTACTCAGCAGGGGAATCCGATCACATATCACAGTGAGACACTTTTAGACACAATATGAAAGTATCCCACCTATAAAAAAAGAGATGTATTCGATTGTGTATGCCTGCCAACAATGGAAGCATTACATTTTTGGGAAGGAAATGGTCATCCACATAAACAACTGACCCCTATAGTTCATATAGACACAAGGAAAATGGCAGAACGAGTGCCATTATAAATGGTCCACATATCTGCAATAGTTCCATTTGAACATCAAGTACAAGAAGCGAATCACCAATAATGTTGCAGACCCTCTTAGTCGACCACCAATTATGGTGTTGACCACTGTGCTCAACACTTGTGGACACGAGACTTTGGGATGGTCACACATTTAGAAGAGCAATCCAGAATTCAGCAACACATACCAAATGCTCCTAGAAGGCAAGCAAGTTCCAGATTTTTCACCTCTACAGCACACTGTTATGCCATTTAGGACACCTTTGTGTTCCTTCAAGTAAGAATGCCAAGAATATTTGGGAGGTGCACTACTATGGGGTTTCTGAACATTTCGGAGCATACAAAACAATGGCAGTGTTGCAAAAGTATTTTTATTGGTTGAACCTTTGACAGGATGTTGGGAAGTACATCAGATCCTACATTACATGTGTCATTTCCAAACTAACAATCAAGAAGCAAGGCCTATATACTCCTCTGACTACTCCTAGTCAGCCTTGGGAATATATCTCCATGGATTACATGTTGGGCTTCCCTTCTATTAATCATGGAAAGGACTATGTTTTCATGGTCATTGAAAGATTCTCTAAGATGACCATTCTGGCACCTTGCAAGAAGAGTATCACAACATAAGCTAATGCTAAGATATTCTTTGAACGAGTGTGAGTACACTTTGGGATCCCACATTCCATTATCTCATATCGGGACAACAGGTTCCTGAGTACATTTTAGTCAAGCCTCTCGTTGATGTTGGATACTAAGCTCACTAAGTTCAAGACATTCCACCCCAAACTGATGGCCAAACAGAGGTCGTCAACAGGATAATCGTGCACATTATGTGCATGTACAACTCGAAGCATCCACGCACATGGGATGAAAGCCTCCCCTAATTCTAGCACAACTACAATAGAGATCTCCATAGCTCAACTGGCCACAACCCGTTTTAGGTGGGATTAGGATTCCAACCACTATGTCCCATTGATGTGGCCATATCATTTGCAACTACTTAAGCATATTCAAATAATGTATATTCCAAAGATGACAGGGCTAACAACTTCATTCAGTTCATTCAACACATCCTCCAGTAGGTCCATGACATATTGGATAAAGCCAATGCTAAGTACAAGCAGTTTCATGATCAACATCGGGTGCCACAAGTTCCAAGTGGGTGAAAAAGTTTGGTTACATTTGCAGAAGGAGCGCCTTGTTGGGCCCCACCACAAGATTCACCCACTTCGATGTGGGTCATACACCATCACCAAGGTTGTAGGGGATAATGCCTTTGAGCTCAACATTCCATCGTCCCTTGGCCTGCACCCGACATTTAATGTGGAGCAACTACGACCATACTTTCCCCCATTGTTGGACATATTCGACGTTGCTGAGCAGCTGACACCAACAGAGCTCAACCCAAGCTACATAAAACAAGCCACAAATTATAGGATCATGGATACACAAATCAATAACACTCGCCAGCAAAGGATCCAACTATATCGAGTTGTCAAAGCATTCCAACTCCTTCACTAGGGCAAGTGGTTCACTAGGGACCAGGTTCAACAGAAATTTCCTCACCTCATGGAGGCTCTACATGCAATGGGGACCATTGCTTCCTAAGGGGGGAGGAATGATCCAAGTAGATATTTATGGCCACCCACCTATTCCACCTAGACCTCTAGTTGGTTTCATCAGTTTCTTTGATTATAGCAACATTTACTATTTTTAGCAATTTTTTTGGTCCTAAACTTCTGGAGCTATTTTAATACCCTAAACGGTGTTTTTTTGAGATCCACAGCAGGCCTTTAGCCATATGCTATGAGCCTATGATACTGTCACAAATCTTCTAGTACTTAGAAAGGTATTTCAAACGAGGTATCATATGCACCAAACAAAGATCATATGACCAAGTTACGACCCCGGGAAGTTGGTTGCCCAACCAACCCAAATGGGACCCACAAACTATTGGCGTTCAATCTTCTCAGGTAAGGGTTTTGGTTTTTTAGGGTTTCCCTTTGTTGTTAAATAATAAAAAGGCCCTTGAGCCTCATTGTAACACAGTTCAAAGGCATGTAGATGCCACATCTCTTCTCATAAATAAGCTACCATCACCCGAGCTAGTTTATTTCCATTCTTCTTGAAAGCATCTTTCAGGTCTTTGATATTAATGAAATGAAGTTTTATTTTTGCTGCATCTTTATGTTTATGTTTATATCTATATTCCATTACATTCCTTCATAAGCCCGAATTATCTTTTGAGCATGGCCCAGATATGTTGAGGGACCAAATATCCATTTTTATAAGTTGGTTATATCTAGGTCCAGATCCATTTGTCAAAATTTCATTATATCTAGAATTTGAGGAATTTGGTAGTAATGAGGGTGTTACCATGTGAGGCAGGTTTGTATTGTTGGTGAACCAGGTTTCATCCAATTTGTCCTGCACCAGACACGTTGCACGATGAGTGGATCTAGGATCCAGGGTGATAAGAGGATTTTGCATCCATGAAGGCCAGAACTTGGCCAAGGCTAGAACAAACTTAGATCCATAAATTTCGGGTTCTAGATGGGGATAACACTTTCCATATCGTTGAAATGTTGGATGTGAAGTGAATTGAACATAATGAAAAATCATTGCAAAACACAAAGGGGGAAGGTCTAGTGGGACCCATGCACCAAATTTGATGCAACAATACCACATGGACTACACCTAGGTGCCACATGTAATTACATTGATGATGTGCACCTCACATTATGTTGACATGACAGGGGCACATGGAACCATGACACAGCCCACCACTCACTTCTCCTTACCTTTATTCATCATTAAACATTGGGGGCGGTGAGGACCCTAGGTGGCATGACTTGGACATAACTGGGGTGGCCCTTTGTACTGAAATGTTGGAGTGATGTGGAGGCCACATGGGCACCACATGACCTTACTACTGCCCACCTCTCACCACTCACTGGCTGTCATTAAGACCTTTGTACATTACAATATATGATGGGTGTGATGATAACAGTTGGTTGACCTGACCATGGTTTTGATGTGAATCTATACCACTGCTCACTACCCAAAACTAAGAGTTGGTTGACCTGACCATGGTTTTGATGTTGATATGCGACGACAAGAAGGGGTTGGCTTGACCGTGGTTCTGACGTGGAACCTTGCCACCACCCACTGCTCGCCACTAAAAAATTTGTGCAAATGTAATGCATGATGGATGTGTCGATGAGGGTTGGCCAATTTGGTTATAGTTCCACCAAGGAACCTTGTTACCACCCTCTTCCATGACCATTTCACTCACTAAACAATGGAATAAGATACCAATTACAAGATGACTAATCCAACGTGACATGGGCCTATATACCCCATCTAGATTGGGGTTCGAAAAAAATGAATATAATGTGGGAAACCCCACAAACAGATGGGGGAGAGGACCCTATGGGCCCTACATTAGAGATGATGTGGTAGTGGCCACATGGATGTAACATATGGACCTATGATTAGGTGGACCCATGTTAATTTTATGTGGCAGTGCCATGTGGGCTACACGGGAGTGCCATGTGGATGCCACATGGCAGCCCAATGTTGATTTGGACTAATGTGATTGGTCGATCTTCAAGTGGGCATAAATTTTGATCCGAGAGTCAAGTTTAAATAAAATTTATATCATTAGAAAACATTAGTGAAGTAATAATGCATCTTTCTTCGCTCACTAAATTCATTGCATTTACAAAGTTACGAGTACTCAACCATAAGAAACACCATGAATACTTATCCATAATGAATACATGCCCACGAAACTTATTCGGAAGTGATTTTCTACCCAACTATATGAATAAGTTGTAGAATCCATACCTAAGTCATACCATGATACGACTAAGGTGATGAAACCTCTTAAGGACTCTAAAATTACTCAACCCAACCATCAGTCTCATGAGAAGCCAATTTTCATTACAAAGCTCTCCAGACCCCTTTCTAACACTTAGGTCAGTCATGACACTCTCTTCTACTACCTCACACAACACAAAGAAGACTCACACCTTCTCTGCTTAATTGTCCCTCAGAGTGCTCTTCCCTTCCAATGTTCTTCAATGTGAGTAGACTCGAGTCCAATCTATTATCTACCTTCTAGTAATAACCTAAGACAACTAAAACACATGACATCTAACTATCAATGAACAACAATTATGGGGTTGTAAGTGTAAAGGTATTATGTCAACTATTTTTACATGTTATTTCTCTCTAACCATCCTCTTATCTTGCACATTAGAAGTAATCTTTCCCAACATTTATGGGTTCTTATCATCCACAAACACATGGGAAATTTTTTCTATTTACAACCATAACAACCATCATAACAACAATGAAAATCATGGAGAACGTTCCCAACACAAGAGATATTTCCTCCACTCCTTGCCTATGAATGGTTTCCTCATTTCCATGATGGCCAAATTTGCATAGAATGTTCATAGATTTCGCATGGAAAAGAGAATGAGAGATTTTCCTTGTATAAGATCTCTCTATATTCCCAAGGATATGACAAATATGACACTTGTACTTAGACTGTAGTACTCAATTGTCAAAGATTGATGAGAATCTTATAAAGAAGTATGGGCAAAAAGGATAATATTCCAAAAAAAAAAGGTCAAATCAGCCATCAACCCTATTTCCTCTTCTTCCAATGTAATATCATGATCCCTTGTTGGGCCCTCAATCAATAATTTTTAGTGACTTTTTATTATTACATATTTTTCTTTTTACATATATATGAGCATATTATAGGAAATATACCCATCACTTTTTAAACTTCACCTACCATGATAGGACTCTTGACTGATCAAGCCTTAAACTTCATCTACCATGGTAAGACTCTTACTAATCAAGCCTTAACTTTTAGCTATGCATTCATAATATTTACAATGCAATTCATATGACTACCATGTATAAACATTATATCTCAACCCATATGATTTTGATTCCTTCATTTAAACCACATCATATAATTAATACATAACTTATTATATTCTAATTCAAAAACTAAACTTAAATATTAATAATTATTGATAACATTAAAAACTAATTAACTATCTTACAATCAAGTTGATATCTTAAGACTTTTTCATTATGAATAATTATAAATTATTGTTGTACTAAAACTTTCTTATTATAAAAATGGGTAATTTCCTATGCTATTACATATTAATGTAATCAATTTTTTAACACTATTAGTTTTCGTAATTTTTGCAAATTAAATTAGTGTTTTACTAACCTTTTCTTATTATAAAAATGTAATTTTCTATGTTATTACATATTAATGTAAGCGAAGTTTTAACATTATTAGTTTCCTTAACTTTTGCAAATTAAGGTCTTGGTTTAACAATTTTTTTTTTTTTGTGTTTTAATGAATGATTTTACTCTTTGTTATTATTATGTATCTATTTTTTTTTTTGACAAAAAATATTTGTCGCTTATTCATAATTTAATATTGAGAATTCAATTTTTGTTATTTTTTATTATTATTTAAATTTACTTATTTGTAAGGTGATTGGTTGAGGTTTTATTATGGGTGATGTTTAGAAACTTCTATTTTTCTATTAGTTAGTGATTTTTTTTTGTATTTAATTTTATTTCCATTTTATTTAATTTTTTTATTTTTATGGTTTTTCTTTTCTTTTTCTATTATTTCCATTTTCATGAATTATAGTTTTTTTTCCATATTTTCAATTTAAGATGACAAATTTTAAAGAGGAAAAAATATTAAAAAAAAAACCTCATATATATTTTTTCACTTTTAGTTTTATTACTATTTAATTTGACTTAAACTTTTTTTTGCTTTTTCTCTGATTTTTTTCTCTATCTTCAATTCCAATTCCATTAATCATAGGTTTTTTTGTTTGGTTAATTTTTAATTTTACTTTATTTTTTTCCCTTCAACTTTCTATAATTTTCTTTCCCTCGAAGCAATAATTATACAATAAATATTTAATTTCAATGAATATAATTAAATTAGTTTAAAAAAATCTAAAACTAAGGAATTAATAAAATTAAAACAAAACTCAAGTGTAATTTTCTCTCATTGTCTTATTTATACACATATCATTCTTCATTGTATTCATACCTTAAATACCTCTTGTCATATTGTCTGCACTTAAATATTAGAGATTTGGAAAATAAGAACTTGTGAAGTTAAAGTTGGCAATCTTTGTAATATTTTTTATTTATTTTGATTATTGTTCAATTTTTAGATTTCAATTAATCAATATTTTCTTATTATTTGTAGATCATGTGATTCTAACAGAGGCTAAAAACCTTTCATAGTGATGACTACCCCCCGACATGCAGTAACATCTCGAGCAGTGACAATGACTCTTGCGCCCAACCACTTATGTGTTGCCCAAAAGTCATTAATAACACCATTTATGTGTGTTGCACCCAGGGTGCGTGTGAAATTTCTATGAAATTATTATAGAAATTTAGTCGTTATTACTCATAATAGCGTTACTTAATTAATGGGTGGGGAGTAACTTTGTTTTAAAATAATTTTGGATGGAATAAATGAAGTATTTAAGCGGTTCTAAATGATTTTTATGAGAACGTATCTTTGTGTTTGTCACTGTTTTTAGTCAATAGTAATTATTCATTTTATATGGTGATGGATATTATTTTCAATTTCATAGTAAGCATGGAATAATTTAATCAAAACATGTATTTATAAACAATTAAAGCTTAATATTTGATTGGTGTTAAGATTTGTGTCTGAGAGAAATAATAAATTTTAGAGTTCTTTTTTTAGCTAACTATATTTTTATAATATCTTTCTAAGGCAATTAACAAGTTTTTATGTAAATTGAAGTTTTCAGACCTTTTTTATCATATTTTTAAAAGCAACCACAATGTAATATCCCTATGGTGAAAATCCTCGTAAAAACCCATACATTTACCAAGTGAAGATATTACCAATTTAATATATATATAAACATATTAAATATGTGGATAAGTTCTTGAGCGATTTGGCCAATAATTAGTTAGGGTTCGGTTCTTGATAACCACATTTTCACTCTTTTCTTGGTGGCTTTATGATTTAGAAAAGAATACCAAATAAAAACATGGTGTAGAGGACAAACAAATGAAGTTTATATCTACGGATGTTCTTTAGGTAAGGAAATATGGACTATATAGATATATATATATATATATATATATATATATATATATATATATATATATATATATATATATATATATATATATATATATATATATATATATATATGCCATGTGTGAATATTATTGGGCAGATACCCAACATTAGCAACTCTAGTGTGACATCTCCAGAGGTGTTGTGAAGGATAATGACCCCTAAAAGTGAAAATATTGAGTGGATATGACTGGGATTACACAAACAATCCCACTAAAAGAATGAATGGGCATAAGCTTGGTTGACAACGTCAAACAAAAGATCCCACCCAACGAAATTCATTAAAAGTGAAAATATTGAGTGGATATGACTGGCATTGCACAAACAATCACACTCAAAGAATGAATGGACATAAGCCCAATTGACAATGTCAAACAAAAGATCCCACCCAACAAAATTCCAGCTTAAACCATTAAAATCTTCCCTCTACACTCGATTGGGATCAACAAAATAATCTTCATTCGATGGGTTTGACCCGTGGATGGGGCTCGTCAGCCAATTCGAGTCATTCAAAGATATGTATCTTTTTTTACACTCAAAGGAACCCAATAACCCGCCTCACATGTAACTACTAGTAAACCTTTGTGGGTCTATGACCCGTCCTCCTCTCCGTAAACCAAGTCACAAATAAGGGGATTTCAACCTGGGTCTCTCGAATTTCAACGATTTCACATATCTCGGATTACCAATTAAACTTCCCCCGGGACGATAATTATCTCGCTTTATTAAAAATAATTTAAAAGTTTATTTACCCAAGATGAAATATGAAAAGTTAACTTTGTTATGTTTTTAAGAAAGATTGCTTATGCATCTTGTGTGTGAAAAACTATATGAATCAAGATTGTTCTCTTGGAAAGATTTACTTGATTCTTGTGCATTAAAAGAGAGATTAATATTCTTATATTTTTGGAAATATTTACTTGATTATGTTGCAAAAAAACAAAAAAGATATTTACTTGATTATGTTGCCAAAAAACAAAAAAGATATTATCTTTGTTCTCTTGATTCTTGTGCACTAAAAGAGAGATTAATCTTCTTGTATTTTTCGAAAGATTTACTCGATTATGTTGCAAAGAAAAAACAAAAAGAGATTATTCTTGTTATCTTCTTGGAAAGATTTCATGTAAATCATTCCATAAAGAGATAATTATTCATTCCTAAAAAACTAGGGATTTGTTATAAATCTTATGCATAAAATATAAATTAATGCATATGAACCCTGCACATAAAAGATAACGAAGGTTATGCTATTTTTAAATTGGAAAAGAATGCAAGAAAATTATGTGTGAAAAGTTAGGTTTTGTGTTGGGAATATTCACATAGTTTCTATTCATTACAGTTCTTGAAAGGGGATAAGTAGGTATAAATTTATGGTTAGATAGAATGGATAACTTTTGTGGAGGGGTTGTTGAAAGAGAACACATTGTTCTATGTTAAGTTATGGTAATTCTCATACAAGCATAGTAAAATTAAAATTGATTATACTTGTCTTTAGGAAAATAGTGCAGATAATTATCATTTGCATAAAAGATTAGCCATGTTATTTTAGAAACAATGCATGGTGAAAGATAAATTAGTTGTGCTAATTCTTTGAAAAAAAAAAATGAATTCTTGTGCATTAAATGATAAGAACGACAAATATTTTCTTGTAAGCTTACTTTTGAATCATGTGCATATAGAAAAGAACCCATGTTGCTTTTCAAAGAAGATTGTGTTTGTATGCATAGAAGGAATGGTGATTGTGTTAAAAGAACACATGTTTCATGCACAAAAAGATTTAAGAAGTCATGTTATTTTTCATAAAGAATGCATGTGAGTTTTTCTTGAGAAAAGATAAAGAAACTGAGTTATTTTATTAAAAAGAAAAAAATATTGCATGAAATTATGTGTGGGAAGTTAGACTATTAATTTCTTTGAAGTTATTCACATGATTCCTATGCATTAGATTCCTAAAGAGAACCACTAGACTCTTAAAGAGGAATATGTTCTTATTTTATTAGATTTTCTTGATGAGAAATATGCACAAAATAGAACTACCATGCTTGATATTTCTTGAGAAGAAATAAGTTCTTTGCATGCACCAAAATAGACTACTATGCTTGATATTTCTTGAGAGGAAATAAGTTATTTGCATGCACAAAATAGAAATACTATGTTTAATATTTCTTGAAAAGAAATATGTTATTTTTTGCACGAAAAATAGAAATATTGTGTTTGATCTCTTGAAAAGAAATATAATCTTTGCATCCATGAAAAGTACATCTATGATGTTGGTTTCTTTGAAAAGAAATAATAACTAACAGGTTAGTTATCTTTTAGAACAGAACATGTAATTGCATGTACAATAGACCTTGTAAATAGCTCTATCCTGGAAAGGATGCTTTTGGAAAAGGGACCTGCATTTGCATGCATGGTAATGGTATCTATTAAGTTAGTTTTCCCTTAGAATGGGGCATGCATTTGCATGCATAATAATAATAGTAATAGTAATATATATATATATATATATATATATATATATATATATATATATATATATATATATATATATATATATATATATATATATATATACATTGGAAAGATTACTTAGTTACATGCACAAAGAAAAACTGAGGGGCTAACTTTCTTTGAATAAGTTTTATCTAATTACATGCGGGAAAATCAAAGCTAAGATGCTAGTATCCTTTAAATGAAAATGGATGGTTACAGTGGTTTTCCTTTGGGAAAGAACGTGTGCTTGTGTGAGAAGAATCATATTAATGTGGTACTTATTTGACATGCTTTGATAATTATATGCTTATAATTAATGTATGAGTAGTATTGTTAGAGGAAGCATGTTGTGATATTTTGATTACATTTCATGTATGCACATGAATAGATGATGAAGGAACTCTTTTAAAAAATGATTATTAGTTGATTAATGCTTTATATAATCATGATATTAAAGCTTGTTGATGACAACAAATCATGGTGATTTGTGGAAATGATAGATTAGGTTTAACATTATGGCAGGTAAAGGACTAATGGTCCACGCATCAGTGGGGAGTGTGAGTTGCAGGATGGTCCACTAATAGAACTACTAGGCTACAAAGATATCAAGATTGAATATTGTGGGTAAATGCTATCATGATTATTGTAATAACTTTTAGCTATATATGTTGTATTTTAACAATATTTATTTGTTATATTTTATGAAAATGGTTAAGGGATGGACTCCCTTATACACCATTAAGTGAGGGGTGAACACCCTCATGGGCGTTTAATAATAAAATTAAGTGTTTGCTGGTTTTTACCTTATGGGGTTTCCAGGGTATATCAGTGTTCAGTTATGTGATTGCTTAATATGTCAGTTTGATGATGTTGATTCCTTGCATGATGTGATGTTTATAATATCAAATTTGTGATTAACTAATCTAGTTAAAAGAATCATGGAAATATTGCAAGATTATGTCAGAAAGTTTATGTTAATATACTACAACAATGGTTGTTAATGGTTATGTAACTCATTATTCCTTACGAAAGTTACTCTATGTAATGATCAAGATTTTGTCTAATGGTTAATGAAGAATCTAGAAGAGTAATTTTGATAGTTACCCGTGGGTAAAATGTGTAAAAAAAATTAACTCCATGCATTTTCATTCGAGGTTACCAAGGGATGTTACAAGTGGTATCATATCTGAAGGTTGCAACACTAGTGCCTTTTGGGAATTGGAAAGCGGAAAATAAATCGAGGTATGGTACTAGTGGGCAACAACTCAGGTATGATTCTCTTGTAGTGGCTACAACCACCCTCTAAAATTCTCCCTATGCTTTGATTTTGGAGCCTTCCCTTTCGTGTCCACGAGCTTATCTTTGACTGTCGTCAAGTATTCATGACTTGATTAAGCCTTATCTTGTTATGTTTTTATTTTGTTTGTTTTATTTTGTACTTATCTAATTTTTTGAGTCGCAAGCTAACCTTCTGACTTGACCTTGTCGTAGTTCTGCGCTTGCCTCCAGAAATTTCACAATTCATGAGGGAAAACTAGCCTTGTTGATGGAAATTGCACAATACTGGTAGGAAGCTCAGCCTTGAGCTTGAGGACTACACATTCATGGATGAAAACCTCACAGAAAGCTTAGAAATTATGAAATCCATTCCTTGAGCTCAGAAACTATGAAATTCATTGAGTTGGGAAGTTGCCCAGATCCCCAAAATTGCGCAATCTTCCTTGGTAGTGTGCAAGGTAGTTTCCTGGAAAAGAAAAAGGGAAAATAAATCCCTAGAAAATAGGGATTCATCATTATTTTTCAAAGGTGGCACAATCCCTATTTTTATAATATTCCGCCAAGTGTCGCTTTTTCCTTGATTTTAGTCATGCATGTCATAAATCATAATCTATCAAAATCTATTTAATATATGCCTTTAGAGATAATTTTTACATTCAATCTTGGAGCTCTAACGTTCCCAAGGAGATCAAGGAGCCTTCGGTGGAGTTTGCATCACTTTTCCAGGTGAGTTTTTATTTTGTCGTCTTTGTCGCTTTTTGTCGTTTCGCTCATGTGAGTATTGTTTTTCTTGTTTCTCTTCATTGTTGTTGGTGTTTAACTAATATTAGCTTGTAGAAGTGTTGATTGAATTTGTAGTTCACCTTTCATAAGTGTCACATCGATTTTCTTGTTTATGCACACCAGCGATTTCCATTTCAGCGACTCCTCTTACATATTTATTTTTCCTTCCGTTTGTTGAGTTTCTGCACTTGATTCACGTTGATCTATCCATACTTAGTCATATCCATGTTTTTACTTGTGTTATCTATTAGATATGCTTGTTTCCCACACCTTCACTAGGCAGATCTACACTTCTAGTGGACATGCTCTACCTTTCCCAAATGGGCATTGCATAAGTTTGAAGATCAAGCTAAGGTTTGGCCTCTGAGGCTACGCAATGTGAAGTACAAGTTGTCCCAACTATTCATTGCACAGTTCCAGGGCTCAGTCCTACCCACTAGGCCACTGAGACTGCGCAATGCACAGTCTCTCTGTATCACTGCTCAGGCTGAACTAGGCATTGGACAATATCAAGCCTCAAGCTGCCTCATTGGCTATTGAGCCTGTGCAATGCACAGTTCCCTCAACCACTCTCCCTCTCTTGTTCATCAGAATTGTGAAATATTTATCATCAATGCACCAATTTTTTTCCTGACCTTGCTTTGAAAGTGGCTTTGCAAAAGCTAATTAATACTTTCCATGAGTGGCTTTCCTTCTCGTAGGTACCATAGTTGTTGAGAACTTCTCTCCAGCAGTCACTGTTACATGGCAGTATCGGGGAAGCAATTGAGAGCATGGCAGTAAAATTTCCAGTATACTCAAACACTCAATTGTATGTGGAAAAGGAATCAAATCTTATATGGAAGAAAGTGAATGAAGTTTTTTTAGCGAAAAGCTTCAAAGTAGATCTTTAGGAATGATAGATATACATTAATGTTCAGAAATCAGGGCTACACAGGGTTGCATGTAGATATCCAACCTTCCCATGTGCAGATGTGATCAGCTTGATTGTCTCACATATTGATGTGAATACGATGACTTTGAGCAGTGACAGAGGACGAAGGCTTGCTACTTTTGTGGTAGCAGATTACCAACATATGTACTATTTGCCTAAGCTAGAAGCACTCATGGATTCATACTTCTATGCCAACAACAACTATTTGGGCACAAAATATGTTGTTAAGAGTTGGGTGAAGGAGCAATCAAAGTTTTGACATAAACCCACCAACACGTATAAGATAAGGCCTCCTAGGAGGGCCTATCAGTTTTTGATCATCTTAGTTTGCAGAATGTATGGTCAGCAGAGCAAAAAGACCTTTCCAGAAGGGTGGGAAATGTTATTGAACTAGGTTATGAATGAGAGGAAGTCCTTTAGCTGGTCAGACTTGTTGGCTCGACATATCCATGTAGGTAACACCCTGAATCCTCCCAAGGGTGGGAAAGCAATATTGTATATGTCTGCATATTTACTGGATGCAATCTATGCACATAATGCATTCCCTGGCATGAATTGGTCTTGGAAACTTCAAAACCCTGATGTGCAAATCCACTGCAAGCTGCTCTCACATTGCAACCATCTAGGAGTTATGGACAAACTAACTAACAACTTCCTCATTCCACTGTACAAGGCTATCTTTGAGGAAGAACCACCTTACATGTCACTTGGCATAATGGAAACACTATCATAAATTGCAACTTGGTTTGCCTCATCGGATGGCACCTTCCTTAGAGTATTCGGCGAACATAAATCACCACATCTTTTGCCAAGGTATGCCACCGACAAGCTTGTCATGCAAGAAATGTCATATCATATCGCCACAGGGTTGTCAACATCTTTGCACAGGAAGAAGAAATCAACTTGGCCAACTCTTCCTATGAAAATTGGATTATACGAGATAAAGAACCTAAAATTCACGGATACTGAAAGAAAGGCAATAGAGAAGTTTGAATTTGGTACTCGAGACTTTAATCCATACGATTCCCATTGTATTTGCAAAAAGTATTGTGCGAGAATTCACTTTCATTGGCTCATTGGGACATTTCATTGGCAAGAGGAGGATCCATAGAAGAATTTCTATAATGCCTGCAAGACCTACGATTCGGTCAGTTTTGTAGGAACTTAATAGGTGACTCCATAGAAGGAATCTACTTTGGAAGCAATGCTAGTAGAAGGAAGCAACCTCGTGCAAGATAAGGGAAAGATAAAGGTTTCTTATAGTCCAGGGGGATAATGAAGTCACAAGATGAAAGCAGATCCAACTATTATGAAAGCGACTTTAGCAACAAAGGAAAAGAGGATGCAGAGAGAAAAACAGAGGAAGAGGAAAGAACAAAGGAGATTGGAGGAAGAAAAGAAAAAGCAAGAACAAGAAGAGAAGAAAAAGCAAGAATAATAAGAAAGGAGGAGTGCAATAGCATAAGAAACAACGTGGAAATAAGTTGAAGAGCAGGAATATAACCGACAACAAGCAAAGGAGGAGGGCAGAAAAATGTAGGATCAAGAGATTTCTTAGCAGATTGAAGAATTGTTAGATATCGATGACATGGAGGCATAATCGAAGCCACATAATCAATATGTCGACCTAATTCCTAGCACACAATAAGTCACTATTCAGTCTCCACCACCTCCAACAACAGAGTTACCTCCAAGCGAGGAAGGGGAAGTTTTTCCTCTTGACGATGATTGGGTTATGGACACATAAAATCTTTCATATGGTGAACTCTAGACGAAGATTATACAAGCGTAAGAAGCATTTTTCGGATGATATTGCATCTCCTACATTTATTAGAGAAAGGGTAATTATGGCCGACACTAGGAGAAATCCTGAAGCCATTGCCTCATCCAACTTGGCCTTCGCAGGTGCAACAAAGTAAAATACTTAGTATCTGATGGAGGAGAATAATCAATTGGAAAAGAACTTTCAGGTTGCTATGCAAGAGGTTGAACAGTACCGCGCAACAGCTCAGAACGCAGCTTCCGCACAGGTCCATCTAGAGGAAATGAGGGAAATGATACTTAGTGAAGTATAGACACTTGGATAGACCATGTGAGATCTCTATGACGAGATTTATATCATGCATAAGGTAGTTTTTCATCTGCTTGGCTTACAACAACAGTGTAAAGACTTTTTCAAAACTCTTAGAAATGTGCAAAATGCAATTGATGTCGTGCATGAATGGAAAATGTGATACAAAGGGGCACCACTTAACTTGGGTAAGAAAATGAAGCCACAGGAAGAGATGGAGAAACCAAGAGTGGTGATGTTGATCTATAACAAAAAAAAACTTTCCTCATTCATTAGTAACATTCAGGCCTCGTATGCATGGTTATACAATAGTCTAGATTTCTTGGTAAAGACCCATAGGATCCCATCAGTTGGCTCACTCACTGAAGCCAAACCTAGGAACTAGGTTAGGAGGGAGATATAGGAATACTTCGAGTAGTTTAGACATATTTCCACCAAGGAAGCCTTCGAGGTGAATAGAAAAAATATGAAAAATTACATTGGTAGCCCTGTCCAAGTGCGGACAATGTTGCTCATGCTTTAGAAGGAAGTTGAAATTGGTTCCAAATCATTGTACCCAGATGCGATGGTGGCTAGAGTCTGCTTCCATCCAAACACTGTCACACAATTTAGGGATGTCATTGCATAGTACCAAGCTTGGCATTGATATGTGACCGAGAAACATTAATTATAAGTTGGTGAGCTTGATTTTCCCAAACTCATGCATGATAGTGTTTTGTCTTGTTAGGTTGTCTAGTTGGCTCTACCCTATTTTGTCTTATATGGGTATGAGTGTAAATTGTAATATTATTTGTAATTAATTTGTAAGTGGAATTCCAAGTGTCAATATTGGAATGTGAAGAGTCATGATGTAATGTAACGAGTTACTTTATAAATAAGTTGAAGATTCATGAGGGGAGTTGAAAATTCACCCCCTCTTTTTATAAATAGAACCTCATAACTCATATAAGGGGCTTTTTGGGAGCCAATCTTTTTGCTAGGCTTAGGCTTAGAGTCGGGAGCTTGGGAGTTTTGTGAGAGCCTTGGATTCTTCGTAGCATAGAGGAAATATGTTTCTTTGGAGGAGCAGGTGATGTTGACTTCACATTCCATTATTGGGGCTAGTGGTCCATCAATGGTGTATGTATGATTGGAACTTCCACTTAATAAAAGCTCTGAGCTGACACATTTTCATGCATATGTCGTAGATATAATAGGACTATTATTGTTATGTTTTAAATGTAGGTTATTTAACTTACGCTAATTCTTCTGAACTATTTCGTTTGCATTGGTACGAATCTTGTTGAATGCGTGATGTTGTATTAATTCATCATTGTTAACTTGTGAACTATTTCACATATTATCTTGTGATGTAATTATGCTTGTGTGCTCTATTAGCCTCTATAATGTCCTAGGCTGAGGAGGAGATCAAAAGAGGCAAGCTCAAACCACTTGCAGTTCAGCAGCTAGCCCTGCTAAATCAGAGAGGGATATCTGTAAGGATTTCTTAGTGAATAATTGGAAAAGAAATCGTTTTTAGGCTAGATATATAAGCCTTGTTTGAGTATTTGGAAATTTAGGGTTTTTCAAGTTGTTGAACTAGGGATGAGAGCAAGCAATTAGGTCAATGTTTTAAAGGTTTGCAATAGCAGGCATAAAATGAGCTAGATAACAATGTTTTGTGGTGAATTAAATATTTTGTTCAATGTAGTGTAGGGTCTAAAAACTGAAGAAGTCATAATGAGCATGTATTAGCATGAATTCATTAATCTAGAAGAAGAGATACATAAACATGATTTTCCACATAAATAGAGATTTGAATCTAAAGAATTTTGCCTATATGATTGTAAGGAAAATCACATGAAGAAAGAAAAGAGTGTTAAGAGAGATGAATTCATCAATAAGAAACTGATATATAAGGGAAACAACACCACAAACCCACCAAACAAGTATTCCTGAAAAATAGCTACAACTGCCCCTTGATTAGCTGTATGAAAGTATAAGATACAAGTCCTCTCGTCTGAAGCCCAACCCTTCTCACTGAATGAGAAATGATACATATAGAATCAAACCAACCATTTCCCCACCTTCAGGGGTCAAATACCTAAGTGGTGGAATAGTTCCCAAGAATCTCTCAACCAACAAGAGAGAGTGAGAAGGTCAAACACAAGCTCTTCTCTTAGACTTTGATTTGAGTTTTTCTTCATTTATAAGGCCTAATTAAGCACAAAAACAACCTATAATGATAATTTATTCCATAATTACCTCATCAAGTCTTTAAAATATCAAAACTACATCATAAAACCAATATCTGGCAAAAATAAGCTGAGAAAGACTGCTATAGGTATAAATGCAACACATTTAGCTATAAGCACAGCACATTTAGTCATAAGCACAACACCATTTTGCAAGTAGATTTTGGAAACCTTTCTGAAGTCAAATTTGAAATATGAGAGAACAGTAAAATATAATTCCATGTCTATTTTCCATAACAACTTGAATTTTTGAAAATGACCCACGGGAAGGCCTTCAAAAATTTGTTCTCCCAAGGTGACTCCATATGCGCAGCGTCCATCTGAAAAAGGAGGCAGAAAGGTGATTTCTTAAGGGTTTTTTGCCTTTTCTACCTGTCAGAAGCTTAGATTTTGGAGTTCCAATAGTCAAAATTTCATGTAAAGGTCATTTTAAGTCCAAATATTCAATCCATTTTCCATTTGGAGGTCTCCACACTAAGCGTAACGTCCCTGTTGCTGCGTTTATAACTTACATTGTGTTTTTTTAAATTTCTAGGTTCTCTGCAAACATATGACTCAAAGATGAAGATATATCACTATAACCATAAGACGTTTTGGGAAAATGAGAGAGGTATTTATATATAAGGATTTTTTGAAGAAAATCCTCTCTAAATTTCTGAAAATTCATTTTCATTTGCTTGAATCCATGCCACAAAATCATGACTAAAACTGGAAATTAACTTGAAATTTTTTTATTTTCTAACTTAGGTCTCTAAGAAAGTTTCATATCTCCCAATCTATGATACCTGTGTAAAAACTAAAGGAGGCTTTTGTCCCTTGGTATATTATTGACAAAAACCTCTTCCACTTTTTCAATTTCATCTCCATTTGGTCATAAACATGCTTTGAAGAAAAACCATCCCTATGTATTGCAAATGACCTCTTGATGAGTTTGTGTGGCACTGATCTCTTTGATGTTAAATGGCTCATCTCTTGAGACATTTCCTCCATTATTATACTTATTCTTTTCATTGTTTCTGGTCTTTGCTTCCCAGGTGAAACCCTAGATCACTAGGAGGATGAATTAGGGTTTAGTTTTGGGAAAACATGGGATTTTGACAGTTGTGAGGAAATTTAGGGAAATGAAAGGGATAGGGAACTAGAAAAATTTTGAGAAAAATTGGGGGAATAGTAAGGAAGGTTATGGAGCTAAGGAAAGTGGAATTCATAGGAATGAGTGAGGGGAAGGGGTAATAAAGTGAAAAACACAACTCTAGCCTAGCAAAGTGTCAAAAGTATAGAAATAGGCTAGGGTTTGTGGGAAAGTGAGAGAAATGAGGGGAATGAGAATGGGAAAAGGTTAGGGGAGGTATATGGAGTATAGGTGCAGGTTTTTAAGAATAAAAAGTAGGGTTTTACCACAGTAATGTAGTAAACTGACTAGGAGACCAAAAGCGCAGCAAAACCCTAGGAGAGGGTGTTTCGTTGGCTCTTGCTAAGAAAATTGATGAAAGGAACGATGAAGGAGGAGTGAATGAAGTTCGCTTACTTTCTTATGATGTGATATGCCATGAGGGAGGCCTCAGAAAGTAAATCAAGCTTCTCCTTGTCCTTTTGGCTTGTTAGGGTTTCCTTGAGCTTCTTCTTCAAATGCTTGACCCTTATGTTGTTGATCTTGTTTCTTGTCTGATAATAATGAGCCATATGCCTTAGCATCTGATTGTCCATGTTTGCCTTATGGAGGAGCTTCTCAAGGTGAAATTTGACACTGTCAAGCCAAGCCTCCCTATCATCATTGATTTCTTTTGCAATGTGTTCTTCAAAGGTAAGTTTTTCTGCCTCATGTTTCTCTTTTTCCAATGCTTTCTTAAGACCTCTTGTTTTTGGTATTTTCCTAGTGATTTGTGCATCATCATGACTAGGAGCATCAGTTTCAATCATACTTTTACCTTTGGTATCCTATTTTTTGTCCTTCAATAGCTCCAATTCCAAAAGTACTTGTTTGTCACTTAACTGTTTATTGTCTTGCTCAAGGAAAGAAATAACAAACTTGGCCCTTGCCAAATTGTCTTCCATCTCTTTGATTTTGGCATCCTTTTCCTTTATGACTTGTTTTAAGTTATTTTTCTCCTCTTGGGAATCAACATCCACCAAATCAAACTTTGTTTCCTCCTCATGATGCAAACCTACCTTCTCTTGAACTATTGTCTCCTGATGCTATTGCTTTACCTGTTCTGCTGATGTAGAAGGTAAGGCCCCTTCCACAAGGTGTTGCGCTTTGCCCCCTGGTTACTACATTTTTCCCTGAAAGTGTTGTGATTTTCCCCTGGTTGCTGCGTTTTACCTTGAAAGTGTTGTGGTTTGCCCCTGGTCGTTGTGTTTGCTCTGAAAGTGTTGCGCTTTTCCCCTAGTCACTACAGTTTCCCCTTAACGTGTTGCGCTTTGCCCCTAGTTACTACATTTTGCCCTAAAAGTGTTGCGTTTTCCCTCGAGTTGTTGTACTTTTCCCATAGCAGAGTCAATTTATCTCTAGGTTCTCCAGCTTGCCTCTAGGTGCCTCCATAGTGTGACAACATAAATTGGCTTCATTTGCAATTAGGTGGCATACTCTTAGCTCACTCTTCCTATGGTGATTTAATTTGTGGTGTGAATCTTCCTTCAAATATTGAATTTGTTTCAAAACTTTGAAACCCTAGTTTCCTTGCACCCTATCCATTCCCTTAGCATTTTATACCATTCCTCTAAATCCCTACATACTCTTTCATTTTCATACCCAAGCATTCCTCTTAAAAACCCTAAATCTACATTCCCAGCTCACATCCCTGTAATTAAATTCCCTAGCCTATCTCCCTAAACCTTTTGCCCTTTCATTACTTCCCTAAGCTCTCTAATTCCCTTCCCCACTTCCCTAAATTTTCCCCTAACCTATACCAACTCCCTAACACAATTATCCCACTCCTTTCCCTTCACCTTTCCCCTAAGGTTTCTAAACTAAAAAACATGATGGAGGAAGAAAGGAATGTTACAGAAGATGAAGGAAATACCACAGATCAAGACAAGAAAACATACAAAAAGGGAGGGAAAATCTTGAGATTGGAGCTAGTAGACACTAGAGAGTTGTTGGCCTCACCCATGACAGTAGGTTGTTTCAAACATGTAGGTTGTTTTGACTTTTGTGAAATGGTTCAAAGAGTAAAGCATAATCCAATTTTGACTAGGGTTTTCATCTCAAATCTCAAAGACAACCAAGTGACCATTGCAGGGGTAACCTTCACCATCTCCACAGACATCATTGTTGCAGCCACAAGGATACCCAATGTGGGTGAAAAATGGTTTAAGACTATAGATATAGATACCCAACAATATGAACCATTTCTCAAGGCACAATACAAAAATGACACAAATTTTTTTTCCTTTTGGTCACCTTCTGGACAAATTTGCTCCCATGATTAAAATCATCATGAAATATTTCACTTGTGAGGGCAGATTTTCCAGGTTGTACACCTATCACATTAGGTTGCTTATGCATTTCACTAGGGTGAAATTGCTCAACATCCCTTACTATTTGTACAGGAGCATTGAAAATATGGCTTACATTGTACAAAACAAAGAATATGAACAACAGACGAATAGTCTTTGCCATCACTCTCTAATCAAGATAATTGTCCTTCATCACCTCAATCAGTTAAATATTGCATGGGAAACCTTCATTCAGAATGATATCTTCACTACACCACCAACTCATCCTGTTAGACCTATTCCATCACCATCATCAGTGCCTTAAAGGGAAGTAGGAATTCAAAGGAGAGGACTTGTATCTTTTACTTTCATACAGTTAATCAAGGAGTAGTTGCAACTATTTTTCAAGAATACTTGTGCAATGAGTTTGTGGTGTTGTTTCTCTTCTATATCAGTTTCTTATTGATGAATTCATCTCTCTTAACATGCTTTGCTTTCTTCATGTGATTTTTCTTATAGTTATATAGGCATAATTCTTTAGATTCAAAGCTATTTTTATGTGGAAAATCATGTTTATGTATCTTTTCTTCTAGATTAATGAATTGATTCTAATACATGCTCATTATGATTTCTTAAGCTTTCATACCCTATACTACATTTACCAAGATATTAAATCCATCACAAGACGTTGTTATCTTGCTCCTCTTTATGCCTGCTACTACAAACTTTGATGCCTTAACCTAATTGCTTGCTCTCATCCCTAGTCCAGCAACCTAAAAAACCCTAAATTTTCAAACATTCAAACAAAACTTATACATCTAGCCCAAAATCCATTTCTTATCCAGTCATTGACTAAGAAATACTTAGAGAGATCCTTAGGGATTCGACCCCTGAAGGTGGGGAATGGTTGGTTTGAGTCTATATGTATCATTTCTCATTTAGTGAGAAGGGTTGGACTTCAGAGGAGAGGACTTATATATTTTTCTTTCATACAATTAATCAAGTAGTAGTTGCAACTATTTTTCAGGAATACTTGTGTAGTGAGTTTGCAGTGTTGTTTCTCTTCTATATCAGTTTCTTATTGATGAATTCATCTCTCTCAACATGCTTTTATTTATTCATGTGATTTTCCTTACAGCCATATAGGAAGAATTCTTTAGATTCAAAGCTCTGTTTATGTGGAAAATCATGTTTATGTATCTTTTCTTCTATATTAATGAATTCATGCTAATACATGCTCATTATGGTTTCTTAAGCTTTCAGACCCTACACTACATTGAACAAGATCTTAAATCTATCAGAAGACATTGTTATCTTGCTCCTGTTTATGCCTTCTACTGCAAACTTTGATACCTTGACCCAATTGCTTGCTCTCATCCCTCGTCCAACAACCTAAAAAGCCCTAAATTTTCAAACAATCAAACAAAACTTATACATCTAGCCAAAAATCCATTTCTTATCCAGTCATTGACTGAGAAATCCTTAGAGAGATCCCTCTTTGGTTCAGTAGGGCTAGCTGTTGAACTGCAAGTGTTTTGAGGTTACCTCTTCTGATCTCCTCCTCAGCCTGGGACATTATAGAGCCTAACATTTTTGGCACCATTTCTGGGGAAAACTACTGATAAATCATTCCTCGGATTCATTCTATTAGAGCATTCAAGAAGACTGGTTCTGTAGGTGATAGCTTCCAGTATCTAATGATAGGATGATTTTTGAAATTTTATCAAGTTAAGGTGTGAAAATTCTGGCTCCTAAAAGACATACTAGGTCAAATCCTGACCCTAATCCACCTTCTATTATTGATCACCTAGAAAAAATACTTAGAAAAGTCAAGTCAACTATTTCTGAAAGCATAGTTCGAAAATTAGAAAGAACCACTTTTTTGCCTAAAAATTTGTTCATTGTTGAGCATCTTTGTTTCGATATTCAGTTAGAGCTATCTCTTTCAAAGTCAAAATCTAATTCTTGCTTTTCTGAAGTATTATTTGAACCTTTTCAATTTGAGTCTCATCTCTTTTCCTCTAAATCCCTCTTTTCTAAAGTTGATCATAAATTGTGGTTAAATTTTGATAAACTCCAAAGTCTTGCTGACCAACTCCAAATCACCACTGAAAAATCTTACATCTAATATCAACTTGAAAACAAACCTGATGATTCATCCTCTACCACACCTCCAAATACATCAACTATCTCATCTCTTCTTCCACCACCTCCATTAGTGTCATCATCTTTACCTACACAACCAATTGCAGTACCGCTACTACATCCCCCAGTAGTCATGGCATGATTTGCACCTCCCATGTTACCTGCTCAACTTGCTGCTCTACCTTAGAACTATGGCAAAAGACTCCCTCTATTTGATGGAATCTCAGAAATCAAAACCCAACAACATGTTGATAAATTGGTAGATTTTATCGATCTGGAAGAGATTGATAAAGACGATGCTAAGATGAGAATCATGGCTTAGAGTTTTTCGGGAGATGTGAATAAATGGTTATGCAGCTTAGCTGCTAATTCTATAAATATCTCACAGCAGTTGATAGAGTTGTTCCTAGCATGATAGCATGAAAAGAAAAATCCACTGCAGATTTTGGCTGAGTACAATTCAATGAAAAGAACCAAATGAGACAATACAAGAATTCACAACAAGGTTCAATATGTGTTATAGCTCCAAATACCACCTTCTGTATTTGTGATGATTTGTTTATAGCCTAGGGAAACCCCTCCTTCCGGACTTGGTCCAAATATTCAAAAAACAGTGTTTTACTCCCTGTACGTGACTTTGCTCTGTATTAAACGTGTGTGCACGCGGGTAATTCTATACCCAACCAGCATATACGTCTTAAAACACTTAAAAAAAATAAATTTCCTTAATTATGGGCGGAGATCACGTGTTTTACCTGTTGATTACCTATTAGTTCTCGTGGCCCAACTGTTCCCAATTGTTTCCCAACTAAAAAACTACTTTGGGAGAAGTATAAAAAGACTTCAATGGGAAGGCCTTAAGGAGGAGAGAAAATAGAGAATTACTCTACTAAGATTATCCCCTGATCAAGTCTGAAGATCCCTGTGCTTCAAGCACTTCCCCAAGTTCAGGAAACCCTTGTTTCCTTGAGAGTTGATATCCTTTCACTTGTGGGAGATATCCTTGTGTTGGTTATGGAAGGAGCCTTTTGAAGACCGGGACTAGACGGACCTGGAGGACGGTTCCGCTTGGAGCCGGAAGAGGAAGACTCAGGTGAACTCTTTCTATGTTTTGATTATAGTTATCTACAATAAAAGAAACATTGTCTTGTTCCTGATATCAACTTTGTTCATGCATCTGATGTTATTGTTATGCTTTACATATGAATGCCTATTTAAGTATAACTAACCATCTATTTATATGCTATAAAGTTGATTTCACTATAATGCTTCATCTATATGTTGTTGTGTGTCTTTGAATTGGTTATTTTGTAGCTTCAAAGATCATGAGGAGTTGCAAAGGGTTTGAACCCTAGCTGGAACTACCCGAATGAAGGACCCCCCGGTATGTACATCCTTGCATAGTTTGCTCGTTTAAGCATTTTCCCTAAGTTATTTGCTTGTTTCTTGTTGTGGATTACTCCTACTCTGCTAGGGTTCTGACCCAAAGCCCTAGGGGACTTTTGTGCCAATCAGGGCTCAGCTTTCAGTTTGCTTACTGTGATTGTATTGTCTGCTCCTGTAGGAACTTAGACTTCAAGTCTGATTCTTTAAATCAGGCCTCATTTTTGTTTTTTCTTATAAACTTTTATATACACACCTTTGTCAGGTTACAGAAGCATATACACGCTATTTTCACTGAACTGAAGCCGCATATATGCGGGTTTCTTTTGGCTGAAATATGTGTATATGCAGTTGTGTAGAGATACAGTCACGTATACATTTTTTTGCATGAATTTTTCAAGTCTTTTTATCTGGGAAGATTTGTTTCTTGGCCTGTGTGCTTCCTGAGTGGTCAGTTTCTGCTTTCAGATTTTAGTTTTTCAGTAAGCCTACTGTTTCGAGTTCTCTCCTGCTTTGAAGAGTTTTTGGTCTCGGTTTTATTTATAGTGAGTGTTATCATTTGTGTTTGAACAAACAAGACTTCTTGTAGAGGCTCTTGATTGTTCTGGTTTTCCAGAACATAAGATTGCTTGCAATCTTTATGTCAAACTTCATTTTTATGGTTTTCTTGCTTTGCTTCCCGTTAAGTTTGTGACCATTCACTTCTTCTTGCTTTTCGAAAGTTTTTGTTGACAAATTTGAAAGTGTGCTTTTCCTAATTTCTTGATCAATGTCTTTAACCTCTTTTTGTTGCTTTTGGGATCATTTAGTGCATCTTGAAACATCTATTTTGTTAAGTTTTCATTCATGTTGAATTGACAACTTGCAAAGTTTCTTGGTGACTTGCTTTTGATCTTTGAAGTCTTTGGTAGCATTTTGAGTACTTTTGAAAAGTTGCTTTTATTGCTTTTTGAAAAAGAAAAGTCCTTCAAAAACATTGTTTTTGCTTTCTTTGCCGAATTTGTGTTTGGTTTCTTTTGGTTTTTGAGAGTGATTTGGGATCTTTGTGTTTAGTCCTTCTTGTTTTGGGAAAGATTTTGTGTTCAAAATTCTCATTCCTTTCAAAACACTTAAGTTGGATTATAAAACAAATTACTTTCATTTTCTTTTTAGAGTAATCTAGAATTTTTGCATCATCATGTACACTTTGCATTAGGGTAGTTCACATTATTAGAGCATCAATAGTTTTTTAGTGTTTGTGAGTGTGAATTCTGTTGCAAGAAAAGAAAAAATTCATTGCTTTAATAGAAGTTTCTTAGAACCCAAGTAGAAGTTGCTTTTCATCAAAGAACAAACAAGTGCATTGCATATAAGTTAGTTTTTCATTAATTTCTTTTGCGTCGAAGAACACCATCAGTTTCACTTCCGTATTGTCCCTTTGACTTAAAAAGAACAGCCACTTAAAATCAAGTGCTAATAAAATAAACTAGAACTTTTTATATTGTCAATAAGTACACCAACAAGTTTTAGGTTATTTAGGGCCTTAGATTAGGCGAGAGGAAAGTAAACTCTCCAAGGTCACTCTAAATTGTCAAACGTAGAAGTCTGAATAGAGAGTGAAAATCCAATAACGTCAGGGAGACCGGGAAAGCTCCGTGATTGGGAATTAAGCACAAGGGTTTTTGAAGATAAGGACGAGAGATACATCCTCTCTTATTTGTCGAATCTTACCTCACGACTCTTCCACCCAGCTTCTGATACGAGTTGGTATCTTTAGTTGCCTATCCTAGGGATCAACACAGGTGGCTACAGAGGGGAATCCCATGGCACCTGAGGTTGACGTTGCATCACTTTCAGTGGTACTTCTGGAGGGCACCCTTGCGAAGCTTGGGGTCTTGCACTAGCAAAGGCTATTGTTTGGAGTTCAGCGTAACTTCCTCTGATACCTTTGCTAGTAGACCTGGGGCGTAATTACCCTCGTATATTTTAAGAAGGCCATTATTATTCACTTTCTTGTATTCTGGTGTCTGGTCCTAATCACCCAAAGCGGAAATACTTGGAAGTTTTTTTACTGTTGAATTCTTTAGGGACATTTTTAGTGTGTGCTCTGTGCTCCTAGTCAGCCTAGCTTTCCATGTCTTGAGTCTTTAAGTAGATATTATTAAATAATTCAAAGTGGCTAACCAATCGCTTAGACGGTCCCGCAGACTTCGTGGGCTTTCACCTGCAAGTCCAGAGCCTTCTTCTAGAAGGCGTAGGAGTGATACTACTAGTGGGTTTCACCCAGTGGAAACCGATGCATCAGGGATTGATCCTCTACTTGGGGGCAATAGTGTACAAGATAGGCTTGGTACTACCACAGAACCAAAGAGGAACACCCTAGTTCTTTCTCGAGTTCTCTTCTAGTCGGAAGATAATATTGAGGTAGAAGAAATCTCAGAGCCGTTAATAGCTTCGAATTCTCCTCTGCCTTCAGATCATCCGGACGTAGTGTTATACATTGGGACTCCAACACATAGACCTTCAAGTCCAGTTCCACACACGCACATCCCTTCGATGAACACTGCTGGAAGCATGGCATCCACCACGAGTGCTACAAGTATGCAGACACCTATATCAGTACAAGGGGGAGGAACCATTTCCATCCCCTCTACATCTTTATTTGGGTCTACTGCTAGCACATCCTTGTTTGGGTCTACTTCCATTCCGTCGACGAGTGAAAGTTTCCAAATGCATGCATCCAGTTTTGGATTCTTCCCTTTTGATATGCCTTCTCTAGGTATTCCTTCTATTCCATTAAGTGTACCATTAACTGCCTCCACATCCATGATGAGTGGATTAGCATCTTTTTAGGGTTTTCCTTTTGGAAGTGGTCATATACCACATTCGAATTCGATGGTAGGATCTATGCCTTTTTCTTTCACGAGTCAAGGTAGCAATCCCTTTCAAGGTTGGGATAATCCTGCAGTTAGTGGCATGGGAACTGAGAATCTGTTTTTCAGACAACAAGAGAATATTTCATACTCCTCGGTTAGTTCATTTCAAATTTTTCCACCCATACCTAATGCATGGAACCCTTACCAAGGGTTTTCCACTCCTTATAATAATTCATTAGGGGGAAACTTCACCGGTTATGGAGGTGTTTCGGCTGGAGTTCGTCAAAATCCAAGTTTTGCTAGACCACAAGGGTCACCTTTTGGTTCAGTAGGTTCTACCAGTTACTTCGGGCAACCTGGTGCCTTTCAAAATCTAGGCCATTCTTTTTAGACTTTCGGGAACCCCGCCAAATCTAGGTGGAATCCTCAAAGTCCTCCAAGACTTCCGTTTCTAGCCATGCTCAATCTGCAATACTTGACTAAGTTAACGAATAATACAATCAGATACAAACCGGCTTGGCCTCTGGTCCCAACGAAACTTCCATCAGATATCCCAAAATTCAAAGGAAGAGTGGGGAAGACCCGAGCGACCATGTAACCACATTCCATTTATGGTTTTCGTTGAACTCCCTCATCGATGACTCGATTAGGTTGAGACTATTTCAATGCACCTTAAGTGGAAATGTGGCTAAGTGGTATATAGAGTTGACAGGGTGCACCTTTACATCTTTTGCCAGTTTGGCTAACATTTTCTTAAACCATTTTCAGTTGAATGATCGTTACAAAGCCGAAACTGAGATTCTGGCCAATTTTCATCAAGACATGGCCACTCACATTTCTGATCATATTCAGGAATGGAGACAGAGAAAGAGGCTCATCAAAGCCGAAATTCCACATGAATTCCATCTCGAATGGTTTTTAAAATCATTACAACCCGAGATCTCCAAGGATGTTTCTATGTCCGAAGTATATTCCGAAGAGCAGGCTATCTTTCATGCCCAATAGTTAGAACTGATATATTCTCAGTCTAGGACCATTTAGAAGATCTTGCCTGATGCTTCTAGATCCATAGTAGATATAGCCAAACCGAAGCCAAGCCCGAATGCTGATGGTATTTTTGGATTGATTAATGCGAATGTGGTGAACCTTTTGAGCCAATTACAACAGTTATCAATACAAACTACTTCTTCCAATCAGGCTACACCGTCTACTACTCCACCTTCTCAACCTTCTTCCGTAAACGTCGTTTAAGCTTCTAACCCCAAAGGAAATCAAAATTCTGATGGGAAGAAGAAAGGATGAGGTAAAAAGAAGAATCAGGATGGGAAGGGTAATGTGAATAAGCCCGACAATAATGCTGGTGAGGGTGGAAAAGAGTCTAAGAAGAAAGTTAAGTTTCCATGCAAGCTATGCAGTGGGGACCATTTGACTCATCTCTGCCCAAAAATTCAAGATGCTCAGTGCTTGTTAGTGCAGCAAGGATCTTCTAGCTCGCAGGCTGTCTTAACTAACCCTTTTCCCCAAGGGCAGCAGTTGCTTGCTGGCATGAATTCAAACCTTGGTACCTCTGCAGGGGACAACCAGGAGGGGGCCCATTCCTTAAATGTTTTCATGATAGGTTCTCACGTCAATGTGGCCACATGGTCACGTGATTATGGTGAAGCTAAAACATCAAAGGATAAAACTATTCCCAGAACTATGGATCCACTTCATGTTGAACGACCCTCTGTCGAGTCTATACCTCAGATACCGAAAGGTTCCGTCAAATGTGTGACTATCAACCCTAATGCTAGGGCAACCCAGAATTACTCCATTGTAGAGCATTTGGCTCAACGTCCATGTGCTATGTCTGCTTTAGAGGTACTCCAGTCATGTCCATCCGAAGTGCTTTGCTTTCAGTGATAGGGGCGGTTGATCCAAACAATTCCTTAGTGCTCACTTTCGACATGCTCAATGTCGAAAAGAGATTCCCTCATCATATGGCTTTTCAAATAAAGTCTACTTACCGGAAAACTAACATTTTTCGAACCGTTATTGATGAGGGAGCTTCCACGTGCATCATGTCGATGTCATGTTGGAAGGCCATTGGATCGCCTTCGGCTGTTCCTTCACCTACACTCTTGACAACATTTGACGGTCATTCTCATAGGCCACACGGGATTATCCCAACCTTTCCTATATGTATTGGAGGGAAGGTCATTAACATCGAAGTAGAAATCATTGATGCCAACCTAGATTACAATATCCTCTTAGGACGAAATTGGATTTATGAAATGGATGCCGTCGTTTTGACTCTATTTCGAGTTCTTTGTTTTCCTCATGAGGGGAAAATCGTTAAGGTTGATCAATTGGATTATTCTCCAGTTGACCCTTGAGCAAATTCAGATTCTACTATTCCGTTGGCAGATAACCCTTGTCAACCTATCGAGAATCTATGAGTTTGGATGTATTCTTCATTGATGGGTACATTTGATTTTCCCGCTCCTATAGCTAGAATCAATGTCATTTCATCCTCCAAAGAGTCTTCACGAGAAAATTTCTTGAGGACTCGTTACTTTTCATACCCTTGGACCTTGCCTTCACCTACCACCACATTAGATGAAGGACAAGTGGGTGGAATGGCACTCCCCATGTCTGCAGCAGAGCTTAGATATCAATCTATCATAAACTCTGCAGATGACCATCCTACTCCTTTTTCAGAGGAAGAGTTAGATGTTGATGTGGCCCCAGCTTGGACCCTTGACTCTACTTCTACTATGGATTTCTTAGATATGGTTTTACCATTTGAGGAAGCAATCTTTGAAGCAATGATGGGTTTAGATCAACCTTGGGAAGACTTACACCATCATTCATATTTTCTTCCCCCATTGCGAGAAGTCGAGTCCAGGTTTTCCAATCTGCTTACTAGCGATGTTTGTATGGTTTCAAACCCTTTGGCTTCAGAACACATTTGTGCTGAAGGTAACATGTCGTTCATTTCAAAAACTGTACCAATAAACATCTCTATGAATCCTAGCGTGATACAAAATGTCTTCATCGGAGCCGAGTGTTCCCCTGAAGAGATTCAAATTTACACCAACCTCTTCAAAGAGTTTTTGGATGTATTTGCTTGGTCTTATGAAGACATGCATGGTATTGATCCATCCATCATTCAACATGAGATCCAGACGTATGAAAACGCTAAGCTGATTCATCAAAAGCTTCAGCCAGTCAATCCTAGGAAAGCAACAGCTATTAAAGCTGAAGTAGAAAAGTTTCTCAAGGCGGGTTTCATATACCCTGTTCCTCTCACAGATTGGGTTTCCAATCCAATCCCAATTGATAAAAAATAAGGAATGATCCGTGTATGCATTGATTTTAGGGACTTGAACAAAGCTTGTCCGAAAGATAATTACCCCACACCGTTTATTAATCAGATAGTTGATGAATGTGCGGGTAATGAGATTTTTTCCTTCATGGATGGATTCTCCAGTTAAATATCTATCCGTCCAAAAGACCAGCATAAGACAACTTTCATATGTACCTGGGGTACCTTTGTGTACAAAAATATGACTTTTGGTCTTAAAAATCTTGGAGCGACATTTCAGCAGGCCATGTCATATGCTTTCCACAACATCAACCATGTCATCGAAGCATACTTAGATGATTTAGCTGCTCGTTCTCGAAAGAGAATCGATCATCCTAGTCACCTTTGATTGGTTTTCGAAAGATATCGTTTTTACAGGATCCGATTGAATCCAAATAAATGCGTTTTCGCGGTTACATCAGGTCGGTTGTTAGGGTTCATTGTGTCAACTAAAGGGATTCGAGTAGATCCCTTCAAGGTGGAGGAAATAGTTCAGCTTCCTCCCCCATCCTCCATCCGAAGAATTCAAAGTCTTCAGGGGAAGGCAAATTTCTTGAGACGGTTTATAGCTAGCTATGCTAAAATAACTAAAGGGTTTATGCGTTTTCCCAGGAAAGGAGTTCCATTTTATGAGATGACTTTGCGCAATGAGCTTTTGATGCTTTGAAGTAGGCGTTGATCTCTACCCTGCTTTTGAGTCTACTGGATTATGGTAGAGATTTCCTTTTATATCTTGTAGCTGCAAAATCAACCATAGCTATGGTTCTGGTTCAGGAAGATGATGCTCTCACAGAGCATGTCATTTACTACTTGAGTCGAGGCTTGGTAGGCCCTGAACTACACTATTCTCCGGTTGAGAAATTAGCCTTGGCAGCTATCCATGTTATCCAGTGGCTTCACCATTACATTCTGCTACGCAAAACATTTGTCTTAGCGGCGGTCAATCCTTTCCAATTTTTCCTCAATAGGCGAGTGATTGGGGGAAAATACAATCGATGGATTGTTATTTTACAAGAATTCGATCTCGAGTTATTGTCGGCCAAGTCTAAGAAATCATTGGTTTTTGCGGAATTAATTTCCGAGCTGCCTTGTGGAGATGATACTATTTATAAGGAAAGTTTTCCCGATGAACATCTGTTCCTCATCTCTTCACAAGATCCCTGGTATGGAGATATTATAATCTATCTCCAGACTTCGAAGTTTCCTCCTGCTACCTCCAAGGATGAACGTCGAAATTACGTCACCTGGATAAGAACTATGCGATCATTGGTGATACATTATATCACTAAGGGGTTGATTCAATCCATAGGCGTTGTTTAGCCTTAGAGGAAGTAGAGTCTGTGCTTAATGATTTCCACAGTGGAGCTTGTGGCAGTCATCTTTCAGGGCTTGCTACAACCCAAAAAATCTTGCGTGCCGACTACTTTTGGCCTTCGCTTTTCAAAGATTGTATTGAAGCAGTCAAACGTTGCCACCCTTGTCAAGTCTATACTCGAAAGATGCACACGCATCCAGCTCCTCTCTTCCCTACTGTCACTGTCGGTCCTTTTACAAAGTGGGGTATTGATTTTACTACTTGTAATCCGCCTTCAACAGCGAATCACAAGTACATTATTGTGGTCGTAGACTACTTTACGAAGTGGGCTGAGGCCATGCCCACTTATAAAAATGATAGTGAAACAGTGGCATTGTTCCTCTTCAATCAGATTATTTCACGGTTCGGTATCCCGAGAGAGATTGTCACTGATCATGGCAGTCATTTCCAAAACCAACTAATGTCTAAATTGGCTCTTAAATTTGGTTTCCGGAAGGAGCATTCATCTCCGTATTATCCTTAGGCCAATGGCCAAGAAGAAGCCGTGAATACGTCCCTCAAGATGATCCTGCAAAGGACAACTGACAAAAATCACTTCAATTGGAATCTCATGTTGTATCCGGCTCTCTGGGCGTACCAAACTTCGATAAAGACTGCTACTGGTTTTACACCTTTTCAATTAGTTTACGAGCTGGAATCTATCTTTCTTGCTGAATGCGAAATTCCATCTCTTAAGCTAGCTACTGAGCTCCTTCCAGAGACCTCTAGTCTCGAAGAGTGCCTCCTTCATTTGGAACATCTCGATGAGTAGCGTCGAGATGCCGCCACAATCAATGAGGCTCATAAGAAAAGGGTTAAAACTCAGTATGATAGAGTTGTCCATCCTCATGTCTTTTCTGAATGTGACCTTGTCTTGGTCTACGACCAAGATAAATATTCCTTGGGGGCAGGCAAATTCAAGTCTATGTGGTATGGTCCCTTTATAGTGAAACGAGTTTTAGAAAAAGGGGCTTATGAATTAGTTGATTTTGAAGGGAACAAGTTGGCGGAGCCCCGAAATGGGCTCTACCTCAAGAAGTACTTTGCCTAGGTTACAGCCGAGCAATGGCTTCTTTGTATATTTTGTATTTTTTTACATATCTTATCGGGAGTTTTCATGATATCGACACTTTTTTATCTACTTTGGCAGGTGTTGATGGATGACTTGGTCTATTTCGAATTTTCCGATGGTGCTAGTTGGCACACTCGGAACCTCGCTTCCGCAACTTGGGTGATTTATTATCCAACTGGTCAGTTGATGGTATCAAGGGGAGTATGTATTGGTCCAACATCAAATAATATGGCCGAGTATACTGCCGTCATTAATTTACTATCCGAAGCTATTTCTTATGGAATCGATTCGTTGGTAGTCTATCTTGATTCACAACTGGTAGTGTCACAATTGAATAACATCTATCGGGTTCAGGATCCTTGTTTATATCGCCAATATTTGAGAGTGAGGGTGTTGCAAAGATCATTTGTTTATATTACTTATTTTCACATTCCACGATCTAATAATTCATTAGCAAATTCTATCGCTAATCAAGCTTTAGATTGGCACATCATTCATTCATCAAGATAAAATCAAACATCAAAAGTCGGAACTGTATATATATATATATATCATAAAATCGCCCATGTGTACATAAAGTGTGTCAAAAATAATATAAAAAATTGGGACTAAAATGCCCATAATCATGTCCAGTACATCTAATGGCTCGACTCAGGATGAGCGGCTAAGTAGGTGACCACTGCTTTAGCCACATGGCGAAAAAGGCGAACGTAGTCGCGTGGCACTCCTACCACGCAGCGCTGCATGTCCTCTGGTAGATCTTCTATGGCCTCCATTAGTACCCAGTGGGTCAACCTCACCAAGTTTCGTTGGACTGCGTATAAGACTCTCTTAGTCTCCATAGTCGCCTCTTCGGCACCTCTGCCGTGATGCCTGTGCCGCGGAAATCTGTTTGGTCGTACAGGACCCACATCTGGAACATGATCATTATATCAATCATTTAATCCCATCAAAAATATCTTTAAGTTCATTTTCATATTTGAAAAACACATAAAAATCATAAAAATTGACAAACTTTAAAAAATGGTTACCTATCTCTCCCCATGTTGCATCTGGTGGCAACGCCAGATCTGGATCTCCCTTCAAATCTATGCTAGCATAGGAATAGTCATCTACAACGATGATCTTTTGCTCCCACCAGGAGAATAAATCATCCTCAAAAGTAGTCCTCGGTACGTCTCCACCTCCTATGCATTTCATCAGGTCAGCCCACCTGCCCATCCGTGGATCTCACAAGCTACTGATAGGAACTAATACTCTGGGAGGTACCATGGGACCTTTTGGAAGAAGAAGGACCACAAAATGATCCCATATCCAAAGTTCTTGGTTTGTCCCTTCTGAATAGAGGATAGTTGACTCTTCATATTGATCAGAAGAGGTGTACACCAGTCAAACACAATAGTGAGACAATCTACAGCCAAGCTCATGGATAGTCATGATGCTTGGTGCAATGAGGCCAATCCATTTACCCTGGCTATGGTGAACAGAATGATCCTCAAGGACAAACTCTCTACATGTTTGATTGGAATTTGGCTTCCAATCTTCTCTGGATGCCCCGGACAATATATATGCACATAGTCTTCCACTGAAAGACTACCTCGTGATCATCCTGTCGATTGCACCACTTCTCCCCTCCAGGAGAGTCCAGTAATGAAGTAAATATCTTCTATCTCTATCCTTAAAGGCATTTGATCAATAATGAATGCATCATCTTCGATATTCCAGTAACGGATCAACATTTCAAGCACGCGGATATTTGCCTTCATATTTGGCATTTCAAAAAAATTTAATAAACCGCATCCTCTCAAGGCATCGAAGGCTTGTTGATCATTCATAACCTCATCATCAATAGTATCATGCTCCCTTTCCCTCTAAGTGATTGTCATCCTAAAATAAAATCAAGTTTAACCATTAGATTGTTATGTTTTAAATTCAAACCGCGTATACGCGGGTCCATTTCATACACAGTCGCATGTAGGACCTGCGTTTACGTGGGTTTCTCATAACCAACCCCCATATATGTCGCGTTGGAATTTTTGACATAATTTCCAACGGTAAAACCTCAATTTGAATTTCTAAAAACAATCACAAATTGATGCAAGCTAGATTTGGGGGTTACCTGGTGATTTTGAGTCAATTTGAATGGTCAAATTCTTTGACGGGCAAGATTGCTTCTTTTTCTCCACAGCTTTTTCTCTCATCACAAATGGTAAAAATGGTGAGTCAAAAAACTATTTTATAAGCTTTGGAAATGTCAAATTTTTTCAAAACTTGATTTTTTTTGTCTCATGTATCTTTTAACTTGGGAGCTTGGAGTGTCGAGAATGGATTGTTTTTCAGGACATTTTGGACACTTTTTTGAAAATTTCAAGTTGGTTCCATGACTGCTGACCCGTCATGGCAGATATCGTTTTCTCACTGGCATATAGGTTAGGAAAGCCATTTTTCCGTTGCATTTTTCATACTAGCCTCCATTTGTCGATACACTTGCCATAGGGTCGATCCCATCGTGTTATGGTTCGTAAACCATCTTCACTTGCCGATTTTTTAAATCATGACACGATGGTAGAGCCATCATTTTCATGGGCATCGTAGTTAGCACCTCACTGACATTGGTTGCCCATGCTGCTTCATTGAGTAGGCTCGGGAGTCCTCTGTAGTCCCACCATGACTTATGCGTTGAAGACTCATTCCTCTTTGCTTCTTCACTTCATTCTGGCCTTATACCCTAGAGGCTCCTTTATGTTGAGTTGTACTACTGCATTTCATTTTGACCATTCACACCTTTTGGCCTTGACCCGACTTCACTTGGACTCATGTTTTAAGCCACTTTTTGACCATGTCTTCTGCAAAAATAAAACTTGCAATCCCTTAGCTTCTGCAACTTGACACACCTTCAGACCCGTGGAAGGAACATCCCTTTGAGTGTCCTTGACCAATTTCACCTCCCTGCATTGAGCATAGGAATGTTCCCATCCCAGGAACTAGATAATTTGTTTCACTGACACTTGTTCTTTCCACTGTACTATAGCATTCTTTTATTCTTTTTCCAACTTAAAGAAAAAAACAAAAAAAATTATATATTCCAAAATGAGCAGGAACGGGAAAATATTTCCATTTATTATTAGCAGCCAAAGTCATTCGTGTCACCCTTGAACAAAGCACTCAAAAGAAAAGTCTCTCCTCCATTTGGGCGGGATTTAGTTTGACTTAGGTATGCCTTAACCTTGTTATTGAGTTAGTTCTCCTCCGATTCATTATCTCTCCCAATCATATGGAGAGTTCGTTCATGCCTCCTACATGATGAACTTATATAGAGTCATCATATGTTACCACATGGTCATCATTGAGTCATGCTTTTGTTCAAGGGAAGTAAGCCTAAGTCGGCCTCTCTACGGTGTCTCTTGAACTATTTTTCAGTTGGCCATCCATGGTTGTCAGTGTCTTATCTATCATCACATCAGTTATATTGGTCCTTTACTCGTGCCAGTTTGAGAAGGTCTCCATTGACTTCTTGCTGGCGGGTCTTGTCCTTATTGACGATGACATCTTGCTCTGAGGACAGGCCTAGAGCCACACCCTCACCCTCTTTTCATTATTGATAGGTCACCTTGTGCTCAGCATCGATCAATATCATGGGTCTTTTACTGAGTGGTTTCCCTTGTGTTCGACATCAAATTTCATTATCCAAAGCAAAGCAAGAGTAATCCACAACAAGAAACAAGCAAATAACTCAGGGAAAATGCTTAAACGAGCAAACTATGTGAGGATGTACATACCCAGGGGTCCTTCGTTCCGGTAGTTCCAGCCAGGGTTCAAACCCTCTGCAACTCCTCACGATCTTTGAACCTGCAAAACAACCAATTCAAAGACACATAGTAGCATATAGATGAAGCATTATAGTGAAATCAACTTTATAGCATATAAATAGATGGTTAGTTATACATTGAAACAGTCATTCATACATAAACCATAACAATAACATCATATAAATGAACAAAGTTGATATCAGGAACAAGACAATTTTTCTTTTATTGCAGATAACTATATGCAAAACATAGAAAGATTTCACCTGAGTCTTCCTCTTCCAGCTCCAAGCGGAACCGTCCTCCAAGTCCGTCTAGTCTCGGTCTTCAAAAGGCTCCTTCCATAACCAACACAAGGATAACTCCCACAAGTTAAAGGATATCAACTCTCAAGGAAACAAGGGTTTCCTAAACTTGGGGAAGTGCTTGAAGCACAGGGATCTTCAGACTTGATCAGGGGATAATCTTAGTAGAGTAATTCTCTATTTTCTCTCCTCCTTAAGGCCTTCCCATTGAAGTCTTTTTATACTTCTCCCAAAGTAGTTTTTTAGTTGGGAAACAGTTGGGAACAGTTGGGCCACAGGCACTAATAGGTAATCAATAGGTAAAACTCATGATCTCCGCCCATAATTAAGGAAATTTATTTTTTTAAGTGTTTTAAGACATATACGCGGGTTGGGTATAGACTAACCCGCGTGTACACACGTTTAATACAGGGAAAAGTTGTGTACAGGAGGTAAAACACTGTTTTTTGAATATTTGGACCAAGTCTAGAAGGAGGGGTTGCCCTAGGCCATAAACCAAGCATAAAAAATACATAAGGTGGTATTTGGAGGTATAACAATATGGTGTATAATTCTATTCCTAATGATATGAAACCTCCACCTGGTTTAGCACTTCTTCACTATCCTAATGCCTTCGACCCATACATGGCATATCATCTTCGGGAGAGAGACCCTGCAACTCTCGAGGAAATAGTAAAATGTGGTAAGTGTCGAAGCTAATATGCTCATCAAGAAATCTAAAACAAAGCCTAAGAGATCTTAGAAGAAAGTTTTCTTCAAAGAAGAGCCCTCATCATCATCAGATGTAAAGCTTGACACTCTGGTCAAAACCACGGAAATAATGATGGACAAAATGTCTATAATAGATCGACAAGCAGAGCCTTCAGTAAGGAACCTAAATTTTCGAGGCCAACAGCAACAACAGTTCAGAAATAGGTAGAAAGAACAATGAAATCAAGATCCTCAGGGACAAGTAAGAGCTCCATTTCAGCAGAATTACACCGAAGGGCAGGAAGAATATGAAGAGGAAATTGTAGAAGCAAATCATTTCTTTGAGGAAGATGAGCTACCTACTTTTCTGACTAAGGAAGATCAGTGTTCTGAAGCATCTTTTATACCAAGTGATCAACATCTTGTACTTGCAAGTGATGATCTATCGACAGTGAAAACTTTGATACCTTGACCTAATTGCTTGCTCTCATCCCTGATCCAGCAACCTAAAAAACCCTAAGTTTTCAAACAATCAAAAAAAACTTATGATTCTAGCCTAAAATCCATTTCTTATCTAGTCATTGACTGAGAAATCATCAGAGAGATCCCTCTCTGGTTCAACAGGGCTAGCTGTTGAACTGTAAGTGGTTTGAGGTTACCTCTTTCAATCTCCTCCTCAGCCTGGGACACTGTAAAGGCTAACATGATTCTTTCAAGATGTGTACTATTACATGATTTTAAGGGGCTCACTATTTTTCCCTTCTGCATGGTAAAAACCTTCATGCAGTTCACTTGACTCTCCGTAGGGTCACACACTTGTTCTCACCAAAGTCACTATACATCACTCTATGCCTAATTTCAACCAAGGCATATCATTAACACCCACTGCATCGACAACCAGGCTGTATTCTAGATGGGAAACCTACACCAAACAGTGTGAGGTCTAATTGGGACTTCATATCAGGGAGATCCCCTGAATGTTGACAGGTCTAGTACTGTCAACATTTCTAGCACTAGAAGGAGGCCAAATGATAAGCTGAGCCCATGAAGTCTGTTTGAACTTTTTGCACACATTAATGGCTTCCTCCAATATCTTAGCCCCAACATGTTTTTTTAAAACCCCAAAACTAAAACTACTAGAGGAAATTATTAATAACATGTCAAATCTCAGATTCAATGGTGAGGGTGAAACAACCTTCTTTGAGCACATTGCTCATTTTCTTGAATTTAACACGAAACACAATATTCATTGCAAGGAGGTTTCTTGTAGGTTGTTCACTCCTACATTCGAAGGGCACATAAGGGAGTGGTGTTACACATTTCCTGTCACTTCCATACACTCTTCGAACATCTTTCCACACAACTTTACTCTGCCTTTGTTAAAGAAAATTATGCTATTTTGAAAAGCACCTGATGAATCTCTTGATGATTTTCACAATCATTTCAATAATTTTTTCTTTGAATTTGTTGAATATGATGTTGATTAGCCTTTAATGAAATAGATTTATTATTCACATATCGATGAATCTACATGAATATGAATCTTTCGAAAAACTCCCCACATCCCTTGGTATTAGAGCTTCTAAATATGCGATGGATGAGGTTGTTGTCCCAAGTGACTTTCTGTCTCCTTCTAATCAAACATCTCCATTTCCACTGGTTGAGGTATGATAACTTGGGAATCCATCCATTGGTTTACTACCATCTTCTCCCACCCCACATACTCAGAATTCCAGCACAATTTTGGAATACGAATTTGATGTTTGCGATGAAGTGTTATCTCCTCATCCTCCATCCTTTGGTTCCTTTGGTCCTCTGAATTGTGAGTTGTCATGTTCACTCGTTTCAAATGTTTCTATGGCTGCTCATGAGGATAAATTTCAGGATGGCCTTGGTGTTCCGTAGAAAACTTGTGATATCATTAACAATGACTATGTATAGGAGCACACATTTGAACAAGAATATGCGATGAAGGTTGATTTGTATCCTTCTACACCTCTCCCCCATTATCCTAACATTTTCTGTGATTCTGACATTCCTTTTGAATCTTGTGAAAATTTAGTTTCTGGTGATATTATTACTTCCAATCATTTTCGAGACTAGTGGAATGTCAGTTTTTCATCTGAAGTTAGAGAGGAAAAATATTCTCTTTTTGATCTCTTCAATCTATCATCTCATCATTCTGAAGAATTATAGGGTGAAATTTATTGTTTTCAATATTCCCCTCTTTATGGTTTGTCAGATCATGGGGATGCCTCTGTTGTTGATCTTGAAATTTCTAATCATGGCTACAATGATATTTTCACCCATTCATATGGTCACGACTTCGATTTTTCTGTTGTTGATTTTTCTAAGCCACCGTTATTTGATGATCTATCTTCTGATGATTTGGAACTTTCACAAGTCGTTGAGGCACTTCAGCCTGAGCTGATGGTTATGTCAGGTTCTCACAGTCATGATATCGGTGCTAATTCTGAATAGAACAGTGATTTATCCTTCAAGACTCTTCATCACCCCTCCGCACAAATTGAAAATCATTATGTTTCATACATAGAGTTAGAGTTCTACCAGTGTGTCACCAAGTGTTGTAGCGACTACAACTACCCTCCAAAAGTTTTCTTATGCTTTGATTTTGGAGCCTTCCCTTCTGTTTACATGAGCGTGTCTTTGACTGTCGTCAACTATTCATGAGTTTCTCAAGACTCATCTTTTTATGTTGTGATTTTGTTTGTTTTCTTTCATACTTATCTGATCTTTTGAGTCGCAAGCCAACCTTTTGACTTGACCTTACAGCATTTATGGGCTTGCCTCCAGAAATTGTGTAATCCATGAGGCCAATCTGGCCTTGATGCTGGAAATTGTGCAATCCTCACAGACAACTTAGCCTTTAGCTTGAGAACTATGCAGTCATGGATGTGTTGTAGCAGTTGCAACACCCTTCAAAATTTTGGCTCGCACCAAATTTCGAAGCCTCCTTTGAGAGTTTTACTTGATGTTTACACGTACTCGGGTTCACCCCGTGAGCTCATGTGAGTCCTTGCACCCACCTTGCTTGATCGTTGAACAGAAAAATTTTGCATGTTGGTAAAAATGTCACGCTTGCGACCATGTTCTGGTCATACATAAGGTCTCCGCTTTGTGTGTACATGCTATGATTCACTATGTAAACATTCGTCGCACTCACACATGAAGTCGGTCGGTCATGTTGAGCATGTGTGTCTGGATGGTTTGAGTCGTCTCGTTGTCAAGTCATGTAAGTGTGTGTTTGCAATATCGTGTATGCACACTTTCACTCGCTCACACACTTAGTCATTTTGCTGAATTTCTGACGACTAGATCCCCTTCTAACGATGGGACCTTCACACTGCCATCGACTCGATCGAATGTCACCCAGAACACCATAGAAGCACTGAGTAAGCCATTTCAAGTTGCGTTACACGCAAGTTGATCAATAAACCTTCCTGGTGGTCAGTTGGAGAGTTTGACATACCAGTCACCTTAGGACTGACTCCCCTCAAAAATTGTGTAGAGGTTGCAGACCATGCCCACTCCACTTACTGAGAAAATTGTGCAGACAGGCTGAACAGAAATCCAGTGCCCATCCTTGTCTCCCTTATAAAATTGTATATTTTTCCCATCCACCCCATCAATTATCCGTCTGACTACTCACCCAGAAAACTACACAGATTCATGAGCAAGCCCTCTACTACCCAGTAGTCCGCTTAGCTCAGAAACTGCACAGCAGGGGTCAGCAGTCTAGCCCCCCAGCATCAACGTAGTTTTCCTCGCAAGCAGCTCCCAGCAACTTGTTGCCAGCTCCCTCCAGGAATTGCACAGTTTTTGCTTCCAAGCTTCCCGCAACCCGCTACCAACTCCCTCCAGGAACTGCACAGTTTTTGTTTCCAAGCTCCTGCTACCTGCTCCTTCTAGAAATTGCGCAGATTTTGCAGCCTTCCTGCAGCCCAGACTGCTCCTCCCAAAAATTGCACAAATTTGTCCTATAGCCGAGCCAGATCCCACGGACAGTCATTGTCGATCCAAATAGCCTATCACCATCTCCCAGTGACTTTTGCGTAATTTTCACCAGCAATGCCCGAAGCCTCCATCCCAGCTCGAAACTTTCCTCGCGCAGTTTCATAACATTGTCTTCTCTAACAGTCACCCGCATTTGAAACAATCATGCATCATGGTAGACTAGGAGGTTTATGGATTTGATGTTGTCTTGTCATGAGTGACAGCAGATACTGGTACACAAAAAAACATGGTGCGACGATGGATGGGATGAAAAATGGGAGTACATGCAAGAGAACATGTTCTCGAATGGACGATCAAATGATGCAAGAAAAGAGATGTATTCACGAATGAATGAACATGCATAGATGTGTTCACGGATGGAAGGATGGACCAACATGCAAAGATGTGTTCGTGGATGGATGGACAGACGAACATACACTTTTCACGAATGGACGAACCTATCAAGCATGCCAACAGATAAGCAAGGAGCAACATGGAAATGAAACATCAAATGAACCCAATGACCATCGAAGACTCATCGCACCTTGCCATGCGGAGGTGAAGCTGTGACACACCATGGGGACATTCATCACCCAGCAACACTGCAACTCAACATGCATACTAGTAGCAACACGAATGTACTAGCATTGTCATGTCAAGTCTTGTCATGAGTCATGTCGCCCACATCACTATTGTGGGCTATATTTTTTATCAATGTAATGTAAAGTGGAAATCCAAGAGGCCCACTTGTCATATGAAGAGTCATGTAAAGTTGAAATTTCATGGAAGTCAAACAGTCATGAGGGAAGTTGAATAGTCACAAGGGTCAGTTTCACCCTTGGCTATAAATACCCCCTCATTTGTACATGCAAAGTTCTTTTCACCTTGGCTCCTCCAACATAGCCTTGAGAGTCTGTAATCGTTTCTTTGAGGAGTAAGCAGTGGCTCCAATGCCCCGCCCACAGGGTTAGTGATGTATGATGTATCGATGTGTCTTAATTTAGAAGCCTGCTAACAAGCTAGCAAGTTTTCACACATGTGTTGTAACTGTTTGTAATATTTGTCTTGAACACTTGTAATGCATGTTGCTTTAATCTGTGTTGAACACTTGGATTCATTAAACTATTCTAATACATATATATTAATGAAAATGTGTTGTATAAGTTGTTAACGATGTCCTGCTCGTGTTGGTTACCTCCCGGACATTAGCTAGAACCTTTCACGTAAACCTGCTATAACGACCATCGCACTCACATAGATTGCCCGCTAAGTGTTGTACGTGCTATCTTGTGTTTTGTGACTACTGCATCCATGTGGATTCCTCCTCCGGAAGATGCACACGTCCTATTGTGTTGTTTGTTCCTAACAGAGTTGGGTTTCCTCCCATCCAACTTGGGACTCACTGCCACCCTGTCTCTCTCCGGTGAAAGAACCTTGACACAAGTAACACTATAAATCACCAGGCACGTGAAACTCACTACTTGAAGACAAAGCAGACCACTCTCCTGTGCTGACAAGCAAGAGCTAAGGCAAAAATTTAAGATAATGGAAACCAAGCCATCACATCGGATGGGACTACCACACCAAATGGTGTGAGATCTAGTTGGGACTTCGTACCGGGGTGATCCCCTGAATGTTGGTGGGTTCGACACCATCAACATTTCAAGTGCTAGAAGGAGGGCCGCCAATTGTTTATGGCTAAACATCCTCTCACGCTCACTCAGCAACCATATGGTCAAGGTCGTAACTCGCACTCCCTCTCACCTACACGTGACTCTGCAGTTGGTTACTCTTCACCGCCCAGGACTGAACACAAAATTCCATATCACCACCTTCGCTCTGTCTTTCCCATCACTCGCTAGTTCGCGAAAGCAGTTGGACTAATCCCAGGAATACAAAATATTCCATACACATCAAGGAAGCCAAAAACCACTCCCACAAGGGTTGTTGTATCATCAGTGGAAGAAGCAGTTCTTGCCACACTCGAAGGTTTAGCAGAAGCTATTGGAGACTGAGAGGAGTCTCCAATATTTTGACAGGGAGAAAGAGACACCCTCATAATCTTGGGGTTAGACTCCAGTATAGGAGGCGGAGGGGAAGGCAGCGGAGGAGGTGGAGGTGGAGACGAACCAACAGATTTAGAGTTAGAATGGTCAGATTCTAAAGAAGATGAGGAGGACAAAGAAGAAGAAGAGATGGTTGACCAAAATATGGAATGGATGACTCAAGGGCCATTGGCTCTCCTGGGTGCTTTGCACAATATACCAAAGCGGGTGGAGATAACGTGCATTAAGTTCAACCCTGACATCACAGTGAAGGCAGAAGACCATTTGGACAACTTCTACCTGCAACTGCAGACCCTTGAGTTATGTATGATGACGTAGCATGTAGATTGTTTCCATGTACCTTGGACGGCTGTGCAGCTGCTTGGTATCATATCCTTCTGGCCAACTCCATACAGAACTAGGGTGAGTTCAAATGCATGTTTCTAGAAAAAAATTGATGACAAGACCCAAGCCATGTTACTCAAAGAATTGGGAAGCCTGAAGATGGAGGGAAAGAAAAGTTAAAAGATTGCAATCAGAGGTTTTTGTGCATATTGAACAAGTTTGCAGTGAACATGAAATCTCATGACTCCATCACCGTTGATTACTACCCATCCGCACTGTTGACCAGCATTGCCAAGTTCGTCAAGCGAGCTGTGAAACCAACGTTACTAGAAAACTGCAAATCCCCTTTCTTTAAATAATTCTCAGCCTGTCCTGTGGTTAAATCCCACAGGCTTTATCTGTAGCTTTCTTTAGGCTGAAAGCCTTTTATAACAATGGACTTACATTAAACAATTAGAATCATAGCCACCTCTTTATCGGCGCTTTATAATCAACCATCGGAAGCCAACCAAGCCTTTAATCAACCCGCCACACATATAAACATATATGGAGATACCATAACCCCTCAAGCTATATATAACCATATAATATCAATACATAGAACCAACATAAAACCCGCTTAACTCAATGTACGCGGATCTCAAGGATTATATAGCCGCTTTCATAAATTCGGCGGGTCCGGATTTCGCGACCACAACAAAACTCTTAAGGCCTAACCTCCGATGAGGTGCGGACCCGATGTGCTTTTATACTCCTTTATATATCGGTTTCGGATCCGTCGTATCGGCGGATTCCTTATCGGCCAGTCTTGACGGGATTGCGGACCCGATCTCCTTTAGGGTGCTCTTTAATATAAATTCACCTCCGGATTTCGGAGCTCGCCGCTTAACCGTGTTGAGGTTCCTTTCGAACCCGAAAGGGTTATATGCTGTGATATATATATTTCGGCAGGTCCAGATATCGGCGGTCGCCGCAAATAACAAGTTCCCTTCCTCCGAAATAATGGACCCGACGCCTTTTCTGCTGACTTCTATAATAATTTCGGGTCCGGGTCTTTTTGGTGATTTCGCTATTCGCTGCTCCGAAGGATACAAGGCCTCCGCGGACCCGATACACTTTCAGTTGCGTTTAAATATGGATTTTGGCTCCGGTAATTCGGCTTCCACTTCAGTGATCTCAAAGGGTCTCTTCCGATCCGACAATAGGGTTCGGACCCGATAAGGGTTTAATCAGCCACTATAATAATTTGCGTCCGCAACAATGCCACTTAAGGAAAAATATCGCAATTCTCTATGTAACAAAGTTATACGCAGAACATTATAAAAAGGACTTAGAGATTCCACGGAAGCAGCAGTTAAATGGAAACACCATGAAGGCTCCAACCAAACATTATGCAGGGAAATAAACCACTTCCAATACTTTCAATATACAGTAATTAAGCTGTCCGATATATGCACATTAACAGAACCAATAATTCTCATCCATACCATAAATAATCACAGGCAGACACTTCAGATGTGCACCTTCATCAGAAACTATGCATATATTAATCTGAAAGCAATAAATCTATATTGAGACTTCGGTCTCATACATACACACACATATACAGGCACACAGGCCTAACAGTCAATGCTGCACTCTCTCACAGGCCCGACTATCAATTATGGTGCCTCTCCTCTCACAAGCCAAATTCTCCTCTCTTCTCACAAGCCAAATTCTCTCCTCTAGTGGCTCCCTCCTTTTCCCGTAGGCTTACATTCATATATATATAATAAACATTGGTATCAAAAGCCTAAAGCTTTTACATGCACGCATATATGGAAAAAACCTCTTGAGGCTTTATTCTATCTTTTCTCTGTTTTAAAACAGAAAAGCCTCCTTATCCCACATTCATTGCTTTTATGCCTAAAAGCTCTCCCTTACTTCTAAAATCATGGAATACTCATGCTCTTATTTATTTATTTTGAGAATATCTAATTTAAATCACACTTATCAGCCTAAATATCAAAATGACTCGTAACTTAGGAAAATAATTCTAAGAATGCATGACCCCTATGTCTACTATTTACAAAAGTTTCCCTTGGGCTGAATGCTCCTGCATCAGGTGAGTTCAAATGCATTTTTCTAGAAAAAAAATTGATGACAAGACCCAAGCCATGTTACTCAAAGAATTGGGAAGCCTGAATATGGAGGGAAAGAAAAGTTAAAAGACTGCAATCAGAGGTTTTTGTGCATATTGAACAAGTTTGCAGTGAACATGAAATCTCATGACTCCATCACCATTGATTACTACCCATCCACACTGTTGACCAGCATTGCCAAGTTCGTCAAGCGAGCTGTGAAACCAACGTTACTAGAAAACTGCAAAGAGGCAATCATTGTTGAGAAATACCTGCACACAATTGGAGTCATCAAGGATGATGAACCAGCAAAGGAATCCAGGATGCGAGCAGAAATTCCCAGGCGGCGGAGAGTAGGGGTAGAGATAAGGAAACAAGTGATATTGAAACCCTCACTCGCCTCGTGAAGAACTTGACATCAAAAGTGTATGAGATTAGACAACGAAAAACGGACATGTCTGCAAGCAACCATCCGCCTAGATAGAGATAAGAAAGCATGTCATTAGGCAACAACTATCTCTTGGTGAAAACTGCGCAGAGTTCTGTGTTCCAGCTCAAATGGTGCGGGAACCCCGAATTCTATTCATTTCATGAAGATGGTCACTTAGAGAATTCTTTTTCATACTAGTAAAGAGTTGCAGACTCAGTATGCAGTCACACATTTGACATGGAAAATAGTATGCAATAACATCTAGGAGATACAGATAATGACGAAGATGTTTCACTTGAAGAAACATCAAGTTCTGGGCATGTGGTAAACATGTATCAATGCTCGCAAGTAGCCCTGAAGATAAACATCAAGAAGCAGCCCCAAAAGCAAAATGACCGTTACAATCTCAAGAGTAAAGGGGCTCCCCTTATAGTTGGGTAAGCACAAGAAAATACGAGACTGTTGATGAGGAAGGTTGATCCACCAGCTATCCCAAAGCATAAAATGCAAAGCAAGCTTGGGAAGACAACAGCAGACAAGAGTATGTCCATGAGCAACAAACTGCAGAATACTCCATCAGACAACATGATCATCAATCTTACCCCGGACACCTCAGTGATTCTATCCCCTTTGGATTACAACATTGTGGATAACATGAATAAAACTCACATGAACATCATTTTGTTTGAGTTAGCTAAGATCTAGAGTCAACGGGACATCCTGCTACACGCACTAGGATAGACAGCAACGGACATCGCAACCTCTACCAGCAAGGGAGCAAGCACACCTCCTAGATCTCTTTCAACTATGCTAACCACACTCCAGATGGAAGAAGAAAACTCAGGTTACCCCCCATTCCCGCTCTCATTCGAAATATTCAACTGTAATGTTCACAACTTCTTGGTTGATTTTGGCATGGAAGCCAACATCATGCTGCTCTCCATTGCCAAGAAGATCAATGCACAATGGAGCAAGACATCCATGCAAATCATCCAACTTGATCGAACATATGTTGCAACCATTGGTGAACTTCGAGACGTGATCATCTGAATATCTCATGGCGGTCGAATCCATTAGTGCATCAACATTGTTGTTGTGGACATACTGGAAGCATATGGCTTACTACTCAGCAGAGACTGGTCCAACAAGTTGAATGGATATTTTGCTATGGACTCGTCGCACATGTGGCTTACGTATAAGGGTAAAAACAATCAAATCTGAGTGTTATCTGAGAGGTATATGAGGCACAATGTCACTCCCATCATTGACGAAAATGAATCGTTGGCCTTCGTAGAACTCATGTTTGGCAACTGCCTCCTGGAAACAACGTTGGTTATTATCCTCCACGGCCAGTGCCAACCCCACCAGAAATGGACTGGGGTCTCCTTCCTTGCCCAACTGATGGAAATGAAGCATGTACAATACATTGTAACAATAGTAGCAGTAGTAGTAGCAACAACAGTATCAGTAGTGCAAGTGCATCAAACAGTCCATGTACAGATGAGTTGTAGACCATGTATTTCGACAGATCAAAGACATGAGATGGCTCTGGAGATGGGTGTGTTTTGATCAACCCAAACTACAGGAAACATCTGATTTCGAGTCACTTGGATTTCGAGTGCACAAACAATGTTGCTGAGTATGAAGCACTCGTGTTGGGCTTACAGAAATCCATCAGCCTCAACGTGGTTGCACTCAAAGTGGTAGGTGATTCAGAGATAGTGGTACAACAGGTACGTAACACCATTCATTGTTTATCACCACATCTCAAAAATTACTAGAAAGAGGTATGGCAACTTATCTCTAACTTCCAAGCATTTAACATCACTGTTGTACCACATACGTGTAATGAAACTTCCAATGATCTAGGAAACACAACCTCTAGCATGTCACCATTTAGGGATAGATTTACTATTGAAATTTTATATAGACCATCTATCTCGGATAACATAACTAACTTACCTGTGTTTGATGATGATCAACAGATACTGCATTTCATGGGAAACACTAACACCTTTAAGGATGCAATGATAGATGAAGATGAGCATGAGCGATCTCTACAAGAAAAAGCTGGTAGAAAGAAAGGCCACCTCATCCCTAAGGGAGTGGCATCATTGGAAAAGCTTTATGACTTGCAAGAACACTTTTAGGGGCCGAGGAACAGCAAAACCCACAGTTCCACCATGATGCATGAGTTGATCAACTTGGGAACAGAACAAGACCCAAAGTTCGTCAATCTCGGTATGTGTTGCACACAATAAGAGTGGAAAGCCTTTGTCTACTTGTTCAAACAGTACCGGGATGTGTTCGCGTGGACGTACGATGATCTGAAAACTTATGACACGTGAATAATCCAACACATCATTCCAATCAAAGAAAGGGTTAAACCATATTAGTAGAAGCTGAGGAAAGTACATATGTCACTTGAACCCCTCATACAGAAAGATCTCACCAAGTTTTTGGATGCACAGATCATATACAAAGTTCATCATTCTAATTGGTTTCAAACAGTGTTCCTGTATGCAAGAAGTTTGGGGAAATCCGCTTGTGTGTTGATTTCTGAAATGTAACGTGCACCTCGGACAAAGACAACTACCCCATGCTGTCTATGGACCACATTCCATAAATAGTATCTAGGGCATAGATGTTTTCCTTACTCAACAATTTTTCAGCATACAATCAAGTTCTGGTTGCAGAACTTGACAAACTCAAAACTACCTTCCATATGAAGTGGGGTACATTCACATACAAACGAAAGCCATTTGGTCTTGTGAATGTAGGCATGACCTTTCAACGTGCCATGGACATCATTTTTCATGGACTCATTGGACAGAGCATAGTGGCATACCTCGATGATGTGACTGCATTCTCAAGGAAATGTGAGGACCACATACGCCATAAGAAGAAAATTTTTGAGTTATGCCGGAAAAACGAGATTTCCTTGAACCCCAAAAATAGCATATTCACAGTGTTTGAGGGGAACCTTCTTGGACAAATCATTTCCAAAAGCCAAAACAAGGTTGAACTGGACCTGGTCCGGACAATTACACAGATCCCTCGCCCATCCAACAAGAAACCAGTGCAGTCCTTCTTGGGCAAGATAAAATTCCTACGGAATTTCATCTCAGATTATGCGCAGATAGTTAAACCCATGTAGGACATGACCAAGAAGGATGCAGTATATAGCTAGGGCAAGAGGAAAATTTACGCATTCACCCATATTAAGCATGCTATTGCAGAAGTGCCTGTGCTCTACAACCCAGACTTCAAAAAGGACTTCCTGCTATACACCTTCGCCTCCGATAATTCACTCGCTGCAATACTGGCTCAAAAGGAAGAGACGAACGATGAACATCCCATCTCCTTCATGATCACAAACATGTAGGGTCCCAAACTCAACTACCATGATGTTGACAAACAACCATATGTAGTTTACAAGGCAGTGAAACATTTCAGGCCCTACTTGCTGCAAAACCACTACATAGTCTATGTCCCTCATCTAGAAGTCCACACACTACTCGTACAACAAGAACTGGGTGAATGACATGTGAACTGGATGACAGCCTTGCAACAATATGATCTTAACATCAAGCCAGTTCACACAGTCAAATGCAAAGGTCTCTGCAGATTCACAATTGAAGCAATACATGTGTAGGAGGAGGAAGAAGAGCTCACCAGCTGGGAGAAGGAAGTTGAAATGTATGATTTAGTGTGAGCAACATCCACTGAAGTCGGAAACTCTTGGTACACAGATGTGTTCCAGTACCTTGAGCACAACACCATACCCTCTCACTTTTACATTAGACAGAAGAGGGTTTTACACCTTAAAGCTTTAGCATATCAGTCGATGCACGAAGTGCTTTACAAGAAGTACAGAAACGGAGTTTTGCTCAGGTGCTTGGAGGCACACTAATCAAGGAAGGTACTACAAGATCTGCATGATGGACCCACTGGAGGTCACTTTGTGGGAAACACCACTACACACAAAGTTATGCGAGCCGGTTTCTACTGGCCCACATTATTCAAGGATGCACGCACTTATGCCTTCAAGTGCCTGGTCTGTCGGTGGTGTACTGGAAGAACACGAAGGTTAGCAGCCCCATTGCACCCTGTTGTAGTGGCCAAACCATTCCAACAATGGGACCTAGACATCATTGGGGAAATTTTCCCACATTCATCAAAATAACACCACTACATTCTGATAGCAATTGATTACTTCACGCGGTGGACAGAAGCAGTTCCACTCAAACAAGTGAATGATCAGGAGGTCATCAGCTTCTTCCAATAGAACATCATCTCACACTTCAGCGTTATGGTATCAATTATTTTTTATAATGCAACGTACTTTTCTTCTTTGAAACTTTCTGATTTTTCATTACAAAATGGTATTGTGCTAAAACACTCATCCAACTAATACCTGCATGGAAACGGTCTCGGAAAATCCATAAACAAAAACCTTATCTGCATAATCAAAACTATTGTTTACTCTGAGCAGCGCAATTGGCATTCCGCCCTGACGAATGCATTATGGACTGACCGCGTAACAACCAAACCCTCTTTGAATACCTCACCATACTTCCAGTTATATGGTAAAGAGGCCATCCTACCACCCAATATCTACTTGCCTCCACTTCAGCTATCTCAAGAATCCCAAGGCAAGCCTTTCCAGCTAGTTCAATGTAGGATGGATGTTAGCACCTAAATCTGCCTTAGGCTGAAGGAAGGCAAAAATTAGGGTAATCACAAACCACACTCAGTCTGGTAGCTAGCCCTACCAGAGCAAGAGAGGGCTCTCTCTGAGTCATGCTCAGTGAATAGATGATCAAAAATGGTCTGAGGTGACTTACAATACACTGTTTACCTTAGGCTAGTAAGTGGATAGGGATTTTGGAAGAGATTTTATGAGGTGACCGAGCTTCTGGGATGTATATGGGACTGACGTTCAGCAAAGAATAGAGAATCGAATATGAAAGCACAGATTATTCTGTGGGGAAAGGTAGGCGGCAAGCGCAGTAATTTCGGCTTAAGGTAACATGGAATGGAAATATTTCTGAAGAGAGTGAAAAGGGCATGGTCGCATGAATCCTTTTCAACAGAAGAGTAACACTATACATTAAATTTTCCCACAGGCAGAGCAATATAAATTGAATTCTACCTAATCTCACTTAGAAAATTTCACTGAAATGAAACATGAAATGAATTATGAAACATAACAAGATACATATGGAACATAAGAACACATTTTCTACACTCACAACCACAAGAATCTCATGAAATAGAGCCGCTGCCTTTCGTTAATTCTCTGTCAAAAATACACAGTGCAGAAACAAAGTTTCTTTCCCACAGTCTCCCAGAAGTTACAAGCCAGCCCACCCTTTGCAAATAACTTGCATACAATATATAGAATGTGTAGAGAAGAGATGGGATGCCCAGGGGTTGGGAAGTTACTCAAATCATTTCGAAAAGGAGATGGAGAGCCAACCATCAGCTACAGGTGCAGCGCTCTCAAGCATGACATTTGGTTGGGGTGACCCTTTGCATTCTTTTGCCACTTGGATAGATGCCCATTTGGAGAGAAAACTCTTTAAATGCCACCTTTGGTGCCAAAAAACCGAAGTGTAGATGACCGGGCCCACTTGGAGAAGTCACGACCCGAAATTTCGCGAAATGGGAGCAAATTGGCAGTTTTTTCCCCTGTGCGTCGCACCAAATTCTCTGTGCGTCGTGCCACTTTGGAGCCTATTTTGGGGCACTTTCAAGTGTCCAAAATGTGCCCAAGTGGGCTTGTTGGAAATCCTATCCTGTCTACTTTCTAACCCCACTAGAATTTCTCAATTTGGTGCTCATTTTCCCCTCCAAATCTTCATTCTCCCAAGATTGCTTTCTGTGTGTCAAAAAAGTGGCAGAGAGGCCATTTTTGGGTGTTTTTTGACCTTTAGAAGACCCAAAACTTGTCAAAATTTCTTGCCCAGACACCAGTAGTAGTATTTTTCGATGCTGAATCCAAATATGCAAGCCGTTCCTCAATTAGAGTCCTAGATTTTTAGCGTCGTGCTAGTGGCGCGGCGCATAGGGAGGAATTTCCTGTTTTGTGTCCAAAAAATTTGCCTGTGACCAAAATTTGCCCAAATTTTTTGAAATTTGGGCTGGAGGTTCCCTATGAAGTGCTATGTTGTGCCAAGGAAGCCTCAGCCAAGATTCGAAGCCGATCTTGCTCCTTTGCCTCCTTTGCCTCTTTTGTCGCTTTGCTCAATTTTGCCTTTAGGCTCCTGATTCTTGCTTTGGAACTCATGTTTCGGGCCTGGTAGTGATGAGTCATGCACCTCAGCATGTATTTCTCCCTATTTTCTTTATCCAACCGCTGCTCCAAGTGAACATTCACTTTCTCTAGCACATACTCCCGGTCTTCGTCTCTTTGCTCCATAGGTCTGCCTTGTGCTGCCAAGATGTGTTGCCGGTTTTCCTTGATCATTTGCAACTCTATCTCAGCTAGCTGATCCTCAAGTTGCTTGTTCCTCTGCTCCAGATACTGCATGTTCCACTTGGCCCTATCCAAGTCCAGGGATAGGTTCTCAATCACAGACTGCTGCTCCTGAATGATCTCTCCCAGCTCAGCATTTGTAGGTTCTGCATCTGTCTCATCATCCTGGAGGAGAACAAACTCGGTCCCTTGCTCGCCTGATGGCCCTTCCTCCTGCACTGGCTCCTTGCCCTTACCCTGCTCCTGTGATGCTGCTAGTGAAAGCGAGGCCCCTTCCACCCCGGGTGGAGATGACACTCACTTTGCTGCTGCAAACAACGTTCTACTGCCCTTCTGGTATGTGATGTATACTGGCATGGTGGCAGTCTCATGGTGCTCAAACTGATGTGAAGGACTTCTTGTCTCATGCTCAAGATGATGTGAAGGACCTCCCACCTCATGTTCTGCCTCTGATATCACCGGTGGAGCGCTGAAGAAATCACGGGAGATGAAGTCCTCTCAAGCAATACCCTACAATCCCAACTGATGGTCCACCAAAATCTGGATGAGAGCAAAATGATAGACACTATTTAGCTGCTGTCATGGGGTCTTGCGCTGCATGAAGTTTTTCATCTTCTCAATGTTGTTGCAGATGAAAAATGGGAGGCTCATCATCCGCGCCCTGGTGAAGTGCATGAGCAAGCGGATGTGATAGGCATAAAGGCGAGAAAACCTCCCCTCGCAACTGAAATACTTCATGATCAATCTCATGAGTGGGGAATACTCATCCCTCAAAAATCTGAATGGAAAAACTCAGGTGAGCTGGCTCAAGCAGCTATTCTTGATGTAGGGCTCATAGTGACGCCTCTCCACCTTCTTCTTCTTATGCCACTGTTCCCCAATGTTTGGTATCCATGTTGCCACTAATATAGCCTCCGGTGTCAAGGTGAAAGTGACCCCAGCCAGGACAGATTGGCCTCCCTATAGATGAAGTGAAAAAAGGTAGACCAACTCATGATGTACTTTGACATTTGCCACCCTTTGGCAAAATTCATAACATGCCAAGTGCTGAAAACAAGACATGGCAAGTGGGCATGCCTGCAGCTCAGTGAGCGTGTTTGGCTCATCTCTAAGATGTCTGCCGCTCTAGTGATGTCTCCTATGGGCCCTCTCTCCGGAAGATGTGTCGTTGTGGGTCCCCTCCTCATACTCTGATGAATTTTCTGATGCCATTATTGTTGCTTGTACCCTGAGTTTTATGCTGCCCTCTGAATCCAATGAAATTGATAGATGCTCTGAAAATCTGTCACCAAGGGGACAATAAAACAGGGGAGTGTTAGGAGGGGAATGATGAAAGGGGAATAGGGGCTTAAAGGAGAAATTTATCAGGGAGTTGGGAGTGTTTGGGGTAGGGTTTTGATGGGGTAGGGTTTGGGATATTTTGAGCTATAGGAATAAGGGGACGAATGGATATGATTACATTGTAGCTAGGGTAACTATTAGGGGAAACTGCTCCAGGGGAATTAGCTGATACAGGTAGGGTAGGAGCATATTTTAACAATCATGTTACTGTAGCAAAACCCTAGCTTTTTTCCCTTCTTTGTGTCATTTTTGGGTTTACTTAATAAAAATTTTGCCTTTGATTTCATGGTCACCAAAATCATATTTTTCTTTGAGTTAAGGATCAGTGGTGAAGGGCTCTAGGGCCACCTTTGCAATTTTGAGAGCCATTTATAAAAATTTAGGCGATTCAGTGTTTTTTTTTTAGGCTCACAGGTCTGTGCGCTGTGCGCTTTTCCCAGTGCGCCGCGCACCGGGTATGCACCGTGCCAGTGCAATATTAACACTGTGGCCAGGCTCCCAATGCGCCGCACGCCCTAAGTGTGCCGCGCCACATTGTGTATGTGCCGCGCACTGTCAAATGACACTAATTTGCTTGGAACATTGGGGGTAGGGTCTTAGTGGAGATTTCTTGGGTGTTTCCTTAGGAGACAAGGTGTAGTGGAGGTGAAAATGATGAGGAGTGAGAGGACAAGGGGAGGGGAGCAAAACCTTGGTGGCGTCTTCACAAATTTGCAACCCCGTTTATCATTTTTGCTTTGATGATTATTTTCATGGATGGCCAATGTGCTTTGGATATCATTCAACCTCTTAGAAACACCAAACCATTGACCAAATAGACAGAGAAGAGGTTTCATTCGAACCTACCTCTTGCTTGCTAGCCTTCAACCGGGATATAAAACAAATTTGCAAGTGTTTTGAGCTCCCTGGCTGTGTGCGTCACGCGCCAAGCCCAATGCGCCGCGCACCCTGAGTGCGTCGTGCCCTTGTCGATTTTGCATTGTGGGCTGGCTGCCAATGCGTCACGCCCTCTTTGTGCGCCGCGCTCCTTGGTGTGTGCGCCGCACCCTTTGGAAACTGGCTCTCCTTCACTCAAACCCTCATGAATTTGCTCTCTTAACTTTGTAATTTCTCTCCAAGCTTGCCAAAGCACAAATGGTTTTTGTTTTGGGAAAAAACAAGTATATATAGGCTTGGGAGAGTTGGGTTTAATTTTTTCTTCTTTGAAAACCCACTTTCTAATGTTTGTGTTTTGCACTTTTTCATTGACTTTAAAACACCCTGATTTTCATTTTTCTTTGAAACTTTGGCTCTCATGATGGGATTTTCGACATTTCTTTGCGGAGACCGTGTGACTGAGTATTTGGCCATGAAAACCATGACTGCATCTGAAAAATTCAACTAGCAATTTTTTGGAAAATTTTGTCATAGTTGACCTTGTTTGACTTTTCTTCAAAACAGAGTTTTGAAGAAGAGTCGATGTCATTTCAGGTGATGATGAAGCTTTCAGAACCATAGCTGTATAAGGTCTCCCTCTGGCCTGCATGGCTTGTTCTGGACATGTTTTTCAAAGACCACATTGATGATTTCCTAGACCCAACAATAAAAATGACTTTGTCCTGTAATATGACCAGACCTTGACTATCATGAATTTTCAGTGATTATGGACAAAGACCTGAACTAGCAGGGACTAGACATGAGGGAAAATGACTAGCATGACTATCTCCGTCAGATCATGGCATGTCCCTAGCGAAATGCAGCTGAGTGGATGGAGCGAGACACCTAAAATTGAAATGCACAAAGAGCTTTGATCTTTGACGGAGGGCTGACCAGACCGACTCTAACATTGGCTCCAATGGGGGATGGTATCTCCTTGGAGGTGCCAAGAACAGCAGATCTCTGGAGGAGCTAGACAGTGCCTTTTGTCCATTGGGCTATGGAGTCATCATTTTAATAAACAGCACAGGAATCTGACTTATTTATACAACTGGAATAACCAAGAAATTGACTCAAACTTGACCTTTGGAATAACTCAAAAACTGACTTTACAGACTGAAACAAAAATGGTATTTACAATGACAATGGAAGCAGCGTTGATAGATCAACAGTGATACAGCTTGAGCAGCCGACCATTGATCGGCCCTCCAGGACAGTCTTCCCCGTTCATCTCCTTCAGAAGAAAGGCATTCTGACCCCTATATGCTGCAATCTTGAAAGGACCTTTCCACAGATTTTAGAACTTTCCATGCTTGCCTTTCTCTTCATTCCTTGCATCCCACTTCAGCACCACATCATCCAGCTGAAATTTACCCGCTTTTGCTTTTCTGTCATAGATTTTCTTTATCTTCTCCTACAACTTGGATGTGTTTTTGAAAACTTCTTCTCTTGTTTGCTGCAAGTGGATCATTTGATTCAGCCTTCTGTGCATGGGATCTTCCTCACTGCTGGCCTCTTGAAGAAGTTTGACCACCGGGTCAGCAAGGGAAGCAGGGAATACTGTGTCCACTCCATAAACCAGCTCAAACGGTGACATACCAATAGACTTTTTCTGACTGATCCGGTCTGCCCAAAGCGCGTAGACCAACCTCTTGTTCCAGCTCTTCTTATTTATTTTGCAGCAGCTTCTTGATGATGTTGACCAAAGATTTATTCAAAGATTCTACCAATCCATTGCCTTGCGGATGATAGGCAGTTGAATGACCCAAATTATATGATATTTGTGACAAAATTCTACCATCCTTTTCGATTTGAAAGCTGTTGCATTATGAGTGATTATTTTGTTTGGACAACCAAAGCGAGACAAGATGTTATTTTCAAGAAATGAAATGATTACCGTGTCTGTCGCTTGTCTGGTAGGGGCTGCCTCAATCCATTTTGTGAAATAGTCCGTCGCTGTAAGGATCCACCTATGCTGTCCGGAAGAGGCGGGATGAATTTCCCCAATGAAATCCAAACCCCACTGCTGGAATGGAGCGCTCACTTCGATAGGCTTAAGTGGCAAACGCTATAATTTCTGTTTTCCTTCGAAAATTTGACACTTATGACAACGCTTTACCATCTTATGCACATTAGCAAACAAAGTAGGCCAGTAGTACCCTGCTCTCAAAATTTTGTTCGTTGTTGATTTCCAAAAAAGATGTCCACCACACTCTCCTCCATGGAAATCCTCCATGACTTTCTTTGCCTCCTCTTCCACCAGACAATTTATCAAAATGCCACCGGGATCTTTCCAATATAGTGCAGAATTCAAGATACAAAACTTGGCAGCCTTCAATTTGAGTGTTCTCCCTTTGTTTCTAGCCATGCCGGGCAGTGGTGATAGATTTTTCAGCACATATATTATATCAGAATACCATGGGGACAAAGCAAACATTTTGGATACCTGAATTGACGTTCCTTCCTCATTCTCATCAGACATGGCAACAATCAGATTTATGTCCAATGCATGCAAATTTGATTTAGCCATTAGCTTCGCCAACCCCTGCCCTTTGACCAGCTTTGTAGGCTTTATCTCCACATCATATTCTAGCAAGGCTACGATCCATTTGCCTCTTCTTCCTTCCGGATCGGTCTGCACTAGAACATCTTTCACAGTAGTATTAGGAACATAGGCCAGGATGTGAGAATGTAAGATATACACTCGGAAATCCTTCAATTCCTTCACCAATGCCAGGGCTTGCTTCTCAATGATGTTGTACTTCAAAGCTGCATCGCTTATAGGCCTGCTGAAGAATGCAATGGGTCTTTCATGATCATCCCTCTTTTGCAATAATACCGCTGCCATAGTGTGCTCAGAAGCAAATGAAAACAATATGAAATCTTGAGTGTAATCTGGGCTGACTAGAACTAGAGCTGAAGAAAGGGCCAATTTGACCAAGTTGAAATATTTGACAGCCTCCTCTGTCCATTTCACTTGGCTGTCTTTTTTAAGCATGTTGGTCATTTCTTTCAAGTGTTCTGCAAGATTAGGCACAAAACGACGCAGAAAATTCATCTTACCATTGAATTATTGTATCTCCTTTTTGTTCCTGGGAAAATTGATTTGCTGAATTGCTTGCACACGTGCTGGGTCTATGCAGATGCCATCTTTTGAAATGATATGCCCAAGTACTTTGCCTTCCTCCATGGTGAACAAGCTCTTCTTAGGATTCAGTGATAGACCATATTTCCTGCACTTTTGAAAGACGATTTTTAGATGATGCATGTGCTCTTCATCAGATTTTGAAAACACCGTCAAGTCATCCAAGAACACCACCAAAAACACATCCTTCTCATTTTCCAACGCCAAGTCCATTGCACGCTGAAATGTGGCACCTGCATTCTTTAAACCGAATGGCATTTTGGCGTAGTGAAAGGTTCCCCATGGAGTGGTGAATGCTGTCTTGTCTCTATCATCTTCATGGACTAAAATTTGGTTATATCCAGAATAACCATCAAGCAGTGACATACGAGATGCCCCCACTACTCGTTGAAGTATATGGTCCATCTTGGGCAGCGGGTAGTTGTCCTTCAATGAGACCTTGTTTAGATTTCTGAAATCGATGCATAGGCGGATCTCACTGGTCTTCTTGCATACAGGTACTAAGTTAGATATCCAATCTGAAAATCTGATAGGCACAATGATACCTGACTTGTACAACCTATTTACCTCTTTTTCGATGGATGGCAGCAACTTTGGATTGATCCTTCTCAGCTTTTGTCTAAATGGTTTTTGATTGGGCTTGATAGGTATTGTATGCTGAATAATATTCGTATCATATGTCTTTAAATCAGAATAATCCCAAGCAAATACATCTGCAAATGAATCCATCAAACTGATATATTCGTCCTTGATCTTTGGTGGTAATGATTTGGACAATTTCACCAACTTTGGATTTGCAGCTGTACCGATGTTGACTTCTTCCACACCTTTCTCTATCGGCTGCAATGTTGGCTTGCGGGCTACATCATCCTGATCAAAAAGTTCCTCTAGGGGTATCAAGCCTTTAGGAATGATGTTATTCTTCAGCTGTAATACGTCCATTTGATTGATCTGCACTTCATCTGTACCATTCCCTTTGCCCTCATCATTTTCCACATCGATTGAGGTTTCTTTGAACTTGCCTTTGTTGAGCAGAAAATCCTTAATCCCCTCATCATCTTGGAACACTTGCCAATGTCGCTGATTGTCTGGAATGGTTGGACGGTGCTTGACATGGATTTCATATTTATTGTTGGAGCTCATGGGGATCTTCAAGCTGCGCGTTGCCTTGGCAAGAGCATCATAAATACTATTTTGTATTCGTGGCACACATGTCAAGGTGTATTCAGAAAATAGCTTCAAGATGTCCAAAACTGCATTACGATAGGCCCGCATCCTAGGATGTTTTGCTTGATACTCACCTCTGACCTGTTTGATCACCAACTCGAAGTCGCCATATACTGAAATCCTCTTTTCATTCAACTTTCTAAGAATCTTCAGGCCAGCAATCAGAGCTTCATATTCAGCTTCATTATTTGAACATTCAAAGGCCAGCTTGTAAGAGCAAACTCTCACGCTGCTAGGCACTTTGTTTGGGGCGGAGAAAGGACTGCGTACCCAAATACCAATACTAGCGCCATCATTCCCTACTGCTCCATAAAAATCCATGGTCCACAAGCCTTCTTCGTCTTCTTGCAAGTGCTGAAAATCTGTTTGTTGTCCATTGTTTCCTTGTTGTCCATCGTTTTCAGCTGATTGCCCAATCTTTTGCTGCTTTTCTTGTCCTTCTTTCTTCAAGATTTCTCTAAAATTTTCTGTTATCTCCAGAATGTCGTCTACTTCTACTATCTGACTATCTATTTCACTTAAACTATCTGAAAACAAAACAAAAGACTCTAAATTTGTATGTACATAGTTGATAGGATGATTTATCGGTTTCTCCTTGCTTGTGATCATATATTTTATCTTTTGTTCCCAGTATAACTTCCTCATTTGTCCAAACACAGGGATTGTTGCATACGAGAAATCCAGTTGTAGTGTCCCTTTCAATTTTGCTACCCAAGACCTGGAAAGAAGCATGCCAAACCTTGGAGGAATGTCTGCTACCACTACATCCATCAAAACGTTTTTCATAGGAAGTTGATCTAAACTCACAACTAAGTCTTTGATGAGCCCTTTGCACCTTACTCTGCTGGAATCGAATGAATAGAGATCATGATATTGGCGGGTGATGTCCAGACCAAGCTTATCCATGATGGCCTTGGGCATGAGATTGTGAGAGGCTCCGGAATCGAACATGGCATTGTGTAGCACAAAGTCATGCAATCGTAAATTGATATAGAAGGGTGGCACATCGCTCTCAGGAGACTCACCATTCATCACTGGCCCAAAAATCATTTCAGGATGATCATCTTCCACATTTACCATGTCGGACATTGGGTCCAAATTCAACATTTTAGAAATCTGTCCTCTATAACCGCTGTTCTTCATGATTTCAGTCAAAGGGATGGATACCTTTAGCTTAGAAATCTCATTCTCTAGGCTAAAAGCTGGAGTTCTTTCTACCTCTTTGAATGGGATCTCTTTCCTTTCCTTCTCTTTTGATGTGGCAGGTTGTTGTGATTGTTCTACTGAATTTGATTTGCTGCTCTCCAGAACAACTGCCTCCTTTCCCTTTCTTTGTGTAGCTGATGGATCATTCTTTGTTGTTTCCCCCTCCTTCTTTTTCTGAATTGGTTTGGCTGGTACATCTCTGTTTCTAAGGTAATATCGTTGATGTTGTGCAGACAAAGCATTCATATACCCCCTTTGATATTCTTCTGACTCTTCTTCCAACACGGTTTCGTTAGCTAGAATAAAATCAGTGTCTTGGTGTGTAGCTAAATTTACTGCACATTCTTCTTCTTCAGTGATGTAGGTAGGCAGCTCATCTGGAGTAAAGAGATGGTTTTCCTCGCCTATTACATTCCCATCCTCATCTGACTCCAGTTCATGCACAAAATTCTGCTACAAAGGTGTTTGTACCGGTTGTTGTGTTGTGTGCTCTTGAGTTCGTTGATCTCTTTGTCTAATTCTATATTGTGGTTGTTGTTGGCCACGAAAGTTAGGATTCCTAACTTGTGGCTCTGGCTTGTCAAGTTTTACCCTTTCAAGCATCTGTTCTACCTTTTTGAGCAGCTGATCCATTGAAGAAGATTCTTCTTTCACCGTGGTTTTCTTCTCTGCTTTCACTCTTGCTCTTTTCGACAGCAGATTTGCCTCAACGTTGACCGCAATTTTCTGCATGTCTTCCATTGTATCCGGTTCTCTTTCTCTTAATTGGTACGCCATGTCAGCATCAAAACCATTCGGAAACTTCATCATTTCCAGTCCCACGAGTGGCTTTAGATGGTCTGGAATTTCGTTGTAGACTGTATTAAATCTAACACAATAATCTTGGACTGATTCACCGCCATTCCGTTTGATTTTCTCGTATTCGGCCAGAATTTGAAGGGGATTCTTTTTCACTTCCCACCGGTTCAAGAACTGTATTTGTAGTTCCGCCAAGGTAGTGATACTTGCAGCCGTCAAACCTCTGAACCATTTCCTCACATCACCTGCAAAAGTTTGTACAAAGAGCCTCATTGCCTCGTTCTCAGCATCGATCTCATGAAGTTCATAGAAGTCTGCCATTTTATCCACATGTTGTTGAGATGTAATACTGTTAGGAGTGCCATCAAAAAACGGGATTTTACTTTGATAGTCATTTGGCATGCATCTAGGACTTGGGGCAGAACAAGCGGTGCGAAACGGGCAGCCATCATTTTCGGTGGATTTGGCCTTGGAGGTGTTGGAGGAGTGTGCACAGTTTGCAAGGGGCTTACACTTGGAGTTTGGGGTTGTGTGGAAATGTAATTATCAATTAATCTATTAGCCCTTTCTGTCTCAAGGTCTACAAGAAATTGGAGATTGGGGACAGTATAATCAACAACCCTTTCGGATTTGGACTCAAACAAAGATATTTCAAATCTCTCGTCAAGCTCAAGCTCTTCAAGATACTCAAAAATGTCGGGACATGAATGGGATTTGAACACGGGAGTTATGGTGCTTTCTTGACGAAGGAGTCTTGGGATCAAATTGGGATTTTCGTAAATATGAGGAGGGTCCGGGTCTAGATTCGCTCTAGTATATCGTCTCGAAGCCAGCGTGCTATTGGGATAAATTACGGGACACAACCAACTTACTCAACCTTTCCAATCCTAAGCTCATCATCCAGAAGCCTAGAATTCTTATGAAACAACGAGATTTGATTTTCAACTTGTTCCCCAGTGGAGTTGCCACTATGTTAGCACCTAAATCTGCCTTAGACTGAAGGAAGGAAAAAATTAGGGTAACCACAAATCACACTCAGTCTGGTAGCTAGCCTTACCAGAGCAGGAGAGGGCTCTCTCCGAGTCACGCTCAGTGAATAGATGATCGAAAATGGTCTGAGGTGACTTACAATACATTGTTTACCTTAGGCTAGTAAGTGGATAGGGATTTTGGAGGAGATTTTATGAAGTGACTGAGCTTCTGGGATGTATATGGGACTGTCGTTCAACAAAGAACAGAAATCGAATATGAAAGCACAGATTATTCCGTGACGCAAGGTAGGCGGCAAGCGCAACAATTTTGGCTTAAGGTAACACGGAATGGAAAGATTGCTGAAGAGAGTGAAAAGGGCATGGTCGCATGAATCCTTTTCAACAGAAGAGTAACACTGTACATGAAATTTTCCCACAGGCAGAGAAATATAAATTGGATTCTACCTAATCTCACTTAGAAAATTTCACTGAAATGAAACATGAAATAAATTATGAAACATAACAAGATACATATGGAACATAAGAACACATTTTCTACACTCACAACCACAAGAATCTCATGAAACAGAGCCGTTGCCTTTCATTAATTCTCTGTCAAAAATACACAGTGCAGAAATAGAGTTTCTTTCCTACAGTCTCCCAGAAGTTACAAGCCAGCCCACCCTTTGCAAATAACTTGCATACAATATATAGAATGTGCAGAGAAGAGATGGAATGCCCAGGGGTTGGGAAGTTACTCAAATCATTTCGAAAAGGAGATGGAGAGCCAACCAACAGCTACAGGTGCAGCGATCTCAAGCATGACATTTGGCTGGGATGACCCTTTTCATTCTTTTGCCACTTGGATAGATGCCCATCTGGAGAGAAACTCTTTAAATGCCACCTTTGGTGCCAAAAAACTAAAGTGTAGATGACCGGGCCCACTTGGAGTAGTCGCGACCCAAAATTTCGCGAAACGGGAGCCTATTGGCAGTTTTTCCCTGTGTGTCGCGCCAAATTCTCTGTGCATCGCGCCACTTTGGAGCCTATTTTGAGGCACTTTCATGTCTCAAAATGTGCCCAAGTGGGATTTTTGGAAAGCCTGTCCTGTCTACTTTCTAACCCCACTGGAATTTCTCAATTTGGTGCTCATTTGCCCCTCCAAATATTCATTCTCCCAAGACTGCTTTCTGTGTGTCAAAAAAGTGGCAGAGAGGCCATTTTGGGAGTTTTTTTACCTTTAGGAGACCCAAAACTTGTCAAAATTTCTTGCCTGGACACCAGTAGCAGTATTTTTTGATGTTGAATCCAAATATGCAAGCCATTCCTCAATTAGAGTCCTAGATTTTTAGCGTTGCGCCAGTGGCGCGGCGCACAGGGAGGAATTTCCTGTTTTGTGTCCAAAAAATTTGCCTGTGACAAAAATTTGCCCAATTTTTTTGAAATTTGGGTTGGAGGTTCCCTATGAAGTGCTATGCTATGCCAAGGAAGCCTCAGCTAAGATTCGAAGCCAATCTTTCTCCTTTGCCTCCTTTGCCTCTTTTGTCGCTTTGCTCAATTTTGCCTTTAGGCTCCTGATTCTTGCTTTGGAACTCATGTTTCGGGCCTAGTAGTGATGAGTCATGCACCTCAACATGTCTTTCTCCCTGTTTGCGTTATCCAACCGCTGCTCCAAGTGAACATTCACTTTCTCTAGCACATACTCACGGTCTTCGTCTCTTTGTTCCATAGGTTTGCCTTGTGCTGCCAGGATGTGTCGCCAGTTTTCCTTGATCATTTGGAACTCTATCTCAGCTAACCGATCCTCAAATTGCTTGTTCCTCTGCTCCAAATACTGCACGTTCCACTTGGCCCTATCCAAGTCCAAGGATAGGTTCTCAATCACAGACATCTGCTCCTGAATGATCTCTCCCAGCTCAGCATTTGTAGGTTCTGCATCTATCTCATCATCCTAGAGGAGAACAAACTCGGTCTCTTTCTCGCCTGATGGCCCTTCCTCCTGCACTGGCTCCTTGCCCTTACCCTGCTCCTATGATGTTGATGGTGGAAGCGAGGCCCCTTCCACCCCGGGTGGAGATGACACTCGCTTTGCTGCTGCAAACAACGTTCTATTGCCCTTCTAGTATGTGATGTATACTGGCATGGTGGCGGTCTCATGGTGCTCAAACTGATGTGAAGGACTTCCCATCTCATGCTCAAGCTGATGTGAAGGACCTCCCACCTCATGTTCTGCCTCTGATATCACCGATGGAGCGCTGAAGAAATCAGAGGAGATGAAGTCCTCCCAAGCAATACCCTGCAATCCCAATTGATGGTCCACCAAAATCCAGATGAGAGCAAAATGATAGACACTACTTAGTTGCTGTCGTGGGGTCTTGCGCTACATGAAGTTTTTCATCTTCTCAATGTTGTTGCAGATGAAAAATGGGAGGCTCATCATCCGCATCCTGGTGAAGTGCATGAGCAAGCGGATGTGATAGGCATAAAGGCTAGAAAACCTCCCCTCGCAACTGAAATACTTCATGATCAATATCATGAGTGGGGAATACTCATCCCTCAAAAATCTGAATGGAAAAACTCAGGTGAGCTGGCTCAAGCATCTGTTCTTGATGTAGGGAAAATAGTGATGCCTCTCCACCTTCTTCTTCTTATGCCACTGTTCCCCAATGTTTGGTATCCATGTTGCCACTGATATAGCCTCCGGTGTCAAGGTGAAAGTGACCCCAGCCAGGACATATTGGCCTCCCTGTAGATGAAGTGCAAAAATACGGGCCAACTCATGATGTACTCTGACATTTGCCACCCTTTGGCAAAATTCATAACATGCCAAGTGCTGAAAACAAGACATGGCAAGTGGGCATGCCTACAGCTCAGTGAGGGTGTTTGGCTCATCTCTAAGATGTCTGCCGCTCCAGTGATGTCTCCTATGGGCCCTCTCTCATGAAGATGTGTCGCTATGGGTCCCCTCCTCATACACTGATGAATTTTCTGATGCCATTACTACTGCTTGTACCCTGAGTTTTATGCTGCCCTCTGAATCCAATGAAACTGATAGATGCTCTGAAAATCTGTCACCAAGGGGACAATAAAACAGGGGAGTGTTAGGAGGGGAATGATGAAAAGGGGAATAGGGGTTTAAAGGAGAAATTTATCAGGGATTTGGGAGTGTTTGGGGTATGGTTTTGATGGGATAGGGTTTGGGATATTTTGAGCTATAGGAATAAGGGGACGAATGGATATGATTACAATGTAGCTAGGGTAACTATTAGGGGAAACTGCTCCAGGGGAATTAGCTGATAGAGGTAGGGTAGGAGCATATTTTAGCAATCATGTTACTGTAGCAAAACCCTAGCTTTTTGCCCTTCTTTGTGTCATTTTTGGGTTTACTTAATAAAAATTTTGCCTTTGATTTCATGGTCACCAAAATCATATTTTCTTTGAGTTAAGGATCAATGGTGAAGGGCTCTAGGGCCACCTTTGCAATTTTGAGAGCCATTTATAAAAATTTAGGTGATTCGGTGTTTTTTTTTTTAGGCTCACAGGTCTGTGCGCCGCGCGCTTTGCCCAGTGCGCCGCACGCCGGGTATGCGCCGCGCCAGTGCAATATTAACACTGTGGCTGGGCTCCTAGTGCGCCGCGCCACCTTGTGTGTGTGCCGCGCACTGTCAAATGACACTAATTTTCTTGGAACAACGGGGGTAGGGTCTTAGTAGATATTTCTAGGGGGTTCCCTTAGGAGACAAGGTGTAGTGGAGGTGAAAATGATGAGTGAGGGGACAAGGGGAGGGGAGCAAAACCTTGGTGGCGTCTTCACAAATTTGCAACCCCGTTTATCATTTTTTCTTTGATGATTATTTTCATGGATGGCCAATGTGCTTTGGATATCATTCAACCTCTTAGAAACACCAAACCATTGACCAAATTGACAGAGAAGAGATTTCATTCGAACCTACCTCTTGCTTGCTAGCCTTCAACCGGGATAAAAAACAAATTTGCAAGTGTTTTGAGTTCCCTGGTTGTGTGTATCACGCGCCAAGCCCAGTGCGCCGCTCACCCTGAGTGCGTCGCGCCTTGTCGATTTTTCACTGTGGGCTGGCTGCCAACGCGTCACGCCCTCTGTGTGCGTCGCACTCCCTGGTGTGTGCGCCGCGCCCTTTGGAAACCGGCTCTCCTTCACTCAAACCCTCATGAATTTTCTCTCTTACCTTTGTAATTTCTCTCCAAGCTTGCTGGTGGGCTCCAGTATTGTAGCAATAATGCTACAACTCCTGGAGCTTCCTTCTCTAATTTTATCAACCCGGTAGTTCGTAACAAACTTGGAAGCGACGGTGCTGTATGCACAAGTACTAGCTCTTGTCGCAGCTGTCACTTGGTCAGCTGGCACATGTCCGCTAGGGCTCAAGCCAACTTCTATATGTTCTCAGAAGAAGCTTTTTAAGTGATGAACGAAAGCTATCTCAAAGGAAATTAACCTACTTTGCAAGAATGAACTGAAAGCCAACAAAACATGGAAACCCTAGTAAACCCTAATTCTACTAGCTTAATCCTTATGATGCAATGGTGGGAATGCAACTTCTAAAAGTGATGCCATTACTTCTATTGAGATGAGATGCATGTGTCTAAACTACTTTCACCTGAAGAGAACATGTTTCTGTATTTTTGCTTAAGTTGTTGGAGTTATTATGACTGTGCTTCTTACTGGGTCTTGACTGTGCAGGGGTAGATCAAGGGGAGGAAGGCTTGGAAAAGGTCAGGAGGACTCTGAGAGGGTCCAAGGGATCCCTAACGTCATTCCACAGAAGTTCACAAAGTTCAGATGCCTGGCAACCGTGTTTGCAAGCTTCTACAGGATGTCTACAGGGGGTTCTACAGGAAGTTCAGGATTTCTACAGGAAGTCCCGTAATTTCTACAGGATGTTCTGCAATCGGAGTTTTGGGTGATGGATGAGTGAATGAGCTGTATGGGTGGATAGGGAGGTAGGAGGGGAGCTTGTGATGGCTTATGGACAGAGAGATGAGATGGAGAGGGGGTGTGTAAAGCTGGTTGGTCTAGAGGAGGGTAGAGGCAATGGAAGGCCGAAAAGATAAAACAACGTGGATGATAGAAGAGTTGGGAGGCAAATGATCTAACTGGGAGATAAGTAGATGGCCTAGGCACGGCTTAGAAGGATAAGGAAATGATGGAGTGGTGCTGCGCAGTGTAAATGAAACAAATCACCCCTGTCTTGCGTATAACCGAAATGTCATCAACCTACTCTAACTGTTTTATTAGAAACCAAAGAACAGCAATGTCGTTTTTAAGGGAAAATCGTGCATGGTGCTGAAACAAAGAGTTATTGCTCAAGATCTAAATGCATGGACACTTCTACAAACGGAAATATTACGTTAAAGCTTGCATGAACATGTAAAACTGTGTTTTTGGTAGTTGGCACGGTCTGCACTCCCAGTCCCCAAACAGAGGTGAAAGTGAGTGTGCATTCAACCCTTTTTGGAACTCAGATTAACTTCAATCTCCCTACTCTAATCTAAACTACTGAAGCAACTTTGTTCATAACACTAACCTATGTAACCACACCAAGAAATTCGAATTAGCAAACTGTGTTTCTAAGTGCATGTAAAGGAAAAGAAATATAATGCTGAAAGAAAGAAAGGTAACAATACAAAGGAAGGAAGCCTTAGGCTCTCAGGTTGGGCCCAACACTGAGAGCTTAAGCTCCTTTAAGAACTCAGAGCTGCCTCAAATCTGCCTGCTTATTCATTAAAAGATAATAGTCAAAAGTCCGATAACATGCCAAAAATGGCTTACAAAGAGAAAAACAGGGCTATAGCTCGTAATTCAGAATCTGCAACAAAGTTTCAAAAGTCCTTTCTCGAAGGCTACAGCCTCAACATTTATACATTATGAGGGCCAAGCTGGCCTCCTAAATTAGTGGGGCTTGGCTGACCAACTAAAAGTAAACTGTTGTTCCCTTAGAATCCGTTGGCTTCCTTCTAGCTCGGTGGTGATAGCTGTTGGAGCTCGGAGTTGTGGGTGGAGATCACGAGGAAGGCCATTCAATGCCGTGGACAACCTTCCTACAAAACCTCAATGCCACCTTGGCTGTCTCCTAGCCTTCATCTGCGTGGTTTTACTCCATGTAATGTCAAAAAACCTGAAATAAACATGTATTAGCCACCTAGGAATAGTGACTGCCCTTCATTCGTACAAATAACATAAATATACTAAAAAATGATGCATAAGTCATGAAAAATGAAGGGTTGAGCAAGGGTAGTGAGGCCAAATGAGCCCAAAATGTTACCAAATTTGGGGCTCATCATCACCCCCCAGCTAAAATATTTGCTCATCCTTGAGCAACTAATCCAGCTCCTCATCCTTCATTGCCTTTACTGCCACCCTTACATCCCAAGCCTCTGTAGTAGTGTCCTCCTTGCTGATATGGAACCCAACCTTTCTGTTCACCTCTTCCCACTGTTCATTATCATCTTTCTATGTGCTGCCTTCCATCAATCCTAGCAGCAGTGGTGGGCTTATCTTGAGGCCAATCCAGCTGGCCTGGAGGTTTTGCATGGATTTCTTATAGAGGGCCACCCGTACTAGAGCTTCCCTCATCCGAGTTGGGGTATGATACTCTCTGATTTTCAGACTGTGGGCCAATGTATTCCATCGGCGGGTGCAAGCTTGGACAGAGTTGTCTCCTAACAGTCTCTCCATGTCCTCAAAATGCGCTATGGCCTGGGCCTGCTGATCCATATCTCTCAATGAAGCTTGAGGGTCGGTGGACAAGTGTTGGTGTGCCGAGATTAGTGCAACTGGATCCCCTGGTTCTGCTCTAATTAGCAATGGCTCATTCAGCTCTCGGTTCATGACCGCTTTGGCTTCTGCTGCTCTTTTACCAAATGCCATTAATTGCATATCTCCTAAGGCCGTATTGGGATCCCATGAAATTACATTAGGCAGGGCCAAATTATGGAGGTAGAACTCCGCTAATTTGGCCTTATCCTCTGATGAGCTGGTACTGCATAATTCAGTGAATTACTGCGGATCTTGGAGCTGAGAGATACCCTTTTGCGCCAAGGTATTGTTTTGAAATTGCAGCCATTGGTCTTTCAGGTACAGGCCATAGGATTTGGTCGGCTGTCTGCATTGTATAGCATCCATGGCCCAACTGGCCATGCAGGCCAATTGTGCCTCTTTCTGCTGCAGCTGTTGTCTGAGAGCTTGCACCTCAATTTGTGCTTGCTGTTCTGCTTCCTGTAGATGCAAGGTTGGCTCCCCAAGACTGGTTTGCAGTTCCTTTTTGCCTTGTTGTTCTGCTGTGTTGTCCCCTGAGGGTGTGCCTGTTCCTCTCCTCAGCTCTTGTAGCTGCAGTCTAAGTTTTTCGTTTTCTTCCTGTAGGAACACCCACTGGCAATTTGCCACGTGTTTAGCCATAGCCAATTCCTTTCTAGCGTCCTTGAGTTGTTCCTCCAAGGGGCCTATGTCTGCCACACCTTTTGATTTGGCTATTTTCATCCACGTGTGGGTTCGTACTCGCTCTTCCTCCAATGCAAAGAACAGTGGCACAGTGAATTTCCGAGGTATAATTTTGCCAGCCTCTAAGAAGTTGTAATATGAACTCAGACTTGGCTGAGGGCTAGGCTCTGGAATATGCTCTTTCTCTACTTCTTTTGGTGGCTCTACTTCGCCCTCCCTCGGTGGTGATGAGGGTGCTTCTCCTTCCATCCTCTTGGTCTCCTTAAGTCGGGCTAAGGTTTCCTGTAGAGCATCCTCAGCATCCTGTAGCCGGGATTTTGAGGCCAACTGGTCCAACCTATCCTTCCAAGTAGTTTTCTTCGGGCTCCCCCTCTCATAGGTGACTGATATCTTTGAGGGGGACCTCTCCTTGGGCGAAGTAGGGGCATCCTCTATAGTGATTGGGCTGTTGGATGGAGGTTGTGGCTTGCCCGTTTTTATTCTCACACTTCTGCTAGCTTTGAAATATAGAGGGGTCTCCCTCTTTCTCTTCTCCTTTGGCTTAGGAGGTGTACTGAGGGCGGCCAGCACGACTGCTGCCTCCCTTGCAAGAATGTCAGCTTTCTTCTCCTTGGGTTTCGCTTTCTCAGGGCTTCCTGTAGAAGACCCTTTTTCAGTTGATTTCTGGCTTCCTGTAGAAGTTGGTTTTGGTGTTCCTGTAGAAACAGGTGGCACCGCTTTAGTTTGTTTTGCTGAATGTGTTTTACTTTTTGACTTGGTTGCGGCTGCTGTTGAGGTGCCTTTGCTGACGTGGACCTGCTCAGCCTTGTCCACTCTGCTTTGTAATCTTTTCTCTCTGGCCGTCAACATGGGTGTGTCATCCTTCTCTTTGGCACCCTTTTTCTCTTGTTTCTTCTTTTGCTCTTTCTTCTGCTCCGTGGTCGTGGTCTTCTGGCCTTTTTCTTTCTTCCCTGCGGGCACTGACTCCTTCTCCTCACTGCTGGATGAACCGAGCTCTTCGGTCAACATCTTTATATCACCATCCTTGGTCAAATTTCTGAAGGCTTCCCATGAGAGAGGAACCTTGTATGTGTGGAGCGCATCCTCCACGAGGAGTTTAATGAGTCCATGGTGGGTTACCTGGTCTGGTGTGCCTTCTTTCAACTTGGTGGCACATTCAATCATAGACTGTAGTAGAAAGTAGGGGATACTTAGTTTGTTTTCTACAGGTAGGTCCATCTGATGCCTTAATTCTGTGAGTAATCGAAAATGGTACCCATATACAATGCTAAACCGAACTTCGCAGGTGATGTACTTCATAATCTGGAGGCTAACTTCACTCCAAAGTGGCAGTAAGCTGGTTCTACGAACCCCGTTTTTATCTTCTGAGAATTCCTCCTATGAGGGGGAGAATTCCTTCTTAGCCTTCTGGCCCAATTTCCTCTCTTCTTTATCCCATGGTAATCCCATTGGGAGCTCAGTAACTCGGCTGATGAATTGTGGGGTGAGTCTGAGACTCAAACCCCTGAAGTTGACGGTGGCCAATGTTTTGGATTTCGGCTTCAGAGCTTGCAAGAACTCCTCTACCACCTCATCGTCATAGCCCTGCAATTTGTCGCAGAACGACATCCATTGCGCTTGCGTGAACAGCTCCACCACCTCAGGATTCTCTCTTAGCTTTGTTGAGTCGGTTGGTTCCCTTCTGATGAACCCACCCGGCATGGTGAAAAACTGCTGCGTTAGCTGGAGGTGGCGAGTGCGGAAGAAAATTGGCCTACTGGGACAGAGCGTAGAATTACGCCTCTGCCACGCATACAATTCACGAAAACTTATCTCCCGATGAACCTTAACATAGCTTAATTATAACTCACATCCTATAGGACGACAATTCATGCAAACGGTAGACAATACTTGCAATTTTTTACGACCAGACTATAGAACGTCGACTCTGCCACCCTCGAAACCAATTGCATGGAAGGTTCAGGCTTACCTTTTTAATCCGCCACCTTTTGACGTGAGGAACCCAATTTCCTGTAGAAGCAGCACACGAATTCTGGAGGATACTGTAGTGGGTCTGCGCCTTCTGTGCTGCTATCAGATGTTCGAACGGCCGAAGTCTTGGAGTGTCGAGCTTCAGAGGAATGCGGATGCTCACTCGACTTCCAAACGGTTGATGATAAATGCGTGGGGTGGCGATCTAGCCGATAGATTTGAATCTGGCGGAATTCATGGCGCGGGGGTGAGCTGTCCCTGCCGGACCGTTGGATGACGTCGTCTACTCATTCCCCTGCAAATTCCCTGGCTGCTGCATCATTCTCCGCAGATCCGCCGCCGCCATTTCTGTTAAAACGCGCTTCTCCCTGACTGGACGGTTCTCACGTGTCCACTACCCGTTCTTTTTCCATGGCCACCATTCTACACATCCGACTAGACCAGCTGACTGGTCGACGTGGCCAGTTGAATGGCCATGCAAATGCTCAAACTGTTCATTTCATGCTTGCAAACATTTCAAAGTAATATTCATGTAATTTGACGAAAGAAAGGGTGAGGCACTTACCTGTGCGGCCGCAACATGCTTTTCCAGGCTTCAGGACGACGATGACTAGATTTGCTTGCTGTTGTTATTTGCACAGGTCCGGATTTGCTTGTTGCTGATGATGATGAAGCGTATGACTCCGCTGCATGCGCCCACTTTGTTATTGCATGTTGCAGGCAATCGAATGGTGTACACTCTAGTTGGCTAAACTGCTACGGGATTCCTGTAGGATGTCCTGTAGCAGTTTGTCCTCCTTGGGTGCATGCTGAACGATGAAGACAGTGGCATAACGATCACGCTCGCAGGGCCCTTGGATAGCTGGGTTGAGTATTGCATGGCATCTCAGCGTCTTCTTTCATTTCAGAATTGCTTCCTCTTGATAATTCACTGATCTGCTTTGATTGTGCAGGTATCTTCATTGCATGTCGACAGGGGTGGTAGAAGGAGGTGACAACAGTGTGTGAGGGAGAAAATAGTAGCTTTCATGCGTCCATACCAGACCTTGGTCGTTAGATCTCCTCATACAATTAGTTTTGGGTCGTCCAAAACTTCTACAGGGAGTTTCCTGTAGAAATACAGAACTTCCTGTAGAAAGTCTTTAACTTCCTGTAGAAAGTCTGTAACTTCCTGTAGAAGACTAAGTTGTGATGAAATCGTGCCCATACCTTGGAGAAGATGAGTGTTCTCGGAGGAGGTGCTGGTAGGGTCTCCTGGCAGCATGATATGGACCCTTGTCTTCAAGTTGAGGGACCTCTTCTTCCTTCATAAACCTGCAACCTGCATGCATTACCACATTGTGAACTTGATGTCCCTGTTTTTTTTTTTGTTTTTTTTCTTTTCTTTTCTTTTCTTTTTTTTTCTTTTGAAAGACAACAGGGGTGCCTCAATGAGGTTTTCACCCTTGCCATCTGCCTCAAGCGCCTCGGAAAGGTTTTCACTCAAGGGTCTTTTTCATACTTTTTTCTCTTTTTTTTTTTGGAAAACAGCAGGGGCGCCTCAATGAGGTTTTCACCCCTACCATCTGCCTTGGGAGCCTCAGAGAGGTTTTCACCCAAGGATATTTATTTTGTTTCTTTTTTCTTTATTTATTTATTTTTTTTTAAGATCTTCAGGGTATGCCCAAAACAGAGGCAGAACCCTTCTCTATGACCAGCACTGATTTCTCCACAATTTTAATGAATTCTTGTCTTGAGAGAGGTTTCCTGTAGATTTTCAGTCGATGCCCATTGACAAGCATGTGGATGGCCTCCTCGTCAATGGTCCGAATGAGGACAGATCCATTGTCATGACATTTCTCTACTGCATATGGTCCCAGCCATCTGGTTCTCAGCTTCCCCTTGAAATCTTTATGCCTGGAATCATACAACAGTGCCCAATCTCCTGGATGAAATTGCTTGTCATTGAGGTGTTGGTCATGCAACACCTTCCTCTGAAGTTGAAGCTCATCCAATCCATTCAGCTGCAATAACCTTTCTTGTTGGGCATGGCTGAGGTCTAGGTCCAGCTGAGCTGCCATCCTCAAAGTGTTGTATTCAAATTCGATAGATAGCAAGGCTCTCTTCCCATAGACCAGCTCATAAGGTGTGAAGCCGGTTGTGGTCTTCCAAGTGGTGTTGTAAGCCCATGTGGCCTCAACCAGGCGATCTGCCCAATCCTTCCTGCTGCTGCTCACCACCTTAGTCAAGATCCCTTCCAATGATCTATTGGTGACTTCCACCTGCCCATTTGCTTGAGGGTGGTAGGGGGTGGAAGTCTTATGCTTGATTTTGTGATGAGCTAGTAGGTCTTCAATTAAGTTGGATGTGAACTGGCTTCCTTGATCGGTGACTAGCTCTCTTGGGTAGCCAAACTTGTAGAAGATGTTTTCCCTTAAGAACTCAGCCACCTTTTCTTCTGTTGCTGCTTTGATTGCCTTGGTTTCTGCCCACTTTGTCAGGTAGTCGGTGCACACAATGATGTAAGATCTCTGCCTCAAAGGAGGGTTGATGGGACCCACAAAATCCATACCCCACTTCTCAAATGGCTCAAGAGTCACTTGAGGTTGGAGAGGAATTTCATCCCTTTGAGTTGGTTTCCCCATCCTTTGGCATTGGTCACATTGGCTGATATACCTTCTGACATCTTGATGAAGTGTGGGCCAATAATAGCCTGCCTGCAAGATTTTGAAGGCGGTTCTCTTTGCTGCAAAATGTCCTCCACAAGGTCCATCATGATAAGTGAGGAGGATATCAAAGACTTCCTTCTCCCTTACACAACACCTTAAGATCTGATCAGGGCCAAGCTTGAACAGGTTGCCCCCGATCCAAGTGAACGAGGCACTTTTTCTGACGATTCTGCTCTTCTCTCTTGAGGACAGGTGCGGAGGGAACTGTGCGGAAACAAGGTAGTTCGCTATATCAGCAAACCATGGAGAGAGTACTGAAATAGCAAACAGATGTTCATCGGGCATCTGGTCATCCACTGTTCCATCCTCATCTGCAGACAAGTCCAATCTAGATAAAAAGTCAGCAACAACATTTTCTTTACCTGGTTTGTCAACAATGGTCAAATCAAACTGCTGCAACAAAAGTAACCATCTAATAATACGAGCATTCACATCTGGTTTATTCATTAAATATCTAATTGCAGCATGATCAGTATGTACAAATGTTTGATAGCCAGTGATATAATGTCGGAACTTGTTCAGTGCATGGACCACGGCCAGGAATTCTTTCTCAGTTACAGTGTAATTCAGTTCAGCTTTGGATAAGTTTTTGCTAACAAAGTAAATGGCATATGGAAGTTTTTGTTCAACTTGTCCTAAGGCTGCCCCTATGGCTTTGTTCGAGGCATCAGTGTGGATGTGGAAAGGTAGGGCCTAGTTTGGACCTCTCAAGATTGGGGCAAACACCAACTTGTCCTTTAATTCATTTAGATCCTTCTGACAATCGTCAGTCCATTTAAACTCCACATCCTTTGCGAAGAGGCCAAACAATGGCGAGGCTAACTTGCTGAAGTCTTTAATGAATCTCCTGTAATACCCTACTAATCCTAAGAAACTCCGAACATCCCTTACCTTTTGAGGAGGTGGAACCTTCTTGATGAGAGCAATTTTGTTAGGATCCACCTGTAACCCTTGGCAAGAAATGGTATGGCCTAGCACGGTCCCTTCAGTCATCAGGAATTCACATTTTTCAGGACTAAGGGACAAGTTCATCTCAATGCATTTGGTTAGGACTTTTCCCAGATTGGACAATGCTTCCTGGAAGTTGGACCCATAAGGAGTGAAGTCATCCATATAGATTTCCACCGCATCATGGACCAGCTCAGAAAAGATGCTCAGGACAGCTCTCTGGAAGGTAGCAGGAGCATTGCATAGCCCAAAGGGAAGAACTCGGTAGGCAAAGGTACCCCAAGGACAAGTGAAGGTGGTCTTATCTTGGTCTTCCGGGCTGATTTGGATTTGGTTGTACCCGCTAAACCCATCTAGGAAAGAGAAGAACTTCTTTCCTGCCAGTCCATCCAACACTTGATCTATGAAAGGTAGAGGAAAATGGTCTTTCTTGGTAGCTTTGTTCAGTTCTCGGTAGTCCACACAGATTCTCCACTTCCCATTTTTCTTGGGAACCAACACGAGAGGGGACACCCATTCGCTATCTGAGATGGGGTAGATGAATCCGGCATCCAACAGTTTTTGCAATTCTTCCTTGACAATGTCCTTAAGGGCTGGATTCATTCTCCTCTGGGGTTGCCTAACCGGTTTACAGTCCTCTTTGATGTATATGTGATGGGTACAGACCGAAGAATGGACTCCTTTCATCTCCTTATAGCTCCAAGAAAAAGCATCTAGATGATTGGCCAACAGGCTACACAGCTCCTTTTCCTGGGAAGGAGATAGGGAGGAGCTGATCTTTAACGTTCTCTCAGGGCCGAACTCCACATTTTTTATTCTGGAAGTGACAGGGTTGGTCGCACAAAGATCCACTAGGGCACTGGCTTGGGCATCCTCCACCAATTTCTCTAAGGATAGTGCACTGGGAGGTGGATTCTGGATCAAGGTCTCAATCAAGTCATCCTCGGTTGGGGGGTCTCTTCTAGTGGTGTCTAGGGTGCACAAAGGTGCTGAGTACACCTCATCCTCTTCTCCTTCTTCCAACCAAAGTGGTAAGTCATGCTCTAAGGAGGGTTGGGCAAGAGGGTATAGGACTAGCTGCTTGGACATAGGACCATTTTTGATGGTCATGTTTCCTGCACGACAGCTTATGTAAGCATCTGCAGTGGCTAACCAAGGCCTTCCCAAAATGAGAGGGTATCCAGTAAGCTTTGCCTTTGGTTGCAGAACCGAGAAATCTGCAGGGTATTCCCAAGAGTCAACAGAGACCAAGACATCCTCCACAATCCCTTCGGGAGTCACGGTGGAGCGATCTGCTAGTTGTAGGACTGTCGAGGTCTTCCTCAAGGAACCCTGAAGGTTGAGCTTGAGCATGGTATCCCTGGTCATCACATTAATGGCAGCCCCCAGATCAATCAAGGTGTGAGGTATGATGGTGCCATTGATGTGGACATCTACTACAGGACTCCCAGGATCTAGATACTTTGGGCAGATGACTTGTCCTAACATAAGGTCAGACAGTTGTCCTAAGACATTAATGGTTGAAGCATCTCTCTTTCGCCTGCCTGGGTGTCTGAAACACTTTTCCTTAACCAGTTTGTTGTATATCGGTACATCTTTGATGGCTTGGAGAAGTGGAATTTTCACACACAACTGTTTGAGTTCTCCCAGAAGCTCATCCTCCTCTGGGTTGGGTTGTGTGGTGGCCGTTAGTCTCTCAGGAAAGGGTGGAATAGCCTTTGGTTCACTTTCCTGTTTATCTTCCTCATCCTCTGGGGGAGGAGGTTGGCGATCCGCAAGAGTCTTTCCAGATCGAAGATTGATCTCCTGGATCTCCATAGCATAAGTAGGGCATGATGTTTTCCCAGTATATACCTGCTGGGCCTGTCTGTTGTTGGGGTTCGAGTTCAGTTGAGCATGCATTTGAGGTTGCCTTGGGGGAGCAGGAGGTAATGGTTGTGGTTGAGCTGGTGGTGGAGGCAAAATGGCGGGAGGAGTATTGTATTGGGGCCTCCACCCCGATTGAGGTGCATTCCACTGAGGTTGTGGCTGGGCATGTGAGTGATACGAATGAGTAGTGGGTTGAGTATGATACTGAGGTGGGTAAGACCATGGAGGAGGCATAGACCAGGAAGGATGAGCAGGGGGACCCCAGGAAGGCATAGGAGTAGATTGGTTGGGGCTGTAATAAGCTTGGGGTGCCCCTTGCGTCCCCTGCTGGTAAGGTCTAGGTCCTTGTGGCCTCCTTTGGTTGAGGAAATAGAGAGGTTCGGTGGGGGCTTCTGTCCCTTGATACATGGCTTTAAGCCCAGGTAAGGTTGGACATTGGTTTGTGGGGTGGTCCTCCTCACAAACAAAACATACTTCAACCGAATGTAATGGGCATTCGTTCTTAGGGTGTTTGCTTGTGCACCTAGGGTAGAAGATAGCCAAGGCCCTCTCAGCTTCTTCTTTCTTCTGCTGGATCCTGAATGTGTCAAGTTGCATGGCAATGGTCTGTCTCACCTCACTCTTGAGATCTTCTAATTGATTTGCAAACTCATGTTTGGAGAAAGTAATACCAGCTGAGAAGAGGTTTCCTCTACCTCTTTTCCGGGCTGCCCTAGAGTGGTTTCTAAATATGGTCTTTATGTCCTCATAAGGCAGTTGGTAAATATCTCCTCTAGCTAACATGTGAAGGGTATCTAAAAGGTCTTCAGGGACTCCTCGGAGCAAGACCAACTTGAGGGATTCAGGGTCAAGTGTGCACCTGGCCCGTTTATAGCTAAGTTGGAACCTTTCCTCATAATCCTCTAAGGACTCATCATTTCCCATGGTCATCCGAAAGATTTCTCCCTTGGTTTCCTTGGACCTACAGTAGTCCCGGTATTTAGTGTTGAAAGCTTGCTGCATCTGAACCCAAGTGGTGATACTGTTCCCAGGTAAGCCCATGAACCAGCGTAATGCTGCATCCTTAAGGGTTGAGGGGAAGAGTTTCAGCTTCTGCTCATCTTCAGTATAGTCATAGGTTCGACAAAGGACAGCAAACTCAAACAGGAAGGTATCAGGATCTTCAGTAGTCAGTCCATGGAAGTGAGGTAAAGCGGAGGGGCTAATGTTCTTCATTTTCATGTCTCCATTGGTCTCTCGGATGGGGAAGGCACCTTCTATTCTCTCATCTTCTTCCCTATTGTCAGCCATAGCTTCAGGTGGAATGGTCTCTAATTCTTCTTCTGCTATAGGATCTTCGTATATCTCAGGAGGTTCACCTATAGGTTCTTCTGGATCACTGTCACCGAAGAAGAGAGAAGGGTGACTCAGTGATGTGGTGGGGGTGTTGGGTAAGAATTTTCCTATTTTATCTCGATTCCTACGAGGCATGAAATGGAAAGACTTTTGATTACTTTTGTTTTTTTTCTTTGGTACCTGCAAAAACTGAAACAGATTGATCTACAACTAACTATCTTGCTGAAATGAAAATGCAAAATTGAAATAAAAGCAGGAAATAACTAATCTACTTTGCTCAAATGAAATTGCAGGAATGGAAATGCTAGTCTACGCTTGCAGAATTGAAATGCTAATCTATGCTTGCAAAAATGAAATTGCGGAATTGAAATGTTAATCTATGAAAGCAGGAAATGTCTATGCTACTTTTGCAGAATGGAAATGAAATAAACTACTTGGCAGAAGGCGAGAGTAGGAAAATAGAAGAAAAGCAACAATTACTAATACTCTGATGCTTCCCCAGCAACGGCGCCAAAAAGATGGTGGGCTCCAGTATTGTAGCAATAATGCTACAACTCCTGGAGCTTCCTTCTCTAATTTTATCAACCCGGTAGTTCGTAACAAACTTGGAAGCGACGGTGCTGTATGCACAAGTACTAGCTCTTGTCGTAGCTGTCACTTGGTCAGCTGGCACAAGTCCGCTAGGGCTCAAGCCAACTTTTATATGTTCTCAGAAGAAGCTTTTTAAGTGATGAACGAAAGCTATCTCAAAGGAAATTAACCTACTTTGCAAGAATGAACTGAAAGCCAACAAAACATGGAAACCCTAGTAAACCCTAATTCTACCAGCTTAATCCTTATGATTCAATGGTGGGAATGCAACTTCTAAAAGTGATGCCATTACTTCTATTGAGATGAGATGCATGTGTCTAAACTACTTTCACCTGAAGAGAACATGTTTCTGTATTTTTGCTCAAGTTGTTGGAGTTATTATGACTGTGCTTCTTACTGGGTCTTGACTATGCAGGGGTAGATCAAGGGGAGGAAGGCTTGGAAAAGGTCAGGAGGACTCTGAGAGGGTCCAAGGGATCCCTAACGTCATTCCACAGAAATTCACAAAGTTCAGATGCCTGGCAACCGTGTTTGCAAGCTTCTACAGGATGTCTGCAGGGGGTTCTACAGGAAGTTCAGGATTTCTACAGGAAGTCCCGTAATTTCTACAGGATGTTCTGCAATCGGAGTTTTGTGTGATGGATGAGTGAATGAGCTGTATGGGTGGATAGGGAGGTAGGAGGGGAGCTTGTGATGGCTTATGGATGGAGAGATGAGATGGAGAGGGGGTGTGTAAAGCTGGTTGGTCTAGAGGAGGGTAGAGGCAATAGAAGGCCGAAAAGATAAAACAACGTGGATGATAGAAGAGTTGGGAGGCAAATGATCTAACTGGGAGATAAATAGATGGCCTAGGCATGGCTTAGAAGGATAAGGAAATGATGGAGTGGTGCTGTGCAGTGTAAATGAAACAAATCACCCCTGTCTTGCGTATAACCGAAATGTCATCAACCTACTCTAACTGTTTTATTCGAAACCAAAGAACAGCAATGTCGTTTTTAAGGGAAAATCGTGCATGGTGCTGAAACAAAGAGTTATTGCTCAAGATCTAAATGCATGGACACTTCTACAAACGGAAATATTACGTTAAAGCTTGCATGAACATGTAAAACTGTGTTTTTGGTAGTTGGCACGGTCTGCACTCCCAGTCCCCAAACAGAGGTGAAAGTGAGTGTGCATTCAACCCTTTTTGGAACTCAGATTAACTTCAATATCCCTACTCTAATCTAAACTACTGAAGCAAATTTGTTCATAACACTAACCTATGTAACCACACCAAGAAATTCGAATCAGCAAACTGTGTTTCCAAGTGCATGTAAAGGAAAAGAAATATAATGCTGAAAGAAAGAAAGGTAACAATACAAAGGAAGGAAGCCTTAGGCTCTCAGGTTGGGCCCAACCCTAAGAGCTTAAGCTCCTTTAAGAACTCAGAGCTGCCTCAAATCTGCTTGCTTATTCATTAAAAGATAATAGTCAAAAGTCCGATAACATGCCAAAAATGGCTTACAAAGAGCAAAACAGGGCTATAGCTCGTAATTCAGAATCTGCAACAAAGTTTCAAAAGTCCTTTCTCGAAGGCTACAGCCTCAACATTTATACATTATGAGGGCTAAGCTGACCTCCTAAATTAGTGGGGCTTGGCTGAACAACTAAAAGTAAACTGCTGTTCCGTTAGAATCCGTTGGCTGCCTTCTAGCTCGGTGGTGATAGTTGTTGGAGCTCGGAGTTGTGGGTGGAGATCACGAGGAAGGCCATTCAATGCCGTGGACAACCTTCCTGCAAAACCTCAATGCCACCTTGGTTGTCTCCTAGCCTTCATCTGCGTGGTTTTACTCCATGTAATGTCAAAAAACCTGAAATAAACATGTATTAGCCACCTAGGAATAGTGACTGCCCTTCATTCGTACAAATAACATAAATATACTAAAAAATGATGCATAAGTCATGAAAAATGAAGGGTTGAGAAAGGGTAGTGAGGCCAAATGAGCCCAAAATGTTACCAAATTTGGGGCTCATCACTTGCCAAAGCACAAATGGTTTTTGTTTTGGGAAAAAACAAGTATATATAGGCTTGGGAGAGTTAGGTTTAATTTTTTCTTCTTTGAAAACCCACTTTCATTGACTTTAAAACACCCTGATTTTCATTTTTATTTGAAACTTTGGCTCTCATGATGGTATTTTTGGCATTTCTTTGCGGATACCGTGTGACTGAATATTTGGCCATGAAAACCATGACTGCATCTGAAAAAGTCAACTGGCAATTTTTTGGAAAATTTTGTCATAGTTGACCTTGTTTGACTTTTCTTCAAAATAGATTTTTGAAGAGTTGATGTCCTTTCAGGTGATGATGAAACTTTCGGAACCATAGCTGTATAAGGTCTCCCTCTGGCCTGCATGGCTTGTTCTGGACATGTTTTTCAAAGACCACGTTGATGATTTCCTGGACCCAACAATAAAAATGACTTTGTCCTATAATATGACCAGACCTTGACTATCATGAATTTTCATTGATTATGGACAAAGACCTGAACCAGCAGGGGCCAGACATGAGGGAAAATGACTAGCATGACTATCTCCATCAGATCATGGCATGTCCCTAGCGAAATGCAACTGATTGGATGGAGCGGGACACCTAAAATTGAAATGCACAAAGAGCTTTGATCTCTGACGGAGGGCTGACCAGACCGACTCTAACAATGGATACACTCCGCAAGCTTCAGGAAGAAAGGATGAAAGCAAAAACAAAAAATTACACTCCACCAGAACCGTATCAAGAGATGGTTTGATAAGAAGTCTACAGGGAAAGCTAACTTCGATGTTGGTGACTTGGTCTTGAAATGGGATAAATCCTAAGAAGACAAAGGCAGGTATACAAAGTTCTAGTCCCTGTGGATTGTTCCATACACAGTCCACAAGAAGCATTACCCCCACACATACTGTCTGCAATCACTCAACAGGAAGATTAACAACCTTCCTGTCAACGGACAAGATCTCAAACACTATTTCCAATAGGCTGGGTCGTGACCCACGCCATGTACATAGTTTTCTTGTTGCTTATTTTTTTCACTTTGTTTGCCTTGCTTACTATTTTTGTTTTCATTTTTTTTGGTTTGCTTAATACCTTACTATTTTTGTTTTCTGGAAATAAGTGCTTCCATCTACTAAGTTCTGGATTTTGAATGAGTATGTGGCTTAGATATGAAGAGACTCGTGACACTGCAACATTTGGCCAATATTATGTCTGTCTTCTCTATGCTTGGTTATAACCTTTGGTCAATGAAGTCTTGATAGAAAATATGAGCCCTCTGCAAGGAGAGCTTTCGTCCAACCATGAACCTGTGTCCACACTGGGAAGCCCCATGTCTGTACTCATCCTTTTGCTTTGTTTGTTCAAGCTCATCCAACTAGTACAAATATAGAAGGGGAAATATAAACGAGCAAACCTATGTCATAGGTCTTACATGATTCTATGAAGGATCAACCTCTTATGCTCTCAATAAGTTTGGATCCCTCTTCCACCCCAAAAATAAATAAGTGACTATGCACAGTCCTCTTAAAAAATAAAAAGGTGAAAGAAGAGAAAGGCTTCCTATGTAGAGAGGTGAAGCATGCAACTCCACCAAGGTACTGACCAGGCTCATTGGCAGTGGAGAAATGTGTGTGTTCCTACATGACTCTGTCGGGGTATTGTCCAGGTGTGTTGGTAGTGGAGCAACACCAAAGATGAAAAATTATACTCAGAAAATATTCAACTCACGAGCCAAACTACCCTTCCCAGTTTCAAAACATTGTGATCAAGTTGAACTTTTGTTGTGTTTGATTGAGTTGGAAAAAGGTGAACCATGCCTTCCCATGGGGTAAGTGGGGAAGTTGAAGTAACCCACACAGTGATTCAATACTCCCCAAAAGACCAAGGCCCCGTGCTATCAATGAACCAAAACAGAGCAGCTGGAGTTCTACCAGTGTGTCGCCAAGTGTTGTAGCAACTGCAACACCCTCCAAAATTTTGGCCCACACCCAATTTCAGAGCCTCCTTTAAGAGTTTTACTTTATGTTTGCACGCACTTGGGTTCACCCAGTGAGCTCATGTGAGTCCTTTCACCCACCTTGCTTGATTGTTCAATAGAAAACTTTTGCATGTTGGTAACAATGTCACACTTGTGACCATGTTTTGGTCGTACACAAGGTCTCTGCTTCGTGTGTACATTCTATGATTCGCTATGTAAACATTTGTCGCACTCACACACGGAGTCATATGCACTATCGCGCAAGCATTGTCATGGTCGTCCAACGTTCAATCACAAGCGTCGCGCTGTCAACTTTCATCGTCGATCGGTCATGTTGAACATGTGTATCTAGATGGTTTGATTTGTCTCGTCATCAAGCCATGTAAGTGTGTGTTTGCAAGATCGTGTATGCACATTTTCACTCGCTCACACACTTTGTTGTTTTTCGGAAGTTTTGACGATCAAATCACCCTCTAAATTTCTAATAGCCAGACCTTCACCACACCATCGACTCAATCGACTGTCACCCAGAATAGAGTAGAAGCACCAAGCAATCCATTTCAAGTTGCGCTACCTGCAAGCTGATCAATCAACCCTCCTATTGGTCAACCGAAGAGTTTGACCCGCCAGTCACCCCGAGACTGAATCCACTCAAAAAATGTGCAGAGGATGCAGACCATGCCCGCTCTGCTGACTAAGAAAATTACACAGATAGGCCAGATAGACACCCAATGCCCATCCCTATCTCCCTTAAGAACTTGCATAGTTTTCCCAGCCATCCCATCAATCATCCAGTCGACTACTCACCCGGAAAACTATGTAGATTTCATGAGCAAGCCCTCTGCTGCCCAGCAGTCCGCTCAACCCAGAAACTACGCAGATGGGGTCAGCAGGCCAGCCTCCCAACATCAGAACAAATTTTTGGCCAGTAGCCCACTACCAACTCCCTCTAGGAATTGCACAGTTTTTGTTGCCAAGCTTCTTGTAGCGTGCAGCCAGTTCCCTCCAAGAATTACGTAGTTTTGGCTGCCAATCTCTCGCTCCCCGCTCCTTCCAGAAATTGTGTAGATTTTTCCTGCCTAGCCTTACTACAAACTAGACTGCTCCTCCCAAAAATTGCGGAGAATTTTCCTCCATCCGAGCCAGATATCACAAACAGTCACTGTCGATCCAGATTTCCCATTAGTGTCTCCTAGTGACTTTATGTAGTTTTCACCAACAGTGCCCGAAGCCTCCATCCTAGCTCAAAACTTGCCTCGCACAGTCTCGTAACCTTATCTTCTCTCCCTGTCATCTACATCTAAAATGATCATGCATCATGGTAAACTCAGAGGTTTATGGATTTGATGTCGTCTCATCATGAGTGACTGCAGATACAGGTACACAAACAAACATTGTGCGGTGACGGATGGGATGAACAAGGGGAGTACATGCAAGAGAACGTGTTTGCGAACAAACGATCAAATGATGCATGCAAACAGATGTGTTCACGAATGGACGATCATGCAAAGATGTGTTCGCGGATAAACGAACAAGCGAAGATGTGTTCATCGACAGGCGAACGGACGAACATACACTTTTCACGAACAGACGAACCTATCAAGCATGCTAACATACAAGAAAGGAGAAATGTGCAAATGCAACATCAAGAGAACCCAACGACCATCAAAAACTTTGCACACCTTTCCATGTAGAGGTGAAGCTATGATGACACACCATTGGGACATCCATCACCCAGCAGCATTGTAGCTCGACATGCACACTAGCAGCAGCACAAATGTACTAGCAATGTCATGTCAAGTCTTGTCATGAGTCATGTTGCCCACATCACTACTGTGGGCCATATGGTTGATCAATGTAATGTAATGTGTAAGTCCAAGAGACCCACTTGTCATATGAAGATTCATGTAAATTTGAAAGGTTTTGGAAGTCAAACAGTTGTGAGGAAAGTCGAATAATCACAAGGGTTAGTTTCACCCTTGGCTATAAATACCCCCTCATTTGTACATGCAAAGGACTTTTCACCTTGGCTCCTCCCACATAGCCTTGAGAGTCTGTAATATTTTCTTTGAGGAGTAAGTAGTGGCTCCAACACCACACCCACGGGGTTAGTGATGTATGGTGTATCGATGTGTCTTGGAACTTTCACTTAATTCAGAAGCCTACTAATAGGCCAGCATGTTTTCACACATGTGTTGTAATTGTTTGTAAGATTTATCTTGAATACTTGTAATGCATGTTGCTTTAATCTATGTTTAACACTTGGATTCATTCAATTGTTCTAATACATATATATTAATGAAAACGTGTTGTATATGTTGTTAACATTTTCTTGCCTGTTTTGGTTACCTCTCATACATTAGATAGAACCTTTCACGTAAACTTGCTATAACAACCGTCGCACTCGCACGGATTTCCTGCTGAGTGTTGTATGTGCTATCTTATCTTGTGTGTTGTGACTGCCGCATCCATGTGGATTCCTCCTCTAGAAGCTAAGCACGTCCTGTCTTGTTGTGTGTTCCTAACAGAGTTGGGTTTCCTCCCATCCAACTTGGGACTCACTCCCACCCTTTCTCTCTCCGGTGAAAGAACCTTGAAAAAAGTAACACTATCAATAACCAGGAATGTGAACCTCACTGAGAAGGTCTAGTTGGGACTTCATACTGGGGTGATCCCCTGAATGTTGGCAGGTCCAACACCATCAATAGGATGGCAGCCTAAGACTAAGCTCAAAAACAGTGCAAGACATCTTGAGCTCATAAATTGTGAAATGAAATGAGCCAAGAAGTTGCCAAGTTCCCCAAAATTGTGCAATCTTCCTTGGTAGTGTGCATGGAAAGTTTATTGAAAAAGAAAAAAAAAGAAAAAAGAAAAAAAGGAATCCCTAGCAAATAGGGATTCATCATTAGTTTCCCGAAGGTGGCACAGTACCTATTTTTAGAAATTTATGCCAAGTGTCACTTTTCCTTAATTTTAGCCATGGGTGTCATAACCCAATCTGCCCAAATCTATTTAATATATGCCTCTAGAGCTCATTTGTACATTCAAAATTGGAGCTAAAACTTTCCAAGGAAGATGAAGGAGCCTTCAGTGGAGTTTGTGTCGCTTTTCCGGGTGAGTTTTGATTTTGTTGTTTTTTTTGTCAATTTTTGTTGTTTTGCTTCTATGAATGTTGTTTTTCTTTTTCTCTTCATGGTTGTTGGAATTTTAAATGATATTTTCTTTTATAAGTGTTGATTCAGTTTGTCATTTGCCTTTCATAAGTGTCGCATCGATTTTCTTGTTTTTTCACACCAACGATCACCGTTTCGGCGACTCTCCTCACATGTTTGCTTTTCCTTCTATTTGTTGAGTTTCTGCACTTGATTCACGATGATCTATCCATACTTAGTCAAATCCATATTTTAACTTGAATTTTCTCTTAGATCTTCTTGTTTCCCACACCTTCACGAGGCATATATGCACTTCTAATGGCCATGCATTGCCTTTCCCAGTTGGGCATTGCACAAATCTAAAGCTCAATCTAAAGCTTGGCCTCTAAGACTACACAATACGCAATATAGGTTGGCCCAACTGTGCATTGTGCAGTTCCAGGGTTCATTCATGCCCCATAGGCCATTAAGACTATGCAATGCATGGTCTCTCCCTATCACTACCCAGGCTGAACTACACATTGCATAGTCTAAAGCCTCAGGTTGCATCACTAGCTATTAAGACTACGTAATGTGTAGTTCCCTCAGCCAATATCCCTCCCTTTCTCATTATAATTACGCAATATTGATCATTAATGCACTGGTTTGGTGCCTAATCTTGCTTTGAAATTGGTTTTGCAAAAGCTAATTCATACTTTCCATGAGTGCCTTTCCTTCTCTCAGGTACCACAATTGTTGAGCACTTCTCTCCAGCAACCACTATTACCATGGCACCTAGGAGAGTTGCCTAAAAAAATACCAGTGAAAGCAGTACCAAGGAAGCAGTTAAGAGCATGCCAATAAAGTTTCCAGTAAACTCAGACACTCAAATGTATGTGGAAAAGGAATCATATCTTACATGGAAAAAATTGAATGAACATTTTTCAGCAAAGTGATTTGAAGTAGATCTAGAGGACCGATAGGTATACATTAATGTCTAGAAAGTAGGGCTACATAAATTTGCATGCAGATATCTAGCCTTCCCATGTGAAAATGCGATCAAGTGGATTGTATCACATATTGATGTGAATAGTATCACATATTGATGTGAATAGTATCACATATTGATGTGAATACCATGACTTTGAGCAGTTTCATTGGATGGAGGGTTGCTACTTTTCTAGCAATAGATTATTGACGTATGTACCATTTTCCTGAGCCAAAAACACTCATGGATTCATACTTTTCTTCCACCAACAATTATTTGGGCACAAAATATGTTGTTAAGAGCTGGGTGAAGGAGCCATCAAAGTTTCGAAATACACACACCAACACATATAAGACAAGCTCTCTTAATAGGGCCTATCAGTTGTTGATCATCTTAGCTTGTAGAATCTATGGTCAGTAGAGAATATAGACCTTTCTGGAAGGGTGGGAAATCTTATTGAACTAGGTTGTGAACGAGGGGAAGTCATTCAACTAGTCAGACTTGTTGGCTCGATAGTTAAATATCCATGTCGATAATTCCCTGAATCCTCCCTAGGGAGGGCAAGCAATATTTTATATGTCTGCATATTTATTGGATACAATTTGTGCACATTACAAATTCCCTAGAATGAAATAGGATTGGACACCTCGAAACCCTGCCATGCACATCGACTGCAAGATTCTCTCAGATTGTAGCCATCGAGGAGTTATGGAAAATGTAACTGACCACTTCCTCATTCAGTTGTACAAGATGATACTTGTGGAAGAACCACCTTGCATGTCACTTGCGGCAATGGACGCAGTGTCAGAAATCGTAGATTGGTTTTCCTCATTAGATGGCACCTTCCTTAGAGTTTTCGGTAGAGAGAAGTCGTTGCATATTTTGCCAAGGTATGCCACCAAAAATCTTGTCATGCAAGAAGTGTCATATTTTATCACCACATGGTTTTCAACAGCTTTGCACACGAAGAAGAAATCACCTTGGCCAACTCTTCCTATGAAAATTAGATTGTACGAGATAAAGAACCTGAAAGTCATGGATACCGAAGGAAAGGTGATAGAGAAGTTTTCATTCATTACTTGAGACTTTAATCTTTATGATCCCTGTGGTATTTGCAAAAACCACCGTGCGATAATTCACTTTCAGTCGCTCAACAAGACCTTAAATTGGCAAGAGGAGGATCCATGGAAGAATTTTTATAATTCCTCCAAAACCCGCAAGTTGGTCTGTTTTGCAGGAACTTCACAAGTGACTCCACAAATGGAAGCTACTCCAGAAGTAGTGCTAGTAGAAGGGAGAAACCCCGCGCGGGATAAGGGAAAGAGAAAGGTTGCTTATAGACTAGGGGGAGAACGAAGCCGTAATATGAAAGCATATCCAATTATTATGAAATCAGCTTTAGCAGTAGAAGCAAAGAGGAAACAAAGGATGCAGAGAGAATAACAAAGTAAGAGGGAAGAAAAGAGGAGATTGGAGGAAGAAAAGAATAAGCAAGAATAAGAAGAGAAGAAGAAGAAATAAGAAGAAGAAAGGTGGAGTGCAATAGCAAAAGAAACAACATGAAAACAAGTTGATGAGAAAGAACAGAACTGACAACCAGTAGAGGAGGAGGGAGGATAGATGCAGGATCAAGAGCTTTCTCAATAGAATGAAGAATTGATAGATATCAATGACACAGAGGTGGAACTGGAGGCACAAAATCAAGATGTCGACCTGATGCCTAGAACACAACACGTCACTATTCAGTTTCCACCACCTCTAGTAGTAGAATCAACTCCAGGCGAGGAAGGGGAAGTTGTTCCTCTTGACGATGATCCGGTTATGGACATATACCATCTGTCATATGATGAACTCTAGAAGCAGATTATACAAGAATGTAAGAAGCATTTTCCAAATGATCTCGCATCTCCTGCATTTATTAGAGAAAGGGTAATTGTGGATGACACCAAGGGAAATCCTGAAGCCATTGCCTCAGCTGACTTGGCCTTCGCAGGTGTAACAAAGTCAAATACTTAGTATCTGATGGTCGATAATAAGAAATTGGCAAAGAACTTGCAGGTTGCCATGCAAGAGGTTGAACAACTTCGTGCAATAGCTAAGAATGCAACTTCCGTACAGGTCCGTATGGAGGAAATGAGTGCAGCGATACATAGCGAAGTATCGACACTTGGAGAGACCATGAAGGATCTCTATGAGGTTCTTGTTACCATGCATACAACAGTTTTCCACGTGCATGTCTTGCAGTAGTAGTGTAAAAGACTTTGTCAAAACTCTCATAAATGTGCAATTTGAAATCCCTCTCATGCATGAATGGAGAATGTGATACAAAGGGGTGCAGCTTGAATTGGGTAAGAAAATGAAGCCATAAGCAGAGCTTGAGAAACAAAGAGTGTGTATGTCGATCCAGAACAACAAACAACTCACCTCATTCATTGGTAACATTCACTCCTCTATGTGCGGTTATATAACAGTCTAGATTTCTTGGTAAATACCCATATTATCCCATCAATTGGCTCACTCAGTGAAGCCAAACCCAGGAACCAGGTCAAGAGGGAGACAGAGGAATACTTGGAGTAGCTAAGACAAATTTCTACCAAGGAATACTTGGAGGTGAATGGACAGAACATGTAGAAAAACATTGGTCGCCCTATCCAAGTGCGGACAATGTTGCCCATGCTTTAGAAGGAAGTTGAAACTAGTTCCAGATCATTGTACCCAGATGCCATGGAGGCTAGAATTTGATTCCAACTAGACACCATCACATAGTTTGGGGATGTCATCACACAATACCAAGCTTGGCACCGATACATGATCGAGAAACATCAATTGGAAGTTGTTGAGCTTGAGTTTTCCCAAACTCAAGCATGATAGTGTTTTGTCTTGTTAGGTTGTCTAGTTGGCTCTACCCTATTTTGTTTTATATATGGGTACGAGTGTAAATTGTAATATTATTTGTAATTAATTTGTAAGTGGAATTCTGAGTGTCAATATTGGAATGTGAAGATTCATGATGTAATGTAATGAGTTATTTTGTAAATAAGTTGAAGAGTCATGAGGGTAGTCCAAAAGTCACAAAGGGGAGTTGAAGAGTCACCCCCTCTTGTTATAAATAGAACCTCATAACTCATGTAAAGGGCTTTTGGGGAGCCAAGCTTTTGGCTAGGCTTAGGCTTAGAGTCGGGAGCTTGGGAGTTTTGTGAGAGCCTTGGCTTCTCTGTAGCATAGAGGAAGTATGTTTCTTTGGAGGAGCAGGTGATGTTGACTTCACGTTCCACTATTGGGGCTAGTGGTCTATCAATGGTGTATGTATGATTGGAACTTTCACTTAATAAAAGCTCAGAGCTGGCACATTTTCATGCATATGTTGTAAATATAGTAGGACTATTCTTATTATGTTTGCAATGTATGTTATTTAACTTACGCTTATGCTTATGAACTATTTTGTTTGCATTGGTATGAATCTTGTTGAATGCGTGTTGTTGTATTAATTCATCATTGTTAACTTGTGAACTATTTCGCATATTATCTTGTGATGTCATTATGCTCGTGTGTTCCTTTCAAGCTGTGTACTATTATAAGATTTTAAGGGGTTCACTTATTTTCCCTTCTACGTGGTAGAACCTTCATGCATCACACTTGACTCTTCGCAAGGTCACAAACTTTTTCTCACCAAAGTCACTATACAACACTCTATGTATAATTGCAGCCAAGGCCTATCATTAGCACCGACTGCATCGACAACCGGGTTATATTCTGGATGGGACTCCTACACCAAATAGTGTGAGGTCTAATAGGGAATTCATATCGGAGAGATCTCCTAAATGTTGGCGGGTCCATCACCATCAACAAATTATAACAAATTACATATCGATATATGCAATAGAATACTTTTGACTTAAGATGCATGATGCATGTTTATAACCACATTGAAGAGTAGTAATTAATAAAGTCTGTTGCAAAATTGTGCTCATGACATTTGAGCCTTGATGAGGATAAAAGACAATAAATCCTTTTTTTCACTTATGCACAATCGTGAGCACTCATTAGTGAAAATGAAAATTGACTACCAACCTTTGCATATACAACAATATTAATGATACATTTAATGAACATGATTAAAGTTATAATGAACTACTTATAATGAGTGAATGTATGAATGTAAAATATGGGGAATGTCCTTGAAGAGGATGATAATTTTTTTTAAAGGACATTGGAAGAACCCCTTTAGATGTTAAAAATAAACAATGAGTCGAGTAGTGAGACTTGACTGTAATAACTAGTTGTTGGTTGAGTCTTGTCATGGCTGCATTAAGATGGTTCGTAGCATTGATTAGTTATTGTTTCATGACTAACTATTAAAACTTATATGCATGAATTGGATTTGATTTAAGCTTATTTCAAGTTATAAACAAATAATTACGGTAGTACTTCATGTGTTGGAATATTGGGTACACCGCAGGAAATTGGAAATGTTTGGATTTTACCCTATTATTGAAATTTACACATTAATGAATATTTGCATGTAATTTTATGCATGATAGTATTGTATGCATGAAACTAAAATGATTTTGAAAGTGAATACTTGTTTAAACAATGCATATTTATGACTAATGTTGCTGATGGTATTAAGTTGGGGTAGCTTAATGGCAACATGAGAAGAACATAAAATGTTGCAATGCGAATTACAACCATAAATGAGAAAGTATAATGTTATGATATGCATGATTGTGTTATTTGGAAAATCATAATGTATACCACCTATATGTCATTTATGCTTCCTGTTAATCTAGATATTGTGGACTCATGTTGAGGGTCAAGTAAGAATGCATGATGTACACAAATGTTTCTTTTATTTTAATGATAATGTGTGTATGGTTAGTGATGTAAATTACTGTGGGAAAGAGCGTTGAAGGAGAATTTCACATGTCAGAGAATTGTGGATAGTTGTGAAAGTCTAGGTGGCATTGGGTTGATGGTGGTTACCTTCCCAAAGGAGTTGATGGCACTTGCCTACCCAGATTTCCTCTCCCTGGAGATAGATGATCTCAGTAAGGGAAAAGAGTTAGGCAAGATGGTGAGAGGGGAAAACGCTTGAGGAAACTCTGTTGATTTTGGAGCTTGTTGGAGGAGGCCCAAAATCCTTATAGATGGGACATTGTTTGAGGAATAGGCGGGACGTTGTTAAGAGGAATCTTGTATTGGACCCTGTGTGGTCATTGGAATTCTTGAGTTAGTTGGCCATTGGAATTCCAGAATGGACCTGATATGGTCGTAGTCATAGAAATGTCTAGATGTGAAAATGACTCAATCTGGTTATGGAAACCAGCTCCCATGGGTTGGGAGGAGCATTCTTTTTCCACTATGGTTCTCATAGCTAAACAAGTTAACTAATGAGATAAGTGATGTGTTAAAAATGAATTTTCTATATAATTGTGTAAATATTTTATCTACATCTTGACAAGAAAGGAACCTAGTGCTCAGAAAGGACTTACTAGAAGTGTAAGTTCTCTTATTATATTACTAATTTTTTGAATGTCTTAGCAGGGGCTAAGACAATATCCACTTGGTGCATTTATTGATCACTTTGATTATTAAGAGCATTAGGTGCTCTCTGAGTACTTTTAGAAGTATTGTGTGGATGTATTTAGCGAGAGCTAATACAATGTGCACGTGGTGCAATGATTTATCATTTTGATTATTAGACGGTTGGTGCTCTCTGAGTACTTGTAGAAGTATTGTGATTAAAATGTCACTTAACATTGCAAAATTGATTGATAGTTAAAATTATTTCATTTGATTGAAAATTTTGTAACTAATATGATTGAATTTGTTAGTCATACATTACAGGGTACTTGCCATGGAGTGTTGATGGGTTTTCCAACCATTATTAGAGTGCCTACATAAAAGTGATTATGACTTCCAAGAGTAATTGGTAAGTTGGTATAGAGATTTTGTTTTGTTTCTATGAATTTGAATAATGGCTAAGTGATGAAAGGTAGAACTTGCATATCTTTGTAGTTATAAATGCTTATGACTATTGATAAAATGTTATTGTTTTTGTCTATAAGTATTTATTTGTAAGATACACAGGTCCTTGTTGACCATATTGCCCAGCCTAATACTGATGTGCAGGATCAAACTGTTGAGTTCCCATTAGAAAAGAACCAGGTAGAATTTCGGTTGCGCACATGGGTGATGACCATGGTTCAGAAGCAACCCCTGAGTGGGTTCTTGACAATGATTGGTAACCAATCGGGATGGACGATTCACCATACAGGTGTGACTCAAGTGTGGTAGAAAACATCGAAGGAGTTACAACATAAGATTCTGCTACAGCTGCATCAAATGATACAATATGGGATGTTAATGGTTGTTCAGCCATAGTTAACTGGCCCAAAATTTGTCCTAAATATTTGACGGGTACTTGAAAGGAAGTAGGATCAGATGAAGCAAAGTAATCAAGAGTAGCAGGGTAAAGATAAAGCCCAGTTCCAAGTGAAACAGGGTTCCAGGTTTGGAATCTTCTACAATTGCATTCCCTTTCAAGGGTGGAATCACAGTCATTGATCGGCTAGCTTCTTTGCCAATAGTTCACAGGCTACGGGAAGCATTCCGTTGATACATGGAAACCCACTGTCACTTCAAAGTGTTGGAGTACGTCTCCTTAAAGATCCTTCCCTAATGGGAACTTTTATGCTCCCGTCACCATCTGGTATGGTGGAAGTGGCAAGAGTAGAGACTTGCAACATGATTTCTTCTACATCATCTGATTTTACGAAGATTTCTAACTACTTTGAAACTGATGGTCATAGTGAGGCATTACCGTTAAGCCCCATTGAATCATCATAGCAATCAATTTTTCCGGCTTGTGTGGCAAACCCTAATCCGCACTCAACAATCTTATGGGTAGATAGATCATTAGAATATGGTACCTCTTCGAAGGAATCGTCAAATCAATGATGATAGGAGAGGTGTCGAGGGAGGATTGTCATCATTGTTCCCACCTTCTAGATGACATTGAAGATTATTCAAATGAACTAAATCACCCATTGATCGTTGATTTCTTGTCAAATTCTGTAAAAACTGTAGATTCTTAGCGTAATTTGTCCAACATAGAAGAAACGATTTCTATAAACATTTCGACCAAGCCTAACATTGTAGAAAACATTCATGTCAGTAAATCTTGTTCTCCATTGAAACTTGATAATTATTGTGCTTTGTTTCAAGAATTTTGAGATATTTTTGCATGTTCTTATGAGGAGATGTCGGGCATTGACTCAAGTATTGTTGAACATGAGATTAAAATGTACCCTGATGTCAAACCAGTATGACAACGGCTTCGACCTGTTCATCCTAAGAAAGCCACTGCCATTAAAGCAGGGGTTGAAAAAATTTTGCGTGTTGGCTTCATTTTCCCTGTACCTCTTATTGATTGGGTATCTAATATTGTTCCAGTGATGAAAAAACAAGGGACAATTCGAGTGTGCATCGATTATAGGGATGTAAACCAAGCATGTCTAAAATACAATTATCCTACACCTTTTATCTACCAGATTATTGATAAATGTGCTGGATGTGAAATCTTTTCATTCATGGATGGATTTTATGGGTACAATCAAATCAATATCCACCCACAGGACCAATCAAAAACTACTTTTACTTGTCCATGGGGCACATTCCCTTATCGAACGTTACCTTTTGGTTTGAAGAATGCAGGGGCTACATTTCAAAGGGTGATGAATTATGCCTTCCATGACATAAAGCACATTGTTCAACCTTATCTTGATGATTTTCCTGCTCATTCACGAAGATGGACTGATCACTCGCAACATTTGAGAGCAATATTATTACGATGTCGACACTACAAGATAAGACCCAATCCACATAAATCTGTGTTTTGTGTTGGCTCTGGTTAGTTGCTTGGATTCGTAGTTTCAAAAGATGGAATTTGACTTGATCCTATTAAGTTTCAGGCAATCCTTGACTTGCCTCCACCTTCAAACTTGTTATAGATATAGAGACTTCAAGGGAAGGCAAACTTTCTAAGGAGGTTCATTCCAAACTATGTTGAATTAGCTAAAGGTTATACACGTCTATTGAAGAAAGGGGTACCTTTCCATTGGGACCAAGTTGCGCAAACTTCTTTTGATGCTCTCAAAGATTCCCTTATCAGAGCATCATTAATGTATGCCCCAAACTATCAAAAATACTTTTACCTGTATCTCGCCGCTGCAGATACAACCATTGGTATGGTTTTAGTTCAAGAAGAAAGTGGAACTGAACATCCTATTTATTATTTGAGTCACAATCTCAATGATACAGAAAGTAAGTATTTACATTTCGAAAAGTTAGCCTTGGCAGCCGTTCAAGCTGTGCAAAGACTTCGTTATTACATCCTCCTTCGCAAAACTACCATTATATTAGATTGCAACCTATGACATACATTTTGTCATGTCAATTGTTGGGGGGCAAGTATTCTAAATGGATAGTTATCTTGCAAGAGTTTGACTTGGAATTCATCAAATATGAATCAAAGAAATCTCTTGTCTTTGCCGAGTTACTTTGCGATCTTCCCTCATCCTCCAATGATTTAACATCAGAAGCATCAATCTTGGATGAGTCTCTGTTTCTTATCTCATCAAGTGATCCTTGTTATGGAGATATACTGATCTATCTCCAAACCCAAGCTTTTCGGCCTAATACCTCTCACTCTGAACAACGACGTACTTGATAACAAGCCAAATATTATCTAATCATTGGTGATACACTTTATCGTCGTGGTATCGATACAATTTTACGTAGGTGCCTTACCCATGAGGAGGCTGAAAAAGCTTTGAATGAGTGTCATTCAAGTGCTTGTGGGGGGCATTTATTTGGTTACGAAACTGCACAGAAAATTCTACATGCTGGTTACTTCTGGCCAACCAAATTAAAAGACTGCATTCTTGCTGTCAGAAGTTTCCATGCTTGCCAAATATTTGACAGTAAACTTAGATTACCTCCTGCACCACTACATCCAGTCGTTTTTGTTTTCCCATTCGCAAAATGGGTCATTGACTTTATGACATGTAACCCCACCTCGACTGAGGGGCATGGGTATATTATAGTCGCCGTTGACTATTTTACCAAATGGGCCAAGGCGATGCCAACATTGAACAACAGTGGCGAAACGGCTGCTTTGTTTTTCTTCAACCATGTGGTTGCCAGGTTTGGTGTACCACAAGCTATAGTTACAGATCATGGGTCGCATTTTCACAATCACATGATGATTGAATTAACTTCCAAATTAGGATTGTCACATGATAGTTCTACTCCATACTACCCGCAAGCTAATGGACAAGTTAAGGCTATCAACAAAGTCCTTAAGCGCATGTTGTAAAGAATGATTGGAGTTCATAAAAGGAATTGGCATTTAATCCTGTACTTAGCTTTGTGGGCATATCGAACCTCGGTGAGAAATGCGACCGGATTTACGCCTTTTCAGTTGGTGTATGGTTTGGAAGCAGTCTTACCAATCCAATGTGAAATCTTGTCTCTCAAACTCACGATTGACCTGCTACCTAACACTTCTGAAGAAGAAGTGTGTTTCTTGGAGTTAATCCATCTGGATGAAACCCATCGTGATGCCACAGTGGCTAACGAGGCGCATAAAAAATGCATCAAGGCACAATATGATAAAAATGTTAAGCCTCGTGTCTTCTCAGAAGGTGACCTAGTCTTGCTTTACGATCAGGATTCTGATAAACTTGGAGTAGGAAAATTTGAACCACTATGGATGGGCCCTTATATTGTTAAACATGTGTTGATGAAAGGTGCCTACGAGTTAGTGGACTATGATGGGATTCCATTGTCACAGCCCCGAAACGGGTTGTACCTTAAACGTTACTATGCTTAGTTAAGTGTAGTAAAACTCATTGTATATATGCTTTGATTGCATTTGTGTGTGTGTTTCTTTTAGAGTTTTTATTTGGTTAGGTAATCCACTTCGCATTTGTTGCAGATGTCGAACTTTTTGGAACCATTTGTTGATTATGCCGATGGAGCTAGTCGTAGTACACAGAATTTATCTTCTACAGCATGGGCCATTTTCGCTCCAAGCGATGAGTTAGTAAGTTTTAGAGGGATAGTATTGGACGATCGACAAACAATATCACTGAGTATAGCACGTTGATTGAACTCCTCTCTGATGCCATTCCACTTGGCATACACCAAATCATCATTAGGCTAGAATCACAACTTGTTGTACTATAGCTTATTGGCGTCTATACCATCTGAAACCCAGCAATTCATCGCATGTTCATTAGAGTTCGTATTTTGGAAAGGTATTTTGATCTTATTCAATATCAGCGTATTTCCAAAAATCTAAACACATTAACTGATCTCTAGCGAACTATGTGTTAAATAGACATTTGTGACATTTATAAAGTAAACATTTTCAATTCACATCATCATTTGAATAGGATTGCATCACTTAACCATAATAAAACTCTAAAAGTTAAATAGATAGTTATATATAAGTTTTTACAATAGTTTTTGTCCAAGACAAAAATTGGTCATCTGACCCAAAAAACTCAAAAATGTATGCAGAAAATATCCAAGTAGACTATTGTTTCTCATGATAACAGGTCACAGCCTGTGCTATCATGCATAGGAGTCTCATCCAACGACTTGGCACGCCAATGGTACGGTGTTGTAATTGCATAGTTAACTCCTCAGTCCGGACATCCGGAATACCTAGGGTCAAACCCTCTATGTGATCCTGTATCTCGGCCAATGTCTCTGCTAAATTCAAGTCTCAGAGAAATTCTCTCCCAACAACTCTCTGTACTAGAACACCTGCCTCTTGTTGGTGTCCCACAGGCCGAACAGATCCAACATCTGCATACATATAAAAAAAAATTGTTTAGTCTTGGCAATAAAAAAAAAACACAAAAAAGTAGAAACTTTAAAGACAAAAAAAAATTTGGTCAAACAATTTACCAATAGCACTTCACTGCACTCCAACCGATAACATCAGATCTGGATCACCATAGAAATCCATTCCTGAATATGGATATTCTGCAAAGACCATGTCATGTCAGTCAAACCACTCAAGGAAAGAATGGGTAAACGAGATCAATGACTGGCCAACATGCCTAGCCATAAGATCTACCCACCTCTGCATCTGTGGGTCTCTAGGTCCAGGTACTCCCAGTGAAATGTGTTGTGGCTGCGTGAGTGGAATTCTCTCCAAGGCAAAATAAATCAAGATAGACCCATAGCCAAAATTTTGTCTTTCCATTCTTTACCTTGGTCAGTTGTTCTTTCATGGATAAAAGAACTACCTCACACCAATTGAACACTTTTGGCTCCAAACACTCTAAAGCATACTGCATATATGACCTGTTTTCCAAGTGTAAAGTTGCGCTGCCAGCCAGTTTGGCGAGGGTAAAAAGGATTGTTCTCAATGGTAAATCACTAACATCCCTGATGTTGATCTTTCCGTCTCTGCTAGGTTGAGCTCCTTCCCGGCAGAACTGTCGTATATAGTCTCTCACTGATTCACCTCCTCTGGTAAATCCTGATAATGAGATGGGGGCACCCTGCCTCGACAATCCAGTCAGAAAGTAAATATCATCGATGGTAAAGGGGATCACTTTGCCCCTAATGTGAAAGACCTAATCGGTAGGATCCCAAGAATGAACAAGGTACTGTAAAAGCTCAATTTGTTGTCACATGCTAGATAATCAAAAATACTTGAGTAACCCACAATTCCTTAGGGCATCAATTGTTCCCTAATTATTTAGGGCAATCATATCTTGTTCTTCATGCTCTCGTTCTCTCCATATAATCACCATTTTGATCCGATGAATGTCTAAAATGCAACCATTAGACAAATTAGGATCCATTTTTTGCAAAAAAACAGTTGAAAATTTGGGAGAAAACAGCTGTCAAAATTTGGTTTTTGCACCCATCGCACCCCTCCCTTAGAAACAATGTGTTGCAATGCATACAACCTTCTAGGTGTGTGCAATGCAGTGCACCTTTCGATATTGAAAGGGCGCGTTGATCTATAGTTCGAAAAATGAAACCCTAGGGGATTCAAAAACAAAAAAAAAATTGCTTAAAACTGAAAACAAATGGAATAAAATGAAAGAGAACAGGGATAGCTCCTACTTGGTCTAGACAGCACGAGAAACAGTCCACTGAATCCTCCACAATCAGCTAGTGAACTTCGAGGTAGAAAACTGCTCCAAAGCACCAAAGTCAAAGGGTAAAAGTGAAATGGTAAAAATGAATGATAAAACTTGTTTCTATGTTTAATTTTTTGTAAAAACATTAGTTTTTATTCATGTTATCCATGAACAAGTACTTTTAATCCACTTTGATGGGGTTTTGAGGAGGTTTAACAATTAAAAAGTAGAACTCAACGTGCTCAAGTGTAAATTGAACATCTTTGACCACAAAGCAAACATTTTTCTCTTTTTCGAGCTTTGTTAAAAATGAAAAAGGAACCCCCTTGGAGTCCTCTTTAAACTCTTTTCAGACTCTCTAAATATGAAAAGATTTTCGAGCACTTGTCTATTCTAGCTCTTTAAAGGATTGGAAACGATATCTCTCTTATATTATTTTATGCTTTTTAGGACTTGAGAGATTATTTTACGAGAGAGAACTTGTGGACTTTCCTTTTGGTCCCTTTTCAAACTCTCTAAACATGAAAAGGACCAAGATGTCTTTGTCGTTAAACTCGTTAAAAGCATCAAATAGCGACAAACTTGTCCATCTAGACAAGGCCGAGTTTCACCTTCGATAGACTCGTTAAAGCATCAAATAGTGATGGATCCGCCCGAAGGCTGAAATTATACAGCAAGCATATGCTATCCTCCTCAAGCTTGATAAAAATAAAGAGGTATTGGTCAGCAATGACTGAGGAAAATGGAAAAAGCTGAGAAAACTTTATGGTAGCGAGTCGCTCTTGAACATGACACTTTCACCTCATCACCGTGACTATGTGGGTTGGGTCATTCAACTTGATGGTTATCACACTATTGGTTTATCATACCATCCATTACTTTGTTTTGGGTCAATGCTACCAATTCATCTTAGTGTCACTGACATTTTCAAGAGAAGTCATTCAGTTCAAACTTCATCCTTTGCAATACTATAAACCTTCATTTTCATGACTGCCATTCCTGAACCTTGTGTCATCAGTCGATTTTCATCTCTAAAATCATTTATCTCGTTTCATGTCGTAGATGTGGGATACATCAAGGTCCTCCTGCGATGAATTTCTTCTTATTGACATCATCACATCATCCAAGAAGTTGACTTAGAAACACCCCTTCAGTACCTTGAAGCTTGCATACATCAATGGCAGGTTTCTCGCTTCCAGCGATAGGTTGACATCACTGACCTTCGACCGAAATACTTTGTATGGTGTTTGACATCAAATCATTTATTCACACGATGTGGAATGTACTGTAGTAACTTGAGGGTCATTATCATTATCGATGATTCCTCTCGCGTTTGTTAACGGCTTACATCATTGGCTGGTAATCAGACGATGTCTTTCCATGTTCGACTTTAGAACATCTATTCACATGGTTAGACTTGTACTTGAGCAAAAGATTGAACGATATTGAAGACCCCGGATCTAGTTTCATCCATCTGGGCTGTGATATTTTTAGGAGTACTAAATCAAATGTACAATGGCCTTACATTCATGGTCAACCATTCATGGGTCTATATATGTAGATGACTATATTTGTACATGTAATGAAAGTTTATAAGTTGAGCATGGGTATGCCTTCCCTCAGCTAGTTCATGAGGAAAATCAAATTATCATGATATATGTATTGTAATTGATGCAGGTCACCTTCCGTTTCAAAACCTCCTCTCCTCGTGATAAAGCATTTCACTCGACATATATATTTACGAATTCTTGCTTGAGGGGGAAACTGTTATAGATCCATTTGGGCACATCAACCCCAACTTACAGATTGATACTATTAGGGCCCATCAACCCCTAATGCAGTTGTTACATGCCCTAAAGAAGTTAGTCATCAGAATGCCTCACTTCCCAAGAAGTTCCATCACTGAAAACATCCAAAAACTGCCTCTAAGAAGATCAACGCAGGTAGGCCTTCATTAGGGTGCGCTGCAATGCAAACCATACACTAACAGGGTGCTATGCAGCGCACTTGGTCCCTCTTTGGCCTGCGCTAGGTGAATTTGAGCGAACTTCCGTGAGGGTTTGAAGATTCCTTATCCATTGGATGCCTCTAGAAGTTTCTCAAAACTACCCACTCCTTTGAGTTCGCATTTGGATGAGGAAGGGAGTTAAGGAACATCAATCCCCTTATCCCTTCTTCCATGGAACTGATTTCTAAAAATAGGAGGGAATTCATTATCACCATTGATGGCATAACCTCCTTCATTCACCTATAAAAAGATCACTCATCTAAGAGATCAGGGGCTGGAAATTATTGAATTGTAGGGAGATGTTGGTGATATGAGATTAGTGTTGATTGCAAGAATTGTAATGATGTCAAAGTGTCTTGCTTATGAGGAGAGGGTGGGATTGAACTGGAGGAATGATGTTGAATTAGGCAAATTGGGTTGTAATTCTTCCTTTTACTAATAAAGTTTTCAAAGCTTATTCCATATGCTTGTATTATCTTTTTATGCTTTCGTATGCTTATCATGTACTTGATTCCATGTTATGTTTAATCAATAGATCATTATCATATGCTTTGATGGGTTCTTGTTTATGTCTGTGTGTAGGTACTTCTCAAGCAGCTTAAGTATGGGAAGGAGCAACAGAATCGGTCAAGGGAGATAAGGAACAAGCGGAAGCTACAAGTAGGTTCTCTGTTCTCTTATTTTATCTATTGTTTATAGAAAAGGTAGAGAATGCTTTGTTCTGTTGTTTCTAGATTAAGCTACTAGTCTAGAGGGATTAGGTGTTTATCCAAGAACACTAAAACTTCCCAAAATAGAGGTATAAGGGTCATTTTTGTAAAGTTGCTTGTAACCGAATTCTTTGATGCCACTCAATGAAAGAAGACCTCCCCACTAATGAGCAAGGCCTGGAGACATAGACCACATTGGGTGAACTCCATAATCAAATCGTTGTGTCTTTGGTTTTATGTTTGCTTATGTTTTTCCACTTCTTTTCATGTGGGTGAACTTTGTAATCAAATCATTGTGTCTTTGATCTCATGTTTTCTTATGTTTTTCCGCTTATTTTCATGTGGTTTAAGTTTCATGGTTAATATGCTCTGTTATATGCAATTATACATGCATCTTTGAAATTAAAAGATCTGGATCAAGTTTGGTATCAGAGCAGGTCTCTTGATGTGAGTTGCAAGAGTGAATGCTAATCAGGAACAAGCTCCAAAAAGGTGAAGGAAAACTCAAATTCTTTGATCCCGAAGCAGGGTGTTGTTGTGTCCAGCAACAACCCCCCTTCTTATTTGTTGTTATTACTAATACTAAATAAGTGAGGACCCTTAGTCAAAAAATTTAAAAATCAATTAGTGCTTGAATTTCCTTTTTCAATAAAACTTACCTTCATAAACTTAGGAGAATACCCTTGAAAAATCTAAAAACGCTTAAGTTTTATGATAAGGTAGAATAAAATCACTCCTTAAGAAATATCGCATCGCAAAAAGGATAATGGATACCTCCTTACAAACACAATTCTAAGGTTGCGAGATCGCAATGTGAAACTTCATCTCATCGCATGCATCAAATATCACTTATGCTGAAAAACCTCAAACTGCCAATATGCGATGGCGCATATCGCAAATCGCATTTCGCGGAAAACACATTAATGGATGATTGTCATATGCTACGCTCCAGCGATGTTGCGATATTGCGATATTGCGATGTTGCGATCTGTGATATTGCGAAGCAAATCGCAAAATCGCTTCATCGCAAATCTTTCGAGCTCGTTGTTAAAAAAAAAAAAAAAAAAATCCATAAAACCGAGACCTGGTTATGCACTTTAATGCTAATTAATGAGTTAGTTGCCAATCATTAATGAAATAGGGTTTCGTGCTTATCAAAGAGCCATTTCACGTAAGGTGGTATATTTTATATGTCTTCAGCATTTAAAGCTTTCCCGTCACCTTTTCCTTATCATGATTCTCACCTCATTTGTAAACTGCAGGAACAAAGAACAGAGAATTATACAAAGCAGTATTCAGGATACTATGGGAAAGAAAGGCAAAGCTTCGAGTTCTGAAGATCAAGAAATGACGCCCTTGTATATAGACACCGCCTGTAACAGAGATGTTGGTATTACTACTTGGGAAGGCATGTATAGTCTACTTGAGGAAGATAATCCCAAAATAATGGAGGTTACAGCTACTGCAGACTCACACGGGTCTTCTAAGGCGTCTATTACAAAGCTAGCTTGCTCATTCTTACACCGAATAGCGGCGAGGTCCAAAATTATTCCATACACGGACATGGTTAAATGGGTACTGGACAGCGCTGACATCACAAATAGACAATTTAAGACTCAGTGTCAGCAACTTACGGAATCATTATTTTCACAAAATTTAAGCTTTACATCCGCTAACAAAAAGCGCACCAGAGGAAAAAAATCACACCAGGGAAGCCCGGATAAAGAAACGGAGGCAGTTTTTGATGCGCGATTAGTCGCACTCGCTAAACCTCTTGAAATGGGAAACCTCTAATTTCTCAGTCACCTGTAAGCCCAGAAATTTGTAAGGAAGCAACGCTAGAGGTATAAAATAAATAAATAAATAAAATAAAATAAAAATAAAATAGTAAAACTTGAATCCTAAAACCAGTGGTATTTGTCAGAAATATCTTTAAAATGGTATGTATATATGCTCAACAACTGCAGACAGGCTGGAGACAGAAGGCTCAAGAAAAGGCAAAATCAATCAAAAGATTGACTAGGTTGAATTGGGATTCTTACTGGGCATATTTGGTAAAACCACACAGCTAGTGCATGACTCTCAAATGTATCATCAATTCTACCGAGAAGATGGCGCCAGCTCTTGCCGATGTTGTTTTCGCAGGACAGTTAAAGTCGGAAGTCATCTAGCCGACTCTTCACAAACAAATGTTGAACGCTTGTGATTTCAAGGAACAAATACAGAAATAGTTAGTTGTTAGTTTTAATTTTAGATTCAATGTTAGTATTAATTTTGCTTTATTTTTTCCTGAAATGAGGACGATCATTTAAACCATATCCTACATTTTTGTAATAAGTTATTTTTAGATTTAGTTAGTAGTATTTAAACCCTTCTCATGCATTTAGAGAAGGGTCCTGAAATTTGTCAAAAACTTGTCCTCAGAACATGCACTTTTGCACCCTCCGAGGAGGTTTTGATGAATGAATGGAACAGGATTTATTGATATCTGCATTTAATATCTACTACTAATGTTGCACTTCTGTACTCTTAGTGGATGTTGGATTAAGAAGAGATAAATCATTATCGCTTGAAACTCATGAGTAGAACTAGTTATAAATGGTATGTCTATCTCTTAACTATTTTTGCCTTTGTGTTAAAGTGGTATTTATGTTCAGTTGTTTATATATTGATGTGTGAATGTTTGAGTTATCATTTGGAACTTCTGTATGGTGATAGTTATTTATTTATGCTTGATGTATGAATAGCTTATTATGCAATATGTTTTTCACAACTATTTCGTTTAACTTTTTATGCGAAGTGGTTTATCTCTATTGAATTCTTTTCTCATAACAGTTGAATGATCTTTATTACCAATTGTTATTTGAAATCATTTTATATCGCATAACGAAAAGATTACACCCCAGGTTAGTGTAGAATTAGATATTTCTGTTTATTAGAATACAATTGCATGTTATTATATTAGAGTTAAAGTAAAAGCATTTCACTTAGGAACTTTTAGAAAGGAAATATCAAATCTGAACACACACACACATAAATTGGGAAACTTGTCCCATATCCCCAGTTGGACCCACTATACCAAACGGAAATGGAGCTGCTAACCAAGGTACGGACCGGGTGGGCATCCCCCTTGTTGTAGACCCAATTTTTGGGGCTTCAACATATTTGGTGCTAGAAGGAGGACCCGAACAGTGAATGGCAAGTAAGTCTAAATCTAAATACCATTCTGAGAGTAAATCACCCTCGCCATCTCCCCCAACTTCTCCATCGCACTTAGAATCTTTAAATCTAGAGCCAAAAGTTGAAAGAACAATAGTCGCTACTACAAACCCTGACATTTCAAAACAATCTACTATTGAACCTCCTGAAGTTGAATATTTGATCCATAAACTTCAGCGATTTTCTATATCACCTCAGAGATTTGATAAATCTCAAGGCAGAGTGACTTCGCAATATAACTCTGCTCATCCTCTTACCAGATTAAAGAGCGAAAAGTTTGGTGTTCAGCCAACCAAGTTACCTATGCCTACAAGAAAGAGAGCAAGGAAATCACCTAAAGGGTCCGATAGCGAGGCTCTTTCATCATCATCATCCATCTCCACCTCTCTACCGCAAATTCAACCATCCACTCCTCCATTTCAGACTATTGTCAACCAGTCTACAGGAACTTCCACACCTTTTTCTCAATCATCTAGAGTCGTAATATCCTCATCTTCTCAATCGCAGGGATCACCTTCTGCACTTTCCTCTATTAGTAGTTCAGCGATGGCCCAATCTCCATGGAATAACCCAGGGGCAGTCTTAATGCCTGCGCCCTTGAGTCAGATACCGGCCCATCCTAAAAAATGGCTGCCTAAGTTTAATCCTAAAGTAGGCATGCTAGCGGAAGAACATATAAATAACTTTATGTTATCCATAAATCTCAATGGAGTTACCAACGAAGATGTTGTCGTCTGAATTTTCCCTTATACTCTGCAAGGAGCAGCCGGATCATGGTATTTCTCATTACCGTCTGGATCTATCACTAGTTGGGATATCTTCCAAGAACAATTCCTGACTAAGTTCGGTGATGACAAGTCTACGGCGACACTGATCAACGACCTGTCTAACCTTAGGGCCGAGTCAAAGGAACCTATCAAAGATTTTAATTCACATTTCAATAAACTATTAAATAAAATTCCTATTGCTTCCAAGCCTAGCGAAGAAGTGCGAAGTGAGTGGTACATCTTTGCTTTACTGTCAAACATAGCAATCTTCGTTGATAGGGCTAATAAAACAACTTTAGCCGACAATATGAAAGAAGCAATAGCGGTAGAGAAACGTATCATAGCTCTAGAAAAGAAAAACGTGATAGAAGAATGAAAATCCAAGAAGGTTACTTTCAAGGAAGACCCCAAGAAAAAACAATCGAAAGATTTGTTTGATTTAGAAGGATTAAAATTTTTTTTGAAAACCATGTCTAACGAAATGGTTGACATTAAGAAACAAGTGGCAGAAACTTCTTCTTAAAAGACGTACAAGCCTTATAGAAGAAACCCTTCAATCGATTCAAAGTCTCCAAATGCTATCTCAAGTGCTGAATCAGAAGAAGAAGAAGAGGAAATTGCAACTGAAGAACATACCGATGAAGAAGAAGTTGTAGAGGTACAAGGTATGTGGGACTTCATCCTCCCAGATGAAGAGGATCAAGAGGCATCCCCGGTTAGTACTCGAAGTAGAAATCAACTTGATCCTCCTCAACCCACTCCTAAGCCAAAGAGCGCAAGCTCAATGACTAAGGATAAAGTCGCAGCTAAGAAAACGACACCTAAAGCGACTCAAACCAGCCCAGTCCAAACAGATTCATCAACTCCATCAAAAACGTTGATTGTTTCGGATGAAATGGAGTATAATATCATAGAAGACATGAAAAATACTAGGGCTAACATCACTTTTTACGAATTGAGCAAGTTAAAACACCAGCAAAAGGTACTTTTGAAAGAATTACATGTTGTACCAGTTGCACCTTTGCCTACCGCTGTAATCTCTCAAGCTTCCCATGAAATGGGAAGACCTCCAACTAACGTGATTAATAAAGTTGATCCAAATGACATCACTTTAATCGGGGGAAGGTCGAGATCTCATACTCCCCCATTTCTTCTTACTTATGAAGTTTTCAATAAAAATTTGCATAATTGCTTAGTGGATTTTGGAGCTTCATCTAATATTCTACCAAAATCAATATGTGCAAAGTTGAACATTCAACCGCAAAAATCTATTGTGCACATAGTTCAGCTCGATCGATCGCAAGTTGAAGTGATCAATGAATTAAATTAGGTTACCATAAGGCTGCCATCCAATCCAAAGGTATGTCAAGTTATCGACATTTTAGTTGCTGATATTCCAGAATTTTATGGCTTAATTCTTAGCAGAGATTGGTCAGAAAAACTTCATGGATACTTTGCAACTGACTGGTCTCACATGTGGCTACCTTATAACGGTAAACCAAATCAGATAAAAGTTGAGCGAGAAAGACATCAGAAATTCATAGTAATGGAACTGGAAGGAGAGAATGAACCGGTAGCATACAGCAATAACATCATTGGAAACTACTCAGTAGATTCTTTCTTAGGAAATTTTAATGCTCATACTTCACCTTACTTAGAACGTTCTATTTTATCTCAAGTAGAAAATTTCTCTCAAACAGATAGTTATAAATGTATTAATTTTATAGACAGTCTTGTAAATAAATCTTTATTTTGGAAGTTATTTTTTGACGGTTCTAAGTCTAACGAAGGAGCAGGAGCAGGATGCGTGTTAATCAATCCAGAGGGAAACAAAACTATGCTAACTTGTAGACTCGAATTTGATTGCACCAATAATACCGCAAAATACGAGGCTTTAGTCCAAGGATTATACAAAGCAATCAGATTAGACATCAAATATCTTCAATTTTTCGGAGATTCTGAAATTATAATCAGACAGGTATGCAATACTATACATTTTTTATCAGGTCATTTAAAGCATTACCAATATTTAGTTCAAGTTCTAATTGAACACTTTATAGCATTCAATATTTCATCAATTCCTAGACTCCAGAATGCTAGTGCAGACCTCCTAGCTAACGTAGCTTCCAAGCTCATTCCTTCAGAAGACTATAGCCCTAATCGATTTTCAATCGAATTAATCTTTAGACCTTCAATTCATGATAACATTACCAATTGAATTCCTGATAACATTACCAATTGGAGGATTTTTAACGACGATCCTGATATTGTGAGCTTTCTCACATCTAAAGGGTCTTACACCAATCAGATAATTGATGACGACCAACATGACAGACAATTGCAACAAGATAGCACTAATAATGCTATGCCAAAATTAGTAGTCAAGTTAGAAGAACTTTATGATTTGAAAGATCGATTCAAAAGATCTACCAATTCAAAACTGCAAAGTTCAACTTTGAACTATGAATTAGTAAATCTAGGAACTGATGCCAAACCACATAATATCAACCTAGGCCTTAGCCTAGCTCCTAAAGAAAAATTAGCGTATATTTGTCTCTTGAGACAATACAAAAGTGTCTTTGCTTGGAACTACGATGAACTCAAAACTTATGACACTTCTATCATCCAACATACTATCCCAATGCTAAACGATGAAAAACATGTCCAGCAAAAGCTGAGAAAGATCCATCCCAATCTAGAGAACCAAATCAAATATAAACTCAATAAGTTATTGAAAGCCAAAATCATTTTTCCCATTCGACATTCCAAATGGGTTTCCAATATGGTTCCCGTTAGAAAGAAAAACGGAGACATTAGAATTTGCATTGACTTTCGAAACCTTAACAAAGCCTGTCAAAAGGATAATTTTCCTTTACCTCCCATGGAGCAAATACTGCAGGTAGTCGCAGGATCAGAATTAATGTCCTTCTTGGATGGATTCTCAGGATACAACCAAGTGTTGGTTCATCCCGATGATCAATTAAAAACCACATTCAAAACCAAATGGGGCACTTACGCATATCAAAAGATGCCCTTTGGTCTGATCAACACTGGTGCCACATTTTAGCGAGCCATGGACATCGCATTCAAGGGATGAGTTAACAAATCAGTGGTAATCTACTTGGATGATATAACTGTATATTCCAAGAAACGAGGCAATCATATTATAGATTTAAAACAAATCTTCCAACATTGTCAAAGGCATGGAATTTCACTTAACCTGAAAAATTCCTTTTTCGCATTAAGTGAAGGAAAACTTCTTGGATTCATAGTGTCAAAATCTAGAATTCATATTGATCCTGACATAATCAAGGATATTTCTGAAATACCCCTACCTCACAACAAGAAAGCTATGTAATCTTTCCTTGGCCATATTATTTTGTAAAGAGATTTGTTCCAGATTTTTCAAGAATTGTGTCTCCTTTACAAGCAATGATTAAAAATAACTCAAACTTCAAATGGGGCCAAGGCGAATATGAGGCATTCAATCTAATCAAACAAGCAATTGTTAACGCTCCATCTTTAGCAACTCCAAATTTTTCTGATCCTTTTATTTTATATACATTTGCCTCTGATAGATCATATGTTGCGATACTCACTCAAGCAAATCAAGACAAGGCAGAAGCTCCAATTGGTTTTTTTAGTTCAAATTTACAGGGTGCTGAGTTAAATTATTCGGATGTAGAGAAACAAGCTTATGTTGTTTTCAAAGCAATTAAATATTTCAGACCCTTTCTACTTAAAACCCATACAAAAATCATAGTACCGTTTCCAGCGGTAAGAAATCTCTTAGTACAGAAAGATGTGGGTGAGAAAAGAGCCAATTGGGTTACTGCCTTATAGGAAGATGATGTAGAAATCAAACCAGCAAGTATTGTAAAAGGTCAAGGCTTTTGCAAAATGATGGTTGGAGCATCGCTTATATCCAAAATACCATCTACAGAGATACAAATGTATGAGGAACTCCACAATGGGCCAGCCGAGGGACACTATGCTGGAGACGCTACTGCACATAAAATCTTACATGCAGGCTATTACTGGCCCACATTATTCAAAGACTCACATAACTACGTAAGTAAATGTCAAGTTTGTCAAACCATTGCTGGGAGACAAAAGAAACCATCATTGCTGCTGCAACCGGTCAACATTGAGAAGCCTTTTGATCAATGGGGATTGGACATAATAAGTGAGATCATTCCTCACTCCTCTAAATAGCATAGATATATCCTTACAGCAACAATTTACTTTACTAAATGGGTAGAAGCAGTTCCTCTCAAGATGGCTAATGCCGAACACATCATCGAGTTCATAGATCAGTTCATAATCACTAGGTTTGGGTTGCCTTCTACTTTAATGTTTGATAATGCATCATATTTTTCTGGTAATGCGATGACTGAATTTGCACTCAAAATGGTTTTCAAGCTTAAATACTCTACCAATTATTACCCATAAGGGAATGGGTGAGCTGAATCTACAAATAAAAACTTAATCAGAATCATTAAGTGAACCATTGATCAAAATCACAAAAATTGGCACAAGTCGTTAATATATGCTTTATGGGCAGGTCGAATAACACAGAAAGCCTCCATTGGCACTTCTCCCTTTAATTTAGTTTATGGGAAAGTAGTGGTTCTTCCAACTCATTTAGCAATTCCCTCTTTGGCCTTAGTTCAATATATTGATGAAGCACCAACTTCTTCCTTACAACTAAGGCAACTGGAAATAATTAAGTTAGAAGAGAAACGAGAACAGGCCAAAATAACGCATGCTCATCATGAAGCATTAGTAAAAGCTTCTTTTGATTCAAACATAATATCCAGAAAGGACTTTCATATGGGAGATATAGTTCTAAAATGGGATAAGGCTCATGAGGAAAAAGGGAAACATACGAAATTTCAACGAATGTGGCTTGGCCCTTTTCAAATCGCAGAAGTCATAGGTCCGTCTACTTTTATGTTATAGGATTTAACAGGAAAAAGAGAATCTTTACCTATTAACAGACAGATCCTCAAAAAATATTTTCCATAGGAGATCATTCTTCTATCTTGTAGATTAGTTTTTTTATTTTATTTTTTATTTTCATAATAAAACCAGTTGTAAATGGTTACATTTGGAATTCACGAAAAGGACACAAATTCTCTTTTAGATTTTGTTTTTTCACTTGTATAAATATAATTCTTTTAGAAAATTGATCGTTATCACTGAAAGATACAGTCAAAGGCTTTAGGCCTAGAAATGATACTAGTTTCAACCTTGTAAATTTTGATGAAAAGCGACCTTTAGTGGGAAATTGTTTTATATCAGTCCAATGAAAGGTATCAATAACAAAACGAAGATTCTCTGTAGAAAAGCTCTTTCCAAAAACTCTACCATTATCATCTAGAGCTATCTTAAGGAAACAATGACTTCCTCCCCACCTAGGAAATTACATCGTTCAAGGAATAATCCAATGATACACTTTAACTTAAAGAGTAAGAGGTCTCATCATGAGCCGACTTATCATGATCATAGATATTATAGCTTGCTGACTTTGCCAATATTGCATACCACAACAGGGCAATGACTCAAAGATTGTTGCAATCAAAAGACAATGGGTCTCATCATGAGCCAGCTTGTTCAACAAAGTTATAAATCAAGTGAATGGCACTATCATAAATTGGCTACCAAACCAAGACATTGTTCTTTAAGGGTAAAAAAGAAAAATGAAAGCAATAAGTGTGAATATGGATTTCTCTTTAAAAATTGTATATTTCTCTAAGTGGGATACAGGATCATTTCTGGGTAACAGGTAACCCTGTCGATGCTATAAACACCTGCTGGCAGCAGAGGCTTTGCCTACGATAAATGAGCATATTTAAAACCGATTTACAAAGAAGGCTTTATTTTTATCTTTATAAACCAAGTAGTGACTGATGTAGATACAAGGACTAGCTTGAGGGAGTAAATAATCAAAATTAAAAATAGAATAAACGAAATATCATTGATAGGTAAAAGCATAATGTACTTTGTCTTTCTATAATAAAGTTTGATTTTCTGGAAAATTTTATGTTTTGGAAGTTTAGAAAATTCAAAAGAAAAGCAGAGATAACTGGTTCTTCCCAGTGAATCGCCCATTGTTGTGGCCAGCAACAACCCCCCTTCTTATTTAGTGTTATTACTAATACTAAATAAGTGGGGACCCTTAGTCAAAAAAATTTAAAATCAATTAGTACTTGAATTTCCTTTTTCAATAAAACTTACCTTCATAAACTTAGGAGAATACCCTTGAAAAATCTAAAAAAGCTTAATTTTAATGATAAGTAGAATAAAATCACTTCTTAAGAAACATCGCATCGCAAAAAGGATAATGGATACCTCCGTACAAACACAATTCTAAGGTTGCGAGATCACGATGCAAAACTTCATCGCATCGCATGCATCAAATATCACTTACGCTGAAAACCCTCAAACTGCCAATATACGATGGCGCATATCGCAAATCGCATTTCGCGGAAAACACATTAACGAATGATTGTCATATGATACGCTCCAGCAATGTCGCGATATTGCAATATTGTGATAGATCGATATTGCGATGTTGCGATCTGCGATATTGCGAAGCAAATCGCAAAATCGCTTCATCGCAAATCTTTCGGGCTCGTTGTTAAAAAAAAAAGTATTTTCCATAAAACCGAGACCTGGTTATGCGCTTTAATGCTAATTAATGAGTTAGTTGCCAATCATTAATGAAATAGGGTTTCATGCTTATAAAAGAGCCATTTCACGTAAGGTGGTATATTTTATATGTCTTCAGCATGTAAAGCTTTCCCGTCACCTTTTCCTTATCATGATTCTCACCTCATTTGTAAACTGCAAGAACAAAGAAGAGAGAATTATACAAAGCAATATTTAGGATACTATGGGAAAGAAAGGCAAAGCTCCAAGTTCTGAAGATCAAGAAATGACGCCCTTGTATCTTCTCAAGTTCCTTTGATGGGACTTCATGTTTAATAACATATTTCACCTCTCTGAAAAACACATCTCGGTTGTACACAACCTTCCTTATTACTGGGTTCCAAAGCTTATAACCCTTTAAACCATCCTTATACCGAGTAAAGATGCACTTTTCAGATTTATTAACCAACATGGTTCTTTTCTCCTTTGGAACATGTACATATGCACCACATCCAAATACCCTCAGATGTGAAAGAGAGGGTTTCTTACCATTCCGTACCTCTTGTGTAGTATTATCCTCCAATGCTGATGAAGGTGATATGTTGACCAGGTAACATGTTGTCTCCACCGCCTCTACCCATAATTCTTGTCCTAACCCAGAACCACTGAGCATGCTTCTTACCCTTTCCATCAACGTCTTGTTCATTCTTTCTGCAACTCCATTTTTCTCAGGTGTGTATGGAGTAGTCTTTTGCTGTGCTATACCACACTTCTTACATAATTCTTCAAATTCCTTGATGCAAAATTCTCCACCGTTATCTGAGCTCAACACCTTTATCTTCTTCTCTGTCTGGTTTTCCACCAGAGCCTTAAATTCTTTAAACCTGTCAAAGACTTTAGATTTCTTCTTAAGTAAATATATCCATGTATTCCTTGAGAAGTCATCTATAACTGATGCATAGTACACAGACTTACCCAATGATGGAACCTTCACGAGTCCAAACACATCACTGTGCACAAGCTCTAATATCTATTTTTCCCTCTTACCACTAGAGGGGAAACTTACCCGATTCTACTTCCCATATGCACAAGTTCGACAGAAATCAAAATCCATAGAGCTATTACTCATACCTTCTACCATACCATTACCACGAAGTATTTGAAGGCCCTTCTCTCCAATATGTCCAAGCCTTTGATGCGACAGCATGGTCTTCTCTCCAGAGACCACTAGATTTCCTGCTCCACTTTCAGGAACCACAGAACTGTTGCACCCATCAACAATAGTGCTACTTGCAGATTGTACAGAGTTCCAATTCAAACTCCCCACATCAATACCAGTGCTCCTCGAACCATATTGTAGGTATTCTTCTCGAACACTATTTTACACCTGCATCATCCAGCTTGCTTACAAAAATCATATTTCTGGCCAATGCAAGAATATGCGGAACACTCGGAAGTGTTCTAACCCTTCCACCTTGCAACTTCAACTTTAATTTTCTACGACCAACGATTCTAGCCTTCCTATCATCCCCTAAGAAGACATCACCACCATCGTATTTCTCATACTCACAGAACCACTCTCTATGAGGAGTGAAGTGAAAGGATGCACCTGAGTCAATCAACCATGCCTCATGATCTACATGTGTACTTGAAGAAGCCAAGTACACATCCCCACCTTCATCTGAGGTGGTTTTTGCCTCTGTAGAAGGAGCATCATTAGATCCCTTTCCCTTGTCAGGAGTTTTAGATTTACAGTCCCTTTTGTAGTTCCCTTCCTTTCCGCATTTCCAGCAAACCACCTTTACAAGTTTTCCTGTAGATTTAGATCGCCCTCTAGATTTAGATCTCCCACTTTATGACTTATTATTGTTTCTGTTCTGGGACGTCCTCGTACAGACAAGGCATCACCATTCTAGCTCTCCATATTTTTCCATCTCATCTCCTCCGTTAGCAAGGATGAGAATATTTCATCAAATTGCAAGGCAGTTTCATTCCTACCTATTGCAATAACCAGACTATCCCACGAATCTGGTAGAGAACACAACAAACTAATGCACTTATATTCATTTGAAATTTTAATATCAACAGACAATAACTGACTTACCACAGTATTAAATGGATTTAGATGCTCTGTCACTAAGTCTCCATCTTTCATCCTTAGGTTATATAGCTTTTTCCACAGGAACAGTTTATTCACCAGAGACTTAGATTGGTAAAAAGTCCCTAACTTGTCCCACAAAGCCTTAGTCGTATCTTCCCCTAATACATTCAGCAATACTGAATCTGAGATACACAATCATATTGTGCTCTTTTCCTTCCAATCCAACTTCTTCCATTCTTCATCGGACAATCCCGTTGGTTTAGTACCCAGATCTACCACGATCCACTAATATTTATCTACCAATAGATCCTCCATCTTGAATTTCCATAACTCAAAACTCTGACCATTAAATTTCCCGATCTCTATCTTTGCTTGCCATCTTCTTTCAGCACCAGAATCGATCCTATAGATCTCCCACTGAACAAGGTCTACCACAGGCCCGAGCGAAACCCCTCAATAACAAAGGCATCCCCTTGAAGCCAAAATAGCTCTGATTCCAAATGTAGATTTTAATCCTGTACAGAAATTACCTGCATATGAATTCTAAAACATAGAAAATAAACAATGCAAGAGCATATCACATAAAACACATATACACAGAGAATTTCCCTAGATCCCAAAACTGAGACTACCAGCTTGATTTTTCATTATGTTCCTTTCAATGTTACAATACATATTTATACATGCCGAAGCATCCAATACCATGGACCGAAAACCATTGCATCCAAAACCATGTGCTATAACCATTCACAAAACCATAAGTAGGTTCGCCCAACCTAATATAGGGTCCAAAAAAGTTTTCCCCGGGGCACTGCCCCAGACCCTGTAGAGGGGGGCTACCCACCCCCCTCCAACCCCCTTGTGACCCCCCACTGCGCAATAGGCGCAACGAGGGGGGGCTCCGACCCCTCTCTAAACCCCCGGTTAACTACATAGGTTAGTCGTGGAAAGAATATAACACAACCCAACAATCTCTTCCTGTACCAAGTTGGACCAAAATGGCTCCCACTCTGGTAGCTTCCCCCTGCCATTGACTAAGTCCTAGTAGTTGTGCTAGCTCTCAGGAAGTCCTATAAGTGCTAGGCTCACCAGATCTTCTTCAGAAACAGTAACACCAATACTTCCAAACCCATCTCGACATTGGGTGAACTTGGTCATGTACTTTGTTATTGAGTCACCCTTCTCCATCTTGATCTTTCTGAGCTTGTCCTTCAGTGCTAGCTTCTTGTGGTCACTGTTGTTTTGAAACAGGTATGTCAAGGCCTTCCACATTGCAAATGGATTTTCCTTACCGTGTAGCTTTGAGACAATATGATCTCAAACTCCTTCTGGTATAATCCTTCTCTCCTTTTCCACACACTTTCTCCACTCTGCCATATCTTTAGCATCAAATGTTGGAGGCTTCAGGATATCATGATCTATGAATTCCTTTAGCTCGTTGTCTTCCAACACTGCCTCCATCCTGTCCTTCCAAGCAATATAGTTCAAACTACCCTCAAGGGCATATTCGAGTCTCAATCTGTAGAACGACATCATGTTAGCTCTGAAGTATGATACTGCAAATTCGATTTCTCTTGCAAAACAAACTCGTATTCTCCTCTTCTATAGTGATTTCAGCTCTGATACCATGTAGAATTTTCTTGTAGATTCAAACTTCATATTGTAATATGCTAAAACAATTAACTTGAAACTACTCTACTCATCGGCGGAAACAACAATTGATCGATGAAATCACGAAGTAGAAAAGGAAGACTTTTAATCATACATAACACAATAATTTTCTAGGGGAAGCCACACTAAAAACCCATGCTATTTGTATATTGCATTAATCAGAAGATCTAAGAAGAAAATACAGTGCTTCTTCAACCAGAACAATCTCTGCACAAGTATAATCTATCTAACTACTTCACAAATCAGCTCAAACCAATACTTAGCCAAAGATGTTGCCTGCCAAGGTCCTGTTTCCTTGTGCGGTTTCCTAGGGAATTGGCCCATATTTAAATGGGAAATTCCTCATCCACAACTGCGCAATCCATCCATAGGCCTTGCTCTGATTGCCTGCACCATCAGTGTAATTCAAATGATTTTACAAATGATAGTACACTGTCCTTGAACTCCAATCTCAACTGGGTCTTTTCCGAACTAACATGCATGAGTTATTTATGAGTGAATTATCAGTTATCTTATTGATCATTGCATGTGAATTAAATCCAAATCAATTCACTTGAACTCTCACTAGTTCCTCTATCAGTTAGAACTAATTTAATTGAATTAAATAATTACAACTCAACAATAACTCAACTTGGGGCCCTAAAATTTAAGGATCACTCTACATGACTCTAGATAGATTCCCAAATACAATTTACTGAGCCACCTAAGTCAACTTAACTTAGTTAACTGTTACAAGTTGCTATGAGAATTAGAATTACAATTTAATTCCTAACTTAATTCAAGAACAAATTAAATTAGGAATTTTCTTGTTGCATTATTTCAATAAAAAAACAACCAAAGCATTCAGGTGGAGAATGTTGAACTAAGGAAGCTCCTACAAGAAGAAGGGAAGGAGAAACAAGGTTGCAACATCAGTTACAAGCCAAGGAAGAGGCCTTGGAAAAGTCGCAACATAAAAAGTCTGAGGTAAAAAGTGATTCTTCAATTTCATCTACTTTTTATGATGATGATTTCACTGTTTTTGAGAGACATACTACAAGAATTGGATCAAAATTATTGAAGAAAATGGGGTATCAAGGAAAGGGCCTCGGCATTAATGGCCAAGGCATTCTAAATCCCATCAAAGTGGAGGAATTGCCTTGTTATGCATGACTTGGATATGTAATAAAAGAGGTCGAGGAATGTTCCAAGACAACCAATGACCAACCAACGATAGATGATGAGAGAACTTCATCACATTCCAGTGATAGTGAGGGTTCCACGAGCACTTATCATAGGCACACCAGGATAAATCGTTCCACGATAATCTGGAAATTTTGGAGGAAAAGGAATCACTGTAGTTACTACAATGAGGATGGACACCAGAAAGCTGTGTGTCAGACACTCCAGGCCCATAAAGCACCCATGAAGAAACCAACTGGCGAATATGTTTAAAAAATGAATCCCCCACATTCATGGTGGTCTACTTTATTGAGTAAGAGATGGTTTTACTAGATATAGCAGCTTGTCATGACCACAACTTGTAAATCATGTGTTGCGAATAATTATAGAAGTTATGATGTGTTTTCCATCACTTACTAAAGCAACAATGATGTTTTTGGCCTTTTGTGAGTAGCTCGAGTATTGGTTTCTATTATGTAAAACTTGACCAAAGAGTGTGTGCTATAAATTCATGGCAAGGATGGGGTTGTTTGAGTCATGTGTGGTTTGTATGTGATTGCAAAGAATGTACCAGATTTGCATGAAATGCAGATGTTGAAAGTGTGTTTTAATGAGGACGTAGGCAGTGTGCAGGATGTGGTCATGCTTTTGGAGGACCAAAATATCCTCAGTGGGGAGGAAAGATCCAAGAGGATCCAAAAGTAAAAGTAGCCTTAAAAATAGCTCAAAAATAAAAAAATTCATATAGAAGTGAAACTAGGACCAGATCATAGTGCTCGCCGCCATAATTCCAACGATGTGAACAACACTCAAATCCAAGTTCATATGGTCAAGTTATGGCTGGTCAAATTTTTGGTCAAAGTTGGACAAGGGGCAGGCTTAAGGAGGCAACAAATTGGCAGAAACCTAACGCACAGAATATGGCCACCGAAACGGGTGAATTTGTCGATCTGTTAATTGTCTAGTAACCCTTATTTTTGACAAATTAAAAAAGGGTCATATAATTTGTTTTAAAAAACAAAAAAATAATAATAATAGGGGTGGCAAGCTGCCAACCCCGTTTGTTGTGGGGAAAAATGCCTATGCAGGACGATCCTATCCACCTAAGGTGTGACAGTGCCTTAGCAACAAACAGAGACAGCTATTCTAGTATTCTTCCTTTATGAATTAAGAATGAAGAGAGATAGATGGACTAACCGGTGTCTTCCGTTTGTCCCTCGATCCGGTCTCTCTTCTCTTTGAGGGTTCCCAGCTACTTGCCTTCTCGCTCGCCCAGCTTCAAAAGGTTTCTGCTAGATCACAAGAAGAGAACACTACACAAGACATGGATTCATATTCATAACTAGTTCAGGATTAGAAATAAACTAAACATACTAATGCAATCATACATCAAAGATACATCAGTATATAGGAGAAACCAAGATAGCTTTATTGATGAATAACAAGGTTCAGGAAGAGATACAACCCAGAGGGCTCCAATCCAGCATCTCCTTCCCAGCAAATGGAATTCCTATCTTCACCCCCTTCAAAGCATTTAGCACCCAATGATTCCAATCTCAAACCAACAACAATTATTTGCAATAACAAAATTCCAGCCCCTAGATCTCATGGAGGAGAGATCCATATATAGATGTTTGGAGAGAGGATGAGTCAGCTTGAGATCTGACTAGTGTCCTCTCCCTCTGTCAGTTCTTGATTCCACTTGGAGGTTCTTGCTTCCACTTGGAGATTGGGAACCTCTTACTCATCACCAGTCGAATTCACTGAGGCAAGTGTCATTGAGGAAGATTCTGGAAGCTTCCTGGGTCTTGACACCTCTTGGAATGAACTTGCCATTTGTCAACTCTCGCTCAACGCACCTTGGTAGTGCTTCTACCTGCGTTGCAGTGCAGGTAGCCAGTGTTGCCTTTGACATTCAGCGCAGACAGCTAGTGGAGCCACTGAATTGATCCTGAATTGACTTGTTTTTGAGCAGTTTCTGGTGGAGAACTTCTGTGAATTGCTGTGGTTTGTTAGCCTTGTTCCTCTAGGGGTAGGAAAAACATGTTTAGGGACTTTGGATCCCTTAGATTATGGACATTTCATGCTCAATGATGTAAGGCACAAAAATGTCTATAACAGTTGCCCCCTAAAGTATGAGGTCGTTTATCGGGTGAAATGCTTTATCAGGGGGGTCCGAAGTTCATCCAATGCTGGGAGGAGACCTGTAATAAGATACAATACAATACATTATTTTTCATACTGCTTTCATGATCTAGCTGAGGCGGGCATTCCCATGCTCAGCTTTATAAATTCATTTTTCTGTACATAGAACAGACAATCGTCTGATGGTAGACTGATAATTTTGATGAAATTATCATCCTTTGGGTAGGATGATTATCTGCTGCAATGATGTACATGTCAATGTCTTTATCTTTCCTGAATATATATCACAGCCCGGATGGATGAAACTAGATCCGGGGTCTTCAAACTCGTTCGATCTTCACTCTAAGTACAAGTCGATCCATGTGAGAAATGTTCTGAAGTCGAACATGGAAAGACATCGCTTGATTACCGGTCAATGATGTAAACCGTTAACAAGCGCGAGAGGAATCACCGATAATGATAATGACCCTCAAGGTACTGCAGTACAATTCACGTGGTGTGAATAAAGGACTTGGCGTCGAACACCACGCAAAATCTTTCGGTCGAAGGTCATTGATGTATACCTGTCGCCGGAAGTGAGAAAGTTGCCATTGAGGCATGCAAGCTTCAAAGTACTGAAGGGGTTGTTCCTAGATCAACTTCTTGGATAATGAGCTGACGTCGACAAGAAGCGATTCGTCAAAGGAGGGCCTTAATGAATCCCACATCAATGACACGGAACGGAGCTAATGATTTTGATGGAGGTGAAAAGGATCTGTGACATATGATTCAGGGTGGCGGTCATGAAAGGATGAAGGATAATGTACGGCAGTGGATGGGACACGGTTGACTTTTCTGAATGGCTTCTCTTGAACATATGGCGACACTGATGCGATGGATCGGTAGCATTACCCCAAATATGGATGGTATGGCGAAACCATGCATGTGACCGGTGAATGAAACAACCCAACCTGATTGTGGTACGGAGGAAAAGTGTCATGTTCAAGAGCGACTTGCTACCATCAAAGTTTTCTTGAGTTTCTCCCAATTTTTTCCCCAGTCATTGCTGACCAGTACCTCTTTATTTTTGTCAAGCTTGAGGAGGATAACATATGCTTGTTCTATAACTTGCCCTTCGGGCAAGCCCATCGCTATGTTTTAACGAGCCTAGCGATAGTGAAACTCGTTCTCGTCTAAAGACAAGTTTGTCGCTATTTAATGCATTTAACGAGTCTAACGACAAAGATAACTCGGTCCTTTTCATTTTTAGAGAGTCTGAAAAGGTACATAAAGTTAACTCCAAAAGTCCTTTTTCGTCATCTAATCCCTTAAGTCCGAAAAAGTATAAAACAATACAGAAGGGATGATTTTTCGATAGTTTTAACGAGCCGAATAAAACAAGCGCTCGATCTTTTTGTGCAATAATCCCTTAGGTCCAAAAAGATTAAAATCTAGAGGAGGGATAGCACTTCATGTCCCTTTAACGAGCTGGAAGGCCAAGGACTCAGCAATCTTTTCATATTTTACGAGTCAGATGAAAAGAGCTTAAAGAAGACTCGTCTTTTGAGGAACGAGTGATGAAACAGGTTAGCAGCTGATTCCAGGTACAGGTTGGAATTTTCCAATCACGGCAGTGTCACAAGGATGGCTTAGTGAAATCACTCTTCGCAGCTGTTCCTCAAAATGGGTAAACAAACATATGGAGGTGAACGATCGGCCAATGGAAAAGTGGAGGTGATGGGCAAACACGACCAAGGCTTTAATGGTTGATGATATTACATTCACAGTGGTTATTTACCGGGATAGTTCATTTTTTAACGAGCTTAAACGAGGGTGGAAACATTTGCTCGATCTTATGTTTATTTTTTAACGAGCATGAACTATGTGCTAAAACTGCTCGGATCTTGCGTTTATTTTTTAACGAGCATGAACTGTGTGCTAAAACTGCTCGATGCGGGTTTATTTTTTAACGAGCTTGAACCCTGCGGTAACAATGCTCATGATAAGTTTGCATGCCCCCAACATAATAACGCAAATCGAGGTGCATGCCCCCCAAGCTTCATTGCATTCAACTCGGTGGTTGGAATGAAGGTTTACCTTTGAGATTTGGAAAGGGGATCTGTTTCATTTTTTAATGAGGTTGACATAGTAAAAGAACTATCCTCATGACTCCTTGTTTCATTTTTTAACGAGGTTGACATGAGATAAGAACTGTCCTTGGAGCCCACTGTATTTACAGTATTTCTATTAGGGTGATGATCCACGCTGACAAAATGTTTAGGAATCTTCCGAATCCATTAGATATAGAAGATTTCATATTGTAGGTTTTCACTGTGGCCACTTCCGCCAGATTACTCGCAGGTGGTAGGGAAAAAGTACCCATTAAGGCAGGGTCTTTTAGGAGACCTACTCCAATATTTTGAAGCGAATGATTGCTTCCATGGATCATTGGAATGCTTCTCGTAACTTGTGAACTTTCGGGGAGGAAAGTTTGTTGGTCGACAACTGTAATTCCTCCTTGAAAGGGAAATGCAATCTTCCTGAAGTAGGTCGACACAACTGCGGCCATGGCATATATCCAGGGCCTTCCCAGTAGGATGTTGTAATCGAGGTTTCCATCAATTACTTCAACATCAATTCCTACTGTTTTGCCCCCTAGTTCAACTTGCAAGTTACTTAAAATCCCGTATGGAGTGTATGATCGTCCATCAAATGCTTTTAACGTCGTTGACGATCTCGACAAGGGTGGTGAGCCTAAATTCTTCCAGCAACTCATCGACATAATACACGTAGATGCCCCCTCATCAATAATTGTTCGATGAACAGTTTTGTTGAGGGATTTCACTTGAATAAGGAAAGCTAGTTGAGCTGGTAACTGAGGGTCATATCCTTTATGATCAAAGGCCACAAGATTGGAGTCCATTGGGTCAATTTCACCTATTGCTGATAATAAAGCTTGCCCTTGGGAGAGGCAATTTTGCGGTACCTCAAGCGTCGACATAGCGGACGGCGATTGGGCCAGGTCCTCTATTATATTATAATTCTGTGCTATTTTTGCACGAGGATTAAATGTCGACTTGTACACTACTCCCTTTGGCGACTTTATCATTTGTTCAGGAATGATGGGTGGCACAACTTCGGTCAAAGTTGTCGTCGAACTACTAGGTTGTTCATTAGCCTTGTTATTCGACACCTGTGGATTCCCGTAATCTTTATTCCTTGCCAAAGCATCATTTTGCTGCTTTGAGACAGACAACATAAGCACTTGGGATGGGGAAGTATTTTGATTAGCAACCAGTTTGGTTCCCGGGTTTGGAAACGGATCAGTCAATACTGCTGAGGGTTTTGAACTCTTAAAGAGTTTCTTAACTTCAGCTATATGTGGAAAATCTCTCGTCCAATGATCCTCATCGCATATATGACACCCCGCAGGGGGTTTCCTTTTTCTCCCTTTCTTTTTCTTCTTGCCCCCGGTTGCTTCAGTTGTTTACCCTTGTTGGTCGACACGGCATTTACTTCCGAGGCAAGAAGTTCCTCATTTGCACTTTGACTGGAAATCTTACGGGCTTTTTTAGATGTAGCCTTTGTCGATTTCGTGTCTGTCGTTCCAATCACGCCATCGCCGGCGTGAGAGTCATTGTTTGATTTAGGAGGAGGAGGAATTGAGAATTCCGGTCTAGGGGCATCAGGTATTTTGTCGTAGAGCGTGCCAGACTGAGTATAGACCAAGTCCAGATATTGTGCACGAGCGATGACTTGCTCTTCCGTTACGACTCCCCCCTTTGCCACATCTTCCGTTATGGCAGGAAGTAACGACTTGATAAACCATTCAGCTAATAACTGATCGGGAACATACGTTTTTACCATCCTACGACGACGTCGCCACTCGTGTATATGATCAGATATGTGAGTGGCCGTTGTCTGTTTAAAATTGGTTAGGAGTTCCGTTCCCGTTTCATACCTTATCGGTAATTGAAAATGGGTTAAGAAAGTTGTGGCTAAGGTACTGAAATTGTCGAACGAAGCTCTAGGTAATTCAATATACCATTTTGCCGCTGGACCTGTTAACATCCTCTGAAAAAGGCGAAGTCTTATCGAATCATCATTCAGGGTGTTTGATGAACACCACAGATGAAATGTCATCACATGATTCGACGGATATTCACCCGGATTTCCATTAAATTTAGGAATATCTTACGGAAGTTTATGCGGAATCGCTGGCCACCAAGGGGCATAAGCAATTGGATCATTCGTCAGCCGGTTTAGATCTGGTAATTCTAGAGTTGCTACAAAGGGCAACTGTTGATTCAGGTTAGGCGAAGCATACCCAGGATAAGATGGAATCGCCTGAGCAGTGGGTCTTTGCATACCTGCATAATGTATTTGATGCTGGCAACTTTGACAAGGTTGATGGGCATAACCATTATAGTATGGTTGTTGATAACCGCTTTGGAAATGCAGTTGCCCATTATTTACAAAGACTTGTTGCTCAGGTCCTTGATATGATTGCTGGAATTGTGGTTTTTGAGATTGAACCAGCCCTGGTTGTTGGACCATTTGTTGTTGTCCAATACTGGATGATTGACCAAGATGAGGAGTCATAGTACTTGTTTGAGCCTGAGTCGCTCCAGATAAGGAGGCACTAACCTGAGGTTGTGATTGAGTTGTCGAGACAAGAGGTTGTTGTATTGCAACCTGAGAAACTTGGGGTTGACATACAACAGGTAGCACTTGTACTTGCGACGCAATCACCATACCAAGTATAGTGGGAATATTCGACACAGGGTGGACTGGTTGCATTGAATATGCAACCCTTGGTTGCTGAGGCAGTATTGGTATCCAACCGCTGGATGTAATTCCAGTTTGACCTGAACTTTGTTGTAAACTCCCATATGGTTGTTCTCCGAGAGGGAACAATGAAAAGGTATACTGCCCTCCATATGGTGGCAATCCAGTACTTAAAGGGCAGATTGGACTTTGAAGACACATTGGATCAATTTGTTGAGTTTCAACATAAGAAATACCAGATGATAATCCGGATGAAGAAATAGGAACTAACCATGTCGTCGAAGCAGTCCCTGATGGGACTCCGGCTTGTTGTTGATAACTTGCCGGGACAGATGGTATACCATCGAACATCGTTGGGGTAGCAGCAGGAGGCTCTGCCGCTGCTGTGTTGGATGACACAGTCCTGGATGTCGACGGTTGTTCAGACATATCTAGTCTATCCAAAAGATTTTCTAGCGATTCTACAAGAACTTACGATGAAAAGAGACTAACTTCGAAGATCAACGAGGGAATGGTGATGATTATTCCGTTTAAAATAAATTTTAACGACGCTTAGACACAACCTGCTTTTTCAATTTTAAAGAGTCGAGAAAAAGCAAAAGATGACTCTAGTCTCCTTCGATGTTTTAACGAGCCCGAAGTGACAAATGCTCGGATGGACTTTTTCCGTTATAGAGTCTGAAAAAGGCCAAAAGGAACTGCTCTGGAGTTCTAGGTAGAGGGTGTGCCAAACTTTTCGCAAAACAGCAGAATACTTTTTAAGGTACGGGCGATCGATCTTCCTGAATGATGTGTTCAGTGCATTGCGATCAATAGGGCGGCCGACACGGCTTCCTAAGGATAAAGGTTTTATGCCTATAGGGGTCTCCCAATATATACGCGACGGTACGTGGGAGCACGATCCGTACTGGCGCTATCGTCCCTCAGGAGGAATCACCCACCATCAACGAGATCGACAGTCACCAGGCTTTACGACGCCGGAACACGTCTCTAGCCTAGACCTCTATGTTGTGCGTTATGTTGCAAAGCGTTGTTAAGTTCATTCAATTTATTTTAGGTTGATCTTTTTAGAAGTTTGCCTTTTGAGGTTCACCACGAGATGTATGATACAATTCCTAAATGCAGTCTAAAGATGATAAGCAAGATTTATATCTTTTCAACTTATGAAAATCCTAGCTACAAAGGGAAAAGAAAGACACCATCTTTTCTCAAAGAGCAATCAGCACACTCTAGTGCACTTTTCCTAAATCAAACATGCAAACTATCAAGATGCAAATGCACAATGCAGGTGTTTGTTTTCCGCTTTCTTAGTATTGATGCCTACAAAGGAAGATTTTTGTACAACTTTGAATTTGCTTTTAAATGACAAATACAAACAAGTTTACTTTTTCCAAATCAGAAAGGGTAGAAGATATTACAACACTTAACGATTTTCGAAATGAATAATTGTTTCGACACTTAAAAGAGACAAACTCAAACCAAAAGCAAAAGTAAATGTATAATCAACTGCAAACAGCCAATGAACTCTCTCCTAAGATCACAATCAACAGATCTGAATCAAGGGCTACAGGATGATTATTTCACTCATGCAAAGGAAAACTGTAAATGACACCACAAACACATAAAAACACTCACAGTCTTTTTGTACAAAAAGAGGCAGAATCTAAGCAGAGAAAAGGAGTTATCAGACTGGTACCTATGCTGGTTACAGGCTGCAAAAATCAGAGATCAAAACAAGGCAAAACAGAGCAGAGAACCCCAGCTGCACGAGGCCTAACTGGATCAACGCACCCCTAACACAGAGGTTTTGACATTCAGCGCAGGTAGCCTTCACGGGACCTGCGTTGAAATGCAGAACCTCTTCACAGGGTCTACGCTGAAGGAGAAACGAGAGTTTCTCACTGGGTTCTGGGTCACAGTTTTCTATTTAATCTACAGTTTCAGGCCAAATCAAAGCAACAAGCAAGGTACAATCAAAGGGATGCTTTGAGGAAGGGCTAAGATCTATCACAAAGGATCATCAAATCATTTGTGAGTCCATTGTTCAGATCATAGACAAATCCAGTGATTGGATCAAAGCAGCAGCTGTCTACTTTGCATCTAAGAATAGCAGATGCAGTTCGATTGTTGCTGTTGAGTCTATAAAATAAACAATGATAGAAACACAAATAAAATGACTAAACAGATCTCCCCAGCGGAGTCGCCAATTTGTTGTGGGGAAAAATGCCTATGCAGGATGATCCTATCCACCTAAGGTGTGACAGTGCCTTAGCAACAAACAGAGACAGCTATTCTAGTATTCTTCCTTTATGAATTAAGAATGAAGAGAGATAGATGGACTAACCGGTGTCTTCCGTTTGTCCCTCGATCCGGTCTCTCTTCTCTTTGAGGGTTCCCAGCTACTTGCCTTCTCGCTCGCCCAGCTTCAAAAGGTTTCTGCTAGATCACAAGAAGAGAACACTACACAAGACATGGATTCATATTCATAACTAGTTCAGGATTAGAAATAAACTAAACATACTAATGCAATCATACATCAAAGATACATCAGTATATAGGAGAAACCAAGATAGCTTTATTGATAAATAACAAGGTTCAGGAAGAGATACAACCCAGAGGGCTCCAATCCAGCATCTCCTTCCCAGCAAATGGAATTCCTATCTTCACCCCCTTCAAAGCATTTAGCACCCAATGATTCCAATCTCAAACCAACAGCAATTCTTTGCAATAACAAAATTCCAGCCCCTAGATCTCATGGAGGAGAGATCCATATATAGATGTTTGGAGAGAGGATGAGTCAGCTTGAGATCTGACTAGTGTCCTCTCCCTCTGTCAGTTCTTGATTCCACTTGGAGGTTCTTGCTTCCACTTGGAGATTGGGAACCTCTTACTCATCACCAGTCGAATTCACTGAGGCAAGTGTCATTGAGGAAGATTCTGGAAGCTTCCTGGGTCTTGACACCTCTTGTAATGAACTTGCCATTTGTCAACTCTCGCTCAGCGCACCCTGGTAGTGCTTCTACCTGCGTTGCAGTGCAGGTAGCCAGTGTTGCCTTTGACATTCAGCGCATACAGCTAGTGGAGCCACTGAATTGATCCTGAAATGACTTGTTTTTGAGCAGTTTCTAGTGGAGAACTTCTGTGAATTGTTGTGGTTTGTTAGCCTTGTTCCTCTAGGGGTAGGAACAACATGTTTAGGGACTTTGGATCCCTTAGATTATGGACATTTCATGCTCAATGCTGTAAGGCACAAAAATGTCTATAACACCGTCACCCCCGCAAATCGTTATTGGATTGTATTAAAAGTGGGGTGGGCAGGCCACCCCCAATAGACCCTCCCCACACCTGGGCCTCACATATGATATAAATAGTATGGGATTGGCGGGGTCGAACCCGCCCAACCCACCAACGGGCAATCCCGCATTACAAACAAACACATGCCAGTCACAGTCAATTCTGCTGACAGTTAAAAAAAAAATTAACCAAATATGAATATGTCAAAATATTATATGTTATGTGGGGTGTTGTGGGGGTTTGAACACCGACCACCCCCGACTTATTATACTCTGCCACCGTTGGGCCAACAACCAATGCTTTGGCAAGTCTTCCCGAGATTTTATATAAAAACCAAATTCACTTGCTCAGCGACCAAAAAAGTGGAGGCTGAGGTCGGAACCTGGAGGTGTGGAACTAGGAGTAGGTCTAGGGTTGGAACCCTAAGAGGGGCATTAATAATATTCCTTAAAGATTCCTTAGAGGGCCAAAGGGGACATTGTCAGAATTGAGCAAGTTTATAGTCAACTTTGCACGATTTTTCACCAGGAATCCAGTGGTGACATCCGTTTCTCCAACTGAGATCTCCATTTTCAGGCCATCATCCGAATTGGAGGTATAAGGGTCATTTTTGTAAAGTTTCTTTTAAATAATTTCTTTTATGCCACTTAATGAAAGAAGGCCTCCCCACTATTGAGTAGGGCCCAGAGACATAGCCCACATTGGGTGAACTTCGTAATCAAATCATTGTGTCTTTGATCTCATGTTTGCTTATGTTTTTCCACTTCTTTTCATGTGGTTTAAGTTTCATGGTTAAAATGCTCTATTATATGCAATTCTACATGCATCCTTGAAGTTAAAATATCTTAATCATCTACAACCAGTGCACCTCTCAATCCTTAGTTGTTGCGATGAATTGCAAAAAAATTGGAATTTCAAAAGCTACCCTCGATCAACGTACTTTCCCACTGTGCAAAAATGTGTTGGTTCCTCTAGCACTAGTCAACTCCAATTATCAGTTTAAATAAGTTACCATTGCTGCTACTCGGAAGTCAATTTATGTTTAACAAGTTCATCGAAAGCACAACTAACAATCTACACATCTTAGCTCTCGATTTCAGTCACGTGGATGATGTGCCCACTCCATCAAACTCTGTTGCCTCCTTTGTAATTATCGAACGAGCTTCTCCTTCATTAAATTATCCTTTGGTTATGGCACCAACCGACCCCTACTTGGCTCGACACTCCAACCTTAGAACGAATTTGTGGTCGAAACGCCTCATTTTCCACTTCTCCAAGCAGGCAAAACATTCAACATTAAATGAGCAACATTCAACATTCAACTAGATACTCCTCAAATTCTATAGATCTCACGTTGATAGCAACGTGACTACATACAACTCACATAGTCCACCTCTCAACCCACTACTTCGGAAAATCCACAATGTTACCCCCACAATCGCAACACCGTTGCCAAATCTATGTTGGATGCTACACACACAACACAAGTCGGATCTTGCCTCTCTCGGTCAATGCCACAAACATTACCTCTCCAATGCTTAGGGTACCAATCACCAACACTCAAGTCTTGATTGCAATTGACACTCCTCTAATTTCTAGGTGAGCACTTCAAACGATTTATGCATTGTCATGATCAGCGACACACCTGCCAATAACAAAATCCCTCCAAACGATGCTACACACACCTTTCAAACTCAATTAATACCACTTGGCTCTTCAACGTTGAATACCCTCACTAAGACTCTGTTGTCATTACAAGTTGTTGCCTCACTTAGAGTGACAGGACAACACCACTTCACCATAAGAGGACTATGCTCCATGAGCGTTCTGATACCAATTTAAATACTAGGAAGACAAAGTTTGGTGAATGAATCACGCAACTTTCAGGGGAGAGCACCTGGATGCTGCAAAACAACATTGTTCTTTCATTGATCAAACAATCAAAATTACACGTATTTAAGTGATTACATTCTGTTTAGAGAGATCAGAACCAACTCCTAGGAAATAGGATCTAGGACCTAAATAAAATCACAATCTAAACAACTTACTAATTTCTTTCTCCATTATATCCAAGCCTTTCTACTTGTACTAATGAATAATTTTATGATATCCTAAAATAGAAAGATTATAGTGAAATTTTACAAAAACATTATGTTAAAATTATTTATAAGAACCATTAGTTTTAGTAATTTATGTATATATTGTGTTTTTTTGGTTTAAAGTGATATGGGTTAACAATTTTATTTCTAGTGTCCTAATGAATAGTTTTATGAGATCTTAAAATAGAAAGATTATGAGATCTTAAAATAGAAAGATTGTACTGAAATTATATAGAAACGTTATATTAAAATTATTAATCTATATTAAAATGAATAATACAAAATTATTAAATAAAAATATTTTATTTTTAAATAATAAAAAATATTTTATTTTTAAATAATAAAAAATAAAGTTTAGATTTAACTTAAAAGTTTATGTTTTGGTTTTTTATTAAAATTTAGTAATATAATTTTTGGTGAGTTATAGTTTTCTAATACTTAAATTACATTTTTAAATGCATAAATGAATTCAACACTTCAAAATATATGGAGGACTTCTCTTAAGCTTAATTTATCTGTTGTACAGTTTTGACCTTTTTTGAGCATATTTTCCAACTCCAAAGACGGGTATTTGTTTTAATTGCAAGTTTGAATTGCACAATGTTTCAATTCTAGTGCCTCAAGGTTTTTCAAGAGATAGAATCTATTTATACATTTCAAATAATAAAAATTACAATATCACCAAAATTATATCTCACAATAAGTAGACAACTTTAAATTAATCAAAATCAACAACTCAAATTTACATTTCCATCAAATTTTAAATAAATAATATATATATATATATATATATAACATAAACTTAAAACATTTAAATTACATTTAAAAACATATATTATATTAAAACAAATTAATATAACTTTTATTAAAAATATTATAATAAAATGAAATGATTATTTTTATTATCCTAAAATTTTATTTATCTATATTAATCTCAATAACACATAATATTATTATAATCATAAGTATATATTTATTGATAATAATTTTTAATTAAATTTTCATTTATAAGATATTAAAAAAAATGTCAAAATATTAATTAACATGGAAAGTGTTTCCAATTTACCCACATATATTTCACTTTATGGCCTAACATATTTAATATATATAAAATAATATAAGTTATTATGTTTTTTATTATTTAAATAATAAAAATAAAGGTTTGATTTAACTTAAAAGTTTATGTTTTGGGTTTTTTATTAAAATTTAGTAATATAATTTTTGGTGAGTTATAATTTTTAATACTTAAATTATATTTTTAAATGTATAAATGAATTCAATATTTAAAAATTTATAGAGGATTTTTTTTAAGCTTAATTTATTTGTTGTACATTTTTTTTTAAGTATATTCTCCAAATCCAAATGTGACAGGTATTTGCTTGAATAGTAAGTTTGAGTTGCACAATGTTTCATTTCTAGTACCTCAAAGTTTTTCAAGAGATAGAATCAATTTATACATTTAAAAATACATTTTAAATAATGAAAATTACAATATCAGTATAGTTATATCTCGCCATAGTTAGACAACTTTAAATTATACAAAATCAATGACTCAAATTTACAATTCCATCGAATTTTAAATAAATTTCTATATATATAAACTTAAAACATTTAAATTACATTCAAAACTTATATTATATTAAAACAAATTAATATAATTTCTATTAAAAACATTATAATAAAATAAAATGATTATTTTTATTTTCTTAAAATTTTATTTATCAATATTGATCTCAATAACCTATAATATTGTTATAATGATGATGATGGTGGTTAGTGTCCACTGAGACCAAACTTTGGTCTATCAGACCTAAAGCAATGAATTATTTAGTTTGATTTAAGATTTTATTCCTATGCTCAAAAAGCTTGGAGAGAAGCCTCCCGAGCTCACTGTAATTTTGACAGTGTAAAAGGCTAGGAAGGTTAGTGTTGCAACAAAGATTTTGAAACTAAGATCTAATGTGGTTGTATGCGGGGCACTCTAAGAGGAAGTTATTTTCATCCTCGATGTTTGTATTCTCATAGAGATCGCAGAACCTTTACATCCATGGTGTTTTAAGAACTGCCCAACGACCCGTTTCACTATGGAACTCATGGGAGTTCATTCTAATCTTGGCTATATTAATTTTCTTCTTTGAGATAGTTAAAATAGAGAGATACTTTTGATCTTCTAGGGTGGGGTGGATGACCTCCTTATAATATCTTAATTTTCTTTTAGCTGCTAAATCTTTCTCACGCCACATTTTTTCTTTGAACTTAGAAGTAACAATATTTTTAATGTTATTAATGTTTTGCAATGCAACATTCTCGTCGATCTCCCAATGGTTTAACCAGGCCCTAGTGTCTTTATACCAACCTCGTTTGAGCCTTAGGTGGTTTTGGCTTGAATTTAAAGCTAGCTTAGGAAGTATATGGTCTCTTATGTTATTGAGTTTGTGCTTGTACAACAAAAGCCTAGTCATAGTTAGGCTCTCAATAGGGGAAAGACCCACTTCTATAAGGAAAATAGGATAGGGTGTGTTGCTTTTAATTTTGAGGTTATACGTTATAAAACGCTTCTGGATTTGCTCAATCTTTCTCCGGGATTCTTTAGAGATGCTACAACCCCAAACCTCACATCCATATAAGATAACCGGAGTGACAAAAGTTTCAAAGAGGAACTTCTTTCTATCCCACATTACGAGGTTTGTTGTTTTACAATTATTTTCAAGACCAAAATAAACTTTCCATCCCCCATTAATCCTTTTCTCAATGTTATAGTTCCATATGAGCTTGTGATGAATATCAATTCTTAAGTACTTGTAGGAAGACACTTCCTCCAAGTTACTATTGTCATACATAAAATTAGCGTAAGTGTCCTTCTTGGATTTGATAATCATAACTTTTGTTTTGTCAATGTTAACAATCATACCCATGCTAGAGCAGAAATCCTTAAGAAGTATAAGTTGCTTATCAAGATCAAATGGGCACCTTGCAAGAAGAACAATATCATCAGCGTAGAGAAGAAGGATGATGACTATCCTAGCTAAGATCGTGCCAACACATCCTGCTTCCTCTAAACAACTTCTATCTTGTTTATGTAAATGCCAAATAGGGTAGGGGAGAGGGGGCAACCTTGTTTAACTCCAATATTACACTTAATATCTTTTCACCACCCCTCATTGCTCTTTAACTTAGAAATTACATTCTCATATAACCTTATAGTGACAGCTCTCAACTCGAAAGGAACCTTTATCTCTTCTAATCTGTTCCAAAAGTTGTTTGTAGGAACCGTATCGAAAGTCTTTATAAAGCCCACAAAGAAACAAAAGAGATTGGATTTATCATTGCGACATTCCTCCACAATGATCCTAAGCATAACGAGGTGGTCTGTTGTTGAGTGCTACTTTCTAAAACGCACTTGGCCTTTAGCCCACTTACCTTCACTTTCAAGCCATATGCTCAACTTCCTTTCCAAAATAATATTATATAACTTGGCTAGGAGAGGGTTGATCATAATTGTTTGATGAATAGAGGGGTTATTTGTATCCCCACTTTTAAAAATAGGGATAATGAGGCTTTGAGTCCATGATTAGGGAACCCTTGCTTGATCGCTTGATTAAAAAGTTTGTGAATGTGGGGGATGAGGACAGGACCTCCAATTTTTAAGATTTCCACCTGGTAACCTTCAATGTCCTTAGATTTCCCATTAGCCAAGCGATTAACCCCACAATCAATGTCTTCTAATGAGAAAACTTCTTTTGTTGTGAGCAGGGTTTCAAAGTTATCCATGGCATTTGGAGATTCATAAAGCTTTTTAAGATAGGAATTCCAGTCGTGTAAAGCAACTTTATTACTATCTTTATTTTTCCTAGTTAGAATCTACCTCCAGAATTTCTTAGGAGCTACCTTAGAGAGGTGTAAGAGATTCTCTTGTCTTTTACGAATATACTGCCTTTTTTTTTCCTTTTAGTTAGGGCTCTGTATATTTTTATCTTGCCAATTTTAAGAGATTCATCAACAGCTTCCTTAATTGCTCTCCTCGCACTTTTACAATCTTTGTCATACCATGGGTTGGTTTTGCTATTTCTTTTATTACTTGAAACTTCAATTGAGAACTTGTTAATGGAATATGAGAGGGTTGTAGTAAAATTATGATAGAGATCTTCTATGTTGTCTATACTAGATAAAGGAAGCAAATTAGTTTTTAATTCATTTAGAAATAGATCTTTTTTATTTCTATCAAATATTAACTTCTTTTGGCTATAAGGATTATCTTCTGTGGGATCTATATGCATGACAAAATTGAGAGTTATAAGTAAAGGCCTATGATCAGAGTTAGGTTCGTGGTCGTTTAAGATGTCAAAATTTTTATTTTGTTGTATAGAGGGAGATCGAAGATAACATAGTCTACCACGTTGCTACCAAGCCCATGGATGCAGGTCATTTGGCTAGAATTGAGCCACTTCTTTAGACCGTTGCAAATTATGAGATCCTGAGCACTACATAGTTTGACTAGCTCCGACTGAGGTCTTCAGAGTTCCTTTTGTATCGGCTAGCCAGACGAAGGTCTTCGTCTAACCAAAGAGGATTAGGGTTGGAATGATTGCTTAGAAGAATAGCTTGGTTTCTTGAAGTTCGAGCATTAAAGTCACCCATTAAAAGGATATTGCCTTCATTCCTTAGGCTAGAAATATCATTCTCTAAACCATTGTAAGGACTATTTTTATCTAGATTCTTTTTCTTATAGAAGTTAGAATTGATGGGGGGGAATAAAAGATTGTTATGTAGGTCTTTTTATCATAAATGTCAGTAATTTCTATCCAACTATATTGGTTGTAAGGGTCATCTTTATAAATCCTAGCACGGGGAGACCCCAAATGCATCTATGGGAGGGTCGCTTATTCCAAGTAGACCATAATGTAAAGCCATCTATGTTAGGGGCCTTAGATTCTTCGTGCTCCCAAGTTTCAACAAGCAAAATAATATCAACATCATTCGCGATCCAACTTAGCTGGGGGCCTTTGTTCCATGGAAAGCCCTGACAGTTCCAAGAAAGAATCCGGAGCATGTTGAATTGTTATTTATTATTATCTTTTTGGTTTCTATCTCAAATAACGGCTTTTCTATTTCTAATTATTGCCCATTTTCCTTCCTTCCTAGCTTCCTTTACCTTTTGAACCTCCTTTCTCAATTCTGGTTGATCTTCTGGAATGAGATCTTCATTTATAAATATTCCCATTCCTTTAGACTTGAGGTTTTACTAAGTATGTCATACTTATGGTCAGTGAGCTCACCTTTATTTGGATCAACCTTCCTTTATTCTCAGTTAGTCTCCCCAACCTTGTTGCTTCTGTGAGACACGTTGTTTCAATTTGTAATCTGTTATGTAATTCTGTCTAGGCTATGGCTAAAGTATCATCATCTACCTCCTCTTTCAAACCAAAAATTATAAGGTTCAAGGCCCTTTTTTTATGCTCATAGTCTAATTCTATCAATTTTTTCATTTCATCTTTAATTGGTTTGAAATCTAATTTACCTGCTACACTATTTAGGGTGAGGTGGCTATTAACTTTTTCTTCTAGCTCTTTAATCATGTCCTTCATTTTAAGACTCTTTAAAGTATCACCATCTACTTGTTGGGATGTTTGGTTCATATCTTGATTTTGTTTTTTATAACCCGCAACATAGTCTCCATTGCCTCCATCTTATTCTCCAACAGTTCTATTTTATTTTCTATTTGTTTTTAGATCTTGTCTTCAAGAGATATGAATTTATTTTCCAGCAAGGCTGCTAACTCTGTTTGTAGCTTGACTTCTCTTTCTTCTCTACGTTGTCTCTAAAGACTCTTTATACTCATAGAGGCTATGTAGAGTAACTGTGCTAGGTCTACCTTTGATCATCTTTGGCAATTGTCGTGAATTATTCATACTTGCAAATATATGAGCAGATATGTATTAAAAAAATATAAAGAATGTGTGCACCTGATATCAACAAGCCAGACCACAGATGCACGTAACTCATATTATTTTCATAAATATTATTATCATCATAAAAATATATTTATTGATAATAATTTTTAAATTTATAAAATATTCATAAAATATTAATTAACGTGATTAAAAAAGTGTTTCCCATTTACCCACATATATTTCACTTTATCACCTAACATTTATAATATATATATAATAAAATAAGTTATTATGTTTTTTATTATTTAATTTAATTCCAAATGGAAATAATTTATAGTGTTGCCCCAAATATTTCACTTTATCACGCAACATATTTAATATATATAAAGTAATATAAGTTATTATGTCTTTTATTAATTAATTTAATTCCAACTGGAAATAATTTATTAAAGATGGTTAGAATTGGATCGCAACTCACATATATCTTTTAATATATAAAAAGTAAAAATAATATAAGTTATTATGTGTTTTTTTATTTAATAAATTTAAAATAATTAAAAAAAATATTTGAAAAAATTAAGAATTAAAATATTTAAATTTATATCTTACTTTCAAAACATATATTATATTAATTTATTAAAAATAAAAAATTTAATATAATTTACTTTTCTTAAAAATATTATAATAAAATAAAATAATTATTTTTATTTTTCAAAAATTTTATATACTAATATTAATCTCAATAATCCATAATATTGTCATCATAAATATATATTTTATATATAATATTTTTTTATTAAACTTTCGCTGATAAAATATTCTTGGAAATATTAATAAATATAATTTAGGAAGAGTGTTTCCAATCTACCCACATATATCTTACTTTATCATATAATATTTTAATATAAAAAATTAATATGATTTTTTTGTTTTTAAAAAAATAATTGATTATGGAAGATTATTTTACATTGAGAATATAGAAGAGATATGTAATTCCATTTTGAATTTACATGGTTTTTTAACAAAAAATATATATATTATTTAAATAAAGAAATGATTTATATAATATGTGTATGTGGTTTGTTTAATTAAAAGTATTATAAAATATCAATAATAGTGTTTATATTAAGGAGAAGTCGTAAAAATTTAGATGTCCATAAGAAATATGAAATAACATAATCTTATATTAACTTATAGACAAATAAAGTAGTTTTAAAAAAAGTAAATTTTGAAGACGTTGAATCCATTTTATATACAGGTGAAAATGCAACTTAAACAATGAAAAATTGCAGGTGGTTTATATATATTTTTTCAAAAAGGAAAAAAGATGATGAAAATTACATATTCTAGTAGCCAAAAATTGTTCCTTGCTATGAGGGTGCAAACCATTGTCACCAAGTGCACACACACACACACACACACATATATATATATACCAAGTGCACACACACACACACACATATATATATAAGTGTAAGTTACAACCGGTCACAGTGAGGCTCATGGCTTATCCAAAAATATGTAACATCATATAGTCATTGTTCAAAAATATATACATGCATATAAGCAAAAATAAAGTTGTATGTTTGTCATTAGTTTCCTTCAACTATTTCTTTCCCTCCATTAGTGAAGGGTTTGTGATAATAATAATAATGCTCATCATTTTCTGTTTCTGAAATCCTCCATATCCCCCAATCTTGCTATGCACCCTGCTTGGATAACACGTCGAAAATTGTGTTCCTTTCCATGTAAATGTGTAGGCATGAAAATTTAGTCAAAATTATGTTAGATCAAAAGAACTTCTTCCAGAACTGGTAGTAGTGTGTACATGTGGCATATTGAAGATTCATTGAACCAACTAACAATAGTTTTTGAAGCATCAAAGATCTGGATATGTCTAATGTTCTTTTCTACTACAAAAAATAATAATAATTTGAGGCTCATGAGTTTGGAAAAGTTGTTTTCTCTGCGTCCTAAATGGGCTTTAAGCTTGAAGTTGTGTTGTGCATTGATATATAGAATTGCTTCACCACCACATCAACCATCTTGTGATGAGCCATTGAAATAGGCCCATGGCCTAGAGTAATCTATTTGTTCCTCAACGATGGACCGCATTATTTGTTTCTCAATCAACTCCAACTCAATTCATAAATGGCAATGATTTGGGTTGTAGTTTGTTCCTGGTGAAAACCTGTGTTATCAAAGAATTTTTTATTCCTTCCAATCCATATGCTCCAACAAACTAGTGGAGGTAGGCTTTCTTATATATATATACATATATATACATACATATATATATATATATATATATATATATATACATATATATATATATATTGTAGGTTTTAACCCCGTATAGAACTTACCTGCATACGAATTCTAAAACACGGAAAATAAACAATGTGAGAGCATAACACATAAAACACATATACACAGATATTCCCCTGGATCCTAAAACCGGGACTACCAGATTGATTTTTCAGTATGTTCCTTTCAATGTTATAATACATATTTATACATGCCGAAGCATCCAATACCATGGGTCGAAAACCATCGCGTCCAAAAACATGTGCGAAAATCATGCACAAAACCATAGGTGGGTCCGCCCAACCTAACATCGAATCCAAAACCAAAATTTTCCGAGGCACTGTCCGAACCCCATAGAGTGGGGTTACCTGCACCCCTCAAACCCCTTGTGACTCCCCCCACTACGCAATCAGCGCAACGGAGGGGGGGCTCTGCCCCCCTTCTAACCCCCCGGTTAACTACGTGGGTTAGTCATGGAAAGAATATAACACAACCCAACATTCTCCCACTTGTTGTTTTCTTTCCACAGGGGGCCACAAGAGAGCCTAGTCATTTATCCAGCCCTGCAACGCCCATTGTTTCTTTACACCAAGAGAACTTCTCGGAGCTCAAATTTTGTCAATGCATCTGCAGTATTCTTCAATGTGTCCACCTTTACCAGCAACACCTTTTTGTCTTCTATCATATCCCTCACAAAGTGATACTGAACATCAATGTGCTTTGTTTTTGAATGATATGCGGGGTTCTTTGCCAAGAAAATTTCACTTTGGCTGTCACAGTCTATCCTTATAGCTCCCTGTACTAACCCCATACTTGAACACAATCTCTGCAACCAAACTGCTTCCTTGCTTGCATGAGTGGTTGCCATGTATTTTGCCTCTGTAGTTGGTAGTGCCACTACAAATTGTTTCTTACTCATCCAACTAACTACACCTCCAAATAGGTTAAACACATACCCACTTGTAGATCTTCTCTAATCCAGATCTCCAACCCAGTCTGCATCAACAAAGCCACGAATATCCAACACTCTGTCCAATCCTGGTCTTCCTTGGTAGCACAAACCATAATCACTAGTGCCATGCAAATACCTGAAAACCCGCTTCACTGTTGTCCAATGCTCCTTCCCTAGTTTTGATATAAACCTGCTCAATACTCCCACTACATGTGCAATGTCTGGTCTAGTACAGACCATTGCATACATCAGGCTACCGACTGCACTTGCATATGGAACATGGGACATGTCCTCTTCCTCTTCTTGTGTCTTGGGACACTGTTCGACAGATAACTTTACACCTACAAGAATAGGAAACTTCACCAGTTTACTATCCTGCATATTAAACCTTTGCAATATTGTCTTGACATACTTCCTCTGGTTTAACCAGAGCTCCCTCTTTGTACGATCTCTTTTAATTTCCATGCCCAAAATATAGTTTGCAGCACCAAGATCTTTCATGTCGAATTTGGAGGACAAATGGGTCTTCAAATCCTGGATAATTTCTTTGTCATTTCCAACCAGCAACATATCATCCACATACAAGACCAGATAAATAACATGGTCACCAATTAATTTAAAATACACACAGTGATCTGCGTTGCTTCTGGTGAAGCCAAGTCCCCGTATAAATTTATCAAATTTATAATACCACATCCTTGGTGACTGTTTTAACCCATACATAGACTTCTTTAACTTGCATACCAGTTCTTTCTTACCCTTCACCGCAAAACCTTCAGGGTGCTTCATGTAGATATCCTCTTCCATATTCCCATGAAGAAATGTTATCTTCACATCCATCTATTCTACCTCAAAATCAAAAGCAGCAGCAACAAATAAAAGTAATCTAATAGAAGTTACCTTGGCAACAGGAGAAAAAATATCACCAAAATCAATTCCCAACACCTGGAAATAACCTTTTGCTACCAACCGAGCTTTGTATTTCTCCACCTTTCCTTCTGCATTTGTCTTCTTCTTGAACACCCATTTGCTGCCAATGGGTTTCCTTCCAGCCAGCAACTCCACCAAATCCCAAGTCTCATTTTTGTGCAAAGATGCTATTTCATCAACCATGGCCTCTTTCCAGAGTTTTCCATCCTCGGAATCTACTGCTTCCTTCATAGTTCTGGGATCATCATTAGTAATAGATAAAGCAAAATTTGAACAGAAAGCAGATGGACTATACCTTTCTGGCTGCCTTCTTTCTCAAACTGATCTTCTTACACCCGGAGTTTGTGGCGTTTCATCTTCTGATTTGTCCTCTGCTGTAGAGTTTGATTCTTCCTCCTTTAGCTCAAACTCTATCTTCTCAGGTTCCTTTGGTTGGACTTCATGTTTAATAACATCTTTCACCTCTCCGAACGCCACATCTCGGTTGTACACAACCTTCCTTATTACTGGGTTCCAAAGCTTATAACCCTTTAAACCATCCTTATACCCAATAAAGATGCACTCTTCAGATTTACTATCCAACTTGGTTCGTTTCTCCTTTCGAACATGTACATATGCATCACATCCAAATACCATCAAATGTGAAAGAAAGGGTTTCTTACCAGTCCATACCTCTTGTGGAGTCTTATCCTCCAACACTAATGAAGGTGATCTATTGACTAGGTAACATGTTGTCTCCACCGCCTCTGCCCAGAATTCTTGTCCTAACTCGACACCACTGAGCATGCTTCTTGCCCTTTCCATCAACGTCTTGTTCATTCTTTCTGCAACTCCATTTTTTTGACGTGTATATGGAGTAGTCTTCTGCCGTGCTATACCACACTTCTTACATAATTCTTCAAATTCCTTACTGCAAAACTCTCCACCATTATCTGTCCTCAACACCTTTATCTTCTTCTCTGTTTGGTTTTCCACCAAAGCCTTAAATTCTTTAAACCTGTCAAAGACTTTAGATTTCTTCTTAAGGAAATATATCCATGTATTCCTTGAGAAGTCATCTGTAAATGATACATAGTACACAGACTTACCCAGTAATGGAACCTTCACAAGTCCAAACACATTACTGTGCACAAGCTCTAATATTTGTTTCGCCCTCTTACCACCAGAGGGGAAACTCACCCGATTCTGCTTCCCATATACACAAATTTCATAGAAATCAAAATCTAGAGAGTTATTACTCATACCTTCTACCATACCTTTATCATGAAGTATTTGAAGGCCCTTCTCTCCAATATGTTCAAGCCTTTGATGCCACAACATGGTCTTCTCTCTAGAGACCACTAGATTTTCTGCTCCACTTTCAGGAACCACAGAACTATTGCATCCATCAACAACATTACTACCTCGCAGCTTGTACAAAGTTCCAATCCAAACTCCCCGCATCAATACCAGTGCTCCCTAAACCATCTTGCAAGTATCCTCCTCGAACACTGTTTTTACACCTGCATCATCCAACTTGCTTACAGAAATCAGATTTCTGGCTAATGCAGGAATATGCAGAACACCCAGAAGTGTTATAACCCTTCCACCTTGCAACTTCAACTTTACTTTTCTACGACCAATAATTCTAGCCTTCCTATCATCCCCTAAGAAGGCATCACCACCATCGTATTTCTCATACTCACAGAACCAGTCTCTATGGGGAGTGAAGTGAAAGGATGCACCTGAGTCAATCAACCATGCCTCATGATCTACATGTGTACTTGAAGAAGCCAAGTACACATCCCCACCTTCATCTGAGGTGGTTTTCGCCTCTGCAGAAGGAGCATCATCAGATCCCTTTCCTTTATCAAGAGCTTTAGATTTACAATCCCTTTTGTAGTGCCCTTTCTTTCCGCATTTCCAGCACACCACCTTTACAGGTTTTCTTGGAGATTTAGATCTCCCTCTAGATTTAGATCTCCCACTCGATGACTTATTTTTGTTTCTATTCTGAGACCGTCCTCATACAGACAAGGCATCACCATTTTGGCTCTCCATATTTTTTCCGTCTCATCTCCTCCACTAGCAAGGATGAGACTATTTCATCAAACTGCAAAGTAGTTGCATTGCTACCTATTGCAATAACCATACTATCCCACAAATCTGGTAGAGAGCACAACAAATTGATGCACTTATCTTCATCTGAAATTTTAATATCAACAGATGCTAACTGACTTACCACAGTATTAAATGCGTTCAGATGTTCTGTCACCAAGTCTCCATCTTTCATCCTCAGGTCATACAACTTTTTCCACAAGAACAATTTATTCACCAGAGACTTGGATTGGTACAAAGTCCCTAACTTGTCCCAAAAAGCCTTCATTGTAGCTTCCCCTGATACATTCAGCAATACTGAATCTGAGACACACAATTGTATTGTGCTCTTTGCCTTCCAATCCAACTTCTTCCATTCTTCATCGGACACTCCTGTTGGTTTAGTACCCGGATCTACCGTGATCCACTAATCTTTATCCACCAGCAGATCCTCCATCTTGAGTTTCCACAACTCAAAACTCTGACAATTAAATTTATCGATCTTTATCTTTCCATTGCTCACTATCTTCTTTCACCACCAGAATCGATCTCGCAGATCTCCCACTGAACAGGGTCTACCACAGCCGGAGCGAAACCCCTCAGCAACAAAGGCGTCCCCTTAAAGCTAAAACCTGGCTCTGATACCAAATGTAGGTTTTAACCCTGTACAGAACTTACCTGCATAAGAATTCTAAAACACAGAAAATAAACAATGCGAGAGCATAACACATAAAACACATATACACAGAGGTTTTTCCCTGGATCCCAAAACTGGGACTACTAGATTGATTTTTCATTATGTTTCTTTCAATGTTATAATACATATTTATACATGTCGAAGCATCCAATACCATGGAATGAAAACCATCGCGTTCAAAACCATGGACTGAAAACCATCGCGTCCAAAAACATGTGCGAAAATCATGCACAAAACCATAGGTGGGTTCCGCCCAACCTAACATAGGTTCCAAAACCAAAATTTTCCGGGGCGCTGCCCTGGACCCCATAGAGTGGGGTTACCTGCACCCCTCAAACCCCCTGTGACTCCCCCCGCTACGCAATTGGCGCAATGAACGGGGGACTATGCCCCCCTTCTAACCTGCCGGTTAACTATGTGGGTTAGTTGTGGAAAGAATATAACACAACCCAACATATAAAGCTTTCAAAAGGATCAAATTTGTAGAGGTACAAACTTTTTATTCAAGTTTTTCACTCTAAAAGACATTTGCACTTAAGAGATTTGATCCCTCTCACTTCTTGTTAGATGCATGGTTAAGATGGATCTATATGAGTTTAAATTCAATTGGGAGATAATTTATTAAAATTGGTTGTAATTACATAGTAAGGAGATGAATGATTTAATCATTATCTTAGTGTATTTAAAATTAATTGTTTCTTATTTATATAAGCAAATTTTAACAAATTACATAAAATTATTAAAAAAAACAACATTTTTTTTGCAGATTTCTTCTTCCATTATAGAATATAGCAACCAAAGTTCATTAACCTCCCAACAAATTTTTTTCTTGTCTCTTTCTCTCCTATTTTTTGGTTTGATTTCCTTCCCTTGTTGATTGGGGAGTGGAATGCAAGTCTTCTCTGATAACATTTGAGAAAGGGAAACTAAACTATCAAAGCACTTCACTTCCACTTTCTCATTTTCTTGTTCAACTCCTCCTTGGCTACTTATGGAATCTTCTTTGGGAGGGTGTCGAAACCCCAAATGGAGTCATTTCACGAGCTGAGATCTTTAGTTTTTTGGTTAGTGGATTTGGGTGTCTTTTTGGGATTTCCTCTTCCACATCCTCTTGATCTTCATGAACTTCAAATTTAGAGGGTTCTTGAAATGATGGCCTAATTTTAAGATTTGAATGGGTCTTTGGAGCGTATATCTCTACCCTTTCTTCTTCCACATCCTCATGTTCTAGAGCTTCAAATCTATTGCTAGGTGGATGGGATGAACCCTCTTTGAAGTTTTTTTACAAATTGTGATCCTTTGCGTTGATACTTCTTAAACCTTTTCGATATGTATTTAAATTATTATTGTTCATCATTGCTATGGGAAATGGGGCCCTACTTCAAAAGGGATGTGTTCCTTGAATTCTTGGGAAACTTTTTGGGATGTGACCATACTTATGGTAGGAGTTACACGTATAAGGTATTTTTTCATAATCAAGGGCTTAAAGACGAATCCAACACTCTATTTTGATTTAATTATCCCCTATCAAACCCTTTTCTAAATCCATTCCACACAAATTCTAACACAAGCATAAATATTTCTTTTGGATCAACTTGGTCAATATAGTGGCCAAGTTTGTCTCCAATAGATTTGAGATAACCTTCATCCTAGAAAATGATTGGGAGGTATGGAAACCTCACCCATATAGGAGCAACTAAGATTTCCATGTTTGGACCAAAATCTAAGGTCTAATGGGTAAGGAATATTCCCCTAGAACTCATGAAGTAAGTACCTGATTGGAAGATTTGGCCCCTCTTCTTTGTTGCTAAATAAAAAATGATAATAACCATTGACACAATAATAACTAGAGATATGGCTAGTGATAATATCTCAATGCTTTGAGATCCATACTTAGACTTCTTGAGGACTAGGCTAAAGGCATGCAAATTTTCCAAAAAGAGCTTCCTCATGCAATATTATGGCTTTCCTCTTTGCATTTGGAGACATAATCTCTAGCTTAGGGATGGCCTTATCCCTTTTAATGTTTTTTTTTCTTCTCTTGGCATTTACCACTTACATATTTTAAATATTGGAGTAGAGAAGCACAAGATTCCTCTTCATGATTTGTAAATGAATCCATGATGATCATAGGGAAAGATTATGTCCTAGACCCCCAACTTGGCAACAACTAGGGTGAAATGGATAAACGACAATCTATTGTAGGCAAACACCCAGGGAGACCTAGCTTTAGCTAGTGAACTAGCAATTTAAGCTTATACTCTAATGTAGGAAAAACAATAGAACAATATCAACGACACCTAGCTCTTGTTAATGGACATGAATCCTTTATGGTGATTTCAACTTCTACTCTAACATGGGACCCACAATAAATTTCTTAGAACAACATTGGCAATGGCTAGGATAAATCCTAGCTGTTGTGGAGTAACATTATTGGTTTGATCAATTGATTTTGTAATTAATGCTAGTTTTCAATATATACAAATTGTATTTTTTATCTTGTAAATACTAAACACTTATGATTGCTACTTAATTTGGGATTAAATTTAAGTTTGATGATTGTGAATTTAATTTTTTGTCTTTATATATAATTTTGATAAAAACAAACTTAAACAGTGTATTTTTTTTCTATAGTTATACAATTTTATTATTTATCTTTATTATTATATAATGAATTAAATATAACTTAAATAATAGGGAGAAAAAAATATTATTTTCACTACTTGAATTCAAATTTCACTTTATAATTATAAATGGTTGTTTTTGGAGTATGACTTAAAATTACATTTCTTTGTTAAGGGTTTTTCTTCCTTGGATGTAAGAAAACAAGTTAATTACCCGAAACTTAGAAGCATGTAGTACGGGTGAAAGCTTACTTGTTCTAACTACCAACAAATCATTCCAAGTGACATGATTTTTCTTGAATACTAATAATAGATCAACTTGTATTTATAAAACAACAACCTATGAAAACTGTCTCTGCTGCTAATTATAATAAATTTTAACCTCTAATAATTATAAATAAACAAATTATCTCGATGGCGGTGTTGGAAATAGAGCCCACAAAGGGAGGGGAGGAGGCATGCCACCCCACCACCTCTCAAGGAATTAAATAGGGGAATGTTGTGTCCAGCTTTTCCCATGTGATCACACATGCTATGAGTCATGAAAACCCAACGAATTAATATGGAAACCCCTGCAACCTCCACATCTTCTTACCCGGCTCAAAATTGTTCCACCATTTTATGTTGTTTTCACATATTCACTAAGTTGTAGGTGGGATTTCTCCCCCTCAACATCTGGTTATTCAATGCTCTAGTGAAGGAGGGCCAAGACCCTCATGGATTGGACCTCCATAACTCTAATCACATAGTTGGCTGGACACTTTGTTGCACATGACCATTGGGGTGCATGCGATGAGATTGAGTGACTCTAGCGAGTGGGCCAACACCATATTTTAGTAGACATCACTTAGAATGAGCATGTTAGCAAATTCTCCATTGGCCACCACTTTTAGCTGGTATTATCTATTCAATTATATGTTTATGATTTTATGGTCTAGGTTTCTCGGCGACATCATTGAGGTTGAGAAAATTGTTGTTACTCCATTGTTGTTGTCTCTCTAACTCTCCCCTGCTAATTTCCTTCCTTAGTTCCATTTCCATTGTAGTCGCCCCTCTAGTTTGCATGATCTTTGTTCCTTTCACTCTAGTCTACTCTATTTTGACCTCCCTTTATCCCATCCTCTATTTTGCACCCTTCTCATAAATTCTCCAGTGTTGGGTTCCCACCCTCTCTTATTGTTACGCCAAGGAAAATAATGCACCTAAGGCACAATTTTGGGTCCTAAGGCTCCTTGGGCAGACCCATAGCCTAGTCCCAAGCCTAGTCAGCTGCTGAAATTCATCTTTCTGTCACACCTCTTGAAGTTCAAAAGAAATTCACCAACTGGAAGCCTGAACAACAATTAATTGACAAACACATTTGGATTTAGAAATTCAAGTTGAAGTCTCTGACAATGTCCCAAAACCTAGCCATACGAGGGGTTGTAGGAACCAATATCTTCATTCCATCACTCTACAATAGCAAAATGAAAACTCTGTTGGGTCGTGTCATCAAAGAGAAACACGAGGATCACAATGAAATCATAGCATGCCTCAACGATATCCAATAAATTCAAAAACACCAACGCTCTTGTCTAGTCAACCTGGATGCCTAGCTGGCGCACATTGTGAGGCATCTTTAGTGTGGGCGACGCTCTTCAACATGACCAATGATGCAAGATATGGCCTCGACAACTTCTTTTAATTGACGATTGATGCATACATAGGTTTTATGTTTTATGTTTATGATTAAGAAACTTTTGTTTTATTTTCTTACATGATATACAATTGTGGCTTGCCAGTATTACGCAACATATTGTATGTAAGGTTTTTGATAACAATGTCAGACGTCTATCTTGGTGTAGTGATGTTTAGACAATAGGATTACTTTTGCTCATTTTGATAGAAAAAAGGTCAATTCAACACCTCTACTATCATTAGTCTAATTCCCAATTGATAGACCACGACAGTGAAGAGACCGCCTGATATATTTTGTATTTGTAATCTATTTGTTATATGTTTTGGAAGTTTCTTTGGCATATTTCCGGTCTAATTTGCCCAGAATCCAGCAATGATTTGTTGGAATGACAAGTTTGAGTTATGAAATCTTCACACTTTGAATGCCCAAAAAGTTTTTGAAGGTGTTGAATCTATATATACAATCAAAAACTAATTTTAAACAACAAAAAACAAAATTTAACTAAATTCTTTTTATCGAATTTCAATAAAAAATTCCACAATATATAGTAATGAAACACCACCTATTTTATAAGCCTAATTTAAAATCTAATAAAAAAATTATTAAACAAAAAAAACTATAATAATTTTTTGCTAGAAATTATTAATTTCCAATTCAGCTTTCCCACTCAAAGTGGAGTACACAACTTTTCCTATGCCTTTATAAAAGAGTTCACACACCATTAATGTACTTCATGTAATGATAACTTCCCCTAGACTTTTGTTCAAATAATATATAATAATTTAAGGGAGAGTTTGACAATAACATTTTATATTTCTAAGATTCGTAAAGATACGATCAGGGATCATGGGGAGCGTAAAAAAGTATCAATCATTTTTATGTATGACGTGGTATATATATTCTGGACCGTCCACACATGAATGGATGCCCTTTCCCATAAAAGTCACATATGATGACACGTCATTCAACAATGACACACACCAAAAAAACCGTGTACTGCAATTGGGAAGATGTCTCATCGTTTCTTTATTGGGAATTGGATTGTTGTATTTACAATTATTGTTCAGCCATGTCTTCATGCACATTCATAAAAATAGACATTTTAAAATTTTCCCATATTTTTATTTTATTTTTTCATATTTAGGATAGTTGTGAGGATTAATATATGATATATATAGATTGTTTATTAAAAAAAACACATCAATAAGATTATGATATTTCTGTTAACCTATAATAGAATGTAAATATATATTTTTATTAATATAATATAAAATATAATTAGATTTTTAACTTTTTGTTATAGGAAAGGAATTTTATATTTAAAATAATAAATTAATTATTATTTAAATAAAGATACCTTACTAATAATTTATTATATGAAAATAGTGAAAACCAATACAAATTAAAAAATAGATAATTTTACTTCATCACATGTCAATAATAACTTTAGTACAAGCATAATAAAAAATATAAAATAAACTTAACTCTAATATCTATATTTTTCTAAATGATTAAAGACAAAAGAAAAACATGGAGTTGAAAGTACTCATTCAATTTTTTGGTTTCAAACTCATAAAAATGGTAGAATCAATCGAGTCGTGTTTTTGAATTTGCCATGATAACTAGTTAATCTGAGTTTCATCATTTTTATCAGTAAAATGTAATTGGATGGGTTTATTTAAAGTTCAAGATTTAATTATTTTCTTTCTTAACACAATTTTTATTAGTCTTATTATTATGCACTTAAAATCTAAATATTGTAAATTGAACATCAATTTTTCTTTTCATCACATTGATTATGTTGGTGTTGGCTACCTTTCTCCTCCACTATGGTGAATAATGAGAGTTTTACTTTGTTAGTCTAATATAGTTTAAACATTTTTTATCATGTATTATACACTGTAATCTAAATATTGAAAAATTTAGTATTAATTTTTCTTTTTATAACTTTAAGCTTTGTATAAAATATATTGGTGTTGGCTATCTCTTCCATTATGTAAGTAATGAAGACTTTATTTGGGTAATATAACTCTATTAGCTGAAATATTTTTATATCACATATTCATAGCCTAGATCAAAGATCCAATATTTTAACTTTGTTTCTACTTATCTTTAAACAATGTTTGTTTTTCTTTGTTAATAGTTGTTTTCCATATTTACCATTCCCTCACAACATCTATCTACGTACATATCATGCCCCTTACTAGTACATGTCATGCCCCCTAATAGTTTAGATATGTAGGTGCCCCCTACTAGTACATGTCATGCCCCCTAATGGTTTAGGTATGTAGGTGGTTGTTTTATCTCTAACAAATCCTCCCTCGTTGCTTTTATGTATAAAGGCTTTACTCTTAGATATCATGGTTATAAGTTTAGACCAAATGAAAAGTTAAGATCCTAAGACCACTTGAATGATAAAAACCTTTCAACCAAACAAATAGATGACAAATAACTTTTGTCATATAAAACAATAAATAAATCTTGAAAATATAAATATTTATTGAAGTAAAAATAACAAACAATTTATTTACATGTAAATTAAATAATAAATTTCAATAAAATTTCAACACATTTACATATTAGTATATTTTTTTTAATTTAAAATATAAATATTAATTTAAATATTTTAATATATTATATTTATATATATGTGAATTATAATTTTTTAATTTTAATTATTTCATAATTTAATTTTTAATTGTATTGATATTTATAAATCTATTATAATAATATTTATATTTATCTAAGTATTATAATCTATTATATATTTTTTTTTCTATGTTAAGACTAACCTAAGTACCCACGGGGGATTTGAACTGGTGATCTATCGCAAGGAGTGTCTTAACAAGGCACCCATTCACCATTAATCCAAAACCCCATGGGCTATAATCTATTATATTACTAACAAAACAATAAATTTTTTTATGTGAAATTTTAATATGAAAACTCAACCACGCAAAGTAATCTCAATTGACAATTTAATTTTTAATTTATAAATATTTATTGTTATGTTTAAAAGATTTTAATTACCATCTCAATTAAAATAAAATTAACCATACCCACCCAACTATACAGCATGGAATGTTATAATAAGTAGCATATTCAAATTCTCGTACAGATCTTTACTGCAACAGACCAAAACAAAGCCTCGTACCCTCTTGTTATTTTACTATAAAAAATAACAAGTTGCCGGCTCCACCAGTTGCACTTTTACTTCTTGTGTGTTCTTTTTCTATATCGTAAAAAGGATAGGGGTCAAATGATTTTAACTCTGCCCTGAAATTCGGGGCCTTCGAGAATTTTCGGGTACCCAGTTCCTCTGCGCTTTCTGGTTAAGCGTTAAAGATCTTTCCTTCCGGTTTGACCGTGTGGATCCGATCGCTCGAGGGTTCTCGGTTCGATTCCAGGTACTTAAATCTTAATTTTACCGTTTATGGTCAAAATTTGGTGAAGCGGAAGCCGATTTGTTGTAGATTTGAGCCGTTTCGGTTTTCGGGTGAATCTGGAGGTTTTCAGTAAAGCATAAACTGGTTCCCAACAAGTTTCGGAAAATATGCAGCAAGCCATGAAAATCACAGCAACAGACAACACAGAAGGATACACAGCATAAGGAATCGTATGGCGATATTCATAATGCCTGTTTGGCTAGCAGCATACATTGTGATTTGATGGAGATAAATATGCATTCGTGAGAGTAAGTAAGGCGAGGTATTTTGACGTTACATTTTCTCTAAGAAAGTTCTGGGGTTGGAGTCATGGGTAAGGGCAGTATATCGAATAGCGACGCCGGAAGCTCGGTGCTCGACCGGAGCTGTGTTCGTATTCTGCTCTGCGACAAAGATCCCACAAATTCACAGCAACTGTTGGAATTGCTTCGTAAATGTTCGTATCAAGGTATGCTTTTATTGATCACAGTGATAGATTTAAGGGCTTTGGTTTTCTTTTGCGTGTATTTTGATTTTTGAGTGGGTTACACGACTGCCAAGTCCTTGGGAAGATTGTTTCCTTTCCAAGTTCAGAATTCATGACTTTTGTTTTAAGGATTTGTTTGCCCCTAATCAGTGAGGTGTGTAAATTTTGTTAAGTCATATATTCTAATTTTTACTTTTGGGGTTGGGACTGACTGATTGGTCAAGTTATGAAGATTGTCATAATAGTTTCTTTGGGCTATTCTTAACTCGAATATACATTGAGGTCATTTGACTTTGTTGCCTGCCGCTCTAGTTACCTGAATGCACAATCCATTTACTTTCTGAAGTTTGGATGGTGCTTTTGATGGTTTAAAACTGTATCTCACCACTTGAATATTAAGGAAATATATTTGATGGTTCTCTTGCATAATTTTTTTTGGAAAGTCATCATTTTATTTTTCCTTTTTCCTTGCAAAGTCGGGAATTCTGATGTTAGGGCAAACCTTCAGATTCTTAGAAAGTGGTCTATCTAAGTTTGTCCATGGATGGGGCACATTTATCACGTCTTCTTTACAAGGTAGGAATTCAAAGCTTAGGGAAACTATGGATTTTTACTGAAGTTCATAGTAATTGCACATTGTATTGTCAGAAATAAGGATGAAAAATCAGATCAGTATGAAAAACTGAGTTAGAACGTTTCTGAGTAAGAAACAGTTCTGCACTCTGCATATTATGCATCCAAGTTCAGTCTACATTTAAAAGTAATTTACTTCATTTAGTTTGTGAATTTTAAAAATTTAAATATATAAATTGAGGTTGATTCATTTGTAAAGTAAAAATGCCCTATTCCTGTCAGAGTTCAAATCCTTCTTTTCCAATACATGTGCACTCCTTGTACTGTGATAAATCCATCACACGTACTAGTCATAGTAGAAAAATTATCCGCCTGATTGTATTAGGGGAAGGAAAGTATCCATGTATAAAACACAATCAAATTATAATGTTTAGGTGGTGTTTTTTTCCTTAAAGTGCAGCCAAATTATCCGCCTGATCGTATTAGGGGAAGGGAAAGCATCCATGTATAAAACACAATCAAATTATAATGTTTAGGTGGCGCTTTTAAGTTTTTTTTTCTTGAAGTGCAGCCATGGACAAAGAAACCTCAAAAAAGGGCGTTTCTGTATCAAGTTTGTTTCCTGATTGCAGTACTCTGCAGTACTGTTTCTGACAACATAGTTTGTCGATAATGAGGTGGATCATTATTTTTCAGAGAAACATCATTATCAATAATAGCGGATGAGTGCGAATGTTGAGCCAAGTAATTTTTTCTCTCTGTTCTGTTTTCTCTCTGAATCCCTATATCTAAAATAAAATACAAACTGATTGCATTTGGTCTGTGTACCTGACAGTAACTGCTGTTAGTACGGCTAGAGAGGTCGTAAGTGTTCTGAATACAGAAGGCCGAGAAATTGATCTCATTTTGGCTGAGGTGGATCTACCCAAATCCAAAGGCTTTAAGATGCTGAAGTACATCACAAGGAGTACCTGCTTGCAGCGAATACCAATAGTCAGTAAGTAGTGGTTTTGTAGCTTCACCAATGACTTCGTATTTGCGACTGGGATCTTGCTTGTTGAGTGAACATTGTTGTAGTCTAATACTATCGTCTCAGCTTTATTGTTTCTGCTAAATAAGACTGACTGGATTTTATGTATCATTATTTTCGTATGTGTCAGTGATGTCTGCCCAAGACGAGGTAGCTGTTGTTATGAAGTGTTTGAAACTGGGAGCAGCAGATTACCTTGTGAAGCCACTCCGTATCAATGAGCTTCTCAACTTGTGGATGCACATGTGGAGAAGAAGGCGCATGGTACAAACAGTTTGACCCCAGCATCGATTTTTCATAGACTTTCCTTCGACAATGAAATTCTCATGTTTGTAACTCTGCAAGCAATGAGCTATAATAAATGATTCAGAGTAGTACATACTTATCAAAATGGATGCTTTCTATGTATTGGCAGCTGGGACTAGCAGACAAAAATATTATAAGTAAGAACTTGGGGCATGATTTGGATATGCTTGTTTCCGATCTCAGCGACTCCAATACCAACAGTACCAATTTGTTCTCGGATGATACTAATGACAAGAAAGTCAGGAGCCACGCTGGTCCAGAAATCAGCACGCAAGTCACTCCTCCTGAGTGCGAGGTATGCTTAAATTCCTATCTCATACTTGATTAGAAAAAATTCACAAAGTCCAGACGTCTTGTTTCCTATTAAACATGCTGGGCACTTGCCAAGTTTGTGTAAGATAAAAAAACAGGAGATTTAGTATTTTGCGGTAAGGTATGAGAAAGGGCTTTCTTAACTTTGAGTGTCTCTCAGGGATGTTGTTAGCTCACCCGTGAGGAAGGTATTTTTGTTGAGCTGCATTGATTTACTTATCCTTAGCATTCAACTCTGAAGGCATCGTTTAAATTTTTATTATACAAAAGTTATGCCTACTATGTAAAGGGGGCCTGAATTATGTGCGTTTCTTTTCTTTCTTGTATTCAACTAGATATCTTTGTGCTTACCTTTGGGAATAATGTCTTTAGCTCTTGTACAGTTGCAGTCGCACGATTCTCCTAAATTAGAGCTTTCTTTAAAGCGTTCATCGGAAGGTCCACCTGAAGAACCTGAACTGGGTTCCTTGGCAGGTGAGTAGCTTCAACACAATATTATTCATTTTCAAAGTAAACACTAAATATCAACTGCCATTACTAAGTTTCACTGTCTAAGTCGTTATGCTATGTTTCTGCCTTACAGGAAAATTTCTCTCGTACCCAAAAAGGAGTGAGGTCAAGTTTGGAGGTGCATCAGCTTTCCTCACATATGTTAATGCAAGTGTTCAAGCAAACAGGACGCCAAATCAAATCAGTGTAGGTGAAAATAAAGCTTCCCAGCAAGAGACAGCTATTCCAGAAAAGCATGGTGTGATGGGTCCACCATCCACAGATAATCGCCCCATCGGGCTATCTCACAGTTCGGAAGCTGTGAAATCTTCTAATCGTACTGAGGTCATTCCTTGTGAGGAACACCGCAGGGATAGATTAGAAACTAGGTCATGTAATGTTTCTATGTCGCCTGAAATTCCCATTGGACAGGTGGCACCTGCAGGTGAGCAGTTCCCCATGGTTCAGGGAGGTCTTCCTAATGAAGGTTCCGGTATGAATAATCATGATATTTCTTCACTACCGGCTTCTCACTTTTTACCAGGCATGATGAATCATTCAATGTCAGCTTCAATGCATTTGTGTCATGGAGTGCACCACGATGTTGGATCTCATGGTGCTCCAAGATTGATACCATTTCATACATTCCAACCATGTCATGGTATGCCTGTAAATGCCACCATGCCATATTATCCATATGGCTTCGTTGTAGCTCCCGCAACGATTGGATCGTCACATGCTTGGCCTGGTATGGCAAATTTGTCTGTGTCAGAACCTAAGATTACTCAAGTGGAAAGAAGAGAAGCAGCTTTGAATAAATTCAGACAAAAAAGAAAAGACCGTTGCTTTGATAAGAAGATACGTTATGTAAGTCGAAAGCGCCTAGCGGAGCAGAGGCCTCGGATTAGAGGTCAATTTGTGAGGCAAACTAATGATATGGAAGCAGCTGGTGCTAATGGGGTTGTTTATGGTGTCGATTCCTCTGAAGATGAGGATGATGGGTATGTACATGGTTCTGGGGAATTAAGACTGACGTCTTCCCCTGAAAGCCTGGCTGGAGACACAGAGAATGCTATCTGATATCAAAGACAGAACTTTAGAATTCAACTATTGTTCTAATGAGCATGTTGACATGGTCCTTCTTCTCCCATTCTAAAGTTCTCTCTCTTTTTGGACCAAAAAGGCTGATTCGGTGGTAACAACTGTTGTGTTTATCATATCTGGGATTTCAATGTATAGGACTCTTGGTATTTTATATCTACTCAAAGTCTTGATTACTAAGTTTTTGAAGTGCTAATACAGAGAACGTGCATATAGATGCCTTTTGCAAAAGATTGAAGGATACTGTAACTATTCACAAACTATTTATTGCCTCCAAATCCGAATATTCAGCCATTTTCTGGCGGAAATATCATGGCTAATTTAGTTTATCGTATCATGCCTGTTCAAATGCTGCTTGTAATTTTGTTGTACGTTTAAGCAGCAATTATTCATTTGTTATTGATTTCCTCGGAAAGAATGAAGAAGCTCCTCATTGTAGAAGACATTCTATCTCTGTGAACACATTCAAATGAAACTAAATGCCTCAGAGAGGATACTTGATAAAGACTAATTGATGTTGTGATTTTGTGTTTACAATATAGCATAGAATATTTGGCCCGTGAAGTATTATGTTGCCTTGATTGTGCTACAAAGGTATCGTAATAATTTCTTGCCAGAGGCCCGAGTTATAGGCTATTGTTGGTTTAATAAGGGGGATTCTAATCCCTTTTCATTAAATAGTACCGAGTGAAAGCAATATAATGATCCTTTTTTATTAAATAGTTCTGAATGAAGGCAATGTAAATCGAGATAAGTTTATAATGTTTGAATTGGCTAGAGGAAGCAGAGAAGAAATTGTCTTGATCTTGGAGAGATATAGTTATTCAAACCCAAAACCTGAGACAGGCTTCTGTGATATGCTGTGACCTGTCAATCAGTCTGTTTTTATTAAGCCAGCCTTTTGACTTGATAGATATGCATCGCTCCGTAAAAGTATTTTTTGTTTGAAATTCGATTCATCACATAAAAGAGTTCTGGAGTGCAGACCAATAAACCATGTTGATAATGTGTGTACATAATAAATATTGAGTTACATTTTAAATTGAGATTTGTTCGTTCGAAATCAGAAATCTTTTGTTTTCAATTTCACAACTAAGCATATGTTAAGTTGATATATGGGACTTATTTTATTCGCTTCGTTTTGAATGAGTGTAAAGACAACTGGTATTCTTTTCCAACTTTGCATGTCTGGGGCTAAGGAAAAAATATACTTGCATATTTTCTTAATAACATCTGAAAGTAATGCACTTTTAGGCATGTAAGGTCTTACGGTGCAGGTACCATGGTCTTTTGTCTGCTTTGTGCTGTCACTAGATGCAGGGTAAACATAGTAAACACAAACCTTTTGGTTATTATCATTTCAACCGTTCATCTTACGACTTTGTATCCTTTTAGTGGGTAAATATGCATTCGAGCAAAACCCTAGTAGGTTAGTAACCCTTAGTGGAGATGCCCTGTTTGAGGGGTTTATATTCTCCTAAATTTGACCAGTACTTGCGCCCATCCTTGCCTACCTAGTGCCAAAGGAGAACCTCTTTGTTCAGTGAATTGTGAGATATCCCAAGACAACACAACAAACCCCTGCATTAGCACGTGTTGACAGTGTTGGACCCGCCAACATTTAGGGGATCACTCCGGTATGAAGTCCCAACTAACCTCACATCGTTTGGTATGGGAGTCACATCTGGTATGATGGCCCGGTTGCCATTATATTAAAGATTTGCCTCATCTCTTGCTTGTCAGCACAAGAGAGTGGTCTGCGTTGTCTTCGAGTAAAGAGGTTCGCGTCCCTGGTGATTGCTAGTGTTGTGTCAATGGTTCTTTCACTATAGAGGAAGAGGGTGGGAGTGAGTCCCAAGTCGGTTGGGAGGAAGCCTCAACTCTGTTAGGAACACACAACACAATAGGGTGTGCACAACTTCCGGAAGAACAGTCTAAATAGATGGGGCAATCACAACACACAAGGGGAGATAACACATACAACACTCAATAGATGAGTCCGCACGAGTGCAACAGTTGTTATAACGGTCAAGACAATGTTAACAACACATACAACACATTTTCATTAATATATATGTATTATAACAAGTGAATTAGTTCAAGTGTTAAACACAGGTTAAAGCAACATGCATTGAAAGTGTTCAAGATCAATTTTGCAACAGTGACAACACGTGTGAAAACGTGATGGCCTGTTAGCAGGCTGCTGAATTAAACGAAAGTTCCAAGACACATCGTTACACCATACATCACTAACCCTGTGGGTGGGGCACTGGAGCTACTATTTATTCCTCAAAGAAATGATTACAGACTCTCAAGGCTATGTGGGAGGAGTTGAGGTGAAAAGTCCCTTGCATATACAAATGAGGGGGTATTTATAGCCAAGTGTGAAACTGACCCTTGTTGCTGTTCGAATACCTTCATCACTGTTTGATTTCCATGAATTTTCGACTTTATGACTCTTCATACAACAAGTGGGTCTCTTGGACTTCCATGTTACATTACATTAATTGCCAGTATGGCCCATAGTTGAGATGTGGACGACATAACTCATGACAAAACTCGACATGACAGTGCTGGTACATTTGTGTTGCTGCTGGTGTGCATGTCGAGCTGTAATGTTGCTGGGTGATGGATGTTCTCGTGGTGTGTCACATCTTCACCTCTGCATGGCAACATGCATGGAGTCTTCGATGGTCGTTGGGTTCGCTTGATGTTGCATTCGCACATTGCTTCTTGCTTGTATGTTGGTAAGTTTGACAAGTTTGTCCATTCGTGGAAAATGCATGTTTGTCAGTGTGTGAACGCTTCTTTGCATGCTCATCCGTTCGCGAGCACATCTCTTTGCATGCATCATTTGTTCATCCGTTGGCGAACATGTCCTTCTGCATGTGCTCCCTTTGTTCATCTCATTCGTTGTCGTGCCATGTTTGTTCGTGTACCTGTATTTGTTAGTCACTCATGACGGGATGATATCAAATCCATAAACCTCCTAGTCTACCATGATGCATGATCGTTTCGGATGTAGGGGATCGGAAGAGGAGACAAGGTTGCGAGCTGGGATGGAGGCTCGGGCACTGTTGGTGAAAACTACGCAGCAGCCATTGGGTGATGGAGATGGGAAATCCAGATCGACAGTGACTATCCGTGGGGTCTGGCTCAGTTGGAGGACAAAACTGCGCGGTTTTTGAGAGGAACAGTGTGGGTTGCGGGAAGGCTGGGTAAGCAAAATCTACATAATTTCTGGAAGGTGCAGGCAGCGGGAGCTTAGCAGCCAAAACTGTGCAGTTCCTGGAGGGAACTGGCAACAAAAATTGCGTAATTCCTGAGGGGAATTGGAAGTCAACTGCGGGGAGCTAGGAAGCAAAAACTCGCAATTCCTGGAGGGAACTAGCAATAAGCTGCTGAAACTTGGTAGCAAAAACTGCGCAATTCCGAAAGGGAACTGGCAGTCGGCTGTCGGGAGCTGTTGGCAGGAAAAAATGCGCTGATGCTGGGAGGTTGGCCTGCTGATCACTTTTGCGTAGTTTCTGAGTTGAGCGGACCACTGGGCAGTAGAGGGCTGGCTCATGAAAAATGCGTAATTTTCCAGGTGAGCAGCCGGTCGACTGACTAGAAAAACTGTGCAATTTTCTGAGAGAGACAGGGACGGGCACTGGGTGTCTGTTTGCCCTATCTACGCAGTTTTCTCAGTGAACAAAGCGGGCAAGGTCTGCAGCCTTTGTGCAATTTTTGAGGGGATTAGTGCCATGGTGGATGCCGGGTCAAACTCTCCGGTTGACCAACATGAAGGTTGATTGATCTACTTGCAGGAAGCGCAACTTGAAATGGCTTGCTTGGTGCTTTTGCGTTGTTTTGGGTGACAGTGGATCAATTCGATAGCGGGTGATGGTTCGACTGTCAGAGGGGAATCCGATCGCTAGAACTTCAGCGAAGTGACTAAGTGTGTGAACTAGTGAAAATGTGCATACGTGATCTTGCAAACACACACTTACATGACTTGACGACGAGACGACTCAAACCATCCGGACACATCTGCTCAGCATGATTGACCGATGGTGTGAGCGACAAGCGCGACACTTGTGATTGATCGTTGGACGAACGTGACGATGCTTGCACGACAGTGAATATGACTCCGTGTGTGAGTGCGACAGATGTTTACATAGCGAACACAATATGTATACACGAAGCGAAGACCTTGAGTATGACCAGAACATGGTCGCAAACATAACATTAGCATCAACATGCAAAAGCTTGGGTGGAATGATCAATCAAGGTGGGTGCGAAGACTCACACGAGCTCATGGAGTGAACCCAAGTGCGTGCGGTCATCAAGTAAAACTCTCAAAGGAGGCTCCGAAATTGGATGCAGGGCAAACTTTTGGAGGGTGTTGCAGCCGCTACAACAACATGACATCATATTCTCGTGTATGAATTATGGGCAAAGGATTTTTATAATATTGTTTTCGCTCCACTATTATTCACAACAGTATAATAAAGAAAACAAATAAGAAAATCTTGCTTTTTCTTTTCTTTTGTTTCGTTACACTCCATCCTATATTCTACATTTATCAAGTTTCAATATAACACTGGTACGTGAATATATCATAATCTTCGAGAGACATCCACAAAAATATAATAAATTATTATTCTTTAATATAACTAGCATCCTAAACTTCTCACATACTCCGACTAGTCCACTCAAGAGGACCACTCTCTAACAAGAATTAGACTTTCCAAGGGTGGGATTATAATTTACATAAAAATATACATCACATAAGTTGTTACATCCCATTACTCTTAATGGCAATTCCCTCATTTTAAGCATGTATTAATTTAATGAAGGTTTAGTTAAGCACTCTTCACCAAATAAGGTATTTATGCACGAATCAAATACAAACAAATCATATCTCAATATGTCAATATAGTATGTGATTAAAATATTCAAAAAGCAAAACAATCCACAACGCCAACCAACATGCCACTTGAAATAGTAATAATTGATTTGTTGCAACATGCCCACTTGACATAATATATAGTTGATTTTGATTTTCAGTGAATGACATTTCATGTTGTTTATTTAGAGATCATGGATTGAGAAGGTGTTAAATCAACATGCCCACTTGACATAATATATAATTGATTTTGATTTTCAGTGAATGACATTTCATGTTGTTTATTTAGAGATCATGGACTGAGAAGGTGTTAAATCATTGATCAATATAGCTATTAGTATTAAGGATAATATTAATCACCAGATAAGTTTAGGTCTAGAACATATTTGTTTATCGAATTATAGAAGATTTTGTCTACCCAAGCCACAATTTCGATTTCGATTAGGTGATGAATTTCCTGGGAATTTTTTTTCAAGAAATTTCAATGTCACTGAACATATTATGTTTATTGAATTATAAAAGGTGTTGTCTACCCAGGGCACAATTTTCACTGGACGATGAATTTGTCATTGGAATCAGGCAATTTTTTTTTTCTTCAAGAAATCTTAGTGTCACCGTTTAAATCGTTTTTTAGATAGTACAAATGGATTCAACACCATCAAGAATCCCTAGGCCACCCAAAATCCCGAAGCTTGATCACTGTAACCTGGATTTTCAAAAATTTTCGCTGATTTTTTTTCAAAATCATGCTGGAAATTTTATGGTTTTTGGGTGAAATTATGGCTTGTTTAGACTACTCAATTATATAATTACAAAAACACTAAAGAAATACACTTTACTTAAAGATACATGAGAACAAGTTGATCCTAATTAACTACCAAAATTTAAATATATTAACAGCCCCTCTTCACAACAATGTGGCATATAATTGAAAGATTTACAAGAGTGACACAATAGGAAAAGGAAGGAGGCATTAAAGTCTATTCACTCTTAATGACTTCTTAAACTTCTAACATAAATCAAAACACCAAGTCTATAGAATGCAATTTGAATCATTAAGATGAATGAAGACCAAGACATAACCAATTTTTTTATCAAGGTGGATGAAATAATTAACACCAAAAGAAAACAATGAACTTGTAGATGATTTATTTATAGTTCAAAAAGTGTTGACATCTCTTTGGCGAGATTCAAAACCTCAATGCATTAACATTGAGGAATTCAAAATCTCAAACACATTAACATGAGATCAATTGCATGAAACACTACTGGCCTATTTCTTGCTCCTAAACCAGTTCCATTAAAACCCCATAACAATCTCCCCCATAAATCTTATAAGTCACACCGTATGAAAGACCGGGGATAAAACTCCCGGGGTATGCTTTTCGCGTTAATAAGGCTTTTAACACCTTTGCCCGAACGTTTAGAGGGTGCCACTTCATATGTCACATCGGAATGAATTTCCCCGAAGATCTTATACACAACACCATCCGATAACGTCAGGGAAAAACGCCTCGGGTGGACCCCTTTTACATTAATAAACATAAATTCTGCGGGCAATTATTTATGCCCCGAAGAAGATCAACCCGGAATATTTTATTTCAAGCGATTTCGTTTTTCCTTGGGATTTCAACAACCTGGATGACTTATTTGTCGATCATCACTATCATTCGTCCACGCTGCACTTCGTGTCCACACCTTACACGTATACCCGCAACCTATTTCCCCGACAATATCTTAGTCCTTTCCTTTTGTTAGCACCGGGATTGTAATCACTGGGGCGACTCAACTCTCTATGTGACATTTTCCTTAATAATCATTCTCATTGGTTCATCATGTACTCCTTTTCCAAATCATCCCGGAGGTCATCACCATGATGATTTCTTGAAGCGTTTCTTTAGTTTGTTCTGGGATCTCCTACCCAAGGTGACATGGTAAGCCACATCAATTGATGAGTCACCCATTTCCCCAATTAAACTATGCCAAGTATCACTTAATACAGGTCATCATATCTGTTCAACTAGTTGGTAAAGCGCACCCAAACATTTATTTTTGTCTTTTCTTCCTTTCGAGTTTTTAATCACTGCATCCGTAGGATTAACGAATTAATGAACACTATAACCTTGAATTATTGATGTTATCCCATGTTACACCATTTCTAGTCCCCATTTTTGTATTTACAATGAAACACCTCTATGAATTCTGTTTAGTCTGCTAATATGGGGAAAGCCAATAAGAAACAACCTGTTCAACATCCAACTAGGCCCATATAGGAGGAAAATGATGAAAAGAACCCATGCATATTCCTTTTATGTAGCACAATCTGCACCATGTATTCTGGCATTTCCTCATGGTACACAATGTGTAATTCCCTTGAAGATGAATTGGCTAATGAAGAGGAGTCAAAACCCATAGTCACAACCATAGGAAGCAATACAACTTCGAAAGCAACACTCCAAGACACTGCAAAATCTTGTTTACACAAAGTTGCCACTTGTCCAAGGCTTATTTTTACTAATATGGTTAACTAGGTGGTTGAACATGTGAGCATTGAGGAGAGAAAATTTGTTACCTCATGCAACATAGTGATTGGCTCCTTTAAACCAAAGGATATTCAGGGTATGTACAAGTACAAACCCCAACTTATATATGAAACTGAATTTGTTAAGGGTTTTGTCAAAGTGGTATGCAACAAAAATGAGAAACTAATCCCTAGTTTAATTAAGGATTGGTGGAGAAACCCTAACAAGCACAAGGAGGATTCATCTTGTAAATAATCTATAGACTCCCTAAGACCTCCTTTCAGCTAAATCGCCTCCATATTATATAGACTCTTTGCCTATTAGGATGTCTCACATTTCCCGCTGGACTGGGTCCCTATCATTCAAAGGGCTTCCAAAGGCTTCACTTTCAAATAGTATGAAATATTGTCTAATAATATTTCCCACCATGTTCTCTCATTTTTTACTAAGAAAACTATCACTCATAATCCATCCTTCTACATTTTGGCTTTCAAATGGATGCCATATTTCTATATGGACATTCTAGCAATGGACAAGAATTGTACACGTACCTATTCACATTTATCCCAGTAAATTTTGGGAAGAGAAATACCTCGACCACTTATATCAAATTTTCCATCTTGTTAGAATCCCATCTACCAAGTAATTTTCAATTCTAAAGCCTTGAGCATTTCTCAAGATGCCATGGGTTGTCTGTCAAGAATTTGGGATGGTTTTTAGAGGAATATTTTACTTATATCAGAGTTTGGGGAAGTTACGGTTTTCCACATGTTCTTCCACTATATATCCCAGATAAACTCTTGAGTAAACCTGTTGCCTATCAAACAGTGGGAATATGGGTAGCCCTTGACCTTAAAAAAGATTCAAAGAAAACCTAGCCAAAGTTTCCTTTGAAGATTGACATTTACATGTCATAATTTTGGCCATGCCCTGTTGTCTAGGTAAATCCTATTTGCGGACAGAGATGATCCTTCTAGCCCAACGAGTGGGTCTAGCAACCTAAATGAAAATCTACCAGACACTTTCCTAAGTTGCAATTGAAAAGAGAGGCGAAGAAGATGGTCTACCTCGTTTTGATGCTATCTTGATCTCCTTTATTGAAGACCTTGAATCACTTGCGTCACGGGCTCGTTCTTATTGTTCTCAGCGTTTATGCACCTACACAAGAGATCAAGACACAACAAATCATGCAAATACAAATAGCATATTCAAAAGCAACCTACTTAATTGATCAAGGAATGTTAAGATAGATGATACATGAACATACACATCAATGGAAAATGAACCAACAGTTGTATATTAATAGAAAATAAGGGGAAGCATACAACCAAGCCTTGATGTTGATAGGCTCTCCTTAAATGAATATCCAAGTCCAAGCTAAGCTCTCCAAGCACTCCTTCTCCAAGCCAAATGAGTATCATATAGGCACAATCTTAGCATAAGGGTGCAAATAGACATAGACCAACCATTTGGGAATGGGAGAGGATGAATATATAGGCTGGGAAAGGGAGTTAGGATCTCTCCAAAGATAGGAGTAGGCCCTCATCTCAAGGAGGTAGCTCATAGGGATAAGACCAAGAGGCCAAGTTGGGAGAATTCGACCTCATCTACGCTGAACAACCTCCAGCTCATCGCTCTGGAAGCTTCTAGATCACGAAGCTTCTCATCCTCTTTGGAAAAATTTCCTTTTTGGGATCATTGTGGGTATACAAGTGAACAAAGTGATGCCATCATAGGTCAAGTATAGTGCAACAGGCGATCATCATTGTTTTTAGTCTCATAAGGGCGATGATTCTCAAATTAGGGTTTTAGAGCTATTTCCTTCAGGTGAAGCTCAAGGCATTTTCCAATTAATGTCTTAAGAAGAATCTAAACTACATATATGAATGAGTACACTGCATCATGGTCATGTTTTGGGAACTTTAGGGTATGTCACAGGGAAGTGTAGGAGGTGTGACAAAACACTGTGTAACAGATGCTCCCTACAGCATGAAGGTAGAACACAGAGCGATGACTGAGATTCTTTACGAGATTTTGCAAGGAAGACGACAAACATTGCAGGAGACCTACAAATCAAGGATGCATATACATATACATATCTAATATAAAACATGAATCCACGGTATGGACGCAACCATCCAGATAATAAGGACTATATGAAAAGATCCATGGCATAGGCACAACCATCCAAATGAGAAGGATCAGTTGTAAATCTAAGATCCGAGGTATGGACGCAACCATCCGATATAGAAGGATCATCATAAATGTAAAGTCCCACAGTATGGTCACAACCATCTGTATAACAAAAAAATGTGTACAATCATGAATACTACATAACTCCACGCAATCTGAGTCATATTAGACAAGACTCAGGGTCTTGCGCTCCACCCCGAACCAATCAAAGTACGAATTCTAACATGTGAATGAATGTTTCAAAGTCGAACATGCTAGAAAACCACCTGATTACCGGCCAATGATGTGGACCATTAACATGCACGAGAGAAACCACCAATAATGACAATGGCTCTCAAGGTACGACAATACAACCCGTGAATGTGATAATGAAGCTGAAGTTGAACACTCGTTGAATCATCCAACTGAAGGCCAATGATGAAAGCCTGTTGTTGGATGCGAAGGACTTGCCATTAAGGCATGCAAACTCTAAGGCACTGAAGGGGAGTTTCTAAGTCATCTCCTTGGATAATGAGCTGAAGTCGACAGGAAGCAACCCGTCGAAAAAGGGAAATGATGAATCCCTATCATCGACATGAAACAAGGAATAAAGTGGAATGAAATGAATGAGATCCAAGACCGTAACGATGGGTCAGACAATGTATAGGTAAATAACTGTAGATAAGACTTCTCTTGAACACTGGCGGCATGACTCTGGAGTGTGGTAGCATTTGACTCAACATAGGACTAAAGGTCATGATGAAAAAATGGAATAGTCAAATGAGAGGCAAAAATGGATCACCAAACCCGAGAGGACAAGTGATTGAGTGAGGATATACCAAACCCGACACGAAAGCAGAAGAGTGTCATGTTTAAGAGCGATATGCTGCCTATACAAATGACATTTCATTTTCATTTCCCTCCCACTATTTCTAGTGAATACCCCAATTATTTTTATCACAAGTTTGAAGGGGATAGCATATGCTTGTCATGTAACTTCATTCTTCAAATGAATCCATCCTAGTAAGTTTTACGAGTCCTATGAATGAGAGACTCAATCTCATAATGGTGACGAGTCTTTCGTCGTAAAATTTTAATGAGCCGATGTAAGAATAACTTGGTGTCTTTTTCACATTTCGAGAGTTTGAAAAAGAGACGAAAAAGAAAACTCCATCATGTCCCTTTTCGTAAGTTGTCCCTCAAACCCGAAAATGTAAAAAATAATATTTGAGAGAACCTCTTGACCATATCGACCAAGGTGTACCTTTTTCGTAAATAGTCAATCTCAGCCCAAAAAATGGGAAAATACATACTGGGACGACGTCAATTCATTTAATTTAACGAGTTCGAAATGACAAGTACTTGACGATATTTTTAGTTTTCAAGAGTCAGAAAAGAGCTTAAAGATGACTCCAGGGGGGTTCCTTTTTCGTTTATTTTTAACGAGTCTAAAAAAGTGATAAAACAAAAACTCATTTGAATAAGTCAATAATAATCACATGTTCACCAGAAAGTACCTGTAACTGCAAAAGGAAATTCACCCATCACTGATATAAAGAAATAATAATAAAATATTGACAAAAATGAACTAGAAAATTATAAATAGGCCATAAGTAAAAAGATTTTTGCCATTTCACCAAAGTAAGTTTTGAGAGTGCATTTGTGCCCTATTTTGTTCGATTTTCAAATGACTAGTGAGGGAGATCCAGTGCATCATTCCTTGAATCGTTTGCATGTAATCTTGCATTTCATTGTATTTTGATGCTTTTTCATTCAGTTTTTTCCTGTTAGTAGGAGGATTTTCGTTTTTAAATCACGTAGGTGATCATTGCAGGTTTCCTTATCGGACTTGTGATGATTGCTCCCGAGCCTAAAGGCCCTCACGATGAAATCACTATGTTAATAAAAACAGGCGCGATGGTTCTCAAGGGGAATTTTTTGAAGAAAAAACCCTCTTTAAAGCAAAAATTCTCAAGTTTGATCCATGAAAAAGCTTCTAATTTGTGTTTAATGATGTTTTGTAGGAGATCATGGTTCTAGAATGGAAAGAAAGAGGCCATGAGGCTGAAGACCACCAGGTAGCCCAGGATCCAGAATGTATCAATGCTTTGAGAAATTGTAGGTTGCTGAAGTTCTTCAGGACCACAGGATTGAGAGATCAGATGAAGATGCTGCTGTATTTGATCAGCTTGTGGGATGTTGATTGGGAGATCCTCATAATTAAAGACCAAGAGCTAGTGTTGGAGGAATCATATATTTATTTCATCACTAGATTGTCTAGGAGGGGAGAGAGTCCAACTCTTTGGATCTAGTCCAGGAGGTGAAAGTAATAGCAATCTAGTCAGGAGACATTGCCCAGGTTCAAAGATGACCATGGGTGGGAAAGTGAAAACAACAACAGTCACTAACCTTCCCCTGAGAACTATCTTGTTCACCACAACTCGCGTATCTGGCACGCAAGCTCTCCATTAAGCCTCCTAGTCCCAATTCCGACATGCAGTAGATTGCCTGACTCCCATAGTCTTCAACTGATGTGGAGGACTACTGGATAATATGGAGACAAAACTAACCAAAGGTAAATGAGGGAACCTAAAACAATTTAGTTTTGGTTCAATACCAATTACTTTCTTCCTAGAGTGCGTGCCCTTGTTCTGGAACCAGTTTACAGAGGTACCAGATCTTGCCACCCTGGATTCGAGGCTAGTGCAGTGGAGTCATCTTATGCCTTGAGGAGGAGTGGGCCAATAGATGCATTTCCCTCCACAGTTTTTCAATTTGCTATGTTGCAAACTACTCATTGTGGATGATTATGCTTATGCTAGCATGAATTTCAGATGGGATCCGGATCTACCTCTGCCATCGGGAGAACAATGGATTGACGCATGTAAAAATTGTTTTTGGATTTTTTCAAGTTTTATGAATTTTTTCTAAAAGTGTAACTGAGATTTAACTTGTGATAAATGTGTAGATGTTGGACTGGAAAGATCGCCTGACATGTCGCCAATAGCACAACGAGCAACCCATCAGATAGTAGGCGCTAATTATGAGGAAGGGGCAGACCCCTTGGTATAGATGGAACACAAACTAGACGTGATTACCCGGGGGATACTAGAGTATGCTACCATAGATAAGGTGCCACTGCGATTGTAGAGGCACACTATACGAGTATTAGCAAGACTGCGTTAGCTGCTAGGCCGAGTGATCAGAGTAGTCTCATGCTACCATGAGAATCATGTGGGATGATAGCCTTTCTAGTTAATTTTACACATTTTGTAGGCTCGGAAAGCCAAGTGTCTCAGAACACTTTATTTTTTGAGATTTTGATGTAAACACTTTGAGAGACACGATATATATATATATATATATATATATATATATATATATATATATATATATATATATATATATGTTTTATTTTCTACTTATGTGTCCATGTATCATGATGATGTGATTGGTTTTATAAATTATGCAAATGCGTATCAAGAACATAGTTTGCGAGTGAATCTGTTAATGTATTCAAATTGCATGGAATATGTTGATATGTGATAAAATAAAAATTTCTTTCCAATAATCGAACACGTCAGTACATGCGCAATATCTGTGTATTTATTACCGAATAATGATTGTTTAACTCTAACACAACAAGTTGTGAATCTAACTTGACAACTAAATATCTAATGCCAAGAGCAAATGCTTCTGACAATAGTTCAATGACTGCACTGTATTCAACAATATTGTTAGTTGTTCGACTGAAGCATATACCTTGTAAGTCAATCAACTCGCCATCAGGGGCAAAGAGTTCCTAAGCTGCAAAAGAAAAATTCCGTGTGCTACTCCAAGCACCATCAACAAAACCTAGATAATGACTTGATGACATCTACAAACTGAGTGGAACACAAGGTAAGCAGGAAAAAGCATGTCTGCAAAGCAAACAAACACACCAAAAATAAAAAAGCGCACACTAATGAATTCACACACTAATGTACAAAAAGTCATTACATGTAGAAATTTGAATAATATAACACTTATTAACAATGATTATCCTGATTATACACTATTTTCGGAATGCATGCATAATACATAACCTCCTCTACCATTGATAATCAATTTGCAGAATTAAAAAAACAATCGCATGCGCACATTGAAACATCAATCACACATATCAACACAGTATGCAATGGGGAAAGTATATAGCTGAAAACCCCCAACTATCTATATATTATAATGATAGAGAACATGTAACAATACATAGTACAATACTCCTCACAAGTACTCAGTACTATCTCCACATGCTACACACAAAATTAGCTCAGATCTGAACAAGTCACAGGTTCAAATCTCCTCCACTGTTTTGCCTGCCTCTACTGCGCAATCCAAGTTGAGAATAGATCAGATCCAAGTTCGAATTCCCTTGGATTGTACTGCGCAATCCTCATTAGCAATCTCAATCAATGATTGTGCAAATCTCATGCACAGCTATAGTCACAACTGATAATAGTCTCACCCTTTCACCCACCTCTAACACTTGTCTCCGCTGAACTGTCCATGCACTGAGTTAACTGATGTATTCTTTAGTTGATTTACGAGTTAATAATTAGTGAATTAATTAATAATTAATTCTATTTGGCAGTTAGACTAAATACAACTAGTTCAACTAAGTCAAACTGAACACAACTCCATCAATTCCTCAATCAACTCCACCAAACTCAATCACTTGAGTTCTAACTGAAGTCCATCATGCAATAGCTCAACTAACCCATAGGAAAAGCGTATTTCCTTCTGGCAGTTGCATGTGCCACATCCGTAGCTCGAACTGAAGTGCTGCAAGAGGATAAGATAATGTTTATAGTCCAAATATTATTAAGAGCTAATAATATTCGGCTGTTCTATTTTTTGACTGGCAGTCTAAAAATAGACTCCGCCCATATGTCTAAAAATAGAGGTCCATCTATTTTTACCAACGTGACCAATAATCCATAAATAGCATCCTGCAACTCATAGAACATGATCCATATGTCTAAAAATAGACTTTGCGCCAAAAATAGCCTGCGGGCCCACTTAATGAAGGCGACTTCTTTTCACTAAGCTCCATCATCTTGTTGCATTTTCAACATTACACAAATTTCATGCATAATACTTTTTCAAATACAACCCATTGCGGGGCTGTGACAATGCATTTCCTTCATAATCAACTAGCTCATAGGTGCCTTTTTGCAAGACATGTTTGATAATATATGGCCCATGCCACATAGGTTCGAAATTTCGAGCGCCTTATTGTTAGCCTAATCATAAAGGAGGACCAGGTCGCCTTCACAAAAAGTGCGAGGAGAAATGGTTTGATCAAAATGAGCTTTGACATGTTTCTTTTGGGCTTCGATTACCATTGCAGCAATGTGACAGGTCTCGTCAAGCCTCTCAAGGTAGAGTAACCGCTCCTCTTTAGGCGAGGTATTAGGAAGAAGTTCGACAACTAATTTGAGCGAAGGGATTTTGCATTCAATTGGGAGAGTTTCCTCTAGGCCATAAACCAGCTAGAATGGAGTGAGTCTCGTGGCCATCTTAGCGGAAGTTCTATAAGCCCAGAGAGCTGAGAATAACATCAGATGCCTGTCTTTTTTGTGCTTCCCAATGGTGTGTTGAAGCATAGTAATTAGAACTTTATTAACTACTTCGACTTGGCCATTGGCTTGTGGATAGTAAGGAGTTGAGCTATCATGACGAATGCCCAACTGAGTAGTCAACTCTGCCATCATGTACTGACGAAAATGTGACCCATTGTCAGTTACAATGGCTTGAGGAATGCCAAAACAAGCTATGGCGTGGTTGAAGAGGAACTGAGTAACAATGATACCGTCAATGTTATATGTGGGCATCGCTTCGGCCCATTAGTGAAGTAGTCAACGACGACGATAATATCACCATGCCCCTCGGCCGAGTGAAGGTTACATGTCATGAATTCTATGCCTCATTTAGCGAATGGGGCAATGATAACTACTGGGTGTAAGGGTGATGGAAGGGCACGCTAATTGCGGTTAAAAATGTGACATTCATGGCATTTTTGAATAGCCATAATACAATCCTTAAAGATGGAAGGCTAGAAATAACCAGTGTGGAGAATTTTTTGAGCAGTGGCATAGCCTGACATATGAAACCACATGCCCTGGAGTGGCTATCATTCAATACCCATTCAGCCTCGTCAAGCGTGAGACATCTGCGAAGAACGAAGTCAACACCAACTCAGTACAATGTATCACCAAGAATCCAACAGGGTTGGGGTTGATGCCGGATGTGGCATTAGTCGGATCGAGACAACTCAGATCAGAAGGTTTGGATCTGAAGATAAACCATAATATCTCCATACCATCAGTCAAGAGTGCTGATGAGAAACATAGTTTCATTAGGAATTTGCTTAGGGAAATCAGTAGAAGTGTTTGCAGACGGAAGGGCACATATCAACTCAGAAAAAAAAAAGTGATTTATTTGATTTGGTGGCAGTAAATTCCAAATCAGCAGGATAACAATCCATTTGGATTATTTTCCCCTAGTAATGTTGATGAGTGGTTGTCATTGATGTCAAACCAAGCAACACTAGGGGCTACCCTGATCTTGCATGGGAATTTTGACTTGACAACGTACTCTATTCTAAGTCAAGGATCTTCTAGATTGATTGTACTCATCGATATGTTTCCGTTGATATATGGGATACCAAGTAATTATTCACGATTTGAGAGATATTCATGTTTGAAGTAAGTAACCCCAGTTAGTGGGCTAAAACCCCATGGGGTTGTGGCATGGAACTCATAATTGGTTTTGGTAATTGAATAGTCAATAATTAATAATGTTTTTTTCTCCTAAAATTCCTCCAAATTTCACTTGTTGAGGACCCTCTCAACTCAAGACATTCATATAAATAATGACCCTAATATCCTCTTGTAGTAGGGATTTTGTGGATTCAAGTAGGTCATCATGGAATTTTCGCTATAAATTTTTTTCTGCAAAGCATCAGAAACTGAAATTAAAACCTATTTGAGTTGAAATCTTAATGAACTGTGTGACCTAATTTCAGATCTTGTTTCACTATATTTTCGAAGATATGATCTGAGGAAGTTAGGGTTTTTGAAGGCTCCCACATTCCATATCAAAAAGGTGACACTGGGAAAATCGTCAAAACATTCGCTCTGAGCATTGGATTCAAATTTTGTAAATAGTCACAGAAAGCGGATGGACTGTATTTTGTTGAGTAGTGTTTTTAGGGCCGAATGTCACAAAAGTGACACGTGGAAATTCGTACAAGTTCGCTCTACTGAACCAATGTATAATCATGTCATTGTGGGCGATTGGGCATAACTCTTTCTTGAAGAATCCAATCTTGCTCAGACCTATGGGGTTGGAAAGAGGACTCAGAGGGCTACCACAACCCAAAATTTCAAACCCTAGAGATCCAAAATTACATAGATATAACAGATTCAATATCAAGCTCCTAGAAGGCAAGAAAAAACATGCATTCAAGGATCACTGCAGTAAGGACCACACATCAACAGTCAAGGGTAAGTATCCTACAACAAGGTATGTATGATTAGTGTTTACATTTGAAATATGAGTATCATCTCTAACATATGTTTTTTAAGGACAACATAAGTACATACATGGTCTCGGTTATATCTCTATGTCTCTATATGTCAGAGTTAGTTTTGATACCACATTTCGAATGTCCTATTCTTGATACTACACATTTGATGCTGCATATCTATATGATGTTGTAAGTTCATGTTACTTGTCTTATCATAGTTTATAGAATGGTATCCGTTGTTGTACTTAGAACTTGGTCCATCACAAGTCTAGGGTCTGTCATTAGTTTTTATTGTATATATCTTTAGGTTAGTTTTGGATATAGTCTTGCATAGAGTCCAAGCCTATATCAAGAGTGGGAGTCTTTGTCTGCTGCCGCAACACGTCAACAACAAAAGTGACAAGCACACTTCAGGTACTTATTGTAATTTTAATTTGCATTTATTAATTATTATGCACTTACATGTGGTTTGTAGGCAGAGGTAAGTTAAAGGGTATTTTGTTTTGTTTTGGGATTGGTTTCATCGGGAAAATTTTTGAATACAAGTAGAAGAAGATTCAAGTAAAAATTCAAGCAAGAATTCAAGAGCAGAAGTATCAAATCAAAGGAAGCATTGAACCGAGACATCCTTTGAATACATGACAACCATCAGTATATTGTGAAGAAGTGTCAAGGCCAAGAGTCATCATTGTAAAATTGTAAAAGAGTTATCTGTAAAAGTGTCATCATTGGAAGAGTCATTATTGTAAAAGAATCAATCTACCTAGAGTCGAATAGGAATTATTGGGAGGTATAAGAGTCTCTGTTGGAATGATGTCATGGTTGGGTTGCAGGTCATAGTGTGATTGGGTGTTCGGTCAAAATCATTGTATCGTGGATCGTTGTCCCTGGTACGAGAATCCACACTCTTGTCGCATTTCAGTCATTATAGGGTGGAAGGGAGGTGCTAGCCTGGTGCATGAAGTCGCCTACAGGTTGGAGCCTATGAACACTTTAGGGTGGTAGGTTGGTCTAGGATGTTGGGGCATCCATTTAGTTGACTGCTGAAGAAGCCAGGGTGTTGGGGCGTCCTTCCAGTGGGAGCTAGAGAAGAATGCTTTTCTAGAATTCTAGGAAGTTGTTGCTTTCATGTTAGTTGGGGCTGAAGATTAAAGAATTTATTAGAAAAGCGTTCGGTGGTTTTTGAACTGGAGGGGGTTTTCCACCTAAAATTCTTGTGTCTACTGTGTTTTTTTATTTACTATTATTACTGCAGAAAAATTAATAATAATTGGAGATTAACTAATTCTCTGAAAAGATTTAAAAGTGCTAATTGCTAAGGAATACTGATTCACCCCCCCTCTCAGTATTTCCAACAAGTAATTGACGAGTCAATATATAGGTCATGGGGTTACAAATGGAAATCACTGTGGTTTTCTGTAAAAGGATATAATGATGAAATTTTTGGACAACATGGACTACTTCCAAGGCAAGTTTCTCGTCATGGGCATATCAAGACTCAGTGTCAAGAAGATTTTGGCTTAAATAATAAACCATGTGTTTGTTGCCACCGTCATCATCCTGAACTAATACCATAGCAATGGTACTATCATTTGCAACCAAATATAGGAAATAATCACGTCGATAATGAAGGGGATGCAATAAAGGAGCACTGATAAGCGTGTCTTTCAAAGTAACTGTTAGAAAATTATATATTACAAAGTAGTGGAACACATAAAATATATTGCAGAAATATAAACACAGAAAATGCATAAAACAAAATAGACATAGATATATGTGGTTCACCCAATTTGGGCTACGCCCACAGAGAAATAGAGAGTCCTTCCTTTTATATTATCCAACAAAATGAAGAGATACAACCTACAACAGATCCACTGTAATTCACTCTTCGCTCTCACACAATCTCCTCTCTCTTTCTCACTCAGAATACAGATCTACATAGACGCAATACAATTCCCTCATATATAGCAAGGGGTTGCCTTCTAGGGCAAAAAACCGTAAATTAAACATAACTTCTACCATCATATCTCCCCCTGATGAATGACCCAGATTGACTACAAAATTACAATATTTTACAAGGCAATTTTACATCTATTTTTAGCTTCGAGGGTGCTACCCCAAATCCCCTGCCACGGGGGGGGGCTCCAAATAATCACCGTCACCCCCCCCTGGACCCCCCTGGTGGCATACGTTTTACGGGTAGAATTGCCACCACATTACGAAATGGGGTCCAATATAGTGATACCTATGAATAAAGAAGATAATCTAGCTCCACACCCAACGATATCGAAGGATTTCTTGGCAACTTCAGCCCAAGTGAAAGGGATCCCCTTTTTAAGCAAGCAAGGAAAACCCTTGGTGAGTTCAACGTATTAGATAGAGGAGGAATGACCTGTTGAGGAGTTTTTTGAACCCAACGTTTCGGACTGCCAAGTGAGTCCATCATCAGGGGATGCGCAATAGATAATCTTCAATGTTAATGGTGTATCCAAGAGCTAAGATTAGGGTGTATATATATAGGTTATTAAGGAGAGAAGTGAGAAATTGGGTCGGCCAATGTATTTTATTTATTTATTTATATAATTTTATTTTATTTTATTTTTTATTTTATTTATTTTTTATTCTTATAAATTAATAAGTTAGAAAAGAGGATTGATTAATTAATTTAATAAAAGGATAGATAGGTTAATTTAATTAGTTTTATATTTTATAGGTTTAATTATTATATTTATTAAATTATTTATATATTAATTATTTTGTTTAAAATAATTAATTATTTAATTATTTATTATTTATTAAATTAATATTGCTTTTAATTAATTAAAATCAATAAAAATTAATTAATTAAAAACAATAATACTTGGGGGGAAAGTTATTATGATTGAAATATTATTGATTTTAATTAATTAAAATTAATAAAAATTAATTTATTAAAATCAATAATCATAAGGGTTAATATGAGGGGGATTATTATTTTTATTCAAAGAGATTGACTGAAAGGGTTAAGGGGGGTTGGGGGGATTATTGTTTTTTTATTATTTCAAGAAGAGGTTTCCAGGTGTTACTCAGTTTTAAACCATCGTCACGGTTAAAGTTGTTTTTCCTTTTTTCTATTTCAATGGCTTCTTTAATTTTCCTTTTTAGATGGTGTTCTTCTTTTCTGACGAGCTTGGCTTCTTCCATGCAGATGTAGTGAGAGGAAGAGTGAACATGTTCTGCTAACGCTGATTTAGAAATTCTTTCTCTTCTTAGGTCAGCAGTGTGTTCTTTAATCCTCACTTTAAGAGATCTACCTGTTTCACCTATGTATTCCTTGCCACATGAGCAAGGAATCACATAAACGCCTTTCTGAAGGTTCGGGTTTATGGGATCTTTAACAGAGTTGAATAATTTTCCGATGGTGCTAGCTGGGGTGAATGCTACATTAATGTTATGTTTATTAAGAACTTTAGTAATTTTATCTGTGGTACCTTTTATGTACGGAAGGGAGATCATAGGAGTTGATAAATTATGAACATTATTATTATTGTTGTTTTTCTTTAGGGATTGATGCATGGCTTTCTTGATGGTATTTCTGTTATAGCCATTTAGCTCAAACACTTTGTGAAGATGGTTGAGTTCATCGTTTAAATGGTCAGGATCTGATATTCTAACAGCCCTAGTGGTTAGGGTTTTGATGATGCCAATTTTCTGTTTAGGGTGGTGATGGGAATTGGCATGAAGATATCTTTCAGTATGAGTTTTCTTTCTATAGACTTGGAAACTAAGAGACCCTTCTCTTTTAGTTAGAAGGATATCAAGGAAGGGGAGCTGGTTGTTGTTTTCAATTTCAATGGTGAATTTTATATGATCAGAGAGGCTATTTAAGTGATTGAGGAATAGGTCAAGTTTCTCTTTTCCATGACTCCATTTAGCGAATATGTCATCTACAAACCTTTTCCATTCATCAGGGGTGTATGGAAATGATTTGAGAGCCTTCTGTTCAAAGTGCTCCATAAAGATGTTGGCAATTATGGGGGATAGAGGAGAACCCATAGCCACTCCATGAGTTTGTTCATAAATTATACCTTTGAAACTGAAGTATGAAGATTTCAAGCAAAGTTCCAAAAGATCCACAGTTTCTTTGTCAGTGAGGTTTCTCATAATCTCAATGGCTTCATCAATCAGAATCATGGTATAAAGGGAAACAATGTCAAAGCTCACCATCAGATCTTCATCTTTCATTTCTATGTTGTTTATCCATTGGCCGACCCAATTTCTCACTTCTCTCCTTAATAACCTATATATATACACCCTAATCTTAGCTCTTGGATACACCATTAACATTGAATATTATCTATTGCGCATCCCCTGATGATGGACTCACTTGGTAGTCTGAAACGTTGGGTTCAAAAAACTCCTCAACAGGTCATTCCTCCTCTATCTAAAACGATCTTCACCTGTATGGATTCTCTATTTAACGAGTTCAACGTAGTTAGGAATGGATTAATGAAGAAAGTTAGCCTTTCCTTGTAGGGTTTGCAATTGAAGCAATGAGGTGGGGGGGGGGGGTAAGTTGACAATAGCCTCAACTTTTAAAGGATCGATTCAGATACCTTCGCGGGACACCACAAAACCCAAGAGTCATCCAGATTCAAGAAAAAAACATTCTTATGCAGATTAAGGCAGATATTATAGTGTCGACATTGTAAAAAGATGGATCTTAAATGGTATGGATGGTCATGACGCTGAGTAGAATGGGTTGGTAAGTCGTCAAGATAAGGTTGAAGAATGTGATGAATATCATGAAACGCATAAGACATTGCTCTCTGGAAGGTAGCACCAACAATTTTTAAACCGAAAGGAAGCTTCTATAGACAAAAGTGCCCCATGGACAGATAAAGGTTGTCTTATGTTGATTAGCGGGTGAGGTGTTGATCTGGTTGTAACCAAAAAAACCATCCATAAATGAGAAAATCTCACTCCCAACATACTCATCAATGATCTAATTGATAAATTGAGTGGGATAGTTATCTTTTGGACATGCGCAATTGATGTTGCGGTAATCAACACAGATGCAGATTGTGCCCTACTTTTTGGAAACAGGGACAACATTAGACTGTTAGGTCCCTATAATAATAGTGATTCCCCCATTACTATTGTATTTGTATCCCTTATTAATATTGTTGTACCCCTATTGTCCCCATATTGTTATTACTATGCCCCATAGAATCCCTCTATTGTTATTTTTGTGCCTTTATATTATTATTGTTAGGTCGGCTTGGTTATATTGTGACCCCTTAGACTCCTATATATAGAAAGGAGGTTTTGTCATTTGCATCATCCAAGAATTTTTCATTTGTGTAATGTAAAGGAGGTTGCCCCCTCGAAGAGGCCGAATTCTAAGGCGTTGATATATCTTTTCTATCATTTTGTGAGCTGGTTTCATAACATTTGGTATCAAAGTCTTGGATTCTAGGGTTTCGCTGCTCCAAACAAGTCATCATGGCATTTTTGCTATAAATATTTTTTTGCGACGTTTCAGATGCTAAAATAAAAAACATTTGGACCGAAATCGTTCTAAACCTCGGGTCCAAATTTCAAAGTTTTTCGCACTATATTTGCAGAGATATGATCTGAGGAAGTTGGATTTTTTGCAGACTCCCGAATTACATTCCAAACAGGTGACCCGGGGAAAATCTTCATAACTTTTTTTTTGAGCATCAGATTAAAATTTCGTAAGAAGTTACAGAAATAGGACAGATTGTAGTTTCTTGTGTATATTTTTTAGATCCAAAGGTCAAAACAGTGACACATGGCACTTCATACAAGTTCGCTCTTCTGAAAAGGTATATAATCAAGTCATCTTGGGAGATTGTGCATAACTCTTTCTTGGAGAATCTAAATTTGATTAGACTGGTGGCATTGGAAAGAGGATGTAGAGAGTTACCACATGTAATAGTTTTAGAACTGGATGATCTAAAATTACAAAGACACATCTGATTCAATATCGAGATCCTACAAAGTGAAAAAGGTGTGTAGCTTTTTTTTTAATTTTTGCATAAGCTTGGTTTGAAAAATTAGTTTGAAGGAATTCAAAGGGAATAGTAAAGAATTATTATCGATAATTGATGCCTGAGGAAAGAAAATGCAAACACCTAGTAGACAACCTAAAAGCTCTAGCATGACTCATGAAGAAGAGGAAGAAATGCAACATGATATATCAAAATTACGAGACCAAGTGCAACAAATGTCACTCGCACAAAAAGTAACAAAATCTGAGATGGATGGTTTAAAGAAAGATGTAGAAGCTAAGATGAATGACATGGAATCTAACATGGATGATTTAATTATATATTTGAAGACAGATTTGAAGACAAGCATGGAAGATTTGAAGAGAGATTTGACAAAGTTTCTATAAGAAATGCTTACTAATGGTGAAAGGGTAGTAAAGGAAACTCATGACGAGAACAAAATAAATGTTAATCATGATTTCATAGACTTTAACGTTGGATCGAAGAACTGCCATATTCCAAAAATCGATATGAGGAAGTTTGATGGCAAGGATCCCGCAACATGGATACTACAGATGGAGCAATTTTTCGATCTCCATAATGTGCAAAACACACAAAAGGTATGTATTGCAACTTTATATTTGGAACCAAATCAGTTTGTATGGTATCGATGGCTTTTCTCTCATAAACAAATTGTCACTTAGGCAATTTTTACGGAAGAAATGAGAGCACATTATGAGGATACAAAAAGCAACACCTTTTTTAGCCAATTGATAAGTCTCAAACAAAAGGGTTTAATGATGGAGCACATTGAGGACTTCCAAAAATTGAACATAAGGGTAAAATATATTCTAGAGGAGCATAGGATTGATGTGTTCATAGGGAATTTAAAGGATAATATCCAACATGAGGTTCGCCTTTGGGAACTTGATCCATTGGAGAAGGCATTCAGGTTAGCAAGAAAAATGGAAAGCAAAATTATGGCAACCAGGAGGCCTACCACTCACAACTATAAAGATGGAAGTGTTGTTACCTCTAGCCTTCCACAACCTATAAGGTTGACACCACAAAAATTGGAAGAAAAAAGAGCAAAAGGGCTTTGTCACAGTTGTGATAGAAAATACACTAAAGGTCGTAAGTGTACTGAGAAGAAATTATTCTACATAGATTGTGAAGAGGAGGAAGAAAAGGAACAAGAAATGTCAAAAGAAGAGGATATACTCCAGGAACAAACCCTAGATAAAGAAGTAATGAATCCGACCTTATCTTGTAATGCATTGGTTGGAATTACCACTCCTCAAACTACCAAGATAGAAGGACATATCAAGAAGAAAAAGGTAATAGTGTCGATTGATTCGGGAAGTGCCCACAATTTTATTCATTGTAAGATAGCAAAAGAATTGAATTGCTTCCTATATCCAGCACCAGAGTGTCAAGTGATTTTTGCAAGTGGAGGAACCATAAATTTCTCTGGAAAGTGCCATAATATCAAGCTATCCATGGGAGAATATGTATTGAATAGCCCAATTCTTTCCATTCCAATGGGAGGTGTTGATGTTGTACTAGGAGTCCAATGGCTACAATCCTTGGGTACAATAGCTTTTAATTTTCAAGAACTTTTCATGAAATTTTCTGCGGAAGGAAAGAAAATTGAATTAAGGGGTATTTCAGGGAAATCAGGAAAGATAATTAGCTCTAACGGTATGACAAAGCTTCAGAAAAAGGAACAACGAGGTGTAATTGCACAATTATGCTCGCTAGATTTTTCCACATCGAAATCATCTATTTCTCCAGATCTCCAAAAAGTCTTGGATAATCATTCCAATGCATTTGAGAATCCCAAAGGTCTCCCACCTATTTGTGATCATGATCACGCTATTAATTTGATTCCAGGAAGTGTTCCTCCAAACATCAGGATGTATAGACATCCCTATGCCCAAAAGAGACAAATTGAACATATGGCTGCAGAAATGCTAGAGGCTGGTATTATTCAACCTAGTCAAAGTTCTTTCTCTGCTCTAGAAGTATTGGTGTACAAGAAGGATGGATCATGGCGCATGTGTCTGGATTATAGGGAGCTCAATAAGCTCACTATTAAAGATAAGTTTCCCATTCCTGTCATTGATGAATTATTGGATGAATTGCATGGATCAATTTACTTCACCAAGTTGGATCTTCGTTCAAGATATCATCAAATCAGAATGAAGACTGAAGACATTCTGAAAACAAACATTTAGAACTCATGAGGGTCATTATGAATTTTTGGTCATGCCTTTTGGCCTTACCAATGCACCTTCTACATTTCAAGGTTTGATGAATTCCATTTTCAAACCCTTCCTTAGAAAATTTGTGTTAGTATTTTTTGATGATATACTAATCTACAACAAGTCTTGGAAGGATCATGTTGAACATGTTGACAGGGTGCTACAACTATTGGAGGAGAAACAATTATATGCAAAAAGATCAAAATGTTTCTTTGGAGTACAAGAGGTGGAATATCTAGGTCATATTGTATCTCATGAAGGAGTTAAGGTAGACCCTAGCAAAATTGAAGCCATTAAGGAATGGAAAATCCCCACATCCATAAAGCATATGCGAGTATTTCTCGGGTTGACAGGGTATTATCGCAAGTTTGTTAAGAATTATGGGAGAATAGCAGCACCTCTAACATCATTATTGAATAAAGATGCATTTTCATGGACTCTAGAAGCAATAAAGGCCCTCGAACATCTTAAAGAGGCAATGTGCCAAGCACCAGTCTTAGCTACACCGGACTTACAAAAACCTTTATTGTGGAATGTGATGCTTCAGGAAATGGAATTGGTGCTGTTTTAATGCAAGATGAAATACCCTTTGCTTTTCAAAGTCGTCCAATCAAGGGAAAGTATTTACACAAAGCTATTTATGAGAAGGAAATGTTGGCAATACTACATGCACTTAAAAAATTGCGACCCTACCTAATGGGAAGACACTACAAGGTAAAAAAGGATCATGATAGCCTTAAATACTTCTTAGAATAAAGATTATCCTCTGAAGAGCAACAAAAATGGGTCACAAAGACGTTGGGTTATGACTTTGAAATCATCTACAAAAAAGGGAAGCAAAATGTTGTGGCAGATGCACTCTTAAGAAAGGATGCGGATGTGGAAGCATTGTTGTGTGCCATTTCTATCATCCAACTAGATTGGATAAATGAAGCAAGGGAGAAATGGAAGAATGATGAAGAAGTGTGGGCACTTATTCGAAAGTTACAACGAGATTCCAGTACATCTGATACATTTAGCTGGAAAAATGATTTGTTATGGTACAAAGATTGCTTATACCTCTGTAAGAATTCCCAACTCAAACAAAAGATTCTTATGGAATTGCGCTCTTCTCCCTTGGGAGGGCACTCAGGATTTTTAAAAACTTACCATAGGGTTAAGAAGGAATTTTTTGGGATGGCCTTAAATCAGATATTCAAAAGTTTGTGGTGGAATTTTTGGTTTGCCAACAAAATAAAGTTGAAACAATTAAGACCCCAGGTCTATTACAACCTTTATCCATTCCAAGCCAACGTTGGGAGGAGGTTTCAATGGATTTTATCACAGGTTTACCCAAGTCTGAGGGAAAGAGTGTCATCATGGTGGTAGTTGATAGAATTACCAAGTATGCACACTTTTGTGCATTATCACATCCATTTAAAGCTAGTACAGTTTTTACTGCATTTATGGAAACAATTCAAAAGCTACATGGAAACCCAAATATTATTGTAATTGACAGAGATCCAATTTTCACTAGAAATCTTTAGACAAAATTATTTTCTTGCCTTGGTACTTAGTTAGCTTCAATCGCTCATCTTATCATCCTCAATCTGATGGGCAAACTGAGATAGTAAACAAATGTTTGGAAGGATATCTTCTTTGCTTTGTATATGATAAATAGACACAATGGGTCAAATGGTTGCCTCTGGCTGAATGGTGGTATAACACTTCCTTCCATACTACAACAAAAACGACCCCATTTATGGAACTTTATGGATATCAACCACCATCCATCGCATCATATTTAAGAGAAAATTTGAAGGTTCAAGCAGTGGAACATCACATCGAGCATCAACAACAAGTTCTCCAACTCTTAAAGGATAACCTCATGTTGGCGCGGAATAGAATGAAACAACAAGCATATCAACATCGCAGTGAAAGAAGTTTTGATGTAGGTGACTGGGTATTCCTACGGTGACAACCATATAAACAAATGTCCCTCAAGCAAGCTAAGAAATATAATAAATTATCACCAAAGTATTAGGGTCCGTACAAGGTGTTGCAAAATATTGGTACTATGGCATACAAATTGGAGCTTCTTGCAGCTTCTCAAGTGCATGCAGTTTTCCATGTTTCATGTTTAAAGAAGGTTATAGGTGACAAGCTCCCAGTTCAGACAATATTGCTAGAACTTGATGAGGAAGGAAAAATTATATTGGAACCGGAAGCAGTCACAGAAACAAGAACTCGACAGCTACGAAATCGATCAATTTCAGAGTATCTCATCAAGTGGAAGAACTTACCTGCTGAAGATTCCACATGGGAGGGTGAGAATTTTATAGAGAAGCATCCATAACTACTCAAGCATGAGATGTTGATCTGGTTGTAACCAGAAAAGCCATCCATAAATGAGAAAATCTCACTCCCAACACAATCGTCAATGATCTGATTGATAAATGGAGTGGGATAGTTATCTTTTGGACATGCGCGATTGATGTCGCGGTAATCAACACAGACGTGGATTTTTCCCTACTTTTTGGAAATAGGGACAATATTAGACACCCAATCTGTCAACGGGATTGGATAAATAAACCCAACTTTTAACAGTTTCTCAAATTCTGCCTTAATAGCAACAACCTTCCGAGGATGGACGAGAAGAAGCCGCTGGCGAATAGGCTTTGCACCAGGATAGGTAGGTATTTCATGCACCACTATTGCTGGGTCAATATCAGGCATTTCCTCGTATGACCATGCGAAGATATCTCAAAATTCTTTGAAAATTTCAGTGTAAACCCTTATCTCATCGGGAGAAAAGGAAACCCTAATATGAACATTCTCAACACTTCCAAGTTTAAAGGAAACGTCAAGAGGCATGGTTGCAGTAATGTTTCCCCTATTACCCTCAGACAGGACTTCATGCACCAAAACAGGTGTTTGAAGTGGATGCATTGGGCAATGAGAAATGAACGCTTCAAGACACGAAGGTATCTCACCGAGGTTGGGAAGAAATGAAGAATGATGATGGATATCGTTCCAAGGAGTTTTGTCCAGAGACATAACATTAACAGTACTCTCATCTGTGGGGAATGTCTCATTCAAAGGATCCGCAGAATCCCATGAACCAAGCCAAGGAGATGGCACATAAGTATCCAGGTTCGTACTGAAAACAACATGGCTTTCTGAAGCAGCCATTGAAGCCAGGACAATTTCTTGATAATCTTGCTCCAATGGACTTAACAACATAGAATCACCAAATGAATCAATTTGATCTGGAGTAGGAATAATGCAAGGATCTGTGGAAACTGAGATCACATTGATCGAAGTGACATTCAGAGGTGGGAGAATAAAAGTTCCCATTACCTACCCCCACACTATCATAAGGAATTTTGGTATTTCCCACATATAGGACATTGCTGTTCGATGTACCAGAAGAGAAAAAAGACAGTTGGTTGACAGTGAAAATTTTTCCTTCATGAGGAAAATGAAACACCTAGAACAAAGAAGAAACCACACAAAACATAGCGTGGGTCCAACTTCACCTAAGAAGAAGGTTGTAATTGAGATTCACATCTACAACTTCCACTTCTAGCTCAACGGTCTTTCCTTCCAATGTGATCGGCAAGTTTGTGAGAATACCATATGGATAGGAGCCTCTACCATCAAAGGCCTCCAAAATGTTCGGGGACTGATTGAGAGGAGTAGAGCTGAAAAATGTCTATGCAGAACTGCTAATCCCACTAAGGTTGGTAGCTACCTTAGAAACAAACAAAGTAAAACTACTTTTGTTTTCCTTTATGAAAGATAGATGAGAGAAGAATAAAGGAGACCAACCTCTGTCTTGCACTTGGTTCCTTGCCCGATTCCTCTCTCTTCTGATAGTCCTTTGCTACTTGCTTTCTCGTATACCCAGCTTCACAGAGTACCTGCAGAATCAAAGCAGCAAAACACTATACGAGAACATAGATCTATTATCATAAACAATCTAGGATCAGATGTAAATTGACCATACAAATGCATAAAACATAAATCACACAAGAGTATGGAGGAAAACTTGAATAGCTTTATTGATAATCAAGAAAGAGCCAAGAGAGTTACAACCAGTTGTTCTGACCCAGCATCATCCTCCTAGCAAGTAAGCCCTTCTTCACCTCATGAAAAGCTTAGATCACCCAACACTATGATGTTGCCTCAAGAAACTAATAGCAATTCCTTACAAGATGCAAAATTCCAGCCTTTGGATCTCTGGGATGAGGGATCCATATATAGATGTCTGTAAGGGAGATGAGTCAGCTTGTGATTTGATTAGTGTTTTCCCTCTGATAGTTCTTGCTTCCACTTGGAGATTGATGATCTCTTACTCATCCCTGGTCGAATTCAGAGAGGCAAGTGTCACATGAGAAGTTTCTGGAAGATTCCATGCTTCTCCACCTCGCGGATTGACACTGCCATTTGTCCCTTCTCACCCATCGCACCCCATAGAAGGGCTTTTTGAAATGCAACGCACCTACTGTGTGTATTTAGGTGAGATGCAACGCACTTTGCCTATGGAGCAGGTGAAATGATCCAGTTTTGACCAGTTCTGAGTAGTTTTTCATGGAGAACTTCTGGGAGAAGCTGTAATCAGTTGACCTTGTTCTTTTAGGGGTTGGAACAACACTTTTAGGGACTTAGGAGCCCTTGGTTTATGGAATTTTATGCTTGGGGTTGCAGTGCCCAAAAATGTCTATAAAAGTTGCCCCCTAAAGAATGAGGTCGTTAATCTTTTTGATGTCGGGTGAAATGCTTTATCATGAGGATCCAAAGTTCTTTCAAGCTGGAAGGAGACCTGTAATAAGATACAATACAATACATTATCTTCATAATATTTTCATGATCTAGCTGAGGCGGGTATTCCCATGCTTAGCTTTATAAATTCATTTTCATGTACATAGGATAGATAATCGTCTGAGTGTAGACTGATGATTCTGGTAGAGCCATCATCCCTTAGATGGGATGATTATCTGTGCAGCAACGATGTACATTTGATGTATTTATTTCTTGAATATATATCGCAGCCCGAATGGATGAAACTAGATCTGGGGTCTTCAATCTCGTTCGATCTTTACTCAAAGTACAAGTCGATCCATGTGAGAGATGCTCTGGAGTCGAACATGGAAAGACATCGCCTGATTACCAGCCAATGATGTAAGCTGTTAACAGGCGCGAGAGGAATCACCGATAATGATAATGATCCTCAAGGTACTACAGTACAATTCACGTGGTGTGAATAAGGGACTTGGTGTCGAACACCACGCAAAATTTTTCGGTCGAAGGCTATTGATGTGAACCTGTCGCCGGAAGTGAGAAACTTGCCATTGAGGCATGCAAGCTTCAAAGTAATGAAAGGGTTGTTCCTAGATCAACTTCTTGGATAATGAGATGATGTCGACAAGAAGCGATCCGTCATAGGAGGGCCTTAATGAATCCCACATCAATGACACGGAACGGAGCAAATGATTTTAATGGAGGTGAAAACGGTCTGGTGATATAAGGTTAAAGGTGGCGGTCATGAAAGAATGGAGCGTAAATGTATTGTAGCGGGTGAGACACAGGTGAATTCTCTGAGTGACTTCTCTTGAACATATCGGCGACACTGACATGATGGATTGGTAGCATTAACCCCAAATGTGGATGGTGTGATGTGACCGATGAATGAAACAACCCAACCCGACTTGGATGTGGAGTGAAAGTGTCATGTTCAAGAGCGACTTGCTACCAACAAAGCTTTTTCAAGTTTTCTTCCCAATTTTTCCCCAGTCATTGCTGACCAACACCTCTTTATTTTTTTCAAGCTTGAGGAGGATAACATATTCTTGTTCTATAATTTTCCCTTCGGGCAAACCCATCACTATGTTTTAACGAGCCTAGCAATAGTGAAACTCGTTCTTGTTTGCTATGGACAAGTTTGTCGCTATTAGGTTTTAACGAGTTTAACGACAAAGATAACTCGATCCTTTTCAATTTTAGAGAGTCTAAAAAGGGACGTAAAGGAAACTCCAAAAATCCTTTTTCGTCATTCCCTTAAGTCCGAAAAAGTATAAAACAATACAGAAGGGATGAATTTTCGATACTTTTAACGAGCCAAACAAAACAAGCGCTCGATATTTTTGTGTAATGATCCCTCAGGTCCAAAAAGATTAAAATCTAAAGGAGGGATAGCACTTCCGGTCCCTTTAACGAGCTGGAGAGGCCAATGGCTCGGCAATCTTTTCATATTTTACGAGTCAGTTGAAAAGAGCTTAAAGGAGACTTGTCTTTGAGGAACGAGTGATAAATTTGGGTATTAGCTGATTCCAGGTAAGCTTTGGAATTTCCCAATCACGGCAGTGTTACAAGGATGGCTAACAGGATCACTCTTCGCAGTTGTTCCTCAAAAGGGGTAAACAATCAAATGGAGGTGAATGATCAACCAATACAGGGGGGAGGTGATGATGAGAACACGACCAAGGCTTTAAAGGCTGAAGTACTACATTCACGACGGTTATTTACCGGAAATTGGTTCATTTTTTATTGAGCTTAAACGCTGGGGGAAACATTTGCTCATTTCTTATGTTTATTTTTTAACGAGCATGAAGTCTGCGTTAAAACTGCTCGATTAATCTAGTCGTATAATAAGAATGTCTCATATATAAAAACGACATTATTTCAAAGCTTTGCCCCACATCCTTTCTTTATGCAAGTTAGGAAACGACCAATACTACGAGTTTAAAGGGTTAGAGGACCTACAAATTTAAAAAATAAATGGTCGCTCTTCGCTTGCATGCCAAAAGGTTTGCATGCCCCCAGGTATAGAGACATATAGTTTCAAGGTTACCCCGCAATTTCGCAGACAAAACATTTGTTTTGCCAAAAAGGCCTACCTCTTTCAGGTTACCAAAGATTGTTCTATTTGTTCCACAAACAAAACAATTCTTCGGCGATGTCTACCGAAATAGACAAAGGTGAATGGCGCAGATGCCACCACTCACATAACTTTGACGAGGGAATCTTGTTCCAGTCCAACCCCCTTTTCCAATTTCGGACGGGAGTGTCAGACTAGTCATATATCTCTCGCGGAAACCTATCCTATACCTGGATTTTTCCTGTCGAAGCAGACTAGGGTGCATGCCCCCTGGGTTTCAGTCATGTCCCCCGAATTACTCGCGCTCATCAGGCGGACGGACTGGGGATTGACGAGACATTCCTTGCGTGAAAAGACCATTCAGGGATGGTATATGACTATTTGCTATGCGTGAACCGGGGAATGAAAGCTGTTCTACGAGCTTGACCACTCTTCCTTCGTGCGGAAAACACATTACTCTAAAGAGTGATGAGACAATGGCTCCCATGCAATAAATATAGTCTCGCCCAAGGAGTAGATTATAATCCAGGGGTCCTTGGACTACCATTACATTCATGTGAACGGTTTTCCCTCTCAATGTTATGGGCACATTGGGAAGGATCCCTAACGGTCGACTGGTTCCTTTGTCAAAGCCTGTTAGATTTCTCATCTCAGGAAAAAGCGATGGCGAACCAAGCGCTTTCCAAGCAGTCGAGGAAAGGATACTCACAGAAGCCCCTTCATCTATGATGGTACCGGCCATAACCATCCTATATATTTGAGCAATTATTCGGAATGGTGCACTAGCTGGTAAACAGGGTCTGCCTAGCAGATTCCAGTCGAAGCAAACAACTAGGTTGCTTGGAGGTGGGGCCGAATAGACGGCCGGGTACGACTCTGACGAATTTCCTTCCTGCGGTAAAGGAATGGGTAAATTGCCCCCATGTTCATCGTTGTCTGTGTTTACGAAAATAATTTGGACGGTGTCATCCTTGTTCTCTTCGGTGACTGTATCATCTGAAGATGGAACCTCCGAAGGCAAGATCGGGTCAACTGCCGCGTCGACCTTTTGACTTTCATCTGGTATGGGTTCAGATGGTTTATCTTCAATGATAGACACTTCGGCCGACCACCTGGGCGGGTCAGCCGGATTTTCAACTAGTGACAGACTCGGCAAGAGTTTCTTATATCCAGGAGGAAGTCGTAACGGTGAAACGGGACGATCGTCCAAAACTCTTTTAGCCTCGTCTAAGAAGGGACAACGGTGGACGGCATGATCGCCTTCACACAATTTACAAGGAAATTTGCGCTTTCCTTTTTGTCCAGGGGCTTCACTTTCACTAGTCAACGGTGTGTTTTCAACATGATCATCAGAGGTTGATGACACCAGGTTGTGCAAACGAGGAGACCAGTCCCTTAAGATCCGAGGGATGCAAGGACAATCTCTATGATAGTGGTCTCCTTTTCAAATGACACATGGCGATTTAGGCCTGGTCGGTGCAGTGTGTGGATTTTCGCTAGACGACGCTTGGTTGCCCCTTTTCGCCTTTGGCTCCTTCTTCTTCTCAGGTACTTGATTTTTGGCTTTACCAGCCTCATCAAGCGAAGAGGAAGGAGGAGAGGAAGAATTGGACGAAGTAGAGGGTTGGGGGGTAACTTTGGAATTGTCTAGTTGTTGACTCGATTTTTCAGGAATTGCGGTGTTCTGAACGACGGAGGTTGAGAAAAGCCATACGGGCAAGCCGATTGTCAATCCTGGAAGTGACAATGTGGCCATATGGGGTGCACCAACATCTCCCCAAGAGGAGAAGGGACTAGGATTTCCTCCAAGGGGAACTCCTTGGTTGGTGGACTCCATTTTCTCAACCTAAGACCAACGTAGGAAAGGTGATGATTATTCCGTTTAAAATAAATTTTAGACGCTTTGACACAACTTGTTTTTTCAATTTTTAAGAGTCGAGAAAAAACAAAAGATGACTCTAGTTGCCTTCGATTTTTAATGAGCCTGAAGTGACAAGTGCTCAAATGGACCTTTTCGTTAAGGAGTCTGAAAAGGAACGAAAGGGACTGCTCTGGAAATCTAGATAGAGGGATTACCAAACCAATCGCAAAACTGCAGAATACTTTTTACGGTACGACAGTCAATCTTCCCGAATGCTGTGTTCAGTGCATTGCAATCGATAGGGCGGCAGACACAACTTCCTATGGATAAAGGATTAATCCTATTGTGGTCTCCCAAAATATACTCGACGGTACGTGGGAGCACAAGTCCGTACTAGCACTTATCGTCTCAAAGTGGAGGAATCACCCAACCAACAGTGAAAACAACAGTTACCAGGCTTTATGACGCCAGAATACGTCTCTAGCCTAGACTTCTAGATGTTGTGCGTTAGGTTCCAAAGCGTTGTTAGATTCATTAAATTTATTTTATAGTTGATCTTGCTTAAGAAATTTTCCTTTCAGGTTCACCGCGTGATGTAGATGTACAATTCCTAAAATGCAATATAAGATGATAAACAATCATTTTATCTTCTTTGTGCCATGAAAATCCTAGCTACTAAGGAAAGAAAGACAGTATTCTTTCAAAAAAGAGCAAAGAGCACACACTATATGCACTGTCCTAAATCAAACCAATCAAACAGTCTAAATGCAAATGCACATGCATGTATTTCTTTTCAGCCTTCTTAATATGTGAATGATAAAAAGAAAGCTAATGCGCAAATTTGAATTATTTTTCAAAGCGACAATTACTAACAAGTTTCTTTTCAAAATCAAAATGAAGACAATGACAACACTTTGCGATTTGGAAATGAAAACTTGCTTTCGACACTAGAAAAACTACTAATTCAGATCAAATACAATAGTAACTGGGTAATCGACTATCAAGAACAATCAGATTCTCTTCTATCATTGAAAACGACACTTGCGACACTTTCAAATCAAGAAACGACAGTACAATTACGTTACTTTTTTGTAAAGGAGAACTGAAAATGACTCAACAAATACATAAAAACATTTACAGTTCTTTGCACAATGGAGGCGGAATAACAACAAGGAAAGGGTTTCAAACAGAGGTGTACTGACTACAAGCAACAAAACTACTGAATAGATCTGAATAGAGTGAACACAGAAACCAAAATTTAGGAACAATGCCTATTCTGATCAGCGCACCTGTAACACAGTGAATTTGAAATGCAGCGCACGTACTACACTCGGGAAGTGCGCTGAATTTGAGATTCACAGAATAGACAGTGCGCTGGACCAGGGAGGAGACTTTGATTGGGTTCCGGGTCACAGTTTGCAGTTCAGTTCAGGGATTTTGGCCGAGCAAGTGGTAATCAGTAAATCAATCACAGGGGTAGATCTAAGGAGGTTACTAGATCCACCACGAGGGCAATTAGAAATCTTGTAAATAAATTGTTTAATTCATAAAAAAAGCCCAGAGATTGACTGAAGCAGCATTGATCTACTTTGCACTTGCATAGCAAATGCAGTTCGAAGGCTAGCTGGCTTGACTTCAGGCTCCGTCTGTAAGTTTATAAAGTAAACAAATGTAGATAAACAATCAATCTATTCGTCCCCAGCAGAGTCGCCATTTTGTTACAGGGAAAAGTGTCTATGCATAACTGCTAATCCCACTAAGGCTGGTAGCTACCTTAGAAACAAACAAAGTAAAACTACTTTCGTTTTCCTTTATGAAAGATAGATGAGAGAAGAATAAAGGAGACCAACCTCTGTCTTGCGCTTGGTTCCTTGCCCGATTCCTCTCTCTTCTGATAGTCCTTTGCTACTTGCTTTCTCGTATACCCAGCTTCACAGAGTACCTGCAGAATCAAAGCAGCATAACACTATACGAGAACATAGATCTATTATCATAAACAATCTAGGATCAGATGTAAATTGACCATACAAATCCATAAAACATAAATCACACAAGAGTATGGAGGAAAACTTTAATAGCTTTATTGATAATCAAGAAAGAGCCAAGAGAGTTACAACTAGTTGTTCTGACCCAGCATCATCCTCCCAGCAAGTAAGCCCTTCTTCACCTCATGAAAAGCTTAGATCACCCAACACTATGATGTTGCCTCAAGAAACTAACAAAAATTCCTTACAAGTTGCAAAATTCCAGCCTCTGGATCTCTGGGATGAGGGATCCATATATAGATTTCTGTAAGGGAGATGAGTCAACTTGTGATTTGATTAGTGTCTTCCCTCTGATAGTTCTTGCTTCCACTTGGAGATTGATGATCTCTTACTCATCCCTGGTCGAATTCAGAGAGGCAAGTGTCACAGGAGAAGTTTTTGGAAGATTCCATGCTTCTCCACCTCGTGGATTGACACTGCCATTTGTCCCTTCTCGCCCATCGCACCCCATAGAAGGGCTTTTTGAAATGCAACGCACCTACTGTGTGTATTTAGGTGAGATGCAACACACTTTGCCTATGGAGCAGGTGAAATGATCCAGTTTTGACTAGTTCTGAGTAGTTTTTCATGGAGAACTTCTGGGAGAAGCTGTAATCAGTTGACCTTGTTCTTTTAGGGGTTGGAACAACACTTTTAGGGACTTAGGAGCCCTTGGTTTATGGACATTTTATGCTTGGGGTTGCAGTGCCCAAAAATGTCTATAACACTAGTGACCTTCCAACATGAAATAAACATTATGCAGGTGGAAGCACCTTCACCAATAACAATCAAATGGATCATCTCTCCTTTAATGATAACTTGAATCAGAAAAGAAATCTGACAAGGAAGACGAGGAATGTGGTTTTCAAGATCAAAGGTAATTAAGCTCAAATCGACATGATCAATGGTTCCTATAGCAGACAACAATGATTTCCGTTGTGTCTGACATGTTTGGAGAACTTCCAAAGCAGGCATTGCCCAAGGTGCTTGAGCTAAATCCTCAACAATATTATATGATGTGCATCTCTAGCATTCAGATTATAAGATAATTCCAAAAGTACACCTTTGGGAGGTGGTCAGATTACAAATTCATTGTTAGGACCCTCAATATGGAGTGGACTAGAACTGGGTGGAGTGGAAGTAGAAGGTATATCAGTGACTTCTTTCTCCACCATTTGCTTTTGTGGGGTTTGATAGTCCTTTTTTCAAGTAGCAATCGAAATTGGTGATGAACCTTGCATCATGAGAACTTGGGAACCAGAGGAGGTAGAGGATTGCAGTTGGTCTACCAAATGCGTCTGCTGAGATGGAAAAGGTTCTTTCAAAACAACTAGAGTTCAGTATGTCGGGGACAATCCTTGGTGTAATGATCTTCCTCATAGATGAGGCAAGGATATTTGGGCTTTCGCTTGGAAGAATCATCAACAGATGATTTGGGTGGATCTTGTTTCGGGGTATCGGTTTTGGCTTTACCTTTACCCTTTTTCTAACCTTTTGAGGCCTTACCTATTGTGGTAGACTGAACAACATGTACCTTAGAGGTTTTACCAGGATTGGATGAATTTTTTGAAGGATTATTGGAACTAGTGTTTGAAACAGATTTTTGCTTTAAAGAAGTCTTAGTGGAGGTCTGAGACACTGAACCAGTTACACCATCAACAAATGGTACATTCGGAGAATTTGAGGTTTCCAGATCTGATGATGGCCTTGGAGCATCAGGAAAAATATCATATAACGTGCTGGATTGGGAATAGACTAAGTCTAGATACTGAGCACGGGAAATAGCTTGGTCCTCGGTAACACATCCACCCATTGCTATATCTCTAGCAATTTTGTTTACGAATGATTTCATGAAACATTCAGTTAAAACACATTAGGAATCTCAAATTTGATAAGACGATGCCTACGCCTCCATTCAAGGATATGATTAGAGATGTGGGTCGTAGTATCTTGCTTCAAGGACATGAGTAAATGAGTGTCAATTTCATACTGAAATAGCAATTGGAAGTGGGTGAGGAAGGCCATTGATAAAGAATTAGAGTCAACATAGGTAGCTCGAGGCAACTCAATATACCATTTTATGACAACACCTGTTAAGGTTCTTTGAAAGAGGCAAAGATAGATAGAATCATCAACATATGAATTTTAAGAGCACCATAAGTGATATGTCATCACATGGGCTTGTGGGTCCTCTTTAAACTTTCCTTCGAATTTAGGGCAATTGCTTGGAATTTTATTTGGAACCGGAGGCCAGTAAGGTGAATGAAAAATAGGATCATTTGTGAGCCTCGAGACATCATGTAGTTCCAACATAGCCAAAAAAGGCAATTGTGAATTGAATGGCATGTAGGGCCTTTGAAGAGGCCTAAACTATGGGTTCCAACCTTGCTGGTAAGGGTTCTGTCCCCACAGTGGAGGATTTTTACCATAAGGTGGATTTTGTCAAGGGTAGGTTTGATACTGACCTATCATAAGCCATTGATAAGCATTATACATGGCATACAGATTATAAGGTTGTTAGATATGTTGACCCTGGAACTGAAGAGGTTGGCCCTGCTGCTGCAGGGGTTGACCTTTTGTTTGCAAGGGATGACCTTGTTTAATGACATATTGAGCTTGATCCAAAGGTTGACCTTGCTACTGCAAAGGTTTTCCTTGCGGATACAAAGGTTGAGTAGGCTACTGAGAAAACTGAGTTTGCTGCTGCAAAGGCTGCTGATACTGCTGCAAAGGTTTCCCTTGCTGTTGCAAAGGTTTCCATTTCTGTTGCAAGGGTTTCCCTTACTGCTGCAAGGGTTGTTGGACAGTTCCTTGGGATATACCCTGAGGGTATTGGTAATTTCCAAATTGAATCTGACCATATCCACCATAAATATTGGTTTGACTAGGCTAGACATAAGCTCCTGCTTGTGGAGTCTAAGATGGATTGACTAAGGCTTGTGAACCATATGGGACATATGCTTGTTGGAGTGGAATATGAGTTGTATAAGGATGTTGATACTAGATATTACCCAACCTGGATGGACCAACAGGGTTAGGAATACCACCAAAATAAGGTTGATTGACTCCATTGGGCATGGAATCCCCCCCACGGCATGTTTTGGGGCTCAAAGCCCAAGTTTTGAGTTGTTATTGTTGTAAAGACTTTGCAAACTACGGGCGCGGAGCGCAAAATGTATGTTAAAGTCATAGGGTTGTCCGCCTTAAGTTTTGAATGTAATGTCGGCCTACCCATGGTCCGTGGACCATGGGATTGTATAAATAGAGCGAGTCTCTAAGATTGTAAAGGGGGAAAATGGATGAATGGAATTTGATGGATAGAATAGGATATCGAAGCACAAAGAAAGAGTCTAAGGGTCTTGGGTCATAGTAGTAGGAAGAGGCTCTACAGCTGAGTGCGCAAAGGCCTAGTAGAGTCTGTGGCTAAGTGCACAGACCCCTATAGCTGAGTGCGCAAGGTAGAGTTAAGTCTGGAATCCACCCCATGACATGTTTTGGGGCTCAAAGCCCAAGTTTTGAGTTGTTATTGTTGTAAAGACTCTGCAAATTGCAGGCGCGGAACGTGAAATGTATGTTAGAATCATAGGGTTGTCCTCCTTAAGTTTTGAATGTAATGTCGTCCTACCCATGGTCCGCGGACCATGGGATTGCATAAATAGAGTGAGGCTCTAAGATTGTAAAGGGGGAAATGAATGAATGGAATCTGATGGATAGAATAGGATAGCGAAGCACAAAGAAAGAGTCTAAGGGTCTTGGTTCATAGTAGTAGGAAGAGGCTTTGCAGCTGAGTGCGCAGAGGCCTAGTAGAGTCTGCAGCTAAGTGCGCGGACCCCTGCAACTGAGTGCACAGGGTAGAGTTGAGTCTGTAACCGAAGGAAGAGAATAATAAAGAGAAGTTTTGTTACCAATTCTGTGTATTTGTTCTGAGTTATTACATGTTTGATATTACTTGCAATTATACTGTTTATTTACTGCGCGCACTTGTATGAATTGGGAATATTGTTAAGTATAACTAAAAAACATACAGATGAGCTAAGTTAACCAACTGATATTGAATTACTAACAAGGACATAGGTAATAACAGTGTTCAGCCCCCGAGTAGGGCTGCGCGAAGCCATCATCTCAGGCTGCGAGGTAAGAGTGAGTGCGCGTAGCGACATGCACGCTGGGTTGAACCGCGGACCACTTGAACTCATCATACATATCCAAGGTGCGGAAAACTGGTTCTAGCGCCCTCCCATACTACTTCAGGTGAGACCTTAGTTGCGCTCCGTGCACTATTGCCAAAAGGGCCAGTAGTACCAGGATTTGTTTGGCTATATCATTTCTAAACCTAGGTCAGGCCCCACCAAGCCAAGAAATGGTTCCGTTGCCGAGACTGGGATCTACATAAGGGATGTCTGATGTCGTGTCCTTGGAATCTGACAAAGAAAGAAATTGAAAAGTGGCTGGACAGAAAAAGTCATGAGTTCATGGCGCACGAAAATAGGAATTTACGAGTATCAAAGGAACAATGGTTAGAGATCTACGAGTATATGGAAATCCACGAGATTTTCTTTGCATCCTTCCCCTTTGAGTTGTATGAGTGGATCGCGAAGCTAGCAGACAGTCAAGGGAGGTGTAGGCTCAACAAACCAATCGTGTGGACTTTGGAATTGGTTTGCAGACTAGAAGCATCAGAAGATAAGATCGCGCACGCTGTGGACCATTAGCTCGATTGAATTATAGGAGGGTTCATCACTGAGTTCGCAGTAGATACGTCAGTCAACTAAATCGAGGCAGAACGACATTTCCTCAAAGGACCGCGAGGTAAGTACATTAAATCTTTGAATACTTGGATTAAAATGCTACTGTGCGAAAAGTAGGTTATGTGAATAAATTGATGTTTGGGGCTACGAGGAGTAGGGAATGAAGATCTGGACCAATTTTGGTTTGTGTTAAGGACAGTATGGGAAGTGCAAGGGGTTATGGATGACAACATAAAGAAGGCAACATTGGTAAGCACATTGCAGGATCATGCGCTGACATGGTAAATTAAGCACTCTAATAACAATCCAAACGCATGGATCCTAGAAATCCAAGCTGCGCTGAACATGGAGTTTAGTAGGCCAAAATCAGAGACGCAGTCAATTATCGTGTTTAAGGAGATCGCGATGCTTCCAAGTGAGGCCCCCTGGGAACTGGATCAGAGACTGAAGGGAATGATTCACGAAGCCAACGTGACCTTGACAGATGTGCAACACCGAGCATGATTTGTAGCATCACTAACGCCACATCTAATGATGGCGCTGTCGCAATAGAAGTTATCCACCCAGGTTGAAGAATTGGAGATTGCAAAGAGACTGCAGAAGACCCATATAGAAGATCCTAGCATGGGAGTTCAACAAATCCATAAGCAACTGAAAAATTTATGTCTGGAAATGTAGAGTTTAAAACAGGATAGGACAACTCGGCCTGAGGTGCGCAAGGAGGTATGGTGCATAAAATTCAAGGGACAGGGACACAACAAGGACCACTGCCCAGTTTTCATGAACTACTTGGCGACAGGGGGGCTAATGTCATTAAGACCAGAGGCACAAGCAGGGCTGAGTGTGGTGCCTACATTATGGTGTGCGATTTGTCAGATAGGAGGAAAACAAGCTACGGATAATTGTCACCTATTACAGAAGTATACGCAGATGTCCCAACATTTGTTCTATAACTTCTGCAGGTTGGTAGGCCATGATGAGCGCACCTGCAGAAGTTATGAAAAAATGATGGACCAAACCCCTACCTACAGGGTGCAGACTGAAACAAAAGCCCTAGGTCAAAATGCAGGGATGGCGCGAACTGGATTTTTGGGGCATGGATGAGGTTGAGGAGGAATGGGACCAGGAAGGGGCCGTGGATAGCTGATTTGCTACAATTGTGGAGGACCAGGGCATTATGCCCGTGATTGTACAAATCTGACGAGAGCATCATGTTTATATTGTACTTAGTTTGACCATGAGACGAAGGATTTCCATACACTGATAGTGAGGCTGCATGATAAAGGAATACTCCAGCCTCCCCTGACTCAGAACCTACAAATGATGAGGTCTGAGCTACGCGAAGAGGACACGAATGTGAACATCATGCTTCAGAGTGGTATCACGACAGGAGATGATAAAGGTAAGCAACCTGAAGAAAGTACATGGGTTCGCAAGGCTCCTATTAAGGAACCTAAATTTGATTTGGAGCGCGTGAAGGAGACATTCATGGAAGCTAAGAAGAGCTTCAAGGAGGCCTCCACTTCAGGTAGTAAGGATCAACTAGAACCAGAGATAGACCCTTCAATGCTTACTACCTTTCTAGAGACATGTATGAAGTTGTTGTGCGACAGCAAGGCTGTGAAAGGACTGTAGGAACTTATCACTAGGTGCACTGGGTCAAGAGAGCCACGCGTAGTATGAAAGCTCGGGAAACATACATCACAAACATGAAGGGAGATGAGATTGACAACGCAAATAGGTGAGTATGAAATGGATCAAGTAATTCTGGATCTAGGATCGGACATGAATGTATTGACAAAGTAGACATGGAAGCGCATGGGTAGGATCGCGTTGCAGTGGTCTCCTATTCAACTACAAATGGCGAACCAATAGAAGATCCTACCCATGGGGAGATTACAAGGAGTAAAGGTGGATATTGAAGGTGTTAGCGCGCTTGCGGATTTTGAAGTGATATAGATTGTCAACGACAATAATCCATATCTCATGCTACTAGGAATAGATTGGGCCACTGATATGAACGGAGTCATAAACCTGAAGAAGCGTAAAATCATTTTTGAGAAAAAGTCACTACACGTAGTAGTACCACTAGACCTTGCAGAAGGAGCGCGATACACAGAGCTAGTGTGCAGACAAAAAAAATGAAATAAGAAAAAAATACATGTTGATGTGTCATGTATTATGCTGGGAGTAGTACTCACACAGGAGGGCGCGAAGGGCGTGGATCACCCTATCACGTTTGCAAGTTGGAGATTGTCTAAAGCCAAAAAGAACTATTCCACCATCAAGCGCGAGGGGTTGGCAATGGTGTATGCACTCCAAAAATACCAACAGTATTTGCTAGGAGGACATTTCGAGATGTATACCGACCATTCTGCGCTGAAATACTTGGTCAATAAGCTTGTGTTGGGGGGGCACATATGTAGATGGCTCTTATTGTTCCAGGAATATGACTTTGAGGTCGTGGTATAGCCAGGACGCCTGAATGTGGGACCGGATCACTTGTCACGCATTGAGACGGGAGAGGAACCCACTAATTTGGAGGAGGGATTACCTGAAGTTAAGCTTTTTGTTATGCGCGTCGTGGATGGAAACTTCAAATATATGATCCACATTTAGACTACAGGGACCACACTAAAGGAATACTCTGTCCAACAAAAGAAGGAATTGGTGGTGTGCACGTCAGATTTTTTTGTCATCGCTGGGCATCTATATAAAATGGGTAATGATGAGATATTGTGAAGATACGTACCTGAATTTGAGTAGAGTTAGATCCTCGCGGAAGCACATGGGGTCACGACAGGGGGACACTATGTAGGACGAGCAACTGCACAAAAGATTCTCCGCGCAGGATTGTGGTGGCCAACTGTGCACCAGGATTCAGAAGCATACTGTAAGGCTTGTGATATCTGTCAAAGGACTGGGAAACCATCGTGGAGAGACGAGATGCCATTAAACCCACAAATGACACTGTAGCCGTTCGAGAAATGGGCAATCGACTTTGTGGGATGAATCAAACCTCAGGTAAAGATGGGAATGTGCTACATCATCACCGGAATAGAGTATTTGACATGATGGGCGAAGGCACAATCGGTCAAAGACTGCATGACTGCTACGGTTGCGAAGTTCTTATTTGACAACGTGTTGACCCGATTTGGCCGTCTGAAAATATTAGTGAGTGATCGTGGAACACATTTCTTGAATGAAACCATCAACACGCTCATGGAAGAATTCCAGGTATATCATCAGAAGAGTACACTGTATCACCCACAAGCGAATGGGATAGTAGAGACATTCAACAAAATACTTGAAACCATGCTGACCAAAGTATGCAACGTGTAGCGAAATGATTGGGACTTGCGCGTCCCTGCAGTGCTATGGGATTATAGAACAACGTGAAAGAAACTAACAGGACAAACACCTTTCCAGTTAGTCTATGGCATGGAAGCTGTCATGCCAATGGAATATATTGTACCTAGTCTACAAATAGTAGCACTCACAGGAATGACAGACCGCGAAACTTTGGAAGAAAGACTCGTGCAATTGGAAGAACTTGAGGAGGAACGGTTCTTGGCAGGTTTTCATCAGCAGGTTCAAAAACAGCGTGAAAAAGCTTGGCATGATCACCATATTAAGTTGCGCACATTCAAAGTAAATGACTTAGTACTGCTATATGACAGTAAGTTTGAAAAATTTCTGGGAAAATTCAAAATGCATTGGCTAGGACCATACATGGTTAAGGAAGTCATAGATGGAGGCACGGTCCATCTTGTCAAATTAAATGGAGAACCCTTCCCACGAAAAGTGAATGGCAGCCGCTTGAAGCCTTACACAGGTGGATTGGCTATCTGACTAACTGACAACAACACATTCTTCACACTCCAGGGAGCTGGACAAGGGCGCGGGACTATAAACATATATCGGTACGGATGTATGGGAACAGTTCAATCACAGCAGTCTCAGAGGAATGGATGTTGTAGGTACAACAAGCAGCAGCTTAGTGCGCTGCAGACATCGGGATTGTTCGAGACCAGTTGGAGGGACTTCGTGCCAAGATCACCATGTCAACAGAGTGACTCTAGGGTGAGTCACGATGTTTGTGTTGGGGGCCTATTGGGAATAAAATTCCCCCCACGACATGTTTTGGGGCTCAAAGTCCAAGTTTTGAGTTGTTATTGTTTTAAAGACTCCGCGAATTGTGGGCACGAAGTGTGAAATGTATGTTAGAGTCATAGGGTTGTCCGCCTTAAGTTTTGAATGTAATGTTAGCCTACCCATGGTATGTGGACCATGGGATTGTATAAATAGAGCGAGGCTCTAAGATTGTAAAGGGGGAAATGAATGAATGGAATCTGATGGATCGAATAGGATAAAGAAGCATAGAGCAAGAGTCTAAGGGTCTTGGGTCGTAGTAGTAGGAAGAGGCTCTGCAGTTGAGTGCACAGAGGCCTAGTAGAGTCCACAGCTAAGTGCGTGGACCCCTGCAGCTGAGTGTGTAGGGTAGATTTGAGTCTGTAACTGAAGAAAGAGAATAATAAAGAGAAGTTTTGTTACCAATTCTATGTATCTGTTCTAAGTTATTACATGTTTTGATATTACTTGCAATTATACTGTTTATTTACTGTGCGCACTTGTATGAATTGGGAATATTGTTAAGTATAACTGAAAAACATACAGATGATATAAGTTAACCAACTGATATTGAATTAATAACAAGGACATAGGTAATAATAGTGTTCGGACCCCAAGTAGGTTGCACAAATGCAACATCTCAGGCTGCGAGGTACGGGTAAGTGCACGTAGCGACATGTGTGCCAGGTCGAACCACGGACCACTTGAACTCATTAGACATCTCCAGGGTGTGGAAACCTAGTTCTAGCACACTCCCATACTACTTCGGGTGAGACCTCAGTGCGCACTTCGCAGACTGTTGCCGAAATGGCCAGTAGTACTAGGATTTGTTTGGCTAAATCATTTCTGAACCTGGGTCAAGCCCCACTAAGCCAACACTCCAACCATGTGATATTGTAATCCGCTCACATGGGTTTCACCAGACACAAGAGGAATGTTCAGATTTTCCCCCAGGTAGTGGCACATTCTGTCCACTTGACGGAGGGGTGGAAGAACTGACTGAAACCTGACCTGAAACAATCTGTTGTACCAGAATGGATGATTGGAATGACAATACAGATTGTGATGGAATCTTAGGTTGAACGGGAACTGGCGTGACAACTTGTAAAAAAATTTGAGAGGTCACGTTTAGAATGAACGGACCAGAAGTACGCATGGAATTTGAAGACCAAATGGGATTTTGATACAAATATGAAGCACTAGGAGTTCCTGAAATTAACTGGGCTAGGGTTGTATAACTAGGTGGAAACATAGGCCCACTAGTTTTAGGAAGTGTGTGAGATGGGACTCATCCTGTAAAAGGAAAACCTTCTAGAGGAAATTCATACCCTTTTTCATCATCGACATGAGGAGTATGAGTAGCGGAAACTTTCGAATTAACTAGAGAAGAGGTTGGGATCTCACCTTCTGAATCCATGGGTGGAAACAATTGGCGAGGAAGAATCTAAGATGTACGAGGAGTTAACTCCAAAGGAACACCAAGACAATCGTAAGGATTGTAAGGACACTGAGGAGATATCACAATAGGATCAAATATTGGATTCAGTGGATATAAGACAAACCTCTGTGGACTCTCAGGAGTTTCTGGATCAAATTCTTGAGGTGACAAGGAATCTGAAGGTGATGGATGAGAATAAAGGGTTTGAATGCTTGGGACAATCCCAAGTTCAAAAACTTTAGCTTCAAGTTACTGAGGAAGTTTTGGGTGTGTTAGAGCCTAGATTTACATCAGGCTGAAAAGGTAAGATTCTAGGTATACATCAAACCACGCTCAGCCTCGTAGCTAGCCCTACGAGGATAGGAGAGGACTCTCTTCGGGTCAATCTCAGAAAAATATAATCAGATGGGGCTTGAGATGACTGATTTAACAACTAATCTTAGGCTAGGTATGAAGTGCAAGGATTTAATTTGAGTTTTTTGGGGTTTTGTTGGAAAAAAGGGAAAGGCAAATTTTGGGTCCGGGGATGAGGCCAGATTTTTGCAGAGTTTCGGTTGGGGCAAGGTAGGCAGTAGTTTTGATGCTTTAGAATAAATGAATGGATGGAATCGACTGTTGAGGAGATGAAGAGGGCGTGAGGGTATCAAGAATCCTCCTCAAACTGAAGAAAACATTGAGAATGAAACAAAATTACAGGCAGAGCACAAGAAACTCATGGATTCTTCCTTTGTCACTTAACTTGTTTAATTCAGAAGCAAAGAGAAGGGAAATGTCATACATAAAACATAAATGAACTTAAAATTACATGAAGAAACACACCATCAAAACACAGAGCCACAAGGATCCCAACAAGTGCTGCAAAACCCTGGTCTTTCCTTTGCCCAAATTGCAGAAATGAAATGTACAATGGAGTGCCAAGCAATCCCAAGTATCCAACCATGAAAATGACTTAGAAATTACATAATATAGACAAGACAAACCCATTCCCTTGCCTCTAGGGGTCGAGCTCATCATTCTAGGAGCTATTTGAACCAATTCTAAACAAGGAACTAAAATCTAGGCAATCAAACAACTTGCCCCTATATGCTAGGAAACTGATTCATTCATTTAATTTTCAATTTTTAGTGAATGAATCCTCTAGAAAAAGTAAAAATGTGCCAATGTTACATCATGGTTATCAAATTACATCATGGTAGATCAATAGTTACATCAAAAAGTAAAACTAGTCAAAACTGGGCGAATTTCTGAGCTGAAGAGTGAAAATGAGGCCAAATTTCTCTATGTGTCGCGCCCAAATTCTCTATGCATTGCGCGACTTTGGAGCTGAATTTGAGGCACTTCCCAAAGTCAAAATTGAGCCCATGATAGCTTGTTGGAAAGCCCTGCCTATCTACTTTCCAACCCAAGTGGAATGTCTGGATTTGGTGTCCAATCTCCCAAGACTGCTTCCTGTGTGTCAAAATAGGGGCAGTGAGGTCATTTTTTGAGTGTTTTTTGACCTTTTGAGGGCTCAAAACCTGCCAAAACTTCTTGGCCATAGGTAGGAAAACATAATTTATCATGAGAATTCCAGAAATGCAATTTTTTTTGGATTTGGAGCCCTCTAGCGAAAGCGAGCACCACGTGGCGCGGCGCATAGGGGGGAAAACTCTGTTTTTTGTGCAAAAAATTTCCAAAATGCAAAAATTGCTCTAGATTTCTTGAAATTTGGGCTGAGTCTTCTCTATAAAGTGCTATTATGGGCCAAAGAAGCCTCAACCAATGTATGAAGTCGCTCCTTTTGCTTCTTTTGCCTCTTTGATGCCTTCCTTAATTTTGCCTTTAAATTCCTGATTCGCGCCTTGCAAACTTTGTTTCTCGCCAAGTCATGATATGACATGTTCCTCAATATGTTTTTCTCCTTGTTGGCCTTCTCCAACAATCTCTCTAAGTGGATATTGACTCTCTCGAGCCAAGACTCCCGATCGGCATTGATTTCTTGCTCTAGTGAAGGAACTCCACCCTCCTCCTTTGGGCAGCTTGACGATTATCCCGAATGTTTTGCCACCTTTATGAGGTCTCCTGGATGCATGTACTCCTGTTGGTGATCATATGAAGTATCAGATGCCATAATTGTTGATAGACAAATTGGCTTGGAGAAATAGGAGCTGATGTGTCAAACTGTGGTGGATTATCTTTGGTGATGTGCTTGATCTCTGCCACCAAGGGAAAACAATGAAACAAGGGATTGTTAGGAGAGGGGAAAACTAGTGGGAAATTTGGGACTGTTGGGATAGACTTAGTTAGGGAAATATGGGATATTATGGGAGTAGGATTAGGGTTTGGGGTTTACATTTGGAAATTTGGGAAAGGGATTTTGGGATAGGGAATTAATGAACTTAGGGGGGTAGGGGAACTTAGGGAATGATGAAATCCAAGGAAAAAAGAGATGAGGGAGTGAACTTGGTGATAAAAAAATGAATTGAAACCCTAGCAGCAAGTTTCTTTGAGGTATTTTAAAAGGTAAGGTTTGATTGTTTTACACAAGCACCATGAAACACACACCATCGACAACCATTAATCTTGGATAAAAAACCATGAATGAAGTTCAACCTACTTGTATCGATGCGCTTTGGGCGATTTTGGAGCAAATTTTGAAAAAAATCGGCCTTGGCATCTCTATGCACTGTGCGTCAAGCCCAATGCGCCGCACCAGTGTATTTTTACACTGGAAATTTGAGCCCAATGCACCGCGCCAGTTATGTGCGTTGCGCCACCTGCCCTATGCGTAGCGCTTTTTCCAGGAGACTTTTGGAGGCCTTCTCGGTGTACAAATTGGGCGCAGGATAGCTCTTTAGAAAGGTATTTGAGTCTACTTTCCAACCCAACTAGAATTTTTCAATTTGGAGTTCATTTTATTTGCCAAAAATCAAATATCCCAAGACTGATAAAAATGTGCCAAATGAGGCTTCCTAAAGGCATAGTACTGTTGCAGTCAACTTTTGAAGGGCTTCCTCAACTCAAAATTGAGCTCATGATAGCTCATTGGAAATATCTTTGTGTCTAGTTATCATTTGACTCATCAAGAAAGTCATTTGGCCAACCAAGCTAGGCGAAAAATTGATTTTCCCAAGGTCACTTCAGAGGTGCATCAAGTCTCCTGAGGCAATGGTGGTTTTGACATTTTTCTAAAACCATGAAACCTGTGTAAAAAGTGAAGGAGGTTTTTCTTCCTTGGCCTATTGTGGAAAAAAAAGTCTCTCAGTTTTCCAAAATTCATCTTTATTTCTTAGAAACATCATTGGAGTAAAACCTATCCCGATGTGTGGAACAAGGGATTTGTCGAAATGAAGCGAAATGAAGGGGATAAGAAAATTTTGGGAAGTAGGGAGGGATGCTAGGAAGTAGGAGAAAGTGGAATTTCAAATATTTAGTGAGGGGAAGGGTTCCAAAAGGGAAAAACACAGGTCTAGCCTAGAAAATTGCCAAGTTGTAGCAAGAAACTAGGGTTTGTGCGAAAATGAGGAATTTAGGGGATCTCAATGATGGGAAGTGTTTAATAAGGTACATTAAAGATAGGGTAAGGTGTAGGAACATCAGGATACAATTTTTGCTGATGATTTGACCATCCAAGAGAAATTGCCTTCAAAACCCTAAGAGAGGGAAATGAACCTTACCTAGGCGCAATTGAAGCATGAACAAGGTGTAAAATGACCCAATGGAACTTGAAATGATGATGACAACCCTCTGAATGATGGCACACTCATCTGAATGGTGACATGGACCGACATTTGGACAACTTTGGAAGGAGTAAAAGCAAACGCTAGACCTAATACCTAGTGACCAAATTTTGATTGAAGACTCACTGAAATGACAAAATTTGACCTTGACACCTTAAAATCATTTTGTAAGAGCATGTTTGATCACTGGAGGAAGGCTGCAAAGACTGAAACTAACACGGTGAACTCCTTGAGAAGACCCTTCAATATTAGACAATGAAGGGGAACTGTGGGGTGAACTCAATGGTTCATCCATGATGACTTTCTCTCAAGAGCAGAAAAGGAAAATAGATTTGTTGAGGGTTGATTAAAAATAAAATTTACAAGGATTCACTCAATATTGGGTCGAGAAGTAATTGCATGGGTTTTACATGTTATCATGGACAATTATTTTTAGAATTTGAAACAAAAATTTTCCCTTTTCATGTTTTAAGAGTTGAGAAAAGGATGAAAAGTGACTCTAGTTGCTTTTGTTGGTTTAGCGAGCTTGAAAGGACAAGTGCTCGATGATATTTTCAAGTTTAAGAAGTCAGAAAAGATAAAAATGACTACTCAAGTACTCTAGGCAAAAATGATTACCAAGTAACCGTGAACTACAATATACACCTTAGAAAATAAATTTACCAAGGACTTGACGTACGCACAGGAAATCTCCTCGAATACTGTGTTCGGTGTATCACGTTTATAGAACAAAAGACTTGGCTTCCTATGGATAACAGTTTGAAAACTACGAGGGTCTCCCTTTATATGCTCAATGGTACCGAGAGGACAAGTCCGTGCTAACACTGTCTAATGCAAGACCATTGCGAACAATAGCTGCTGAGTTTATAGACGTCGGAACACGTTTGTAGCCTAGGCCACTAAGTATGAGCGTTAATGTTTCAAATGCTCCTAGATTCATTGAGGTAAATTTTAAGTTTATCTTTGAATTAAGTTTTAGTTTTGAGGGCTCAACGATGTCACCTATTCCTAGAATGAAACTAAATGATCAAAATGAAACTTTTCATTTGATGAAGGCTATTTTAACAAAGGAAGAGAAACAACCAATTAATGCATCAAACAATCCAAAAGCATCAATACAATTTTTTCTATGCAATAAGTAAAATTGAAATCTAATATTTCATTCTACTAACAAATGCAATGCCATAGAAATGTAAATCTTTTTCTTTTCACTAAATATGCAATCAATTCAAACTAGTGCAAAAGAGAAAAAGAAAATGCAAACAATTCACTAATCATGAAAATCTATTTCACTTTCCGATTTGAATGCAATAAATGTTTCGAAAATACTTCAATGATATGCACTTTCACTTTTCGAAACACAATAATAACAACAAGCACTTCCTTTTGATTCAATAAAAAACAAACAATTTTGTAATCTATTTCTTGCCAATAGAACTAAAGTGACTTTCAAAGCATCTACTTGATTTGACACTAATGAAAAAAAATATATACCAAATAACCAAAAGTGACTTGCAAAGGGTGTCCATACGCAAAAAGACTCTTTGAACAAAAGTAATTGATCTCTAAAGAACAGACCAATGAGTGAATGAAGGGTGACCTAGAAACCCTAGGAACCCTAGAAAGCCAATCAAGCTCCAAATACACTCAAACCAAAACAAGAGGAAATTGCAGTTAGACAAATGTGTCAACTAAGACAATTATACTATAATCACACAAACAAACTACTACTAGAAGGAAAAATATTTAAATCAAGAAGAGAAACCTAATTTTCTTAAGCTTTTGAGATGATCGCACCTGTCATGGGAAAAACAACGATAATCACGACTATAATTAAAACATCCGCAATGTCATCATGACTATCAGGGAGAAAACCAAGATGGTCGAGAAAGATGAGATAAAACCAAAAAATATTCAAGATCAACAAAAAAACCAAGAACCTTCAGGCAATCACCAGTAAGTGAAAAAGTTACAGACAAACAAACAAGCCTGAAAACGAACGACTGGTCAAACTCAACACAAAATCAAGATGAAGGGTTGAATGGAAAGGATGATAGCCTCCCCAATAGAGTCGCCATTTTGTTGTCTAGGTAAATCCTCTTTGTGGACAAAGATGACCCCTCTAGCCCAATGAGTGGGTCTAGCAACCTAAGTGACAATCTACCAGACACTTTCTTAATTTTCAATTGAAAAGAGAGACAAAGAAGATGGCCTTCCTCGTTCTGATGCTATCTTGATCTCCTTTATTGAATACCTTAAATCACTTGCATCACGGGCTCGTTCCTGCTACTCTCAATATTTATTCACTTGCACAAGAGATCAAGACACAACAAGGCATGGAAATACAAATAACATATTCAAAAGAAACCTACTTAACTGATCAATGAATGTTAAGATAGATGATACATGAGCATACACATCAACAGAAAATGAACTAGCAGTTGTATATTAATAGAAAATAAGGGGAAGCATACAATCAAGCCTTGATGTTGATAAGATCTCCTTTAATGAATATCCAAGTCCAAGTTAAGCTCTCCGAGCACCCCTTCTCCAAGCCAATTGAGTAGCATATAGGCACACTATTAGCATAATGGTGAAAACAGACATAGACCAACCATTTGGGAATGGGAGAGGATGAATATATAGGCCAGGAAAGGGAGTTAGGATATCTCCAAAGATAGGAGTAGGCCCTCATCTCAAGGAGGTAGCTCATAGGGATAAGACCAAAAGGCCAAGTTGGGAGAATTTGACCTCATCTACACAAAACAACCTCCAACTTGCCGCTTTGGAAGCTTCTAGATCATGAAGCTTCTCATCCTCTTTGGGAAAATTTCCTTTTTGGGATCATCTTGGGCATACAAGTAAACAAAGTGATGCCATCACGGGTCAAGTATAGTGCAATAGGCAATCATCATTGTTTTTAGTCTCATAAGGGCGATGATTCTCAAATTATGGTTTTAGAGCTATTTCCTTTAGGGAAAGATCAAGGCATTTTCCAATCAAGTCTTAGGAAGGATTTGAACTGCATATATGAATGAGTGCACTCCATTATGGTAATTTTTCGAGCACTTTGGGGTATGTCACAGGGAAGTGCATGAGGTGTGACAAAATGCTATGTAACATGCCCAAAAATAATTGAAAACCTTATATGCTTTAAAGCTGACTACATTTCTTGCCAAATTACATGATCCTTAAAAAATTATTGAGAAGATCACCATGATTGCAGGTGTTAGGAAATATGTGCGTGAGGCTTCTATTTACCATGAAATGTTCTATGGAGCTAATTCTTATCAAGATGTATGTAGAAAGGCTGAACAATTACCTCTAAATAGCTATAAAAAATTTCTAGTTTATAGAGATACCATAAGGGCCACTTTTCCATTTAGTTTATTATAGATTCCAACGGAGGAAGCAAAAGTAAAAGGTATAGAGTTTTTAGCATAGGGAGCCACTTCACAATCTACTATACCCGAAACATCAACTTCACAGGATATAGGGGATATCAACATTATATATGACTGGAAGGAATTTGAGAAGATTACTTCAGATCCTCTAAAGAAGATGAAATAACCAACTATACCTGAAATGCATACTAAAGATACAGTTGGTCAATAATCATCTTTCCCTGGGTCAAATCTTATTGAACCTCACTAAAACCTAGTATTTTTGTTAAGATACCTATCAATGTTCTCCTAGGTTTAGAGAAAATTCCAGTGTCTTCTGACACTATGTGTCAAGTTGGAATGGAGGAAATACCACCCATTGAAGTATTTTACAACCCACAACACAAGGCCATCCTTAAGAAAAGCAGGAAAAAAAGAAAGACTACAGAGAACCAAACCCTATCATCAATCCCTTTACAGGTGGTTTGGGATGGGTCTTATCTTACCCCTAATTAAGCATATAAAGAACTAATTCAATACATAGTGGCTTATGAAAATGCTAACATTGTGAGGGAAACCAAGGTCAAATAATTTATTGATAAAAAAATTAACCGAATCAATCAACTGGAGCAAGAGTCTTCCCATGTTAAATAACAAATGCAAGATGAGATTGCTCAAGAACAAAGCAAGTTGGAGGTTGAAAGACAACATAAGGATGCATAACTTATAGAGTTACAAACAAAGGTGCAATAAGTTGAGTTTCATGTGATTGATCTCACACAATTCAAGCATGAAGTTATCAGTGTTAACCAACAACTATAGCATCAACATGAATTGTTTTGTCATAATTTGTACACAATGCAGGTTCAAGAAAAACTTAATTCATTCTTTTCTTAATGATATTGTTGAGATGGAAATAGAATATGATGAGGAAAAATAAACATTGATTGAGGTTCTCTCATGGAAATATCATAAAAAAAGAAACCCTACCAAGTTGCCAAGACTTTTTGAAATGCAAAAGGACACAATTCTCTATGCATGGAAGGCCCATATACGCTTAGCCAAGGAAAAAATCAAGGAAACAAAGAACCTTTGTGATCCTTTATTAGAATCTATCTCTTAGTCTCTTAAGGAGACTAAATTACTACCAACAAGCTTAGAGACAACTCTTCCTCAGGAAGAAGCATTAAAGAAGCAAGTACAGCAGGAAAAAGTTGAAACTCTAAACAAAATTGATAGTTAAATGTGGCAAATCTTGAGGAAAACTGGGAATTCTTGGTTAAAACACATGGTTATTTGCAGGTAACTAAAGCAATGAACAACTAGGTCAATCAAATGATGCCTTCACTAGAGGCCCATGTGTACAGGTTTCGAGTTAACATTAGACCCAATGCATCGCCAAAATTGGAGGAGCTTATAGAAGTTCATAAAATATGGAAATCAAGAAATTGTTCACTTGCATCGTATGCTTATGAAAGATAAAATCCTCTTCACTTTGAATGTTAGAACAACTCATTATTTTTCTACTTTTGTAAATATTTTGTTGAGAAAATTCACAGAGAAGAACTACCTTCCTCGGAGTTGTAAAAAAATATTTAAGTAGATCTTTGGGCACATTGCTAAGGTTTTTAAACTTTTGGAAGCAAATGCCCAATTACACTTTTGTACTATGTTCTTTTCAATATAAAAAGAGAACCACCTGATTCCATGTTTCATCAATATAGAACAAATCTAGTACTATTATCGATTTGTTTTTCTTAAATTTATAATTAGAATCATTTGAATGTTGCTTATGTTTATAAGTGAATGATTCATTAGTGTCTTATTGTTTCTCTCAGCGTCTTATATAAACAAAGAATGATTTGATTCCATGTTTCATCGAGATAGAATAGATCTGGTGCTATCGTCGATTTGTTTTTCTTAAATTTATAATTGGAATCATTTGAATGTTGCTTATTTTTATGTGTGAATGATTTGATAATTCATTACTGTTTGATTATTTATCTCGTTCATAAGAATAACGATATATTAATTTATATGTGAATGTGGACTGAAATTTAGTTCAATTAACTATTTAACTGAATTAAATATTTCGTTTATAGTTTGCTCTTAGTTAATGAGATAACCTAAGATCTAAATTTCTGGTTGTTGCACTTACCTTTCAATTTCACATATACATTAGTGCTCGGGTTATTTTTATATAGATTATATGATATGGTTTAGTTAGAATATATTTTTCCTTATTGTAATCACTTAAAAAATTATCTCCACCATTCTTATTTCAAAGTCTCCATTTGTTGGAGAAATCTTCATAACGGTAGTGTTGACAGTGCTGGACCTGCCAACATGTCAAGGAATCTCCCCAGTAAGAAGTCCCAACTAGACCTCAGACCGATTGGTGTAGGAGTCCCAGCAGTGGGTCATATGGTATCGCCTTGACCGCAGTTGTGCGTAGAGGTAAGTAGGGTGTCCTTGTTGGTAGAAAGGGTGTGACCAATGCAACAAGCCAAGGAAGGTACATGAAGGGTTATAACACATAGAATGGGGAATGAGTGCGCCCCTTAGAAACTTGTGGAAACACGCAGCTTGAAAGGGAAAACACGAGCAAGGATACATAACAGGTTGGAAGGCAGGTTAGCCAAGGATCCAAAGTGATGGTTAAACGAACAACACATCTCAATAAGATTCATACATACATATATAGAAAGAGTCCATAGATACATGCATAAGAAAACAACTACTTATATCATTAAAATAACCAAGACAGTTGAACTATAATAACAACATATCCATGAAACGTGCTGGTTCTGTTATATTAATAAAGTGAAAGTTCTAATCATACATACAATCATGAACAACTACTAGTCTCAACAACGAAACGTTACAATCACTGCCGCCTGCTCCTCCAAAGAGATATACTAGCTCTACACTATGGGGAAGCCAAGGCTCGTTGCAATACACTCCAAGATTTCTATAAGATACACCTATAGGAAGCTTTGAATCCCAAAATCATGTACAATGAGTTATGAGATTCTATAGATAGAAAAGGGCAGGGTGACCCTTGACATTCCCCCTTTGTGACTCCTTACTTACCCTCATGACTCTTCAACTACTACATGACTGTTACATTCTATTATCGACACTTGGTCTTTCACTTTTACAAGTTGTTACATTACAATCTGCACATGTACCATGTGAGACAAAATAGGCTTGAGTAAGCCATGCAAGACATCACTAAGAATCAGACCAGTGTGGGAAGACCAACTCTTCGACATCCTCCCAATGATCGATGGTGGCAAATTGATGCCAAGCTTAGTAGTTCGTGAAGGTGTCCGTGTATTCCATGGTGACATCCTTCTGAAAGCAAACTCTTGCCTACGTTGCATCTGGGTAGACTGATTTGGCTCCTCTGTCCAACTCATCTAATAATAAGCACATCATAGTCTTGAGTGCAGTCGGACCAACAACATACTAATGCATAGTGTTTGCGTTAATCTCAAAGTCTATACTGGTGGCTATGCACATCAACTCATCGAAGTACATGTCCAGCTCTGATCACACTTGGTTCTTTGTCTTTGCCTCGGTGAGTGTGCCAATGGATGGGATCACATGCATGCACACAATGACATCCCTGCTCCTGAACACCCATGCATGTGATCGACAACACTACTCACCCTGTCTTCTCTGTGCCAGCTTCCGGGATGGGTCTATAAACTCTATGGGTGTAGTTTCATCAATCTGTGCATGTTGTGCCATCTACTATACCTATTCCTATTGCGCTTCCTTCTCTCCTTTGCACAACTCTTGTTCTTCCCCGAGTTTTCGCTTCAACCCCTACAACTCCTTCTCTGTTTCCTCCATCCTCTGTTTGTCTCTTTGCCTTTGCGCGATGCTTTTTTCGTGCTATTGCCTCTTAGCCTCAATCTCCAAAGATGATTCTAGCACAAGTGGATCTGCTTTGAACTTGTAGCTTTTCTCCGCCTCTGCACTGTCAACAACCTTTCTCATGCCTTGGTCATGCACAAGTTCGATACCCTCTGCTACTGCTAATGGTACTACTCGATGCTGCCATTTCATCTTGATATCCTTGTCTATGAGCAACTTGGTGTTTTCACAGGTAGGCGAGCTCATAGACACTCACTCAACTGCATCTCTAGTTGGGATCTCAATGGTGTCCTTTGACCCTGCTCTCTGGGAGTCCACTGTACCTGTACTGGTGAGAGGAAGGTGAACTCCTGTGGTACCTGGAGACATAGCAACACTCATGGCAAGAAATATGTTAATTGAAAACCAAAATAAAATGGAGAACTGAGACACAACATACCTGTGTGATTAACTGTGAAGATTGTGTGATTTTCACCGGGAGGTTGGGAGAGTGACTGCCAAAACTACACAAGGCATAGTCTAGGCTATCAGGATGTTGACTGAATGCTAGAACTACCCATTGCACAATCCATTTTGGCCTGCTGAGGACTGAAAGTGTGCAATGTGCAGTTTTAGTCAGCAATGACATGCAAACCAACAAACTGCATTATGCAATTTTTGGGGCCAGTAAGGCACTGCCTCCCAGAATTGTGCAATGAAAGCCTGGAGGCCAGTGCTGGGCTAGATTTGTGCAGTTTTTGGAGGGAAGGCAGAACCTTCACTTCTAGAAATGCACATTTTCTAGCCGGGCAAGGCAAGGTCTAGGCCAAGGCAGCCCAGACATGTAGACAGGTAATTGAAAACATGAGAAGTCTGAATGCATGGCGAAGCTGAGTGCAAACAAGAGTGAATGATCATGCATGCAAACAATGAGTGAAGGATTCAGAAAAAGGGAAAACAAGCACGTGTGTGAAGCGAGGCGCCACAACAATGACCGTGACTATAGAAACAATGTCATGCATGCGACAACAGTGAGATGCAATGAAAAACTGAAACAATGCTTCTAAAAGCTAACATGCATCAAAATGATAAAAAGCATTCATCAAAACCAAGCAAACAACACTTACATAAAGAAAAATACAAAAAGCAACAGAAACACAACAAAAGACATGAAGAGCATACTGACCTCAAAAAATCTGAGCTGAATATGCTGAAGACTCCTAGATGTGATGTGGGATGTCAGAGCTCCAAGATTAATGTCAAGAATGGGCTCTTCAGTTTTGGGTACATAAGTTTTGATAATATTGAGGCTTATGATGTGCATGCCACAAATATAGGAAAAAGAAACACTTGGAGGGAAGTTTCTGAACGATCTTTGCATGTAACTGCCAGCTGCTAAAAGCAGATTCCTAAAATCTAGGGATTCTTTGCTTTTTCGGGAAAAACAAGCCATGCATGTAAATCATGATTGCTTAGTCCTGGAGGGAACTGGTCAACCTAATAGCACATGCAACAATATGCAAGCTTGGGGATGAAATATGTGCAATTTCTGGGTTGAGCAAGACTAGTTGTTCCTTATGCATTGTGCAATTTCTAGAATGAAGCCTGGCTGTCAGTTAGAATTTTGAGCTGAAGCCCGATGTCGGGTTGAATTGTGCATTTTCCAAAGGGAAGGTTTCTTGGTTGGATTGCACATTTTTGGAGCCTAGCAGGATTACGCAATTTCTAGAGGGAAGGCTAGTTCCCCTCTAGAATTGCACAATTTTCAAGGTAAGCATCTCTACCAGAAAATTCACTAAGTTCGGAGTGACAACTTGTGGTGGGAGACAAACAAGTTGATCAGCACAAGTTAGGAATCCATTGAAACTCAACTAAAGCCCATGTACTTGGACAATGCAAGACATGTTGCTAAGGATGGTTGGTAGGGGGGCTCCAAAATGAAGCTAAGGCAAAATTTTGGAGGGTGGTTGTAGCCGCTACAACACTTGGTGCCACATTGGTAGAACTCTAGCTCTCTGAATGGACCTTGTTTCATGAAAATCAAGTCTAACTCCTTTGGAATATTGTTCGATTCTCAAATCATCTTGATTCCCACACTAGCTTGATTGAAAGATGTAGCACCTATCATTCTCTTGGTCAGTCAACACACATTCTGAGCCAAGTCAACATAGTTGTTTTGATTGAGGATGAGGGGCATATTGGTACACAAGAAATATGACAGCTAGAGTTTAAGTTTCATCTATGGTGTTGCTTCGTTGCTAACATGCCTGGTTAGTACCCTTGCGGAGTCACGTAGAAACAGAAGCATCGCTCCGCTACCAGTGAGCCTGGTTAGTACCCCAACAGATTTACTTGCATCACCTCTCTATGCAGGAAGCCTTTCTCTCCTTTCGCCTTATTCATTTTTCATTTTTTCAAATTTTTTCATTTTTTTCATTTTTTCAAAATATGTTCATAGAAATTATTCATTTTAGAGGCGGAAGAGGAATCCTGAATTATTGAGAGTAGAAGAGGTTGTTCCTTCAGAGAAGTATTTTGTATATACCACTGACATACTTGTTAAGGTTTCCCCCCTCACCTTACTCTACTTGACTGAGCTGATAAGGGTTAACCCAAAAACAACTGACTATAGTAGGTGATACTAGTTAGCATGCAAGTGTTGTGCTTTCATCAAGGTTCACTTCAAATAAAACTTATTTTCCATTGGTGTATCATGGACTAAAGACAAAAATTTCTTCATACAGAGATAGGATTATAGAAAACCAAGAATTGATAACTGTGCAAGTCCTCATGTACTTTACCCAGCTTGTTTTAGGAATCACACAGGGTTCATGTGAAACTAACCTACAAATGTAAACAAGAAACAAACAACAAAAGAGCGAAGAGCAGAAGCAAATATAAAAGTAAAGGGAGTAAGAAAACAAGAAAGTGAGCAAACAAACAAACAAGAAAGCAAACATGAATGCAAGCAAACCAACAAGAAGCAAACACTACTCCTACTCCTAAGCTAACAGTGCATAGGTCTGCTCACATGAAGTAATACTTCCAATGCAGCCATCGGCGCATTGGTCGACCCAAGTTGGTGAAGGCGTGGTTCACGAATGGCACAGTCTCGCGAAACAACAAACATAAAGGATATAACAATGAAGACAAACAAACTCCAGTTTAAACGCATCCAAGAAAAGAAATGGGTGAAAGCGCATGACATGCACTCTGTGGACTTGTCATGGTGTTGTGCTACACAACATGTAGATGTTAAGCATACACATTCTCTTGACTGTGACATGCAAGAAAACGTGAGAAATGTAGACCACTTACATTGCACAAGTGTGCTTGCTATGTAAGATTCCTCCAATGCAAGAGCGATGGAATCATGTGATTTGAGTGGAGGAAGTGAAATCTGGGTGTTTGGTTGATCTTCAATACAAAGCAGAGAGTGACGAGGAGCCTTGCGTGTTTCAACAATTTTCTAATCGGAAGTGAAACCAACCTTAGGAAAACAAGGGCATGACATAACCATCAGATTGGGCTAAAATGCCTCGACAGCCTACGGGGTTTTGACTTCATCGAGAGGTAGATCATTGAATACCATGAGTGAATCAAAATCGTGATCGAATGAAGAAGTACATATATCATGACAGCCACGATCAGGAAATTCAGGATGTTCGTCAGCATCCTCATGATTTGATAAATCGTGCAAAGGGGTAGATGAGAAGCAAGGATGTTCACCCTCTGTGTTTTCAGAAACGATAGATGACAAATTGGACAAATTTTCAAAGGAAGATGTGTCCTCTCCACAATTTAATGACATATTGACATCCGATGTGTCCTATGAACGATTGGAAGTAGAAACATTTGGAAATGAGTTTTCACAAGGGAAATCAATGGTGGCGGAATCACAAGGGATGTTTGGATAGAGCGGGTGAGATGGACGTGTAAGGGAGTCATTCTTCATTGCTAGTTCTTCTTTAGATTCCCGCACACACTCATCATGAATGATATTGTAGGTTGGCCACACAACACCAACTCTGTCGACAAATTAATCCTCGTTCACAACACGTGAGGAGTTCGGAATGCAATAACACAAGATAGTACAATCTAGAGGGTCAATGGAACACAAGGATAGAGGTTGAGGGAACAAATCCACGTGATAACTAGCAGGCTTGCAAGTCAAATCTGCGCAGATATCAAGAGCAGGTGGGGTAATAGGATGTGACAGTTCAACAAGTGTGCGCGCACCATCTCCCACCTCGCACTGCGGAGCTAGAGATGTTTGATGAGAAGAGGACGGACAATCGCTTGTGACAAAAACCTCGTCCATCTTAGATTTGGTAGCTCTAACACTGAGGTGTGTTGGGAGGGGTTCGAATTATTCCAAGAGTTTCAGATTTTCAGATATGTAAAGAAGATACTCAAATATTCCATCGAGAAATTCCCAATCAATTTTATCTTCGGGAAATTAGTATGCAATATTACAAAAGCGTGTGTGAAACTGTTCAACATATTCATCGGGTGATTTTCGTAATTTTAGAATTCCTTTATTGATTGCTTTACGGTCAAAATGATTTAAAGCATGGTCTATCTCTACAACCAGATGAGAAAGAGAATGAATAGATTTTTCAGGCAACATGGCAAACCAATGCATTGGGTGCCTCGAAGCATGTTGGTGAACAATGTGTAGGTCATGTAATCTTCAAATATTTCACGTCTTTCACAGGAGCCTACAATGCTGACTGCATGTCTGACCAAGCCTACTTGGCCTCCACCATCGTATGTTTTATGTGACAAGTTATCCCAGATCTCTTTTGATATTTCAAAGTTGTTTCCAAAATACATACACTCCGGAAGAGAAACTTTGTAGTTAGTCATGATAGGTATGCAAAGATTCAAAATGGATGTGAGGAATCAACTTGTCATCTGGCCCTCCTTCTAGCGCCAGAATGTTGATGGTGTTGGACCCGCCAACATGGCAAGGGATTTTCCCAGTAATAATTCCCAACTAGACCTCAGACTGTTTGGTGTAGGAGTCCCAGCAATGGGTCATATGGTATTGCCTTGACCGCGGTTGAGTGTAGAGGTAAGTAGGATGTCCTTGTTAGTAGCAAGGGTGTGACCAGTGCAACAAGCGAAGGAAGGTGCATGAAGGGTTCGAACACATAGAATGGGGAATGAGGGCACCCCTTAGAAACATGTGGAAACATGCAACTTGAAAGGGAACACACGAGAAAATATACATCACAGGTTGGAAGGTAGGTTAACCAATGATCCAAAGTGATGGTTAAACCAACATCACATCTCAATAAGACTCATATATAGATATATAGAAAGATTCCATACATATATGCATAAACAAATAACTACATATATCATTAGAGTAACCAAGATAGGTGAACTACAATAACAACATATGGATGAAACGAGTTGGCTCCTTTATATTAAGAAAGTGAAAGTTCCAATCATACATACAACCATGACCAACTATTACTCCCTACAATGGAATGTTACAATCACTTTCGCCTACTCCTCCAAAGAGATATACTAGCTCTGCACTGTGGAGAAGCCAAGGCTCGTTACAATACACTCCAAGCTTTCTCTAAGATACACCTATAGGAAGCTTGGCTCCCAAAAGCTTGTATAATGAGTTATGAGGTTCTATAAATAGAAAAGGGCGGGGTGACCCTTGACATTCCCCCTTTGTGACTCTTCACCTACCCTCATGACTCTTCAACTACTACATGACTGTTACATTCTAACATCGAAACTTGGTATTTCACTTTTACAAGATGTTACATTACAATCTGCACATGTACCCATGTGAGACAAAATAGACTTGAGTAAGCCATGCAAGACATCACTAAGACTAAGCCAACTGTGGGAATACCAACTCTTCAACATCCTCGGGATGATCGATGGTGGTGAACTGATTCCAAGCTGTGACAGTTCAACAACGGAGTCCCAGCGAAGTCGCCAATTCTGTTGGAGGGAAATGTTCACCTAGGGCTTTTTTGGGTTGAAACCCTAGCATATTGAAAGTTATCTATTCAAGAAACACACATTCACACAACCATTATGATATTATAAGCAAATTCTATTGTAAAGGGGGACATACCTTAGGTCCTACGTTTGAGAAGGCCCTTAGGGTCCAAACCCTTCTTGGAGTTCCCTTCTTCTCTTTTGTCCTGCAAAACAACCAATTCCAAAGAACACAGCAGTATATGGACAAAACCTTATAAAGAAACCATCTTTATGTTATAAAGAAAGGTAGTTAGTTATGAAATCCAAACAACCATTTACATATGAATTCTAAACATGAATATCATAAACATAAAGAAGATTCATTTCAGGAACTAAGACATGTGTTTCTTTTATTATAGACAAATAAAGTACATAAAAAGGAATAATTTCACGTGAGTCACCTTTAGCAGGCTCCAAGCAAAGCTTCCTTCCAGATCCGTTCCAGCCTCAAGAATTTAACAAACTCCTTCCATGACTCTCTCCATGATGTCATAAATGGTGGATGAACATCAACACACAAGGAAACAAGGGTTTCCTGTACATATGGGGGGAGTGAAGAAGGCACAAGGGACTTCAGACCTGGTCAGGGGAAAAATCTCAGCATAATAACCTTTCTCTCTCTTCTCTCCTCCCCTAGGCCTTCCCTTTGAGGTCTTTTTATACCTCTCCCAAAGTAGTTTTTTAGTTGGGAGTTGGTTGGGAACAATTGGGCCACGGGCACTAACAGGTGATCAGCAGGTAAAACCGCGATCTCCGCCCAAAAATAAGGAGTTTTATATATTTTTAAGTGTTTTAATACATATACGCGGGTTGGGTATACAAAGACCCGCATATACACGCATTTAACTCAAGGCAATGTCGCGTATAAGGGATAAAACACTGTTTTTTAAATTTTAGGACCAGGCCTGGAAGGAAGGGTTGCCCTAGGCCATGAGTGCAACATCACAAACCATAAGAGTAAGATTTGGAGCTATAACACAGGCTTAGTAGTCTATGATGGTGTTCATGTATTCTATGGTGACATCCTCCTAAAAGTGAACTCTTGCCTCTGTTGCATTTAGGTACATTGATTTGGCTCCTCTGTCCAACTCCTCTGATAATACGCGCATAATAGTCTTGAGTGCAGTCAGATCAACAACATACTGATGCATAGTGTCTATGCTAATCTCCAAGTCTGTGCTGGTGGCTATGTGCATCAACTCATCAAAGTACATGTCCAACTCTAATTAGACTTGGCTCTTTGTCTTCACCTCGGTGATTGTGCCAATGGATGGGATCGCATGCATGCACACAATGACATCCATGCTCCTAAAAAGCCGTGCATGTGATTGACAACACTGCTCACCTTGTCTGCTCCATGCCAGCTGTTGGGATGGGTCTATAACCTTTGTGGGTGTAGTTTCATCAATTTGTGCATGTTGCGCCTCCTGATGTACCTGTTCCTTCTGTGATTCCTTCTCTCCTTTGTGCAACTCCTGTTCTTCCCTGAGTTGCCGCTTCAACTCCTACAACTCCTTCTTTGTTTCCTCCACCCTCTATTTCTGTCTTTGCCTTTGCACAATTCTCTTATCCCACTATCACCTCTTAGCCTCAATATCCAATGCTACTTCGATCACAAGTGGAACTTGCAGCTTTGCTCTGCCTCTCTGCTATCAACAACCTTCCTCTTACATTGGTCATGCGCAGGTCTGCGCGAGGTTTGCTACCCTCTGCTGCTACTAATGGTGCTTCTTGCTATGATGCTACTGCCATTTCATCTTGATATTTTTGTCTATGAACAACTTGGTGTCTTCATAGGTAGGCGAGCTCATAGACACTCTCTCAATTGCATCTCCAGTTGCGCTCTCAATGATGTCCTTTGACCCTTCTCTGTGGGAGGCCATTGTACCTATACTGCTGAGAGTAAGAAGAACACTTGTGATACCTAGAGACATACCAACACTCATGGAAAGAAATCTGTCAGGGTAAAACCAAAACAAAATAGAGAACTAACATGCAACATAACTGTGTGATTGACTGTGAAGATTGCATAATTTTCAATAGGAGGCTAGGAGACTAACTGCCAAAACTACGCAAGGCACAGTGCGGGCTGTTAGGAGGCTGACTAATTGCTGGAACTGCGCAATGCATAGTCCATCTTGGTCTTCTAAGGACTAAAACTGTGCAATGTGCAGTTACAATCAGCAGTGACATGCAAACCAACAAATTGCATTGCGCAATTTTTGGGGCCCGCAAGGCACTGCCTCCCAGAATTGCACAATGCAAGCTTGGAGGCCAGTACTAGGCCAGATTTGTGTAGTTTTTGGAGAGATGTAAGAGCCTTCAATTATGGAAATGCGCATTTGCTAGCTGGGCAAGGCAAGGTCTCGGCCAAGGTACACCAGTCCCGCCAACGAGTGACTGAAAATATGAGAAGTTTGAATGCATGGTGAAGCTGAGTGCAAAGAAGAGTGAATGATCATGCATGCAAATTGATGCAGGTGGATATTGGTGGCCACCTACCTATTCCACTTGGACCCTGACCATTGTTTCTTTCAGTTTTTTAGTTTCCTTAATTGTAGCACAATTTACTATTTTTGGTAGTTTTTTGGGTCCTAAACTTTCAGAGACGTTTTGAGGCCCTAAACAACATTTTTTTAGAAAAGTTTCTTTAATGGTTATTTTGACAATAAAGTTGGTAGTTGTAGTTCTCAAATAGATCTTTCCAATGAGGTATCATACGTGTCAAATGGTGATAATATGACAAAGTTACGACCCCAAGAAGTTGGTTGCCCAACTAACCCCAACGTGTCCCATAAACTCTTGGTGTTACATCTCCTCGGGTTAGGGTTTTATCTTATTGTTCAATAATAAAAAATTCCCTTGAGCCTCATTGTAACTCAGTTTAGAGGCATGTAGCTACCACATCTTTTCTCCGAGATAAGCTACCATCGCCCGAGCTATCTTATTTCCATTCTATTTGTAAGCACAGTTCAATATTTTTCTACTAATGAAATGAAGTGTTTTTCTGCTCCATATCTGTGTTATGATTATATCTATAAGTTGTAGCGTTCCTTTTTAAGTTCAAATTAGTGGTATCAGAGTGGTCTGCTCTTTCTCTATTTTTCTTTGCATGTGCCCAACAAGGTTAGGGTGTAAGGAGTTAGGGCTTGATCTAGTTGAACCATTACAGGATCAAGCTTGCAAAACTTGACGACCTCCCATGGTGGAAGAAAAGAAAAAGGGGCAGTAGATCCTTTCAAAATGTTGCTTGAGGAAGCCCTCAAGTGACAGAGGGATGCGATGATGGATAACTTTACCTAAATCCTTCAACGACTACCCACAGACAATGCATCTTCATCTAGTAGCCACTCTGGAGGCACTACTCCTTTTAAGGTACAAGTTAACTTCAATATTCCCATATTTGAAGGCCTAATAGATGCAGACACCATAGGTAAATGGTTAAATCTGTTGGAAGGATATTTTTCAGTTCATGATGTTTCCAATCAGGAAAATATAATTTTTTCACTTATCAAAGCTGCCCCACACATCAAGGACTGGTGGGAAACCTACTGTGAACAAAAGGACGAGAGTGAACCCTTGCTGTTTTCAGTTGCACCCACTTGGAATTATTTTCGAGATGCCATCAAGGAACAATATTACCCTGTCAGGAGCTATGAAGATAAATACATGAAGTGGACCACACTACGGTAGGGAAGGGACCAAGATGTGCCATAGTTCAAAAATACTTTCCATACCCTTCACACGAAGCTAGGTATCAAGGATACAGAGCCGAATTTGGTGGTCAAGTACCACGACAGTATACACAAGTACATCTATGATGAGATGGAGTTCCAGGACATCTCCTCATTTGGCATGACATATCGGTACGCTGTAAAGATTGAGTAGAAGTTTAAATAGAAGAAGCGGGACTTGGATCTGCCAATCCAAACCAAGGAAAAGGTGCCCCCAAACCAAAGAACAAAGGACCAAGCTAAGGCAAGGCTACCTAGGAAAACCCGTCGAAGCCGCAAGCAAAGAACAACGCCATGAAGACGAAGACGGACATGGGAAAATGGTGTGAGTTCCATAAGAGCTCCACTCACAATACAAGTGAGTGTCAGGCCAATCAGTCACTGTGGTTGAGCTGAAGGCTTTCGAATTAGACGCAGTTTTGACTCTGAATCAGAACCCGATAAGGGAACTGACGAAGGGAAGAAGATTATTCATGTGGAACCCAGTGCCACTATGGCCACCACAAAGATCCAAAATAATTGAGCCTGAAGATCTAGAGGAGGGGGAACACCTCTTCCAATCACATATGTGGGTGAAGGGTTCTCCGTTGCAGTTCATTTTCGACATTGGGAGCCAAAAGAACCTCATTTCAGTAGAGGTCATGAAGCGGCTGGGCCTAAAGACTACAAAACATCCACATCTGTACACCATTGGGTGGCTTCACCAAGGATGAGATCTTCACGTCAGCTAGTAGTATCGCCTTCCCTACAACATCAAGCCCTTCACGGATGAGGTACTATGTGATGTTGCTCCTCTTGAAGTTTTTGATGTATTGTTAGGACAACCATACTTGTGGAAGCGACATGCTGTATATGAGTCTAGACCTCATTTTGTGATTATTGATTTAGCTAATAAGTTGTATAAGATACCGAAGGTAGCCCCGCCTACTGCCATCTCTTTGATCACTCCAAAGCAATGCAATAAGTTCATTTCCCAGACTAGGAAATATGTTTTTCTTATGATTCGCCCCTAAGGAAAGAAGAAGGTTGTGGCCACGACTTCTAGGTAGGTCTCCTCTGCGCAACAACAATAGATGGACAAGGTCATGGAGGAGTATAGCGATATTTTTGCCTCACCCACAAGGGTACCTCTACACTGTCAGGTGAAGCACTCCATCGATCAGACCTCGGGCATGCCGCTTCCTAATGGACCAATCTATCAACGCTCTGTTCTGGAGAACGATGAGATCAAGAGGCAGCTTCAGGAACTACTGTAGAAGGGAACATCAAGCCAAGCTAATCACCCCGTAGGAGCCTAATTGTATTGGTATAGAATAAGGATGGGACCTGGAGGTTTTGTATTGATTATCAGGTGCTGAACAAGATCACTGTCCAGAATAGGTACCCAATCCCTTAAAATCCAAGGAGGGCATTTTTGAATGGTTGGTCATGCCATTCAGATTGATGAATTCCCCTGCAACCTTCATGAGACTCATGGAAAACATCTTGCGACCCTTCACCAATGCATTCATGGTGGTGTATTTCGATGACATCTTGATCTTTAGCCATAATTGGGAAGAGCACCTCCACCATATTCGACTGGTCCTTCAAACCCTTCGACAACACAAGTTGTGTGCTAACTTGGAGAAATGCACCTTTGTCCTGACCTACGTTCAATATTTGGGGTACATAATTGATGAGTAGGGTGTACATGTGGACCCATTCAAGATACAAGTCATTTGGGATTGGCCAGCCCCAACCACTCTAACAGAGCTCTGCGGCTTTTTGGGTCTTGCCAATTTCTACCGTAGGTTCATGTTGGGGTTCTCTCATATCACTTGGCCTTTAAATCAAGTCACCAAGGGCAGAGTGAAAGCAAAGTTCTTTTGGTTGAAAACCCAACAATGAGTGTTCTCTGAGTTGAAGAATTGTCTCTGTTCAGCGCCAGTGCTCACATTACAAGACCTGCAACAACCATTTAAGATTGAGACAGATGCCTCTAACTATGCTATTGGTGTAGTTCTTGCTTAGCTTGGGCATCTGGTGGCTTACCACAGTGAGATAGTTTCAGACACAGTTCGAAAGTACCCCACATATGACAAAGAAATGCATTCCATTGTGCAGGCCTGCCGTCAATGGAAGCATTACATTATGGGGAAGGAAAGGGTCATCCACATAGACCATCGACCTCTATAGTTCAGACAGACATAAGGAAATTTGTAGAAAAATCACCATTAGAAATGGTCCATCTATATGCAATAGTTCCATTTGAAACTTAAGTATAAGAAGGACAACATTGATAACATCAGTGATTTCCTCATTCGAACAGCAATCATGATGCTAATCATTGTGCTTGACTCCTATGGGCACGAGACATCAGGGTGGCTGCATCTTTACAAGAGCGATTCAAAATTCAGCAGAATATACCAGGCACTCCTGGAAGGTAAGCAAGTTCCAAATTTTCACCTTCAGGATGCACTTTTATGCCACTTGGGACACATTTGTTTTCCTTCAAGTGAGCATGCCAAGATGATTTGGGAGGCGGACTACAGTCTGGTTTTTATAGACATTTTTGGGCACTGCAACCCCAATTATAAATGTCAATAAACCAAGGGCCATTAAGTCCCTAAAAGTGTTGTTCCAACCCCTAAAAGAACAAGGTCAACTGATTACATCTTCTCCCAGAAGTTCTCCATGAAAAACTACTCAGAACTGGTCAAAACTGGACCATTTCACCTGCTCCATAGGCAAAGTGCGTTGCATCCCACCTGAATACACACAGTAGGTGCGATGCATGTAAAAAATCCCTTCTATGGGGTGCAATGGGTGAGTAGGGACAAATGGCAGGGTCAATCCGCAAGGTGGAGGAGCATGGAATCTTCCAGAAACCTCTCCTGTGACACTTGACTCTCTGAATTCGACCAAGGATGAGTAAGAGATCATCAATCTCCAAGTGGAATCAAGAACTATAATAGAGAAGACACTAATCAAATCTCAAAAGCTGACTCACCTCCCTTGCAGACATCTATATATGGATCCCTCATCCCAAAGATCCAGAGGCTGGAATTTTGTATCTTGTAAGGAAGTGCTGCTGGTTTCTTAGTGTAATACCATAGTATTGGGTGATCTAAGCTTGTCATGAGGTGAAGAAGGGCTTCTTGGTGAGAGGATGATGCTGGGTCAGAACAATTGGTTGTAATTCTCTTGGCTCTTTCTTGATTATCAATAAAGCTATTCAAGTTTTCCTTCATACACTTGTGTGATTGATGTTTTATGCATTTGTGTGGTTAATATACATCTGATCCTATATTGCTTATGATAATAGATCTATGTTCTCATATAGTGTTACGCTGCTTTGATTCTACAGGTATTCTACGAAGCTGGGTACATAAGAAAGCAAGTAGCAAAGGACTATCAGAAGGGAGAGGAATCGAGCATGGAACCAAGCGCAAGACAGAGGTTGGTCTCCTTTATTCTTCTCTCATCTATCTCTCATAAAGGAAAACGAAAGTAGTTTTAGTTTGTTTGTTTCTAAGGTAGCTACCAGCCTTAGTGGGATTAGCAGCTCTGCATAGACACTATTCCCGGTAACAAAATGGAGACTCCGCTGGGGAGCGAGTAGATTGTTTGTTCATCTACATTTGTTTACTTTATGAACTTACAGATGGAGCCTAAAGTCAAGCCAGCTAGCCTTCGAACTACATTTGCTATGCAAGTGCAAAGTAGATCAATGCTGCTTCAGTCAATCTCCGGGTTTTGTTTATGAATTAAACGATTGATTTACAAGCTTTCTAATTGCCCTCATGGTGGCTCTAGTAACCTCCTTAGATCTACCCCTGTGATTGATTTACTGATTACCACTTGCTCAGCCTAAATCCCTGAACTGAACTGCAAACTGTGACTCGAAATCTAATCAAAGTCTCGTCCCTGGTCCAGCGCACTGTCTATTCTGTGAACTTCAAATGCAGCGCACTTCCTGAGTGTAGTAGGTGCGTTGCATTTCAGTTTCACTGTGTTACAGGTGCACTGATCAGACAAGGCCTTGTTCCTAAATTTTGGTTTCTGTGTTCACTCTTTTCAGCTCTATTCAAGAGTTTTGCTGCCTGTAGTCAGTACACCTCTGTTTGAAACCCCTTTCCTTGCTCTTATTCCGCCTCCATTGTGCAAAGAACTGTAAATGTTTTTATGTATTTTTGAGTCATTTTCAGTTCTCCTTTACAAAGAAGTAGCATAATTGTACTTTCGTTTCTTGATTTGAAAGTGTCGCAAGTGTCGTTTTCAGTCATAGAAGAGAATCTGATTGTTCTTGATAGTCGATTACACTGTTACTCTTGTATTTGATCTGAATTAGTAGTTTTTTCTAGTGTCGAAAGCAAGTTTTCAATTCCAAATAGCAAAGTGTTGTCATTGTCCTCATTTTGTTTTGAAAAGAAACTTGTTAGTAATTGTCGCTTTGGAAAATAATTCAGATTTGCGCTTAGCTTTCTTTTTATCATTCACACATTAAGAAGGCTGAAAACAAATACATGCATGTGCATTTGCATTTAGACTGTTTGTTGGTTTGATTTAGGACAATGCATATAGTGTGTGCTCTATGCTCTTTGTTGAAAGAACGCCATCTCTCTTTCCTTAGTAGCTAGGATTTTCATTGCAGAAAGAAGATTAAACGACTGTTTATCATCTTAGATTGCATTTTAGGAATTGTACATATACATCATGCGGTGAACCTGAAAGTCAAATTTCTTAAGCAAGATCAACCATAAAATGAATTTAATGAATCTAAAAACGCTTTGGAACCTAACACACAACATCTAGAAGTCTAGGCTAGAGACATATTTCGGCGTCGTAAAGCCTGGTAACTGTTGTTTTCACTGTTGGTTGGGTGATTCCTCCACTTTGAGACGATAAGTTCCAGTATGGACTTGTGCTCCCACATACCATCGAGTATATTTTGGGAGACCACAATAGGATTTATCCTTTATCCATAGGAAGCCGTGTCTGCCGCCCTATCGATCGCAATGCATTCGGGAAGATTGACTGCCGTACCGTAAAAAGTATTTTGCAGTTTTGCGATTGGTTTGGTAATCCCTCTCTCTAGATTTCCAGAGCAGTCCCTTTCGTTCCTTTTAAGACTCCTTAACAGAAAAGGTCCATCTGAGCACTTGTCACTTCAGGCTCATTAAAAATCGAAGGTGACTAGAGTCATCTTTTGTTTTTTCTCGACTCTTAAAAATTGAAAAAACAAGTTGTGTCAAAGCGTCTAAAATTTATTTTAAACAGAATAATCATCACCTTTCCTACGTTGATCTTAAGTTGAGAAAAATGGAGTCCACCAACCAAGGAGTTCCCCTTGGAGGAAATCCTAGTCCCTTCTCCTCTTGGGGAGATGTTGGCACACCCCATATGGCCACATTGTCTCTTCCAGGATTGACAATCGGCTTGCCCGTATGGCTCTTCTCGACTTCTGTCGTTCAGAACTCCATAATTCCTGAACAATCAAGTCAGCAACTAAACGATATTAGAGTTACCCCCCAACCCTCTACTTCGTCCAATTCTTCCTCTCCTCCTTCCTCTTCGCTTGATGAAGCTGGTAAAGCCCAAAATCAAGTAACTGAGAAGAAGAAGGAGAAGAAGAAGAAAGAGAAGAAGAAGAAGGAGCTAAAGGCGAAAACGGGCAACCAAACATCGCCTAGTGAAAATCCACACACTGCACCGACTAGGCCTAAATCACCATGTGTCATTTGCAAAGGAGACCACTATCATCGAGATTGTCCTTGCATCCCTTGGATCTTAAGGGGCTGGTCTCCTCATTTGCACAATCCGATGTCATCAACCTCTGATGATCATGTTGAGCATACACCATCAACTAGTGAAAGTGAAGCCCCTGGACGAAAAGGAAAATATAAATTTCCTTGTAAATTGTGTGAAGGCGATCATGCTGTCCACCGTTGTCCCTTCTTAGATGAAGCTAAAAGAGTTTTGGACGACCGTCCGGTTTCACCGTTACTACTTCCTCCTAGATACAAGAAACTCTTGTCGAGTCAGTCACTAGTTGAAAATCCGGCTGACACGCCCTTGTGGTCAGCCGAAGCGTCTATCATTGAAGATAAACCATCTAAATCCATACTAGATGAAAGTCAAAAGGTCGAGGTGGCAGTTGACCCGGTCGTGCCTTCAGAGGATCAATCTTCAGATGATACAGTCACCGAAGAGAACAAGAACGACACCGTTCAAATTCTCTTCATAAACACAGACTCCGATGAACATGGGGGCAGTCTACCCATTCCTTTACCGTAGGAAGGAAGTTGGTCAGAGTCGTACCCCGCCATCTATTCGGTCCCACCTCCAAGCAATCTGGTTGTTTCCTTTGATTGGAATCTACTAGGTAGACCCAATTTACCGGCTAGTGTACCATTCCGAATCATTGCTCAAGTATATAGAATGGTTATGGCCAGTACCATCATAGATGAAGGGGCTTCTGTGAGTATCCTTTCCTCAACTGCTTGGAAAGTGCTTGGTTCACCATCGCTTTTGCCTGAAATGAGAAATCTAACAGGCTTTGACAAAGGAACCAGTCGACCGTTAGGGATCCTTCCCAATGTGCCGATAACATTAAGAAGGAAAACTGTTCACATGAACATAATGGTAGTCCAAGGACCCCTGGATTATAATCTACTCCTTGGACGAGACTATATTTATTGCATGGGAGCCATTGTCTCCTCACTCTTTAGAGTAATGTGTTTTTCGCACGAAGGAAGAGTGGTCAAGCTCGTAGACCAACTTTCATTCCTCGGTTCACACATAGAAAATAGTCATATACCAACCATGAATGGTCTTTTCACGCAAGGAATGTCTCATCAATCGCCAGTCCGCCCTCCTGATGAGCGCGAGTGATTCGGAGGGCATGACTGAAACCCAGGGGGCATGCACCCTGGCCTATTTTGACAGGAAAACTTCAGGTATAGGGTAGGTTTCCGCGAAGGATATTTGACTAGTCTGACACACCCGTCCATTTAGGAAAAGGGGATTAGGCTAGAATAAGATTCCCTCGTCAAAGTTATGTGAGTGGAGGCGTCTGCGCCACTCACCTTTGTCTATTTCGGTAGACATCGCCAAAGAAGTGTTTTGTTTGTGGCACAAATAGAACAATCTTTGGTAACCTGAAAAAGGTAGGCCTTTCTCGATAAAAAAAATGTTTTGTCTGCAAATTGAGGGGTAACCTGAAAAGGTAGGCCTTTCCCAGTAAAACAAATATTTTGTTTGCAAATTGAGGGGTTACCTTGAAACTCTATTTCACTATACCTGGGGGCATGCAAACCTTTTAGCATGCAAGTGAAGAGCGACCATTTATTTTTTAAATTTACAGGCCCTCTAACCCTTTAAACTCATAGGATTGGTCGTTTCCTAACTTGCATAAAGAAAGGATGCGGGGCAAAGCTTTGAAATAATGCCGTTTTTAGATGAGACCTCCTTATTATGCGACTGGATTAATCGAGCAGTTTTAACGCGAAATTCAAGCTCGTTAAAAAATAAACATAAGCAATGAGCAAGTGTTTCCCCCAGCGTTTAAGCTCATTAAAAAATGAACCAATTTCCGGTAAATAACCATCGTGAATGTAGTACTTCATCCTTTGAAGCCTTGGTCGTGTTCTCATCATCACCTCCACTCTATATTGGCCGATCATTCACCTCCACTTGATTGTTTAAGCCTTTTGAGGAACAACTGCGATGAGTGATCTTGTTAGCCATCCTTGTGACACTGCCATGATTAGAAAATTCCAAACCTTACCTGGAATCAGCTGCTACCCAAATCTATCACTCGTTCCTAAAAACGAGTCCCCTTTAAGCTCTTTTTAACTGACTCGTAAAATATGAAAATATTGCCGAGCCATTGGCCTCTCCAGCTCGTTAAAGCGATCGGAAGTGCTATCCCTCCTTTAGATTTTAATCTTTTTGGACCTGAGGGATTATTACACAAAAAGATCGAGTGCTTGTTTTGTTCGGCTCGTTAAAAGTACCAAAAATTCATCCCTTTTGTATTATTTTATACTTTTTCGGACTTAAGGGATTAGATGACGAAAAAGGATTTTTTGGAGTTTCCTTTACGTCCCTTTTCAGAATCTCTAAAAATGAAAAGGACTGAGTTATCTTTGTCGTTAAACTCGTTAAAACCTAATAGCGACAAACTTGTCCATAACAGACAAGAACGAGTTTCACTATTGCTAGGCTCGTTAAAACATAGCGATGGGTTTGCTCGAAGGGCAAATTATAGAACAAGCATATGTTATCCTCCTCAAGCTTGAAAAAAATAAAGAGGTACTGGTCAGTAATGGCTGGGGAAAAATTGGGAAGAAAACTTGAAGAAACTTTGTTGGTAGCAAGTCGCTCTTGAACATGACACATTCACTCCGCATTCGAGTCGGGTTGGGTTGTTCCATTCACTAGTCACATCACCATGGTTCCATAACACCATCCACATTTGGGGTTAATGCTACCAATCCATCATGTGAGTGTCGCTGATATGTTCAAGAGAAGTCGCTCAGAGAATTCACCTGTGTCTCACCCACTATAATACATTTTCGCTCCATTCTTTCATGATAGCCACCCTGAACCATATATCACCAGATCGTTTTCACCTCCATTAAAATCATTTGCTCCGTTCCGTGTCATTGATGTGGGATTCACTAAGGCCCTCCCATGACAGATCATTTCTTGTCGACATCAGCTCATTATCCAAGAAGTCGATCTAGGAACAACCCTTTCAGTACTTTGAAGCTTACATGCCTCAATGGCAAGTTTCTCACTTCCGGCGACAGGTTTACATCAATGGCCTGCGAACGAAAGATTTTGTGTGGTGTTCGACGTGAAGTCCTTTATTCACACCACATGAATTGTACTGTAGTACCTTGAGGGTCATCATCATTATCGGTGATTCCTCTTGTGCCTATTAACGGCTTACATCATTGGCTGGTAATCAGGCGATGTCTTTCCATGTTCGACTCCAGAACATCTCTCACATGGATCGACTTGTACTTTGAGTGAAGATCGAACGAGATTGAAGACCCCGGATCTAGTTTCATCCATTCGAGCTGCGATATATATTCGGGAAAATAAAGACATCAAATGTACATCATTGCTGCACAGATAATCATCCAATCTAAGGGATGATGGCTCTACCAGAATCATCAGTCTACACTCAGACGATTGTCTGTCTCATGTACATGAAAATAAATTTATAAAGCTGAGCATGGGAATGCCCGCCTTAGCTAGATCATGAAAATATTATGAAGATAATGTATTGTATTGTATCTTATTACAGGTCTCCTTCCATCTTGAAAGAACTTCAGATCCTCATGATAAAGAATTTCACCCGACATCGACAAATTAACGACCTCATGCTTTAGGGGGTAACTGTTATAGACATTTTTGGTCACTGCAACCCCAATCATAAATGTCAATAAACCAAGGGCTCTTAAGTCCCTAAAAGTGTTGTTCCGACCCCTAAAAGAACAAGGTCAACTGATTACATCTTCTCCCAGAAGTTCTCCATGAAAAACTACTCAGAACTGGTCAAAACTAGACAATTTCACCTGCTCCATAGGCAAAGTGCGTTGCATCCCACCTGAATACACACAGTAGGTGCGATGCATGTCAAAAAGCCCTTCTATGGGGTGCAATGGGCGAGAAGGGACAAATGGCAGGGTCAATCTGCAAGGTGGAGGAGCATGGAATCTTCTAGAAACCTCTCCTGTGACACTTGCCTCTCTGAATTCGACCAAGGATGAGTAAGAGATCATCAATCTCCAAGTGGAATCAAGAACTATCAGAGAGAAGACACTAATCAAATCTCAAAAGACGACTCACCTCCCTTGCAAACATCTATATATGGATCCCTCATCCCAGAGATCCAGAGGCTGGAATTTTGTATCTTGTAAGGAAGTGCTGCTGGTTTCTTAGTGTAATATCATAGTATTGGGTGATCTAAGCTTGTCATGAGGTGAAGAAGGGCTTCTTGCTGAGAGGATGATGCTGGGTCAGAACAATTGGTTGTAATTCTCTTGGCTCTTTCTTGATTATCAATAAAGCTATTCAAGTTTTCCTCTATACACTTGTGTGATTGATGTTTTATGCATTTGTGTGGTTAATATACATATGATCCTATATTTCTTATGATAATAGATCTATGTTCTCGTATAGTGTTATGCTACTTTGATTCTACAGGTATTCTGTGAAGCTGGGTACACAAGAAAGCAAGTAGCAAAGGACTATCAGCAGAGAGAGGAATCGAGCAAGGAACCAAGCGCAAGACAAAGGTTGGTCTCCTTTATTCTTCTCTCATCTATCTCTCATAAAGGAAAACGAAAGTAGTTTTAGTTTGTTTGTTTCTAAGGTAGCTACCAGCCTTAGTGGGATTAGCAGCTCTGCATAGACACTATTCCCGGTAACACTGGTCACTGGACATTTCGAAGTAGAGAAAACAATGGTGGTATTGTAGAAGTATTTTTGTTGGCCGAAACTTCGTTAGGATGTTGGGAAGTACATTAGATCCTGCATCGCCTGTGCCATTTCCAAACCAACCATCAAGAAGCAAGGCCTGTATACTCCTCTACCTACTCCTAGTCGACCTTGGGAATTTGTCTCCATGGATTATATGTCAGGCCTTCCTTCTACTAATCACGATAATGATTGCATTTTCATGGTCGTTGATGGATTCTCTAAGATGGCCATCATGGCGACCTGCAAGAAGGGTATCAAAATAGAGGGCATTGCTAAGATATTCTTTGAGAAAGTGTGGGTACACTTTGGGATCCCGTAGTCCATTATCTGATCGAGACAAAAGATTCTTGAGTGCATTTTGGTTAAGTCTCTGGTCGATGTTGGATACAAAACTTACTAAGTCCATGAATTTCCATCCACAAACTGATGGCCAAATATAGGTTTTCAATAGGATGATCATACACATTCTATGCATGTACAGCTCAAAGCATACACGCACATGGGATGAAAGTCTCCTCTATGTCCAACACAACTACAACAAAGCTCTCCATAGATTAACAGGCCATAGTCCGTTTCAGGTAGGGCTGGGATTTCAGCCATTACGCCCCATTGATGTTTCCATACCATTTGCAGCCACTCACGTAGATTCAGCTCACGTGCAGTCCAAAGCTGAAAGGGCTAATAGATTCATTGAGCGAATTTAACACATCTACCAACAGGCCCATGATATTAGACAGAGCTAATGCTAAGTACAAGCAATTCCATGATCAAGATTGAGTGCCACACAAGTTCCAGGTGGGCGGCAATGTTTGGCTACATTTGAGGAAGGAGCACCTTACTGGACTGCACTGCAAGATTTAACCGCTCCGATATGGGCCATACACCATCACCAAGGCCATCGGTGGCAATGCCTTCAAGTTAAACACCCCACCATTCCTTGTTCTACATCAAGTGTTCAATGTAGATCACCTTTGACCATACTTTCCACCATTTTTGGACACATCTACAATTGCTGAACAACTCACACCAATAGAGCTCAACCGGACTGCATGGAACATGCCACAATTGATCAAATCATGTACACATAGCTCAAGAACACTCAGAAATAGAGGATACAACTATGTCGAGTTGTCAAATCAGGCCAACTCCTTCACCAAGGAAAATGGCTCACTAGGGACCAAGTTCAATAGAAGTTTCCTCATCTCATGGAGGAACTCAACACAATGGGGACCATTGCTTCCTAAGGGGGGATGACTGATCCAAATGGATATTGGTGGCTACCCACCTATTCTACTTGGACCCTCACCATTGGTTCTTTCAGTTTTTCAATTTCCTTAATTATAGCACAATTTACTATTTTTGGCCGTTTTTCGGGTCCTGAACTTCCATAGCCATTCTAAGGCCCTAAACAACGTCTTTTTGGAAAAATTTCTCTAGTGATTTCAATGGAAATCAAATTGGAAGTTTTAGTATTCAGAGAGATCTTTCCAACGAGGTATCATACATGTCAAACAAATATAATATGAGCAAGTTACGATCCTGGGAAGTTGGTTGCCCAACTAACCCCAATGGCACCCATAAACTCTTGGTGTTACATATCCTCGAGTTAGGGTTTTCTATTATTGTTCAATAATAAAAAATTCCCTTGAACCTCATTATAACTCAGTTCAGAGGGATGTAGCTGCCACATCTCTTCTCAGAGATAAGCTACCATCACTCAAGCTATCTTATTTCCATTCTGTTTGTAAACATAGTTTAATATTTTTCTATTAATGAATATGAGTGTTTTTTTGTTGCATCTCTATGTTTATGATTATATCTGTAAGTTGTAGAATTCATTTTTAAGTTTAGATCACAAAAAGTGAGTGCAGGATTCATAAAACGGGAAAAAAAGCATGTGTGGAAGCGAGGTGTCGCAACAATGACCGTGAGTGCAGAAACAATGTCATGCATGCGACAACAGTGAGATGCAATGAAAAACTGAAACAATGCTTCTACAATCTAACATGCATGAAAATGACAATAATCGTTCATCAAAATCAAGCAGACAACACTTACACAAAGTGAAATACAAAAAGCGACAGAAACGTAGCGAAAGACATGAAGAGCAGAATTACCTCGAAAAAGATGAGTTGAATTTTCCGAAGACTCCTAGATGCGATGTGGGATGTCAGAGCTCCAATATTGATGTGAGGAATGATCTTTGTAGCATCAGTTACATAAGTTTTGATAATATTGAGGCTTATGATGCGCATGCCACAAATCTAGGAAAAAGCAACACTTGGAGGGAAGTTTCTAAAAGATCTTTGCATGTAACCTGCAATTGCTAAAATTAGATCCCTAAAATCTACGGATGCTTTTCTTTTTGTTTTTTTGGGAAAATAAGGTCATGCATGCAAATCAGGATTGCTTAGTCCTAGAGGGAACTTGTCAACCTGACAACACATGCAACAGTTTGCAAGCCTAGGGATGATATATGCATAATTTCTAGGCTGAGTAACACTGGTTGTCCCTTATGCATTGAACAATTTCTGGATTGAATCCCTGACTGTTAATCAGAATTACGTATTTTCTGAGCTAAAGCCCGGTGTCGGGCTGAATTGCGCATTTTCTAGAGGGAAGGTTGCCTGGCTGGATTGCATATTTCTGGAGCCTAGCAGGCAGCCCAGAAGGATTACACAGTTTCTGGGGGGAAGGCTGGTTCCCCTCCAGAATTGTGCAATTTTCAAGGTGAGCATATGAGCTAGAAAATTGATTAAGTTTGGAATTACAGCCTGCGGTGGGAGACAAACAAGTTGATCAACACAGGCTGGGAAGCCATTGAAACTCAGCTGAAGCCTATGTATTTGGACAGTGCAAGACATGTTTTTAAGGATGGTTGGTAAGGAGGCTCCAAAACGAAGCTAAGGAAAAATTTTGGAGGGTGGTTGTAGCCGCTACAACAGTTAGCTGGGCCCAATTTAAAACTAGTCAGAACCACCAACCCAAATAGAAAAGAGTCTATTTTGGAGCTCTGATCAGGTGGTTTCCTAAATGATGTTGACATCATTTCTATCCATCAACATTTTCTGGTGCCAGAAGGAGGGCCATCTGACTATGAATGGCAATAATATCGCATCAGAAAATAACAATCCATTTAAAGAGTTCATCTCCGCCCTTGATTTCTCCCACAACATCCAGCTTCCCTTCACAATATCCTCCCCCATGATATGAAGTTTTAGAACCTTCTCATACATTATTACTACTTTACATAGGTCTTCTAGTGAGCCTTTAGTTAACACACCTCTTCTTCAAGATTCCCCTGTATGGCCCTAAATTTAGAGCATTATCCAGAAGATTGAAGGGCTCTCCATATCAGAGATCAACCTCAAGTATTTTAATATTTAGAAGGAAGTGTTACATCATCACTGAAGAGTTTGGTATTTTAACTAGGGATAAAAATGAGAAGTTAGGAGTTAAACCCTTTGAGTTTCCACTCGACACACATCGTTAGAAGAAACTTGTTTCAAGTTATGATTCAATAGCTAGTGTAAATATTACTCCTAGTTCCCCTCCTCCTACATCTACCATTACTCCTTCAACTGTAAAATCATCTCAAACCATTTCTCCTTCATCCTCATATACATCTCCTCCTTAAAATCAACTTACAATATCTTCTATTATTTATGTTACAATAGGTCCCTCATCATCCACAATCCCATAATCTTCCACTACAACTACTTCTGCTACTATAACTGTCACAATCCCTATAATTACTAGAATGGCACAAAGACCCTGGGAAACCCTTGGAGCTATGAATGTTGGGGGTCAAAAACATCCTCTTCCTAAACATCTTGAATGATGGCTACCAAAATTTAATCCTAATAATAATGTACCTCTTGAAGAACATATCAATAATTTTATGCTAGCTATCAATTTAAAGATGTTTAGGTAGAAGATGTAGCTTTTAGAATTTTCCTCATACTTTTGAAGGTAAAGTTTCTTCCTGGTATTTTACTTTACCTGCTAATTCTATAACCAAGTGTGATACTTTTGATTACTTGTTTTTGAAAAAAAAGGTGATGATAAGTCACTAGCTTCACTTATAATTGAATTGTCCAATATAAATATGGGTATATGAGCTAGTCAAATATTTCAATATAAGATTTAACCAAATTTTGAATAAGATACTAGCTACTTGCAAGCTAGGTTAGGATTTCCAAGTTGAATGGTATATTGGAGCTCTACCTACTTCAATGGCTATGTTTTTCAATAGGGCATCCAAAGTTACTATGACTAATAATATGAAGGAAGAAATAGATTTTGAAAAGCGAATGTCAACCCTTGCTAGGAAGGATTTCGTGGAAGAAAATAAACCTTCCTCTCAACTAACTAAAAAATTCACATTTAAGGAGGAGAAGAAGAACAAGAAAACTAAAGAATTTTTTGATATGGAAGGTATTAAAAAGTTTATCAACATTCTATCCAACGAGGTAGTTGAACTCAAGAAGTAAGTTGCAGAAGAGCCATCTTCAAGAAGACCATTTAGACCATTCATAAGAGCTTAGAAAACTCCTCCATCTAGACATATTTTAGTTGTTGAATAAGAAGAAGAGGAAGAAGAAGTAGAGAAAATATAAGAAAAAGAGGAAGAAGAAGTAGAGAAAATAGAAGAAGAAGAGGAACGAAGAAGTGGCTGATGCCAATGTGACTTGGGATTTCATTGGTTCCCTATCTGATGAAGAAGAGGAAGAGGTTATGGTCGTGACAACAAGAAGCAAAGCCTCTGCGAATACCACTCCTACTATTAAGGGAACTTCTCCAAGTACTTCTTCATCCTTTGCAAATAAAAGTTATATTCTTGCTCCATCCACTCCTCCTACTCCTTTAGATAAAGGCTCCACTCCAAATAAGTCTACTTAAAAAACCCTTTTGATTTCTGATAATATAGAGTATAATATTATTGAAGACATGAAGAAGACTAAGGAAACCATTTCATTATATGGACTTAGTAAGTTAAAACAACAACACTTTTTTTTTTATTAAATGCTTTAAATGCTACTCCTAAATCTCTTATAACTTCATTTGTTGTTTCTACCAAAGGTAAAACCAAAACAAATCCTTCTTCTTCTCCTGAAAAAATGAAACAGGTTGATGCCATATTAATCTAGGTGATAGGTCTAATTCTCGCACTCCAAAATTTTTGTTGGATGTTGAAATATTTAATAAGAATGTACATGATTGTTTAGTTGACTCTCGCGCCTCTTCTAATATCATGCCATACCTTGTCTACTTGAAAATAAATGTTAGGCCCCAAGAGTCAACCACTCAAATCGTTCATCTTGATAGGACAAAAGTCAAGGTTTTGGGTGAGCTTAAAGATGTCCTATAAGACTAGCATCACAACCCAAAGTATTCAAATCATTGATATTGTGATAGATGATATCCGAAAATCTTATGGTCTTCTTTTAAGTAGAGATTGGTCTGAGAAATTGAAAGGTGATATTTTTGTTGACTCATCTCACCTATGGCTTCCATTTAACAGTAAGCATAATCAAATAAGTGTTGACCATGAGAAACACACTAAGCATACGATCACAGATATTGATGAGGGGAATGGACCCATCGTCTTTTTAGACAATATTTTAGGGAATTTTGTCTAGACTCTTATTTTGGAAAATTTACTGCACAAATTATCCTTTTTTACCCACCACTATATGCTCATAAATAAAAAAAGCTATTCATAGACTTATTCATACCGATGTGAAAATATTGTAGATACCTCTATAGATAAACCCATAAATAATAAATTATGGACCACGTATTTTGATGGGTCAAAATATAATGATAAGGTTGGTGCAAGATGCATTCTAGTGAATCCCAATGGGGAGAAAACCATACTTATCTGTAGACTTGAGTTTGAATGTACAAATAACGTTGTTGAATATGAAGCGCTTGTGCAAGGATTATGGAAAGCCATTAGCCTAGATGTCCAATATTCGAAGGTTTTTAGAAATTCAGAAATCATCATTAAACAAGTTAGAAACAATATCCCTTATGTTTCCAATCACCTTAAACACTATCAATTACTTGTTCAAGAATTGAATTCCCAATTTTTGTGCTTTCAATATTATTCCTATTCCAAGATTGTAGAATGTAAGTGCACATCTTCTAGCCAACGTTACTTATAGACATATCCCATTAGAGGATTTTGGCCATGATCATTTTTCTATCGAATTGCTTTTTAGACCATCAATCCCTAACAACATCTCCAACTAGAGAGTCTTCAATGATGATGAAAACATCATCACTTTCCTCACTCTCGAGGGGATGTATGATGACCGAATCATTGATGAAGATTCTCATGGTAATGAATTGAACATATCACAAAATGAAAGTAAATCTTAAAATTCCATTCTTAAATCTATAGTCAACCTTGAATATCTTTAAGATATGAAATATAGGTTTAAAAGACCTACTAATTTGTTGTAGCAGCTATAACCACCCTCTAAATTTTTTCCTTTGCTTCGTTTTGGAGCCTCCCTCCTAAAATCTTAGCAGCTTATCTTGCATTACTCAGGTACTTGTGTTTTCATTTGAGTTTATCTCTCGCTTTGCAGCTTGTGTTCACTTACTTTCTTTGTTGTCTAACCACAAGCTAAACCCCGTGACTTGGTTGATTTGGTTCTTGCACTTCCTTGGAAAAATGCGCAATCCTATAGGGTAGCCAACCTTACTCTCAGGAATTGTGAAGAGCAACCCAGCAATGAGCCTTTCTCTCAAGAATTGCACAGATAAGCCCAACATTGAGCTTCAGCTCTAGAAATGCATAGATCTAGTTAACAGCTTGTCTTCAGCTGGGAAATTGCATAGAGCATGAGAGGCAACCAGAGAAACTCAATCCAGAAATTGTGCAACAACATTCCCTCAACTGTTGCCTGATGCATGTGCCGACAGGTTTCCTGATTCCCTCCAGAACTACACAATTTCTCCATGCATGCATCGTAGGCTTTCCCAAAAAATCAAAAAGCTAAAAAATAAAAAAACATCCCTAAAAATAGGGATCTATTTTTAGCAGTAGGAGTTACACTCGAGCTAATTTTAGAAAATTGCCGCCACTTATCGCTTTTTCCTAGATTTTTGGCACGCATGTCATAAACCCTAAATCAATCGAATCTATTTAATGGATGTTTCTAGAGCTCATTTTCACACTTGATCTTGGAGCTCTGGCATTCCCAAGGAATCTAGGAACCTTCGGCATGATCAACGCAACTTTTATGGGTAAGTTTTGCTTTTCAAGTTTGTCGCTGCTTTTTTTGTTGCTTTTATTTCTTTGGCTTGTGTGAGCGTTGTTTTGCATGTTTTACTGAATGAACATTTGAGTTTTAGTTTTTTTTTTTTTTTTTTAATTTGTACAAGTGTTGTTTCAAGTTTTGGATTGCCTTTCTTGAGTGTTACATGCATAACCCCATTTTCTGCACTAATGGTCGCTGTTGTAGTGAATCTCCCCACCAGCTTCGTTGTTTGTCTGCTTGATTGATTTATGCACTTGACTTGATTGCATGCATGACCATTCACTCAAATCTGCACCATCCTTCACTCATGCATTCAGATCTACTTGTTTTCAAGTTTCACTTGGGTGGATCTGGGCTACTTTGGCTCAGATCTAGCAGTTCCCAACATGCACCATGCATTTATGGAACTTCAGGCTCTGCCTTGGCTCCAGGAATTGGGTAGAGGCTGCCAATGGCTGGCTCTAGCTATGCTCTGTGCAATTCCAAGAGATAGTTCCCAGCCTTTCCCACTGGGATTGCGCAATGTGCAGTCCCAACCAGCATCAAGCCAGATTGAACTACGCATTGTGCGGTTCCAGTCCACAACAAGCCATATTGGACTGTGCTTTGTGCAACTCTAGTCATCAGTACCTCTCACTGACAACTATGAATGTGTAATGTGTATATCCGGATGACAGTCCCCCGCCTATGAGAGTCACAACTGCACAATCTTGCCCAACAGTTGCCCAGTTTCTTGCATGATCTATCCTTGAAGTTCTTTGTGTTTTTAATCTCACATTTTCTTTATGTGAGTGTCTACTCTATCTCCAAGTACATCAGTTGTTGAGTAGCTTGTCAGTAGTGGAAGCATCATGGTTTCCAAGAGAGCTGGATCAAAGGATACTGTAGAGAGAAACACTAGAGATGTGGTTGAATAGGTGCCAATTAAATTTCATATTTATGCAGACACGCAACTATTCGTAGAGAAGGACATGAAGATTACATGGCAAGAAATAAAGGACATATTTGCAGGTAGCTTCAAGGAAGATATGGATGATTGACAGGTCTATGTCAACATCCACAAGTCAAGCTTGTACAAGGTTGAATTTAGGTACCCCACCAACCCGTGCACAGATATTATTCACTGGGTTGGCTCACATATCGATACCAAGACAGTGACACTGAGCAGTACTAGTGGAACACATCTTGCCACCTTAAGGACAGAAAAATTCCATCAAATGTATCACTTTCTGCAACCGGTGAACTACATGGATGCATTGTTCTACACTCCAAACAACAATGTGAAAACTAGAGACATCATAAAGTGTTGGGTAAAAGAGCCATCGAAGTTCAGAGAAACACCCAACGAGGTCTACCAGACGAAGTCACTCAGGAAGGCTTACCAACTCTTGGTCATCTTTTCATGTCGCTTGTATGGTCAAGAGAGTACGAAGACCTTTTCATAGAGTTGGGTGGTTATGTTGGAGTAGTTGGCAAATGAAGGCTATACAACTGGTCCTACATGTTGGCTCTTCAGTTGAAAGTGCATGTGTCTAATGCCCGGAGTCTGCCTAAGGATGAGCAAGCAAGATTCTTTATGTCCACATACTTGCTTGATGCAATATGTGCCCAACATCAGTTCCCTGACATGGGTTAGACATGGACACCATTAGAGGATGATATGAACATCTATTGCAAGTTTCTCTCTAAGTGCAACTATCGAGGAGTCATGTGAGGTTGTATGACCACTTCATCAACCCGATGTACATGATGATATTTGAACAAGATCCACCTTGCATGTCACAGGAAGCGATGCAGGCATTGATTAACATTGCAGATTGGTATGCCTCACCCAATGGGACCTTCATTAGGATGTTTGGCGTAGAGAAGCCTCCGCATGAGCTATTGAGGTTTTCAATGGAAAATATGGTCATGCAAGTGGTTTCATACTAGATCTCCACAAGGTTATCAACAGGACTGCATAGGAGGAAGAAGGCACCATGGCCTACTCTTCCCTTACGAATTTGGTTGTACGAGATCTGTACCTTGAAGGATGTGGATGTCGAGGCTAAGGACTTGAAGAAGTTTGGGTTCAACACCAAGAGTTTCAATCTGTATGAACCCCAATGTATATCCAAGAAACACTATGCAAAGGTGCATTACCCATGGATACACGGGGCATGTCATTGGCTAGAGGAATATCCTTGGAGGTATTGATATAAATCCTCTACGCTCAATGAACTAGTCAACATAGATGTAGAATGGAAAGAAGCACTGTAGGAAGCAACACCACAAGAAGTAGCAACAACAACAACAATGAGGAAAAACCTGACGCAAGACAAAGGAAAGAGGAAGATTGCCAAGAGCGCAAAGGCTGAGCAAAGCTACAAGTTCAGAGAATATCCTCTTGTTGAGATAGTAGCTTTGGAGATAGATGTAAAGAGGCAACATTGTGAAAGGAGAGTAGAACAAAGGAAGAGATTTACACAAAGGTTGGAATATACAGAGAGGAAGCTGTAGGAAACAAAAAAGAAACTGAAAGTAGAGCAAAAGAATGGGAGGAGAGAAAGGGAAGAAAAGAAAAAACAAGAACAGGAGGAAAGGGAAGGTGCATTGATAGAAAAAACTATTCCTATACAGGTTGAGACAAAAAAGCAGCTAGTAGATGAAGAAGAGAGTGAGCAGGTGAAAATTTGGGAATTTTCTCAGTAGGTTGAGCAAATGGTTGAGGAAATGGACATGGAGATAGAATAGGAGCCACAGGACCAAGACACCAATCCCATGCCGAGAGTATCCGAGCTTGCACCACAGTCTTTGTCACCTCTAGAATCATAACCCATCCTGAGAGAGCAAGGAGCGGTTCTTCTTCTTGATGATGATCTAGAGATGGATGTGTACAATATGTCATTCGACAAGCCACAACACAGGATTGTACAAGCACATACAAATCAACTCCTAGATGATCACACATTACTTGTGCACATAGAAGAAAGGGTGATTGTATCAAATGTTAGAGGACATCCAAATTCCATGGATAAGGCTTTTGAGGCTTATGCGGAAGCCACAAGTTTGAAAATCAAGTTCTTGATAATAGAGAATGATTGGATGGCGAAGGAATTGCAAGAGGCTAGGCAGAGAACAGAGCAGTCCGCAGGATCCACTACGGAAGAAATGAAGAAAGCAATACTTTTTAGAGATATCAACTTTGGATACCACCATGTGAATGCTGTATAGAATATTTGTCACCGTGCACAAGGCGGTTGTCCATCTATATGTTTTTCAGCAATAGTGCACAAATGCAACCCAAACTCTCAAAGACATCCACGCTTCCATTGCACATGTATAGGAATGGACAATGAGGTACAAGGGGGCCCCACTTTACTTTCACAAGATGATAAAGCCGTAGGCAGAGCTGGACAAAGCACATATTTAGATGTTGATTCAGAACTATGAGCAACTCCCTCCACTCATCACTAGCATCGAGGCTTCCTATGCACAGTTGTACAGGAGTTTAAATGTCATAGTGAGGACACACATGATCCCTTCCATCATAATCCTCACTCAAGCCATGATGAAGAACCAAGTTGTTATCACTGAAAATTCCAATGCCAAAAGTTCAAAATCGCTCACATTAGTTTGATGCACATAAAGCCTTTTTAACAGTTTCGCAGCGCGGCATGTTTTAGGTGATTTCGTAGCGCATAATTCATATTTTGCACTGGCTGCGCTACGAAATGGGGGAAATGGCTGCATGAGTTGGAGAGAGAATTTTTGTAGTGATTTGCTGAAGTAAGTATCATCAGCCCCGCTCAAAGCACAGATATTGACAGGGAATGGGCAAACACAATAAGAAAACCTCTTGTGTGAGGATTCCCCTATGCATTCTCCGATGGAGAGCACAACCTTGAAGGATTATTCTAATGGAAGCATAGGTTATCCCAGTGTTGCAAATATCTCTGATTCATGTTCTGTTTCACAAACTAATTCTTTGCAACAAGAAGCATATGCATAAACTGAACATCGGCAAAAAACTGTTCATACAGGGAGCTCTTCCAAGCAGCTGTTAGTTCAAGGTGCTTTTAGTTATCCTCTTAAAACTCATCTTATTTCTAGTGAAGGTTTTGAAGAAATCACATGGAATAAAGGTGACATGGATGCTGAAGAGAGTAATGTCACACGTTCTACAAGGAAAAAACCCTGTTGCTGTTCAGGTGCAGCTGCATCTCTTTCGAGCAGTGGGAAGGATCTTGTGAAAGTTGCAAACAAGTCTTCCAGCAGTCATGGCAATGCTTTTTCAGAAAGGCCAACAAATGTTAGCACAGAATGTACTTCAAGTAGCTACAGTAATGAAGCCATTAATCATTTTTATCTGAAGAGCATGTTTTTGATGAAGATTGTGTTTTTGAAACTGCTGTAGGAGATGTTTGTTACAGGCATAGTTATCTGTTTTAAGCAGTCAACTTCCAGGAGGTATTTAGAGCAGCTGAAAGAATATTTTAGAAAACTGAAAGAGGTTTTTATTCCTAACATACTGAACTAGAAAAACCTCTTTCAGTTTCTTCAAATTGATTATGCGCTGGGAGAAACGAGTGACTAAAGGTTGCGCTATGAAACTGCTGTAGGTGCAGTTTTTAATTTCCTGTTTTACACATCTTCTTCAAGGATCGATTCTGGGCAGCTGGAGTAAGGTTCCTTAAAACTAAAAGAGGTTTTTGTTCAGAACGGAATGGTTCACAAAAGCCTCCTTCAGTTTTTCCAAATACGTTTTCTGTGTGAAGTTATGAGCTCTGTCCCAAAAGCTATTTTCAGGCAGAACAACAGTTTCGTAGCAGCTGAAGCTAAATAATTCAATCTCAAACTAGAATTGAAAACAAAGGATTCAGTCCTCATTTGGATGATATGGGTGAAATTAAAGGTGACCAGCTGTCTTGCAATGAAAAATCTTTAACACAGTTTGAGGATGGGAACATCCTTGAAGATGTCAATGTTGACAAATGTGGCAGTGATTCCATCCATGAGTGCGTTGGTAAAGCCAGAGTTTTTAAGGCACCAAGACAAAGATGTCAGGCTCATTGTTGTTACTTGCATTAGTAAGAATCACACTGAAAACGTATATGCTTCAATGCAAACAATTATGAGTTTGGTTTGAATGAAAGGAAGACTGTGTTTTTTTTAATTTACACAGCAGTTTCGTAGCGCGCTACGAAACTGCTGTAGATGACTGTTTTATAGGAAAACAATGAAGTTGATGCTGAGGTCAGCAAATTTTGAAAGGAATGCCTCGAGGGCAGGAAAGAGACCATACAAGGCTATCTAAGCATTCAAAGAGTGACAGGTGTGAGTTTTGGAGAAAAAGGTGAAATATTTTGTTTTTGCTAAAAGTAAAGCTACTTTATGACCGAATTATTAGGGTTTTGGTTTTAGTCTTCGGTGATCCGGTTTGTACACCTGTTCAGCTCATAAGGCTTCCAGCTCATTTGAAAGGTGTGGTGATATGTGTTGTTTGGGAAGAATTAAAGAGCAGAGGACATGTTTCTAAGTGATGAAGAGTGATGGGAGACAGAGGCCGTGAAAACAGAGCACCTTCCTTGGTTAATTAATGAAGCCATCTACGTGACTGGAATCCAAGGCCAGCTCATTCAGTGTGTTCTCCTTCAAGATACCTCAATCGAAACAGAAAGAGGACATGTGGCAGCATTCACAAAAGCATCATGCATACGAGGAGATAGAGTTAGAATGTCAATGTGATTAGGACTCTATGTATTTACAGCGCAATACCTTTTGTATTTAATAAGTTTGTTTAAAATAGATAAGGATAGTTAATAGGAACTTTCGAGCTCCCCTCATGTTGGAGGAGGAGACTCAAGGTAGTTTTAGTTTGGTTTTCCTATATATAGGAGAAACTCTGATGTAAATAGGGTTGGAGATTTTTATAAAAACAGAGTTTTCATATTGGCTTATGTAAAAGACTTTGACAGTAATAGAAAGAGTACTTTTTCTTCCCAAGATTCATCTTGTGTCTCAAATGCTCAGAGTATATGTGGTTTGGTTTTATTCATCTTGTTTTACAGTTCACTAAACATGCAATCACTCTGAATTCACCTAGTGCTCAGACTTCCTGTGTATGTTTTTTGAGTTGAGGTTCTTCTTGGTAAATGTTTTGAGCATTTAGACATTATATGCCTTGGTTTCCATGATTGAGTAGCCACTTGTTTACTGCAGAAGTGTATGACTCCATGAGCCCAATGGGAGAAGCCTAATTTTGTTGTTCCAACCAGCTTAAATTTCATTTACTGTTTAAAGAGTTAGCCATCTGTTGTTGTGATTGATTTTTATCAAAAGTCTGTGAGAGAGCCCTCTCTGACTAAGGAGGCTAATCCTTAGTCTAAAGTCTGGTTGAAAGAGTTACATGAAATCTTGCTTGGCTGCAACCCTTAGTACTGATTTTGTGATAACACAAGTCATGCTGGAGGTTGACGGGTACATAGATCAGTTGATGCACGAAGCCACCAATGATGACTTGCATTTGAGTGAAAATAACATGCAGAAGTACATCGGTGGTGCAACCACACTAAGGATAGTGTTTCACATGCTTTAGGATGAGATGGACAGAGGTTTCAAAACCATATACTTGGAAGCCATGGAGGCAATAGTCTGCTTTGATAAAGACATCACCAAACAGTACGGGGACATGATAACACAGTACCAATCTTGGTATCAGTTCATCACTGAAGATCACCATGAGGAGGTTACTGAGTTGGTATTTCCCCAAGACCCCGAGTGATGTTGTTTGTCTTGTTAGGATGATTCAAGCCTATTTTTTCCCTCATGGTATATGTGGAGATTATATTATTGTAAATATGTTGTAAGTGAAATTCGAAGTGTCGCTAGTGGAACGTGAATAATCACTATGTAATGTGAAGAGTCATGAGGGTAGTCCAAGAGTCAAAGGGGAATGTCAAGGGTCACCCCACCCTTTGCTATATATAGAACCTCATAACTCATAGTACAGGCTTTTGGGAGCTAAGATTTTTGCTAGGCATTTCTTAGAGAAGGCTTGGAAAGTATTGTGATGAGCCTTGGCTTCTCGAGAACGTAGAGTGAGTATATCTCTTTGGACAAGTAGGTGGTGTTGACTGTAACGTTCCACTATTGGGGCTAATGGCTGCCAATGGTGTATGTATGGATGCAAATTTCACTTAATAATATAACTGAGCCAACATTTTTTCATTCATATGTTGTTATTGTAGTTTGACAATTCTGGTTACTTTAGCAATGTATGTTATTTCACTTACGCATTTGTGTAAGAACTATTTTGTATACGATTGTACGAATCTTGTTGAAGATGTGTTGTTGTATTAACCCATCACTTTGTATTGTGGACTATTTCGCTTCCATCTCGTGATTTCATTCAACTCATGTGTTCCTTTCAAGCTATTTACTATTATAGGCTTTTAAGGGACACACTTCCTTCCCCCCCTTTGTGTTAGAACTCCCATGCATCTCACTTGACTCGCTGCAAGGTCACACACTTGCTTCCAAAAAGGTTATCATACTTACCTCTGCACATTACCGCAGTCAAGGCACTACTATACTGCCCACTGATGGGAATCCTACTCCAAACAATCTGAGGTCTAGTTGGATTTATTACTGGGGAGATCCCCTGACATGTTGGTGGGTCCAGCACCGTCAACAGAACTATAAAACCACTAGTTCTACCTTAATATTTGAAGTTATTAATATTTGTATAGATCAAAACCCTCAGAATGTAAATCTAGGACATGGATTGTCACTAGATGAAATATTAGCATTCATTCAACTTCTTAGAAGATACACAGATGTTTTTGCATGGACCTATGATGATATCAAGACCTATGACATTTAAATCATCCAACATACAATCCCCATGCTCCCAAATGAAAAGTCAATTCAATAGAAACTGGGGAAGATACATCGTATTCTTGAACCTCAAATTAAAAATAAACTAAATAAAATGTTGAAAGCTAAGATTATATTCTAGGTAAGACATTCTAAGTGGGTTTCTAACCTTGTTCTAGTTAGGAAGAAAAATGAAGATATTAGAATCTGTATTGATTTTAGAAATTTTAATAAAGATTAAAAAAGGATAATTTTTTGCTCCCCCCTATGGAACAAATTCTAAAATATATTGCTAGATCCGAGTTGATGTCATTTATTAACAGATTCTATGGTTAAATTAAATATTAGTGCATCCCAATGATCGACTTAAGACAACTTTCAAAACCAAATGGGGCACCTATGCTTATCAAAAAATGCCATTTCGTCTTATAAATGTTGGTGCAACATTCCAGAGGGAAATGGAAATTGCTTTCAAAGGATTTATTAATAAGTCAATTGTTGTTTATCTTGATTATATCACTATATTATCTAAAAAAAGTTTCGATAACTTACATAATTGAAAACCGATTTTTGAAAGATATAGGAAATATGGAATATCTCTGAATCCTAACAAATATTTTTTTGCATTATTTGAAGGAAAATTTTTAGGATTCATTGTTTCTAAAGAAGGAATTACCATAGACCTTGATAGAATTAAAGCTATCTCATAAATCTTGCTTCCTCATAATAAAAATTCTATGAAATAATTCTTAGGTCAAATTAATTTTGTGAGGCATTTTGTTCCCGATTTTTCACAAATAGTTTTTCCCTTGCAAAATATGACAAGAAGAATGCAACATTTAAATGGAATGCATTGGAAAAGAAAGTTTTTGACTCTATAAAATAGGAAATCTTTGAGGCTCCCTCCTTGTTTTCCCAAACTGTAATAATGACTTTATTTTACATACATTTTCTCCCGATCAATCATATGCATCTATTTTGACTCAACCAAATGAGTGGGCCATAGAAGTACCAATAGACTTTAATAGTTCTAGATTTCAGGGAGCTAACCGAGAATATTCAAATGTTGAGAAACATGATTATGCTATTTTAAAGTCCATTAAGCACTTTAGAACCTTTTTTTCAAGTCTCACACCAAGTTAATTGTGCCTTATTTTGTTTCAAGAATTTTTCTAGTTTAGAAATACCTTGGAGATAAAAGAGCCCACTGGGTCACTTCTTTACAAGAATATGACTTGAAAATTGAGCCTACAAAAATTGTTCGTGGACAAGGATTATTTAAGTTGGTCACTCAAACTATTGATTCACAATCGAAAAACAATTTAGATAATCATGAGTTTCACGATCCTCAACTTGTATGTGTAATCCTTGAATTTTCTAATTCAAAAAATGTAGATCTAATCTATTTTTTGACTCATGGCACAAAACCATTGCATTTAGAACAAAATAAAAGGCATGTTTTTAGGTTAAAAGAAAATCAATACCAACTTATTAATGCAGTTTTATTTAGAAAGAACTATGATTTCATGCTTCTTAGGTGTTTAGAAAAACATGACGCTGATAAAGTGTTGTATGATTTGAATGATGTATGAACAAGTGGTCCTTTTAGAAGTGATACCATTGCTCATAAAATACTACCTGTAGGATAATATTGGCCGACACTTTTCAAGGCTTCACATGCCTATGTATCAAAATGCAAAGTGTGCCAAACTTCTGCAGGGAGAGAAAAAAAAGAAACACTACCTCTACAACCTGTGATCATCAAGAAACCTTTTGAGTAGTGGGGTATTGATGTTATCAATGAGATTGTTCAAAACTCTTCCGAAAAACATAAGTTTATTTTGAAAACTATAGATTATTTTACAAAATGGGTGGAGGCCATTCCATTGAAAAGTGTTACTACTAATCAGGTAATATATTTCATAGATCAATTTATCATTACTAGGTTTGGTCTCCTGAGCACATTATTTTTTGATAACACAAATTATTTTTCTTGTTGTTTCACGCACTGTATTCGCTCTTTAAAAGGGTATTAAATTGAAATATTCCTGTAACTATTATCCTTAGGGTAATGATTTGGATTAATCAACAAATAAGAACCTTTTGAGAATCATTAAGAAAAGCATTGATGATATTAATCAAAGGAACTGACATAAACCTCTTATTCATTCCCTATGGGACGATAGGATAACCTATAAAGTAATAATTGGTACCTCCACATACTTTATAGTATATGGAAAGGAAGCTATTTTACCACCAAACGTTGTTTTACCTTCTTTAGACCTAGTGTAATCCATTCAAGGACAACCCTACACCAACTTACAACATTGCTTAACCCAAATTTTTAACTTGGAGGAAACCATAGTAAAATCCAAGCAAAATTACGATAATCATCAAAAGATTGTTAACCAATGGTTTGATAGCATTTCAGTGGGTGAAAAACACTTTGAAGTTTGTCATTTGGTTCTCAAATGGGACAAGGTCCACGAAGATAACGATACACATACTAAATTTCAAAATATTTGGCTTGGCCCTTTTCAGATATCGTAAAATATTGACCCATCCACTTTTATACTACAAACTCTTTAAGGAGTAAATAAAATTCAACCGGTGAATGGAAAAAATTTAAAACAATATTTTTCTTGAGAAATTCAATCCCTTGTTGTAAATATGTAAATAAGCCTTGTATATATTTTAATTTATCCTTTAATGAGTTTGTTTTTTAACAATAATAAGTGACATGTGATATCTTACTTCTCTCTTATATTTTTAAGAGGATTATCTTTAACTAATTTCACAAGGTAAAGAAGGCTATTATTCTATGTCAATATAACCATATCTTATATGATCAATTCATTTATCAAAGAAGGTTGTCTCATAAAGTGCTTTGTAGTGAAGTCTTTTCAGAGTTTATCCCTCCCCTTTGTTGGAAATATGTTGTCATTGATGTCAATAAATGGAAACAAGTGGCACAAGTGCAAAGGAGATGCCTTAGAAGAATAGGTTCCAGGAACAAGAAGAAGGTTGAGGATCAACATGGTAGCAATAATGGTGTAGAAAACTTGGAGCCAGTTCTGGAGAAGTAGGTCATGTAAAATACAAATGGATCCCATCTAGATGGAAAGAGCTTGGAAAAATATTTCCAGTGATATGTGGAAGTTCGAAAATGGCCTCCTAGATCAAAAGATATATCTAGTCAAAGATATGAACCCAAATAATTAAAATATGAAAAGGTAAAAGGCTTAGAGACCCTTTTGGCGCTTCATTAAGTTTGGCGACATCCCCAATCTTGGTGGAAAACTTAGCAGGGTAGTAAAAAATAGGCCTGGGTTGACATGGATGAACAACTCAACAATATATTCATTTTCTATTGGTTGTAGGTGGAGCCCACCTGTCAGATACCACTCGTGGATGTACCTCGACGGTTTACAAAGGGTTCACAAGTAAAAGCCTTGAGATGTAATTAGGTGGGACGACTAGGAGTGCCAACAGATAAGTGGAAAGCATTCTTATTAGCTTAGGTGGATCTCACCCAATGGAGTTACCCTGATGGTAATAGCCTGATGGATATACCTTGACGCAAATTGATAGAGAGCTCAAATGGACGGAGCGAGATGACACCATCCTAGCACGGGAAATCCAAAGGTATGGTTAGGGCACACAAAGCCAATGTGATGGGAGATTGGAAATAGGACAAGATAGTATAACATGATCCAATGAGTGTTAAGAGGAGGTCCCCACTCCAGTAACTTAGCCCACTGAGGGCTGGCCCGGAGGTGCAACCTGGAGGGATAACAAAGAGGCAGTGTAAAGGAGCACCAAGCCGATAGAAGGATTGAATAGTTTAAATGAAATAGTCGGGAACCCTTTAAAATTTTAACAAAGAAAATATGCACAAAACAAGCCTCTAAGACCCTTTCTCTCTCCTCTCTGACAGGACAAGTGGCAGTGTTCTATTGGCCCGAATGAAGCAAGTGATGAATTTAACATAGGCCAATTAGCGGTGGACATGTGGTATTCATATTTGGTGTTTGTGGGCACCCAAATATCCCATATTCAAGTGACACATGTCACAACTCTGGAAGTGACAGGTGTCCCAGGTGACATCAGTGTGACGTCGACCTGATGAAAAGAGCCCAGAAGAATGTTAAGGCTTACAAAGGGAATACGCTATGCAAAAGGCATCGAGATGATGAGGTGGTGTCAGAGATGACTTAGCTCAAGAGAAATTTCTATTGGGATTTGAAGCACTGGGAGGACCCCACTTTACCATCCTAGCCTTCTGATTAGAGCCTGATGGTTTATTAATGGGGAACAACCAGAAGTTTCGGGCTTCAGAAGTCAGGACACGTCGACCTAATAGTGGACAGAGTGAAAACCAATTAAATGGAGTCAGGAGGACCCCACGAGAAATGTCATCTCGTAGGGATGACCCCATCGGTTAATAAGTGGGCACAAAGGGAATGCATTGGGGGATAAATAGCTATGATGTAAGCGCTGACCCTTTGGTCATTTCGTGTAGAAATAAGACCAATGGCATGGAGCCATTAACACAAGAAATCAAGCCTGTGTATGGTGTAAAGTTTCTTAGCACCTAAAGGCCTAGAAAATGGTCATGGCACCAAGTCCTATGGTAGGAAAGCAGAAAGGTGCCAACAGAAAAGGGGCTTAATGTTGAAATTGACATAATTTGTAGTTTTTGTTTAATAAAATAAAAAAGGGTTTAATTTGGAAGCACAATTTTGGTAGTGAAATATTAAAAAGGGCCTGAGCCTATAGTAAAATTCCTTGGGGCACATGCATGAGAGAAATGAATCGACAACTATTTTTGGCACCACATTGGGCCAATGACAAAGTGATAGCTCAGTGGCACATTTGGTAGTTAAAGCCAAAAACAAAAACAAGTGCTAAATGCATGAATCGGTTAACAACTCTGATAGAAATAGAGGATTACTAGAAATAGAAAGTCCCAGCTAAACTCTGTCAAAAAATATGAATGGGAAAAATTAGCAGAAAATATTAGAGTTTAAGTTTTGAATAACAGAATTAGAGTTTGAAACATGAAGAGAACATCCAAAAGAGTTAGTTGAAAAAGACAAAGGAAAATTAAAGGCACATGCATAGATCCAATGCAAGATTAACTATAACCACATGCTATAAATATCATGCCAAAAATTATTTATAAGCATACCTGAGCAAGAAAGTTGCAGATATGAGTTCTGTGAGCGAGTTAATATGAAGCTGTTGGTGTTCTCAATGAATTTATGAAGGTATTGATGGTTGAAGGGGAAATTAATTTCATTTTGAAAATAGAATTGGAATTCATGGCTTTAGTATGAAAATGGATGAAAGATGAACCAATGAGTGTAAATTTTTTTTTTCTTGCAGATCAGGGGTTGGTCCTTCTACTAGTGAGTGCTTTTAAATATTTGAGGTTGTAACTCTTTTGAACACTTTGTGTCAACGACCCCATAAAAATACGCCCATTTTTTCGCAAAAGGGATCTATCACGTTCGAGTGTTCACACCTTTCAGATTTCATCATCGGTCGACAATTTTGTAAAAATGTCAACCCTTTCTGCATTTGTATAATGTAAATAATCCTAGTATGACCACATTTGTATGTAATAGGCTAGGTAAACCTATTGTTTTGGTGATGATTTCCATTCTATGAGGTTTTTGTCTCACTGATTCATCTATCTCTAGACACAAATGATCGACAACGATTTTCCCTCCACCCTCACCCCAAAGCTAGGGTGGATTTTGTCGTCAAGATCTTAGGCGATTCCTAGTGTTTTAGATTGAGTATTTGTAAAAGTGGCTTGGGAATAATTTTAGCTAATTGGCTAAATTATTTTATTACAAGTCACTTGGTATACTAGATTATATTTTTTTTTGTCACAAAAATGAGTAAATGTTGAGGGTTTATAACGAATGGGTTTCCCCCCTTCATGTATTAAAATGAAAAATATTTAGGTAAACAATATTTAGTGCATGGTCACGCATAATTAGACAACATGGCTAAATATTAGAGGGTTGGAAAAGTTATTAATCCCCTCATAAGTCAATTAATTTATTTTTTTTGGCAAAATTAAATTAAAATCCTAAGCCAAAAATTTAATTAATTTTGTGTCCTAGGTAAAATAAAATTCTCTAAAGGTAAAATTCATGGGTTTTAAAGAAATTAGTTTTTGGAGGTCCTCGACCAAGGGAATATTGAAAATTTCAAGATATTTTGGACACTTGGGCCTTGGTAGTTAATTTTTTTTTCTCAAGCAAGAAACAGACCTTATATTCAAATTAAGCAGCAAGGAGGATACATAGTATACAAGATGTCAAATGTTTGACATATACCCTTAGTTTTAGAACTGAGCAACATGCTCAAGAATGCGGCTAAGGGCCCACAAAACATTAATACTAACAAAGCCAAAGGGCAGCCTCAAAAGTGAAAACGAGACCCTCAAGTCAACCCGATGGTGGGAAACGTGCACGACATAACGGAGCCATTGATCTACATCTGCGAAATCCAATGGCTGAGAGGGATATCGGGTGTAATAAAAGCACTAGGATTACCCATCCGATGAGGGCAGTAATCAAAAAAACCTAGAGACACGTGTAACATGGTCAGTGGAATCAGAACCAGGGACACTATAGCAAAAATGTCGCGGTCCCACTAGCAAAACGGTCACGGTCTTCCAAGTGCCACGTGTAATTCCTTTTCTGGCATCAGAGACATTTTGGTAAAACCACTTCGGGTACAATCGGCCCTCCGATAACCCTGGTAACTGCTGCAAAACCACTCGATTCTGAAGAGAAGCTGCGAACCACTTTTTGGTTTAATGTTTTTTCTCCTTTGCCCACCAGTCCCCTACACGATCCTAAACTTGGGCTGTCTATTAGCAATACCCTTGACTTCCATCCACTTAGATATCTGTCAGATGTTTCCCCTTAGAGTGATGATAAAGATCCCTGTCTTCGTGCACTATAGTGCTGCAGTCCTTTCTCAGTTGTCCATTCTGAGCAAACTCCCACAAACAACACTTGTTTTCTCTTACAAAAATCACCCCTTCATTGGCTAGCCTGTCTGCCACTCTATTGACATCTCTGCGCACATGAACAAAGCTCAGAGTTCTGAGAGTTCTAAGATGAGATTGAACTCGATGGAAAGCTTGTGAGAGTCGCAAGTGGTTTGAAACTTTGTCTAGTGCTGTGCCGGTGCTTATCCTTTTGACCGAGTTAATCGTTAATTCCAAGTCTGCCTCTATGATAGTATTATGCAGATTATAGTCTCTCAGGATTTCAAGGCCTTGCTTCATGGCCATGAATTCTGCCATATTGTTGGTAGCCCTGTCCAAATGACCATGAAAAATGATTTTGATATTGCCCTCTACATCTCTAATGACTCCCTTGAAACCCGCATCCCTTTGGTTCCCTTTTGAGGGTCCATATATGTTGAGTTTCAGGAAGCCATGGGGAGGGGGTTGCCAGAAAGCCTTTCCATCTAATCTGTGCCTTGATTTCTTATGCGTGTTAGAAGGGCCGTGATTCTTAAGTCCCAACTTTTCAAGGATGTGAGTGTCCCTTTGACTTTGCGGTTTCTCTAGAGGATGCTTCAGAAAGACATTAACTATTTCTTTGAGCTGTTTTAGGATCCGAGCCATGATGCCTTGAGTTGAACCAGATTTATTCTTGAAGATCATGTTGTTGTGTTCTTTCCACACATCCCATATCAAAAAACCTGGAATCAGTGTCCAGGCTACATTGACTGTCTCACAGTCCGAAAAGTCTTTTCTCCAATTCTTTAGAGTAGCAGTAATATCATCATCCTTCCTGACTGTCTAGTTGAAGATGGAGGCTACCCAGTTCCATATAGAGGAGGTGAACACACAAAGGTTAAGAATGTGATCCATGGTCTCCTCCTGCAGGCCACATAAATGGCATTTTGAAGGACCTGCAAAAACTCTTTTCCTAAGATTTTCCTAGGTCATAATCTTCTTATGCTGAACTAGCCATATGAGCATTTTGATCTTCATCCAGTGAGGGTTGCTCCAAAGGTTTTGCCACGTCTTGTCAGGATTTGGATGATCAAATCCGGTGATTATTTTTTTGGCTTCTTTGAGGTTGAAGTTGCCCTCATTGTTTCTACCCCATATTAGTAGGTCATTCGAGTTAGAAGTTAAAATTTTCCTTTTTCCCAGGATCTCTTCCAGGACTCTATCTTGGGCTTTCAAAGGGGTCTATGCACTATATTCTGGTACCCTCCAGATTCTCCATTTCCTTTCCTCTCTTCACTGATCGCAAAAGTCACATACCCTTTTTAGACCTTTATTGAGGCTGTCATCTTTGATGATATCTAGGCCTTCCCTGCTGAGATTTTGTTCCTGCTGCTAGTTTTCCTCCCAGAACTAGGCAAGATTCCCATTTCTTATCTCCCAGAAACTATGATTTTGAACTAAGGCTCTGTTATCCCAAGCCTTGTTCCAAATATGAGAACCCCTAATGTTCCCCAGCAGAGTCACCATTTTGTTACAGGGAAAAGTGTCTACACAGAATTGCTAATCCCACTAAGGTGTGATAGCTACCTTAGAAACAAACAAAGTAAAGCTACTTTTGTTTTTCCTTTATGAAGTATAGATGAGAGAAGAACAAAGAAGACCAACCTCTGTCTTGCACTAATCTCCTAGTTCGATTCCTCTCTCTCTTGATAGTCTTTCGCTACTTGTTCCCTTGCACGCCCAGCTTCACAGAGTACCTGTAAGATCACTGTAGCATAGCACTATACAAGAACATGGATCTATAATCATAAACAATATAGGATCAAATGTAAATTGACCATACAAATGCATAAAACATAAATGACACAAGAGTATGGAGGAAAACTTGAATAGCTTTTATTGATAAACAAGAAAGAGCCAAGAGGAGTTGCAACCAGTTGTTCTGACCCAGCATCATCCTCTCAGCAAGGAAGCCCCTCTTCACCTCATACAAAGCTTAGATCACCCAACAATTTGATGTTGTCTCAAGAAACCAACAGCAATTCCTTACAATATGCAAAATTCCAGCCTCTGGATCTCTGGGATGAGGGATCCATATATAGATATCTGTAAGGGAGATGAGTCAGCTTGTGACTTGATTAGTGTCTTCCCTCTGATAGTTCTTTCTTCCACTTGGAGATTGATGATCTCTTACTCATCCTTGGTCGAATTTAAAGAGGCAAGTGTCACAGGAGAAGTTTCTAGAAGTTTCCATGCCTCTCCAACTCGCGGAATGACACTGCCATTTGTCACTTCTCGCCCATCACACCCCATAGAAGGGCTTTTTGAAATGCAACGCACCCACACAGAGTGTTTAGGTGAGATGCAACACACTTGGCCAGTGGAGCAGCTGAAATGATCCTGTTTTGACCAGTTCTGAGCAGTTTTTCATGGAGAACTTCTGGGAGAAGCTGTAATCAGTTGACCTTGTTCCTTTAGGGGTTAGAACAACACTTTTAGGGACTTAGGAGCCCTTGGTTTATGGACATTTCATGCTTGGGGTTGTAGTGCCCAAAATGTCTATAACAGTTGCCCCCTAAAGCATGAGGTTGTTAATCTTTTGATGTCGGGTGAAATGCTTTATTATGAGGATCCGAAGTTCTTTCAAGCTGGGAGGAGACCTGTAATAAGATACAATACAATACATTATCTTCATAATATTTTCATGATCTAGCTGAGGCGGGCATTCCCATGCTCATCTTTATAAATTCATTTTCATGTACATAGGACAGACAATTGTCTGAGTGTAGACTGATGATTCTGGTAGAGCCATCATCCCTTTGATTGGATGATTATCTGTGCAGCAATGATGTAAATTTGATGTCTTTATTTCCCTGAATATATATCGCAGCCCGGATGGATGAAACTAGATCCGGGGTCTTCAATCTCATTCGATCTTCACTCGAAGTACAAGTCTATCCATGTGAGAGATGTTTTGGAGTCGAACATGGAAAGACATCGCCTGATTACCAGCCAATGATGTAAGCTGTTAACAGGCGCGAGAGGATTCACCGATAATGATAATGACCCTCAAGGTACTGCAGTACAATTCACGTGGTGTGAATAAAATACTTGGCGTCGAACACCACGCAAAATCTTTTGGTCGAAGGCCATTGATGTAAACCTATCGCCGGAAGTGAGAAACTTGCCATTGAGGCATGCAAGCTTCAATGTACTGAACGAGATGTTCCTAGATCGACTTCTTGGATAATGAGCTGATGTCCACAAGAAGCGATCCGTCATAGGAGGGTCTTAATGAATCCCACATCAATGACACGGAATGGAGCAAATGATTTTAATGGAGGTGAAAACGATCTGATGACATACAGTTCAGGGTGGCGGTCATGAAAGAATGGAGTGTACATGTATTGTAGCGGGTGAGACACAGGTGAATTCTCTGAATGACTTCTCTTGAACATATCGACGACACTGACATGATGGATTGGTAGCATTACCCCAAATGTGGATGGTGTGATGGGACCATGGTGATGTGACCGGTGAATGAAACAACCCAACCCGACTTGGATGTGGAGTGAAAGTGTCATGTTCAAGAGCGACTTGCTACCAACAAAGTTTCTTCAAGTTTTCTTCCCAATTTTCCCCAGTCATTGCTGACCAGTACCTCTTTATTTTTGTCAAGCTTGAGGAGGATAACATATGCTTGTTCTATAATTTGCCCTTCGGGAAAACCCATCGCTATGTTTTAACGAGCCTAGCGATAGTGAAACTCGTTCTTGTTTGCTATGGACAAGTTTGTTGCTATTAAGTTTTAACGAGTTTAACGACAAAGATAACTCGGTCCTTTTCAATTTTAGAGAGTCTGAAAAGGAACGTAAAGGAAACTCCAAAATTCCTTTTTCGTCATCTAACCCCTTAAGTCTGAAAAAGTATAAAACAATACAGAAGGGATGAATTTTCAATACTTTTAACGAGCTGAACAAAACAAGCGCTCGATCTTTTTGTGTAATAATCCCTCAGGTCCAAAAAGATTAAAATTTAGAGGAGGGATAGCACTTCCGGTCCCTTTAATGAGTTGGAGAGGCCAATAGCTCAACAATCTTTTCATATTTTACGAGTCAGTTGAAAAGAGCTTAAAGGAGACCCGTCTTTTGAGGAACGAGTGATAAAATTGGGTAGCAACTGATTCCAGGCAAGGTTTGGAATGTTCCAATCATGGCAGTGTTACAAGGATGGCTAGTGAGATCACTCTTCGCAGCTGTTCCTCAAAAGGGGTTAATAATGAAATGGAGGTGAATGATCGGCCAATACAGAGTGGAGGTGATGATGAGAACACGACCAAGGCTTTTAAAGGCTGAAGCACTACATTCACGATGGTTATTTACCGAGAAATAGTTCATTTTTTAATGAGCTTAAACGCGGGGGGAAACATTTGCTCATGGCTTATGTTTATTTTTTAACGAGCTTGAACTATGCGCTAAAATTGCTCGATACAACGGTCACTTTTTGAATTTACCATAAATAGCTTTGTTCTTTCAAAGATTGTACTGTATTTTCAATTGCTTCATCAAACTAGTCAGAAATGAACAATATATGTTTGAAAAATGAGTTAGAACACTAATATTTTACTTCGAACTACGTAAAAGTAATGTAAAAGTGCTTTTACCTCTCATTTTACCATTTCATTTGAACTTTGGTTTGTTGGAGCTTTAGAGGTGCTTCCCCCCTTGATTTTCATCAACTGATTTCGGGAGATTCTGTGGACGATTCTCAGCGCCGTCTGGACTAGGTAGGAGCTAAACTTGAGCTCTTTCATTTCATGCTTTACATTTTGCATTTTGAGCTTGATTCCTGGTTTCTCTAAGCCTTTGGGGTTTGAAAAACTTGCCCTGGCTTCAGCGCACCGTTTGTGTATCAAAAGGTGCGTTGGATGTTGGCCTGTCTACTGGCCATCTAACATGCAAGGCACCCAGAGCACTACTGCAGGTGTGATGGGAACAAGGAAGGAATTTTATGCACAGTTTTTGATGGAAATTTTGCTTGTTTCTTACCAAAATCAGGATCTAACTCTTCTCTTGTTTGTTTTCAGAGATCTTTGGAGCAAGATGACTATTACATGGTGAGAACATGAGCATGAAGAAGAGGACATGCTTGCTTTACATGATCTGGTTATAGTAAACGCACTGCGGAACTGTGGCTTTCTGAAGTTTTTCCGCATTTCTAGCATGAGACAACAGATCAACTTGTTGCAGTATTTGCTTGATGCTTGGGATCCTACCAACCAGGTGTTCCAGATTAGGGGCAAATCCATCCCCTTGACTGTAGTGGACATCTATTTCTTGACTGGCTTGTCGAGGCAGGGTGCCCCCATCTCTTTATCAGGTTCGGCCCGAGGAGGTAAATCTGTGAGAGATTATGTTCGCCGGTATTGCAGAGAGGGATCTCAGCCGAGTAAGGACGTCAAGATCATCATCCGTGATGTCACTGACAGGTCTCTCAGGACAATTCTGTTCACTTTTGGTAGGATGGCTGGTGGTGTGGCTCTTCATGTACCCAACCGATCTTATATGCAGTATGCCTTGGAATGTCTCCAACCGAAGGTGTTCAACTGGTGTGACGCAATACTTCTTGTGATGAAAGAACAATTGACCAAGGTGAAGAGTGGGAGGTTGAAGAACTTTGGTTATGGTTCTATCTTGACCGCCTTTGCCTTGGAAAAGATACCACTGATGCAACCCCAATATATTGCACTCGATTTACCTTCACCGACTGAACCACGTGTGCAGAGATGGGTCGACCATATGTCTAGGCATGCTGGTCAGTCTCAGATTTCCTTTTTTGATACCTTCTTCGGGTGGTTTGATCATCAAGAAATGGTTTATTCCGAGTATCCATATGCCGTTATGGACTTCTGGGGTGATCCAGATTTAGTACTGCCGGCTGGCGAACAGTGGGGCGCCATTGGTAAATTCTTTGACCATATCCCTGTTTATCGTTTTTCTTTTATAATGTCCTTGTGCTTTATTCTATCAAGACTTAACCAAACTCATGTGTTCATGCAGATGTTGGTCCCATTCGGCCAGTAGTACGCCTGAGAGTGCCAGCTGCCGCCCCAACAGGAGAGGCTGTTGGAAGGGCTATCCTTCGCGACCTCGATGTGGCCGAGACTCTCACAGCATTACAGGAACAGGTTGAGGGCCTCACTCTTGGTATTCCAGATGTGAGGACTGACGAGCTGCCCTTGAGGTTGCAGCGGCATACTACTGGTGTGCCAAGACGATGGACTCGGCTCTTACGCATGATCGCACAGGCTGTGACTTGCTATCACGAGCATCATTAGACTAGGGTGCCCCCTAGCGTTTTGAGTTTTTGGTCATTTGACCAATTTTGTCTTGGTTACAGAACATTATGTGTAAACCATAAACAGTTATATATATATATTTTTGATTTTCGAAGCTTTATTTTGGTTAAGTTACATGATCCAAATGCAAATATTGATGGTATGCTTCTTTTTATAAATGTTGCAAATGTCTATCTAACACATAATTTGCCAATGAGTCAGTTAATGTATTTAAGGTTCTGGAAATATGTTGGTATTGAATAAAATCAAATTGTCTTTCGAAAATCTTAACCCTTAGGAACATGCGATAAATAGCTGGATTTCGGACAGAGTAGATACTAGTGAGTTGTAGTATGATGAGTTGTGAGTCTAGCCTGACAATCAGTCGGCGTATACCATGTGTGATGGCATCAGAGAGAAGTTCTATCAACATGCTATATTCAGCGATGTTATTCGTTGATCGACCAATACATACCCCTCTGAAACTTACTAACTCGCCGCTTGGATCAAAAATGGCCCAGGCCGCGGAAGATAGGTTCCGCGAACTACGACTCGCTCCGTCGGCATATCCAACACATGACTCCAATAGGTTTGACATCTGCAATAAATGTAAAAAGTGGATTACTCGACCAAAACAAACACTTTAGCGAAAACAAAAACATAACAAAAGCATACAGGTTACTATACTGAATCACGCATAGTAACGCTTGAGGTACAACCCGTTACGAGGTTGTGCCAAAGGAATTCCATCATAATCCATTAACTCGTAGGATCCTTTTGCTAACACTCGCTTAACAATATAGGGGCCCATCCATAAAGACTTGAATTTACCTGCCCCCAATTTATCGGATTCTTGGTCATAAAGCAAGACCAAGTCACCTTTTGAGAAGACACGGGGTTTGACATTCTTGTCGAACTGCGCTTTGACTCATTTCTTATGGGCTTCGTTAGCCAAAGTGGCATCACGACGGGTTTCATCCAATTGGATTAGTTCCAAGAAACGAGCCTCCTCTTCTGAAGTTCCGGGGAGAAGGTCAATTGCGAGTTTGAGGGACGAGATTTCACACTGGATTGGTAAGACTGCTTCCAGGCCATATACCAGTTGGAACGGTGTAAACCCGGTCGCATTCCTTACCGATGTTTGGTAGGCCCACAAGGCTGAGTACAGGATTAGGTGCCAACTTCTTTTGTGAACTCCAATCATCCTTTGCAGCACTCGCTTCAGGACCTTGTTGATTGCTTCAACTTGTCCGTTGGCTTGCGGGTAATATGGAGTAGAGCTGTCGTGAGACAACCCTAGTTTGGCAGCTAATTCGACCATCATGTGATTGCGAAAATGTGATCCATGATCTGTGACTATAGCTTGTGGGACGCCGAATCTGGCGACTACATGATTGAAAAGAAGAGGGCAGCTGTTTCAACAGTATTATCTAATGTAGGCATCGCCTCGGCCCATTTGGTAAAATAGTCAACTGCGACTATGATATACCCATGCCCCCCGGTCGAGGTGGGGTTACATGTCATGAAATCGATGCCCCATTTGGCGAATGGCCGACAACAACTATTGGTTTCAGAGGTGTGGGTGGTCTTCTGGTTTTGCTATCGAAAATTTGACAAGCATGGCAACTTCTGACTGCGGTTATGCAATCTTTGAACATTGTTGGCCAGAAGTATCCTGCTCGTAAAATTTTTTGCATTGTAGCATAACCGAATTGATGCCCCCCACACGCGCCTGAATGGCAATCATTCAGGACTTTTTCGGCCTCCTCATGGGTGAGGCACCTTCTCAGAACCGTATCGATACCACGACGGTAAAGTGTATCACTGACGATCATGTAGTCTTTTGCTTGGTATCGAATACGTTTTTGTTCGGAGCTAGAGGTATTTGGCCTATATTTTTGGGTCTGGGGATAAATGATTATATCCCCATACCACAGATTGCTTGAAGATATCAGAAACAAATTTTCGTCCACGATTGTTTCTTCGGATGTTTCATCGTTGGACGACGATGGGAGATCACATAATAATTCCGCGAAAACCAGAGCTTTCTTTGACTTGGATTTTACAAATTCCAGATCAAACTCTTGTATAATTGCTATCCATTTTGAATATTTGCCCCCCAGCAACTGTCGCGACAATATATAAGTCATGGGGTTGCAATCTGACAGAATGGTAGTTTTTCGAATGAGGACATAGTGTCGAAATCTCTGTATCACTTGAACAGCTGCGAGCGCTAGCTTTTCAACATAAGAATATCTGCTTTCTGTATCATTTAAGTTATTACTTAAATAATATATAGGATGTTCAATTCCGTTGTCTGCTTGAACTAAAACCATTGCGATGGTTGTATCTGCTACAGCCAGATATAGGTTAAAGTCTTTTTGATGATCAAGAGCGTACATTAATGATGCTTTCATTAGGGATTCTTTTAAAGCATCAAAGGAAGCTTGCGCAACCTGATCCCAGACAAAGGGTACTTCCTTTTTCAAAAGACGCGTATAACCTTTAGCAAGTTCGGCATAATTTGGAATGAACCTGCTCAGAAAGTTTGCTTTCCCTTGGAGTTTCTGAATCTGAAGCAAATTTGAAGGTGGAGGCAAATTTATGATTTCCTGAACCTTACATGGGTCAAGACAAATCCCGTCTTTCGAGACTATAAAGCCAAGTAAACGACCAGAACTGACACAAAATACACATTTGTGTGGATTGAGTCGTATTTTGTAGTGTCGGCAATGTATAAATATCGCTCTTAAATGCTGCGGATGATCAGTCCGCTTTCGCGAATGAGCCGGAAGGTCGTCACGGACAAATAAATGCAGTCTTTGACTGGTCCTGCGGGCAGATATTTATTTGATTATACCTGGAGAATCCATCCATGAATGAAAAGATTTCGCATCCGGTGCATTCATCAATTATCTGGTCAATGAAGGGTGTAGGGTAGTTGTCTTTTGGACAAGCTTGATTTACATCCCTATAATCGACACACACTCTAATTGTTCCTTGTTTTTTCATAACAGGGACAATATTCGATACCCAATCGGTTAGAGGAACCAGGTAAATGAAACCAACATGGAGAAGTTTTTCAACTTCTGCCTTAATGGCAGCGGCTTTCTTGGGGTGCACCTGCCGTAGCCGTTGTCGTACTGGTTTGACATCTGGATACATCTTGATTTCGTGTTCAATGATACTCGAGTCAATTCCTGGCATTTCACTATATGACCAAGCAAAGATATCTCTGAATTCGCGAAAAAGAGCGTTATATATTTCCAGTTCTGAAGGAGAACAACATTTGCCAACATAAATATTCTCTACAACATCTGTTTTGGTCGAGATATTTATGGCGATAGTCTCTTCAATGTTGGACAAGTTTCGCTCGGAATCCACCGTGTTTACAGTATTTGATAGGAAATCAAAAACTGAAGGATGATAAAGGTCATCAGGAGTATTTTCTTCATAATTCGGAAGAAGGGAACGATGGTGGTAATCATCCCATGGTGCCCCTTCAATTACCATTGATTGAACAATTCCTTCGTCGGTGACATGCACTCGCGACCAAGGATCTGAAGGGGTACCATATTCCTTAGACCTATCTATCCAAACGCTTGATGAGCGTTGATTTGGGTTTGCCTCCCATGCTAGGAACATTGATTGCTACAATATTTCTATTGGGCTTGGAGGCAAAACCTGCACATGATCCATGTCGATATCGTTTTCTGAGATCTTTTTAGAAGATATCATATTGCAGGTTCTATCAACACTACTTCCATCAAATTGATTGGAGGAGGAAGGGCGAAAGTTCCCATTAATATAGGATCTTTTAGTAGGCCTACTCCGATATTTTGAAGTGAATGGGGGCTTCCATGGATCATTGGAATGCTTCCCGTAACTTGAGAACAATTGGGGAGGAAGTTTTGTTGATCGACGATTGTAATCCCTCCTTGAAAGGGAAATGCAATCTTCCTAAAATAGGTCGACACAACGGCATCCATGGCATATATCCATGGTCTTCCCAGTAGGATGTTGTAATCGAGATTTTCGTCGATTACCTCAACATCTATTTCTACTGTTTTCCCTCCTAGTTCAACCTTCAAGTTACTTAGAATACCATATGGGGTATATGTTCGTCCATCAAATTCTTTTAATGTCGTCGAAGATCGCGACAAGGTTGGAGATCCTAAAGTTTTCCAGCAACTCATCGACATAATACATGTAGATGCCCCCTCATCAATAATTGTTCGATGAACAGTTTTGTTGAGGGCTTTCACTTGAACGAGGAAAGCTAGTTGAGCTAGTAACTGAGGATCGTATCCTTTATGATCGAAGGATACAAGATTGGAATCCTTTGGGTCTATCCCACCAATGGCTAATAATAAAGCCTACTTTTGGGATGGGCAATTTTGTAGTACCTCAAGAGTCGACATAGCGGATGGCGATTGGGCCAAATCTTCCACTATATTATAATGTTGTGCCACTCTAGCATGGGGATTAAACGTCGACTTGTGTACTACTCCCTTTGGCGGTTTTATTATCAACTTGGGAATGATGGGTGGCACAACTTCTGTCGAAGTTGTTGTCGAACTACTAGGTTGATCTTTATCCTTGTTGTTCGACAACTGTGGATTCCCATAATCTTTGTTTCTTGTTGATATTAAAGCATCATTTTGCTGTTTGGAAACCGACAACATTAGCACTTGAGACGGGGAAGCATTTCCACTATCAACCAGATTTGTCCCTGGATTTGGAAACAGATCAGTTAATACTACCGAGGTTTTTGAATTCTTGAAGAATTTTTTAAGCTCAGCTCTGTGTGGACAATTTGCGGTCTGATGATCCTCATCGCATATAAAGCATGGATTTTTTGGTTTCCTATTCCCAGGAGGGTTTGCAGAAGATTTTTCAGGTGATGATTCTTCCTGTTTCTTCTTCTTCCCTTTGCCTTTCTTCTTGCCCCATGGTTTCTTGGTTTCTTTGCCTTTATCTGTCGATACGGCATTTTCTTCCGAGGCAAGAAGTTCCTCATTTGCATTTTGACCGGAAATCTTACGGGCCTTTTTAGATGTAGCCTTTGTCGATTTCGTGTCTGTTGCGCCAATCACGCCATCGCCGGCATGAGAGTCATTGTTTGATTTAGGAGGAGGAGGAATTGAGAATTCCGGTCTAGGAGCGTCAGGTATTTTATCGTAGAGCGTGCCGGACTGAGTGTAAATCAAGTCCAAATATTGCACACGAGCAATAACCTGCTCTTCGGTGACGACTCCCCCTTTTGCCACATCTTCCGTGATGGAAGGTAGTAATGACTTGATAAACCATTCAGCTAAGAGCTGATCGGGAACATACGTTTTCACCATTCTACGACGACGTCGCCACTCATGTATATGATCAGATATGTGAGTGGCCGTCGTTTGTTTGAAGTTGGTAAGAAGTTCCGTTCCCGTTTCGTACCTTATCAGTAACTGAAAATGGGTTAAAAAGGTTGTGGCTAGGGTACTGAAGTTGTCGAATGAAGCTCTAGGAAATTCGATATACCATTTTGCTGCCGGACCAGTTAACGTCCTTTGAAAAAGGCGAAGCCTAATCGAATCATAGTTTAGGGTGTTTGATGAACACCACAGATGAAAGGTCATCACATGATTCGACGGATCTTCACCCGGATTTCCATTAAATTTAGGAATATCTGATGGAAGTTTATGTGGAATCGCTAGCCACCATGGGGCGTAAGCGATTGAATCGTTTGTTAACCGATTTAAATCAAGTAACTCTAAAGTTGCCACGAAGGGTAACTGTTGATTCAAGTTAGGTGAAGCATACCCAGGATAAGATGGGATTGCCTGAGCAGTTGGTCTTTGCATACCAACATAATGCATTTGATGCTGGTAACTTTGGTAAGGTTGGTTGGCATGACCATTGAAAAATGGTTGATTTTGACCGTTTTGAATATACGGTTGCCCACTATTCACAAAGATTTGTTGCTCAGAACCTTGGTATACTTGTTGGAACTGCGGCTGTTGGTATTGCACTAGCCATGGTTGTGAAGCCATGTGATGTTGTCTGATACTAACTGTTTGACCAAGATGACGGGTAATTGTACCCATTTGAACCTGTGTCATTCCGCCAGTCGGTGATTGTGGTTGAGTTGCAGGGTCAAGGGGCTATTGCATTACAACCTAAGAAACCTGAGGTTGGCATACAATAGGCAGCGCTTGAACTTGCGACACCGTCACAATAGCTGGCGTAGTTGGTATACTTGACATAGGTAAGCATTGTTGCATCGAATATACAACTCTTGGTTGTTGAGGTAGTATTGGTACCCAACCGTTTGAAGTAATTCCAGCATAACCCGAATTTTGTTGTGAACTCCCGTATGGCTGTCCTCCCGGAGGGGATAATGAAAGGGTATACTGCCCCCCATACAGTGGTAATCCGGTACTTAAGGGAATGGTTTTCCCTTGAGGGCCGGACTGCCCAAATTGACCTCCAAATGGATCAATTTGTTGAGAGTCAACATAAGAGTTTCCAGATATTATTCCAGATGAACAAACAGGAACATACAATACCGTCGAAATGGCCCCTGAGTGGGCTCCTTCTAGCGATTGAGAGCTAGTTGGGACAGATGGTATACCGGCGAACATTGTCGGAGTGATAGCAAGGAGTTCTGCCGTCGCTGTGTCAGACGACACAGTCCTAGATGTTGACGGTTGTTCAGACATTTCTAGTCTATCCAAAAGATTACCTAGCATTTCTATAGGAGCTTCCGCTAGCGGTAGACTAACTTCTGATGAAGAAGGATACAGAGTGATCCCAACTCCAAATTGCGATGGAGTACTAGATGGAGGATCTTCCACAATCTCTTCTATAGCAATCAGACCAGGTGGAAGGGGTAAACCGTCAGGTCCGTAGAATATTTCTGGTGCCGAAGAAGGTATGGAATTTGCAGCAACAGATGTTTGGGGAGCAACACTCTCTGAACTGGTTGTAGATGGAACTGGTTCAGTGATACAAGTGTTTATGCTGAACTAGCCATATGAACATTTTTATCTTCATCCAGTGAGGGTTGCTCCAAAGGTTTTGCCACGTCTTGTCAGGATTTGGATGATCAAATCCGGTGATTATTTTTTTGGCTTCTTTGAGGTTGAAGTTGCCCTCATTGTTTCTACCCCATCTTAGTAGGTCATTCGAGTTAGAAGTTAAAAATTTCCTTTTTCCCAGGATCTCTTCCAGGACTCTATCCTGGGCTTTCAAAGGGGTCTCTGCACTATATTCTGGTACCCTCCAGATTCTCCATTTCCTTTCCTCTCTTCACTGATCCCAAAAGTCACATACCCTTTTTAGACCTTTATTGAGGGTGTCATATTTGATGATATCTAGGCCTTCCCTGTTGAGATTTTGTTCCTGCTGCTAGTTGTCCTCCCAGAACCAGGCAAGATTCCCATTTCTTATCTCCCAGAAACTATGATTTTGAACTAAGGCTCTATTTTCCCAAGCCTTGTTCCAAATATGAGAACCCCTAATGTTCCCTAACATCCGAATGTGGTCTTGTTCCTGCCAATCCATTGCATACTTTTGTTTCCATAGCTTGGTCCATGGGCTGTTGGTTTCCTTTAGCCATCTCCACCAAGGTTTTTCTCCCAAGACTTTGCTCAAGGTGTCCAAGTCGTGGAGACCTAAACCACCATGGGTTTTGGGTTTGCAAAGCTTCTCCCATGCTACCAGGACCCATTTCTTTTTCTCTTCTCCTTTTCCCCAAAGAAAGTTTCTTTGAATATTCCTGATTTTCTGTAAAAATCCTTTTGGGGCAGGAAGGGTTGAAAACATATAAATTGGAATGGTTTGAAGAACAACCTTTGTTAGAATTATTCTTCTTGCTAAATTCAAATATCTGCTAGTCTAGTTATTGACTTTGTCCTTCAGTTTATTCGTAATTGACTCCCATACTTCCTTCTTCAGAGGTTTGTCAGTGAGAGGCATTCCCAGATATTTAGATGGAAGGTTCTCTTTTTGAAATCCCAGAATTCTAGAGAGATGTCTTTGGATGGAAATATACGTATTGAATTTTTTTTTTTTTGATTTTGTGAGGCTTACCTCTGTGCTAGTGGCCATGGCAAAGTCATGCAGGATTTGTTTGAAGGCTTTGGCTTCCTTGACTGTGGGTGTGCCTTGTACCATAGTATCATCCACAAATTGTTGATGAGTTAAAGTGTCCCCATTCTAAGTGAGTTTTAGCCCCTTGATTCTTCCTTCTTCCTTGGCTGAGTTTATCATTCTACCCAATCCTTCCATCATGAGAATGAAGAGGAATGGAGAAAGAGGATCACCCTGCCTAAGGCCCCTTGAAGGCCTGAAGGTTCTTGATGGAGAGCCATTGAGAAGGATAGAGAAACTTGCCGTGGTAACCAGGGCCATAACCCACTTTATCCAGTTGTAGTCAAAGCCATAAGCTTTAAGAATTTCCTTTATGTAAGGCCAACTTAGCTTGTCATAAGCTTTTGCTATGTCCAGCTGTATTATCATCCCTGCTTGCTTTTTGGTCTTGAGGGAGTGCACCACTTCGTGAGCTTGGATGATATTGTTGAGAATTTGTTTGCCTTCCACATATCTGGTTTGTTCCTCTGACACAAGTGATGGAAGTAGAGGTTTGAGTTTGTTAGCAATAACTTTGGAAATTTTTTGATACACCACATTGCATAAAGATATGGGTCTAAATATTTCAGGTGTCATGGTTTTTTCTTGTTTAGGGATTAATGCTATGAAAGATTCATTAATCACTCTAAGAACTGTTCTGTATCTTCTCGAGTCCTCCACCACATCTAGAATGTCAAATTTGACAATTTCCCAGCATGTTTTGAAGAAGTCTACATTGAATCCATCCAGGCCTGGAGCTTTCCCATTGTGCATCTCTTTGATGACTTCATTGACCTCTTGTTTCGTTAGTGGCCTGTTGAGATTATGGTTGTCTTCCCTGGTCACCAATTTTGAAATGTTCTTTGTGAAGCTTTTGATGAATTGAGATCTGTCTGCAATGTTTTCCTAAGCTATGCTTTGGAAATGTTGCACTAGAACCGATTCCATTTCCTTGTGAGTATTTAACTCTTTCCCTTGTGGATCTAAGAGTTTAGTGATCTTGTTATGAGCCCTGTGTTTCATGGTGGATTTGTGAAGGAATCTAGTATTTCTCTTCCCTTCATTTATCCATTGTATTCTAGATTTCTGTCTCCAGAAGATTTCTTCCTACTGGCATCTGTAGTCCCATTCTTGCTGCAAAAAGTCTGCCTGTCCTTTCCTTTCCTCTGTGAATCCTTCCTTGATGAGAATTTGGTTAACTTCTTGTAATTTTATTTCTACCTCTCTTTTGGCTTCAAAAATGTTTCCAAACTCATTTCTTTTCCATTCTTTGAGCCTTTGTTTGTGTTAGAAAATTATATATTACGGAGCAATGGAACACATAAAATATTGCAGAAATATAAACACAGAAAACACACAAAACAAGAGAGACACAGATATACGTGGTTCACCCAGTTTGGGCTACGTCCACCCTGAACAACCAATCCTTCCTTTCTATTATCCAGCAAAATGAAGAGACACAACCTACAGCAAATCCGCTGTAATATCCTCTGTTTTCTCTCACAGTCTCACCTCTCTTTTTCTCACTCACAGAATACACATCTATCTCACAGCCTCAAATACAATACCCTCATACAAAGAGAGGGGTTGCCTTCTAGGGCAAAAAACCCTAAACTAAACATAAGTTCTACCGTCAGATCATCCGCCTAATGAACGGCCCAGATTGACTAGAAATTACTATACTTTTACAAGGCAATTTTACAGCTGTTTTTAGCTTCGGGGGCGCTGCCCCCGAAACCCCCCGCCAAGGGGGGGCTCCCAAAGGTCGCAGCCACCCCCCCTGGACCCCCCCTGTAGCGAATATTTTACAGGCGGCGTTGCCCCCCCCATTTCGAACTGGGGTCCTATGTGGCGATACCTTTGAATATAGAAGATAATCAGGCTCCACACCCAACAGTTTGATATGTTTGAGTCTCTGATGCAGGAGGAACATTTTTGTGCCCTAGGTGGGCATGTCTTCCCCAAACCAATTTCTAATATTAGAAATGAAGTTGGGGTGAGTGAGCCATGCATTTTCAAACCTGAAAGGTCTGTTTCTCGGGGTTCCAATAAAAGAAGCTTCCAACTGGACCGGCCAGTGGTCCGAGCCTCCAAAAGGAAGGATCCACGAAGTCATAGAGTGACCAGAAAGAAGGAGATCCTTCGAGATTATGAATCTATCTAATATCGAGGCAACTTGGGCAATTCCCCCTCTCTTGTTGTTCCAAGTGAAGGTGCCATTTGATGTTTCCATACTCACCAGTCTCATGTTGTCTATGAAGTTCTGGAATGCCAGTGAGTCGCATCCTAACATTCTGCTTCCCCCTTTTTTCTCAGAGAGGGATTTGATCATATTGAAGTCCCCTCCCATAATCTAGGGGATAATAGAGTGTCTCTCTCTTAGCTCCTCTAGAGAGGTAAGGAGCTTTAGTTTTCCCTCAAGCATTTGAGGACCATACACGTTTGTGATCAAGTAGCACTCTTTCTCTCCCAAAGGTTGTATTACCATTGAAAGGTGATTTCTAGTAGCATCTGCATCTATGATCTCAAATTTCTGTGGATTCCATAGGGTTAGAATTCCCCCCACTATGTTGATTTCTTTGACTTCAAGGAACTCATAATTGTAGAGCCATTTGTTGTGTTGTTCTCTGATCTTGTCTACTGAGCATTTTGTTTCTTGAATAAATACCATGTCTGGTTTTTCTTCTTTTATTCTGTTACTGAGATTTCTTTGTTTTCTCTTGCTGCCCAGCTCCCTAATGTTTGAGGATGTGAGCTTCATAATGATATTTTTGTGAAAGATTAGCTGGTAAGATCTTTCATCTTACCTGAATTAATCATGAGTTTCCCACATTCTGACAGGAGTTCATTCTGTCTCCTTCCTATTTTCTTGCCTGGGTTTTTGGTGGAGTAGCCAGATGTAAACTCCATTTGTTTGACCCCTTTACTCTCCTGGCTGTCATAGTTCCTTTTGGCTCCTACAACCTTTGTTTGGGACCTCCAGAGGAATAGCTGTTACACTCTATCAAACTCCTCTTGTGGTAGAGAGTCTATCCCTTTGTTGGTTCCTTGTTCTAGAAAGTGTTCTAGTTGCAGGTTCTCCCTATCCAGAATCTACTGTAGGCCTTGGTCCTAGGTTCCTCCTTCATTTGGGGTCATCTCCTGGTCCCTTCCTAGTCCTGTGGTGCTTAGTGGGTTCTCCTTTAGTTCATTATCTAGTTGTGTTATTTCCATGCTGTCCTATTTTTCTTTTTCTGATGGAGTTTCCTCCAGTTCCTTACTCTGTCCATTTTCTTCCCCCGCTTCCTCTAAAATCTCAAAACTATTGTGACTTGATATATTGTTCTCACTATGTTTCTTTTGGTTCTTTTTCCCCCTCCTTTCCCCTTTCCTGCCACTTTGGTGTATCCTTCAGGATCTCTTCCGATGCTGCCTTTTAGTTTGTCCTCTCTTTTATTGAGTTGGCATTCTCTAAAGAGGTGCCCATGTTCATGATGTTTGTGGCATCTGAAAGGGATGTGCTCATAGTCAACCGCCTGAACCCATTCCTCATCATACACTTCCAGGATGACTTCGTCCGAGAGTGCCCCCAATAAGTCCATTTCTACACAGATGCAGGAAAATGAGGTATATTTGCCTCGCAGAGTCGCCTCTGATATCTTTATAAAATGTCCTAATTTATTACCTATAGCTTTTAAGGATTCTGGAAGCTAGTAATCTAAAGGTAGGGAATATAATCTAATCCATACCGGGACTAATGTGAACATTTATCTCTCCGGCACAAAGTTCATCGTCCAATGTCGCATGTAGAGACCTGCGGCAGCATAGAAGTATGGTCCTCCTTCAAAAATTCCGTCTTGATCCTCCAGGTTCGTGAATACCACTGTAAAAAATCCCTTAGACCCAAGATGTATGTTTAGTTCTCCTTTAGGTTTACAGGTGTTTTTTATCCATGTGTATAGTGCTTTCTCCGTGGGCCAAATACCCATAAACTTGCATATGACCGCATAGGTTTCCATGTGATCTCTGTGCTCCTGCAGAGCTGGATCATTTAGGACCACCCATGGTTTAATATTGGACTTGGGTTTGTAGGGTCCCGTTGTAGCTCTACCCTCCATCCTCTAACCACTGTCACCTACTTTCGTATCTTGCCGAACCTCCTCGTGGGTCTCTTCCTTGTCATGGGGTTTGCTACCTTCTGTATTTTGGGTTCTAGTAGTTTTTATCTCATTCTTCGAAGGATTTTGGAGCTTTTTCCTACTTGTCCCTTTGCCTCTGTTCGAAACTGTTGGAATTATGACACAGGTTTGGCACTATGACACAGGTTTTGTCCTTGATGACAACTCACTTGGCAAATCCTCAGATGACAGTTCAGGTTCTCAGGCTCTCAGAAGAAAGGAAAAGGAGGTATACATAGGTTCCCATTGCTCAAGCCGCGTATACAAACAGATTCACAGATAAAAAGGCGCGTATGCATATACATGCACTTTCATGCACAGAAAAGCGCGCACAGTTTGGAAAACTTGGTTTTTGGTCCTTGGTATTTGGACCCATGGTTTTGGACATTGGTATCTTTTCCGAAGTGTTGAACCCAGGTTTTTGGACCTAGGTATTGTTTCTAAGTGGTTTTGAACCATGGTATTGAGTAAGGCCTAAGACTATAAAAGGGGAAGGAGATCATTAGGCAAAGGCACTCAAGGATTGAATATCTTATGAAGAGCAAGATCTAGAATACTGGTTATTGGGTTATGGTGCATAGCTGGATCTGGATCAAGGAGGAACCTGAGCACTAGAAGAAGGATAAGTTGTATTGATGGGTCCAGATCTTAAGGCTTGAAGAGAAGTACCTTTGTGTGATTTTGATATGATATATTTGGCACATGACTTGATCTATCAATCTGATGATCTGGGTATAATTGATGTCAGAATAGTTGAGAAAGGTAAATTATCTTTTACAGATCTGTACGTAGGTTCAGCATAGCAAAGGCACATATACATGCTGGTTTGGTAATTCAGAATTGTGTATACGTAGGTATGCCTTAATATAATAGCGTGTGCATGCAGATTCTGCATATTGAAGTAGCGTACGTCTCATAAAATATGTTTTAGCTACTTCTGTTTATTGCTACAGTATTATGGGTTCAGGATTGGTTTCTGGTTACTGTTACTGTACTCTAGTTACAACATTCAGAGAAGTGAGTGTTTGATTCAGTTTTTGGTTGGTGCAAAGGAGATAGGATGATGCAGATATATTTGATGGTTGATTGATGTTATTGATGGATCTAGTCTAAAAATTTATGAAAGGTGGTCCATGGAAGAAAAGAGAAGGTTGTAGCCTTCTGTAGGTCAGCTCCTACGTACTAGTACATCAGCTAGTACAAGAGAAAAGGGGGTTGTAGCTCCCTTCCAGGAGAAGCTGGAGAATGAGAGAAGGTGGTAGCCTTCTGCAGGTAGAAGTTTGCGTACTGGTATAAGACTGCACCAATACAGAAATATTGTAAAAAGAAGTTTCTTATTAAAAGAAGATAGAGACGAATTGCAGCCGGTGGTTTTCACCCACATTAGGTTTCCACCTTATATCATGTGTTCATGTGTGTGATTATTTGTACTGTTTACTACACTTGATTACTATTTTATGGTTCTGATACACAGATTAAGATCATCTAACTAAATTAGAAGTATGCAAGATATACGCGGTTTTCTCTAAACATAGTTGTGTATATATGCAAGTTTAATTAACAGAAGTAGCATATATCAATTTGTTTATGGAAATGAAAAATTGTTAAACTACTAATACTGATTCACCCCCCTCCCCCCTCTCAGTATTATTTCCAACAACTGGTATCAGAGCAGGTCCTTCAGAAGAAGCTTGATCGCTTGAAGGAAGATCTATCATCATGAGCAACTACGAAAAAGAGGCATCCATCAGGCCACCAATTTTTGATGGGAGTAACTTCGTCTATTGGAAGGTAATAACCATAGACTATCTTCAATCTCTTGGAATAGAGGTTTGGGATATCGTGGAAGGAGGATACACATTTCTAGCAGCAACTCCTACAGATACGGTAAGTAAAAAGCAGTATGAAACAAATGCAAAGGTTGTCAATACTCTATTGGGGAGTCTATCGCAATCAGAATTTGTCAAGGTTATGCAGCTCAAAATCGACAAAGAAATATGGGACAAGATCATTGTAAGCTATGAAGGAGATGATCAGGTAAAATGTGCAAAACTACAATCTCTTAGAATTCAATATGAAACTCTCAAAATGCACAATTATGAAAGTGTAGCTAATTATTCCCTACGCATAGATGAGATTGTTAATTGCGTGAAAAACTTGGGTGAAGAGATAAAAGAAGTTACTTTAGTTGAAATGGTTCTAAGATCCTTGTCTTCTAAGTTTGAATCAAAAGTTTCTGCCATAGAAGAAAAGCAGAATCTTCAAAGTATTACTATGTCACAGCTGCACGAAATTATAACTAATTTCGAAATGAGAAAAGGGGGTCCATCAAACATTAGAGAAGCTGCATTCAAAGCTTCAGGAAAAGGAGAATACAATGAGTCAAGACAAACGTCATAAGGAGATGAAGAATCAAATTTTGTCAAGAACCTTCAACGGGGTTCTGGAAGATTAAGAGGTAAGTTATCTTTCAAATGCTTTGCTTGTGGAAGAGTCGGTCACTATGCAGCCAAATGTCCTAATAAAGATAAGCTTGATAAAGGTAAGGAAACGGTTAAATGGAATAGAAAACAGAGCCTAATTAAGAAGAGTTATTGTACACATGAAGACAAAGATGGATTTTCAAATAGTGACGAAGATGAACATGGTAATGATTATAGACTTTTGACGGCTTTTGAAGATGATAATTTCTTGGATGCTATAGATGAAGATGATCTCTATGAAGAAATTTCTAAAATTAAAATTTGTTTGGAAGAAAATAATATGATTATAGATACTCTAACATTCCAACTTGCTGAAAGGGAAAAACACAATGAAAAGTTAGAATGTGAAATTGTGGGACTTAGAAAAGATATTGAGAAAACAAAAGCTCTTAATCTTAGATTTTCTAAAGGATCTGAAACTTTATATGAGATTATCAAAGTGCAGCGTTCTCCTCTAATCAAGATAGGTCTTGGATATACTGAAGAAGCATCTCAAGCACAGAAGCCATCCACCTCCAAAATTTATCTTGATGCAGCAAGGAGAAGTGAACAGGTTGACAATTGTCAGCAAAGGAATAAAATGGATCACTAGGTAAATCGGGGTCAATCTACTTCAAGGATGAACATAAGCTACAACCAACCATAGGTAAATCATTCTAAATTTGCCTTAAGAATGAATGTCAATGGAAACTACAATCACCTGGTCGATAGATTTGATAATCTCAGGAATCTCTTTAATGGCCAATGTTTCTCATGTCATAATTTTGGACACAAAGCTGCTCAATGTGCTGCTTACAAGACCATCATGACTAGAGAAGCACGAAATCAAAGGAGTGTGACTGGGATCATGAAGAGGACCTACAATAACTTTTCTTCTCTTGAAAATGAAATAGAATGCTCTATTTGTAACAACTTCGGTCATGAAGATTCTAAATGCAGGAGTAAGTTTTGACAAACATCTTAGAAGGAGCAAGCTTCATTGGGTCCCAAAACATGGAGAAAGAAAGAATTGCAACCAGAAAGATGTGGTATAACCTTATATGTGGAAGGACAGGAAAATCACTGGTACATCGACAGTGGATGCTCGAAACATATGACAGGTGATAAAGAAAAACTTCAGCCATATAGTGCCTTAGAAAAGGAAAGGAAGGTCTCATTTGGAAATGACACCCCTGCACTCATAAAAGGTAAAGGCTCTGTTCTTTTGAAAGAAAAGTTCAAAGCTGGAAATGTTATGTATGTTGATGGCTTAAAGCATAATCTATTGAGTGTTAGTCAAATGTGTGATCAAGGAAATGAGGTAGTATTTTTAACAAATGGATGTATTGTTGTTATCGGGAAATCTAGTGTCTATACAGAGCTGCTAGTCCCACTAAGGCTGGTAGCTACCTTAGAAACAAACAAACTAAAACCACTTTCGTTTTCCTTTATGAGAAGTAGATAAGAGGGGAAAGAAGGAGACCAACCTCTGTCTTGTGCTTGGTTCCTTGCTTGATTCCTCTCCCTTCTGATAGATCTTTGCCACTCGCTTCCTCATCTACCCAGATTCAAAGAGCACCTGTAGAATCAAAGCAGCATAACACTATCCAAGAACATAGATCTACTATCATAAACAATATAGGACCAGATATATATTGACCACACAAATGCATATATCATCAATCATACAAGAATGTGGAGGAAAACTTGAATAGATTTATTAATAATCAAGAATAGCAAAGAGGATTACAACCAATTGTTCTGACCTAGCATCACCCTCTCAGCAAGAAAGCCCTTCTTCACCTCATGAAAAGCTTAGATCACCCAACACTATGATGTTACACCGAGAAACCAGCAACACATACAAGATACAAAATTCCAGCCTCTGGATCTCTGGGATGAGGGATCCATATATAGATGTTTTCAAGGGGGTGAGTCAGCTTTTGAGATTTGATTAGTGTCCTCTCTCTAATAGTTCTTGATTCCACTTGGAGATTGATGATCTCTTACTCATCCTTGGGCGAATGCAGAGAGGCAAGTGTCACAGGAGAAGTTTCTAGAAGATTCCATGATCCTCCACCTTGCAGATTGACCCTGCCATTTGTCCACTCTCGCCCATCGCACCCCATAGAAGGGATTTTCAGTATGCATCGCACCTCCCGAGTGTATTTAGGTGGGATGCAGCGCACTTTGACCATGGAGCAGGTGAGATGGCCCAATTTTGACCAGTTCTGAGTAGTTTTTCATGGAGAACTTCTGGGAGAAGATGTAATCAGTTGACCTTGTTCTTTTAGAGGTTAGAACAACACTTTTAGGGACTTAAGAACCCTTGGTTTATGGACATTTATGATTGGGGTTGCAGTGCCCAAAAATGTCTATAACAGTTGCCCCCTAAAGCATGAGGTCGTTAATCTGTTGATGTCGGGTGAAATGCTTTATCATGAGGATCTAAAGTTTTTTCGAGTTGGAAGCTGACCTGTAATAAGATACAATACAATACATTATCTTCATAATGTTTTCATGATCTAGCTAGGCGGGCATTCCCATGCTCAGCTTTATAAATTCATTTTCATGTACATAAGACAGACAATCATTTGAGGGCAGACTGATGATTCTGGTAGAGCCATCATCCTTTGGATTGGATGATTATCTGTGCAGTAATGATGTACATTTGATGTCTTTATTTTCTTGAATATATATCGTAGCCTGGATGGATGAAACTAGATCCGGGGTCTTCAATCTCGTTCGATCTTCACTCAAAGTACAAGTCGATCCATGTGAGAAATGTTCTGGAGTCAAACATGGAAAGACATCGCCTGATTACCAGCCAATGATGTAAGTTGTTAACAAGTGCGAGAGGAATCACCGATAATGATGATGACCCTCAAGGTACTACACTACAATTCATGTGGTGTGAATAAAGGGACTTGGCATCGAACACCATGCAAAATCTTTCGGTCGAAGGCCATTGATGTAAACCTGTCGCCAAAAGTGAAAAACTTGCCATTGAGGCATGCAAGCTTCAAAGTACTGAAAGGGTTGTTCCTAGATCGACTTCCTGGATAATGAGCTGATGTCGACAAGAAGCAATCTGTCATAGGAGGGCCTTAGTGAATCCCACATCAATGACATGGAACAGAGAAAATGATTTTAATGGAGGTGAAAACGATCTGATGATATAAGGTTCAGGGTGGCAGTCATGAAAGGATGGAGCGTAAATGTATTGCAGTGGATGAGACACAGGTGAATTCTCTGAGCGGCTTCTCTTAAACATATCGGTGACACTGACATGATGGATTGGTAACGTTAACCCCAAATATGGATGGTGTGATGGACCCATGGTGATATGATCAGTGAACGGAACAACCCAACCCGACTCGGATGCGGAGTGAAAGTGTCATGTTCAAGAGAAACTTGTTACCAATAAAGTTTCTTCAAGTTTTCTTCCCAATTTTTCCCCAGTCATTGCTGACCAGTACCTCTTTATTTTTGTCAAGCTTGAGGAGGATAACATATGCTTGTTCTATAATTTACCCTTCGGGCAAACCCATCGCTATGTTTTAACGAGCCTAGCGATAGTGAAACTCGTTCTTGTCTGTATGGACAAGTTTGTTGCTATTCGGTTTTAACGAGTTTAACGACAAGGATAACTTAGTCCTTTTCAATTTTAGAGAGTCTAAAAAAGGGACGTAAAGAAAACTCCAATAATCCTTTTCCGTCATATAATCCCTTGAGTCCGAAAAAGTATAAAACAATACAAAAAGGATGAATTTTTGGTACTTTTAACAAGCCGAACAAAACAAGCGCTCGATCTTTTTGTGTAATAATCCCTCAAGTCCAAAAAGATTAAAATCTAAAGGAGGGATAGCACTTCCGGTCACTTTAACGAGCTGGAGAGGCCAATTTCTCGGCAATCTTTTCATATTTTACGAGTCAGTTGAAAAGAGCTTAAAGGAGACTCATTTTTTGAGGAACGAGTGATAAATTCAGGTAGCAACTAATTCCAGGTAAGGTTTGGAATTTTCCAATCACGACACTGTCACAAGGATGGCTAACAGGATCACTCTTCGCAGCTGCTCCTCAAAAAGGGTAAACAATCAAATGGAGGTGAATGATCGGCCAATATAGAGTGGAGGTGATGATGAGAACACAACCAAGGCTTCAAAGGCTGATGATAATACATTCACGATGGTTATTTACTGGAAATTGGTTCATTTTTTAATGAGCTTAAACTTTGGGGGAACATTTGCTCATTGCTTATGTTTATTTTTTAACGAGATTGAACTCCGTGCTAAAACTGCTCGATATAATGGTCATTGATTATCTTGATTTTACCATTGAAAACTTTGTTCCTTCAAAAGTTGTACCGCCTGCTCAATTGCTTCATCAAACTAGTTAGAAACGAACAATACATGTTTGAAAAATGAGTTAAAACACTAATATTTTACTTGAATTACGTGAAAAGTAATTTAAAAGTGCTTTTTACCTCTCATTTTAAGATTTCATTTGAACTTTGGTTTGTTGGAGCTTTCGAGGTGCTTTCCCCCTTGATTTTCACCAACTGATTCCAGGAGATTCTGTGGACAATTCTTGGCGCCGTCTGGACTAGGTAGGAGCTAAACCTGAGCTCTTCAGTTTCATCCTTTCCTTTTTGAATTTTGAGCATGTTTGTGGTTTTTCTTAGCCTCTGGGGTTTGAAAAACTCGCCGTGGCTCCATCGCACCTCTTCTATATTGAAAGGTACGATGCATGATGGCTTGTCCATTGGCCAGTCAGCATGCATCCCACCTAGAACACTGCTGGGGTTGCGATGGGCGCAAAGAGGGAAATTTATGCACAGTTTTTCATGGAATTTTTGCCTGTTTTTCACCAAATCAGGATCTTGACTCTTCTCTTGTTTGTTTCAGAGATTCATTGGAGAAAAATTCCTGTTACATGGCGAGAATGTGAGCATGAAGAAGAGGACATGCTTGCTTTACATGATCCGGTTACAGTAAATGCAATGCGGAACTGTGGCCTGTTCAAGTTTTTCCGCATCTCTAGCATGAGGCAACAAATCAACTTGTTGCAATATTTTCTCGATGCATGGGATCCTACCACCCAGGTGTTCCAGATTAGGGGCAGTCCATCCCCTTGACTGTAGTGGACATCTGTTTTTTGACCGACTTATCGAGGCAGGGTGCCCCTATCTCATTATCAGGTTCGGCCCATGGGGGTGAATCTGTGAGAGATTACATTCGCAGGTATTGTAGAGAGGGATCTCAGCCGAGTAAGGACGTCAAGATCAATATCTAAGATGTCACTGACAGGTCCCTGAGGACCATTCTGTTCACTTTTGCTAGACTGGGTGGTAGTGCGGCTCTTCACGTGGCCAAAAGATCCCGCTGATGTAGCTGCAGTATGTTTCACTTGGTTTACCTCCACCGACTGAGCCACGGATGCAGAGATGGGTCGACCTTATGGCCAGACATGCTGGTCAGTCCCAGGTTTCCTTTTCTGATACCTTTCTTGAGTGGTTCAACCGTTAGGAGATGGTTTTTTCCGAGTATCCATATGCTGCTATGGATTTTCGGGGTGAACCGGATTTGGGACTGCCGGCTGGCGAGCACTGGGGTGTCATCGGTAAATTCTCTGACGATATCTCTATTTATAGTTTCTCTTTATAATTTTCTTGTGCTTTCTTCTATCAAGACTAATCAAAACTCATGTGCTCATGCGGATGTTGGACCAGTCCGGCTAGTAGTACGCCTGAGAGTGCCAGCTGCCGCTCCAGCAGGAGAGGCTGTGGGAAGGGCTATCCTTCACGACCTTGATGTGGTCGAGACTCTTTCAAAATTGCAAGATCAGGTCGAAGGCCTCACTCTTGGTATTCCGGACGTGAGGACTGACGAGCTACCTCTGAGGTTGCAGCGACATACTACTGGTGTGCCGAGTCGATGGACTAGGCTTTTACGCATGATTGCATAGGTAGTGACTTGTTATCACCAACATCATTAGACTAGGGTGCCCCCTAGAATTTTGAGTTTTGGGTCATCTGACCTATTTTGTCTTGGTTACAGAACATTATGTGTAAACCATAAACAATTATATATATATTTTTGATTTTTAGAGTTTGATTTTGGTTAAGTTTCATGATCCTAATGCAAATACTGATGAAATGCTTCCTTTTATAAATGTTGCAAATGTCTATCTAACATGTAATTTGCCAATGAATATGTTAATGTGTTTAAGTTTCTGGAAATATGCTGATATTTAATAAAATCAAATTGCCTTTCCAAAATCTTGACCCTTAGGAACATGCGATAGATAGCTGGATTTCAGACAGAGTAGATACCAGTGAGTTGTAGTATGACGAGCTGTGAGTCTAGCCCGATGACAAATCGGCTTATGCCATGTGTGATGGCATCAGAGAGAAGTTCTATCAACGTGCTATATTCAGTGATGTTATTTGTTGACCGACCAATACATACCCCTCTGAAACTTACTAACTCGCCGCTTGGATCAAAAATGGCCCAGGCCGCTGAAGATAGGTTCCGCGAACTACGACTCGCTCCGTCGGCATATGCAACAAATGATTCCAATAGGTTTGACATCTGCAACAAATATAAAAAGTGGATTACTTGACCAAAACGATTACCCTTAGCGAAAACAAAAATGTAACAAAAGCCTATGGGTTACCACACTGAATCATGTGTAGTAACGCTTAACGTACAACCCGTTACGGGGTTGCGCCAGTGGAATCCCGTCATAATCCACTAACTCGTAAGCCCCTTTTGCTAATACACATTTAACAATATAGGGGCTCGTCCACAAAGACTTGAACTTACCTTCTCCCAATTTATCGGATTCCTGGTCGTAAAGTAAGACCAAGTCACCTTCTGAGAAGACACAGGGTTTGACATTCTTGTCGAACTGCGCCTTGACTCGTTTCTTATGGGCTTCGTTAGCCAAAGCGGCATCATGACGGGTTTAATCCAATTGGATTAGTTCCAAGAAACGCGCCTCCTCTTCTGAAGTTCTGGGGAGAAGGTCGACTGCAACTTTGAGGGACGAGATTTCACACTGAATTGGTAGGATTGCTTCTAGGCCATACACCAGTTGAAAAGGTGTGAAATCGGTTGCATTCCTTACCGATGTTCAGTATGCCCACAAGGCTAAGTATAGGATCAGGTGCCAACTCCTTTTGTGGACTCCAATCATCCTTTACAACATCCGCTTCAGGACTTTGTTGATTGCTTCAACTTGTCCATTGGCCTGCAGGTAATATGGAGTAGAGCTGTTGTGGGACAACACCAATTTGGCAGCCAATTTGACCATCATGTGATTGAGAAAATGTGATCCATGATCTGTGACTATAGCCTGTGGAACGCCGAATCTGGCGACTACATGATTGAAAAAGAAAAGGGCAGCTGTTTCACCAGTGTTATCTAATGTAGGCATCGCCTCGGCCCATTTGGTAAAATAGTCTACTGCGACTATGATATACCCATGTCCCCCAATCAAGGTGGGGTTACATGTCATGAAATCAATGCCCCATTTTGCGAAAGGTGCAACAACAACTATCGATTGCAGGGGTGCGAGTGGTTTTCTGGTTTTGCTATCGAAAATTTGACATGCATGGCAACTTCTGACTGCGGTTATGCAATCTTTGAACATTGTTGGCCAGAAGTATCCTGCTCATAAAATTTTTTGCGCCGTAGCATAACCAGATTGATGCCCCCCACACGCGCCTGAATGGCAATCATTCAGGACTTTTTCGGCCTCCTCATGGGTGAGGCACCTCCTCAGAACTGTATCAATGCCACGATGGTAAAGTGTATCACCGACGATCATGTAGTCTTTTGATTGGTATTGAATACGTTTTTTTTCTAAGCGAGAGGTATTAGACCTATATTTTTGGGTTTGGAGATAGATGATTATATCTCCATACCATGGATTGCTTGAAGATATCATAAACAAAGATTCATCCACGATGGTTTCTTCGGATGTTTCATCGTTGGACAACGATGAGAGATCGCATAGTAATTCTGTGAAAACCAGGGATTTCTTTGATTTGGACTTTACGAATTCCAGATCAAACTCTTGAAGAATTGCTATCCATTTTGAATATTTTTCCCCCAGCAATTGTCACGACAATATATAATTCATGGGGTTGCAATCTGACAAAATGGTAGTTTTTCGAAAGAGGACATAGTGTCGAAATCTCTGTATCGCTTGAACAGCTGCGAGAGCCAGCTTTTCAACATAGGAATACTTGCTTTCTATATCATTTAAGTTCCTACTCAAATAATATATAGGATGTTCAATTCCGTTGTCTTCTTGAACTAAAACCATTGCGATGGTTGTATCCGCTGCAACCAGATACAGGTTAAAGTCTTTTTGATAATCAGGAGCATACATTAATGATGCTTTCATGAGGGATTCTTTTAAAGCATCAAAGGAAGCTTGTACGACGTGATCCCAGACGAAGGGTACTTCTTTTTTCAATAGACGTGTATAACCTCTAGCAAGTTCGCCATAATTTGGAATGAACCTCCTCAGAAAGTTTGCTTTCCCTTGGAGTTTCTGAATCTGAAGCAAATTTGAAGGTGGAGACAAATTTATGATTGCCTGAACCTCACAGGGGTCGAGACGGATCCCATCCTTCGAGGCTACAAAGCCAAGAAAACGACCAGAACTAACACAGAACACACATTTGTGTGGATTGAGTCGTATCTTGTAGTGTCAGCAACGTAGAAATATCGCTCTCAAATGCTTCGGATGATCGGTCCGCTTTCGTGAATGAGCCGGAAGGTCGTCGAGATATGGTTGAACGATGTTTTTGATGTCATGGAAGGCATAATTCATCGCCCTCTGAAATGTTTCCCCTATGTTCTTTAAACCAAAGGGTAATTTACGATATGCAAATGTGTCCCACAGACAAATAAACGCAGTCTTTGACTGGTCTTGTGGGTGGATATTTATTTGATTATACCCAGAGAATCCATCCATAAATGAAAAGATTTCACATCCGGCACATTCATCAATTATCTGGTCAATAAAGGGTGTAGGGTAGTTGTCTTTTGGACAAGCTTGATTTACATCCCTATAATCGACGCACACTCTAATCGTTCCTTGTTTTTACATCACAGGAACAATGTTCGATACCCAATCGGTTAGAGGAACTAGGTAAATAAAACCAGCATGGAGAAGTTTCTCAACTTCTGCCTTGATGGCAGTGGATTTCTTGGGGTGTACCTGCCGTAGCTGTTGTCGTACTGGTTTGACATCTGGATACATCTTGATTTCGTGTTCAACGATATTCGAGTCAATGCATGGCATTTCATCATATGACCAAGCAAAGACATCTCTGAATTCGCGAAAAAGAGCGTTATATATTTCAAGTTCTGAAGGAGAACAACATTTTCCAACATAAATATTCTCTACAACATCTATTTTGGTCGAGATATTTATGGCGATAGTCTCTTCAATATTGGACAAGTTTCGCTCGGAATCCACCGTGTTTACAGTATTTGATAGGAAATCAAAAACTGAAGGATGATGAAGGTCATCAGGAGTATCTTCCTGACAATCTAGAAGATGGGAACGATGGTGGTAATCTTCCCATGGCGCCCCTTCAATTATCATTGATTGAACAATTCCTTCATCGGTGTAATGCACTTGCGACCAAGGATCTGAAGGGGTGCCATATTCCTTAGACCTATCTATCCAAACGCTTGATGAACGTTGATTCGGGTCTGCCTCCCATGCCAAAAACATTGATTGCTACAATATTTCTATTGGGCTTGGAGGCAATACCTGCAGATGATCCATGTTAATATCATTTTCTGAGATCTTTTGAATGGAAGATATCATATGGCAGGTTCCTACCGTCGCAACTTCCACCAGATTGATTGGAGGTGGGAGGGAAAAAGTCCCCATTAATATAGGGTCTTTTCGCAGGCCTACTCCGATATTTTGAAGTGAATGGGGGCTTACATGGATCATCAGAATGCTTCCCGTAACTTGGGAACTATTGGGGAGAAATGTTTGTTGGTCGACGATTGTAATTCCTCCTTGAAAAGGAAATGCAATCTTCCTAAAATAGGTCGACACAACTGTAGCCATAGCATATATCCAGGGCCTTCCCAGTAGGATGTTGTAATCGAGGTTTCCGTCGATTACTTCAACATCTATTTCTACTGTTTTTCCCCCCAGTTCAACTTGCAAGTTACTTAGAATCCCATATGGGGTATATGTTCGTCCATCAAATGCTTTTAATGTCGTCGAAGATCGTGACAAGGTTGGAGATCCTAAAGTTTTCCAGCAACTCATCGACATAATACATGTAGATGCCCCCTCATCAATAGTTGTTCGATGAACAATTTTGTTGAGGGATTTCACTTGAATGAGGAAAGCTAGTTGAGCTGGTAACTGAGGATCATATCCTTTGTGATTAAAGGAAACAAGATTAGAATCCTTTGGGTCAATCCCACCTATTGCTGATAATAAAGCCTGCTTTTGGGAGGGGCAATTTTGCAGTACCTCAAGAGTCGCCATTTTGTTATCGTGAAATCTAGTGTCTATGCAGAGCTGCTAGTCCCACTAAGGCTGGTAGCTACCTTAGAAATAAACAAACTAAAACCACTTTCGTTTTCCTTTATGAGAAGTAGATAAGAGGGGAATGAAGGAGACCAACCTCTGTCTTGTGCTTGGTTCCTTGCTTGATTCCTCTCCCTTCTGATAGATCTTTGCCACTCGCTTCCTTGTCTACCCAGCTTCAAAGAGCACCTGTAGAATCAAAGCAGCATAACACTATCCAAGAACATAGATCTACTATCATAAACAATATAGGACCAGATATATATTGACCACACAAATGCATATATCATCAATCATACAAGAATGTGGAGGAAAACTTGAATAGCTTTATTAGTAATCAAGAATAGCAAAGAGGATTACAACCAATTGTTCTGACCCAGCATCATCCTCTCAGCAAGAAAGCCCTTCTTCACCTCATGAAAAGCTTAGATCACCCAACACTATGATGTTACACCAAGAAACCAGCAACACTTCCTTACAAGATACAAAATTCCAGCCTCTGGATCTCTGGGATGAGGGATCCATATATAGATGTTTGCAAGGGGGGTGAGTCAGCTTTTGAGATTTGATTAGTGTCCTCTCTCTGATAGTTCTTGATTCCACTTGGAGATTGATGATCTCTTACTCATCCCTGGGCGAATGCAGAGAGGCAAGTGTCACAGGAGAAGTTTCTGGAAGATTCCATGATCCTCCACCTTGTAGATTGACCTTGCCATTTGTCCACTCTCACCCATCGCACCCCATATAAGGGCTTTTCAGTATGCATCACACCTACCGAGTGTATTTAGGTGGGATGCAACGCACTTTGACCATGGAGCAGGTGAGATGGCCCAATTTTGACCAGTTCTGAGTAGTTTTTCATGGAGAACTTCTGGGAGAAGATGTAATTAGTTGACCTTGTTCTTTTAGAGGTTGGAACAACACTTTTAGGGACTTAAGAGCCCTTGGTTTATGGACATTTATGATTGGGGTTGCAGTGCCCAAAAATGTCTATAACAATTGTTCGTGAGCTTGATACAGGAGAAACAATGATCAAAGGCATAAGAACTCCAAATAATTTATACATACTCAAGGGAGAATAGCAACAATGCTATCTAAGAAAAATTGATGAACACTAGCTATGGCACAAAAGATTGGGGCATCTAAGCTTCCCTCAAATAAGGAAAGCATGCAAATATTAGGCTGTTCATGATCTTCCTGACATCAGAATTCTAGACAATACAATATGCAAATCATGTCAGTTTGGTAAGCAAACCAGAACACATTTCCCTGAGAAGGAAGGATCAGCTAGTAAGCCACTTGAACTTGTCCATACTGATTTATGTGGTCCATCAAGGAAAAAGTCACCTCGTGGAGAAGAATACTTTATATTGTTCATTGACGACTTTTCCAGGATGTGTTGGATAGGACTTCTGAAGCATAAAGACAAAGCTTTCGAAAAGTTCAAAGCTTTTAAAGCCTTGGTTGAAAACGAATTAGGTAGCAAAATCAAATGCCCTAGGTCTGATTGAGGAGGGGAATTTACCTCGGATGAATTTTTTGACTTTTGTGAAGAACATGGAATAAGAAGGGAATTCTCTATTGCAAGGACTCCTCAGCAAAATGGAGTGGTAGAAAGGATGAACATAATGGTTCAAAAAATGGCTTCTTCTATGCTTGATGAGTCTAGAACTCCTGCAACCTTCGGGGGTGAAGCTGCATTTGATGTCGTTACTATTCTCAACAAAACAAATGTCCGGGTAAACAACACTCAAACTCCTCATGAACTTTGGTATGGTAAGACTCCTATTGTAAAATACTTCAAAGTTTTTGGAAGAAAATGTTACATCAAAGGGACTGATGAAAAGCTTAGGAAGTTTGAACCTAGAGTAGATGAAGGCATTCTCCTTGGTTACTCTTCCTGAAGTAAAGGATATAAGTGTGTTGTGGCCACCAACAACCCCCCTCCTTATTTAGTATTAGAAATAACACTAGGTAAGTGGGGACCCTTAGTAAAAAATTCAAAAAACCAATTAAGGCTCATGTATTTTACTCCTTAAAGAAACATCGCATCGCGCGAAGGATAGGACATTTCCTTATGAGTAAAATGATAAACTGCAAGATTGTGATGCGAACCCCATCGCATCACATGCATTAATAAACACTCACATTGGAAAACCTTAAAAATCACCGATATGCAATATCGCATATCGCATATCGCAAAATTGCAGGAAAGACACATAACGATTATAACAATACTGCGACCCGCGATACCGCGATCCGCGACCTTGCGATAGCGCGATCAAGCAACCTTGCGATAGAACAACATGATGAAATAGCGAAATGCGATAACAATGAAATGCGATACTGCGATACAGATCGCAGAAACATTCCATCGCAAATTTTCCTAGCTCAATATTCAAGAAAAGTTTTCCATAAACCAAGAACTGGATACGTGCTTTAATGATAATTAATGAATTATACGATAGTTGTTAATGAAAGATGGTTTTGTGTTTTTCGAAGAGTCAGTTCACGTCAGGTGGCATGTTTTTGTACATCCGTAGAGTTTAAGGATTTCCTGTCGATTTTTATTGTCATTACTCTTTCCTCACTTGTGAACTGCAGGAATGAAAAACAGAAGTTACCCAAAGCGATGCGCAGGAAGCTATGAGGAAAAAGGGTAACGCTCCAATGTTCAAAGACAGAGAAAAGACGCCCTCATAAATAGATACCACATGCAACAGAGCCGCAAATTTACAGAATGCTGCTGAGCCATCCATTACAGATCTTTCGTTTACAACCATGGTTGAATGAGTATTGAATAATGTTGATATCAATAGGCAGTTTAATGACTCAAGGTCAAGAGCTCATGAAAGCATTATTTTTGCAAATTTTGAAGCTTTATACCTAGTGAATAAAAAGGCGCTAAAAGCAAAAAACGCATTAGAAGAGCCCGGATCAAAGAACGGAGGTAGTTTCCGATGCGCCTAGCGCTAATCACGCATTGCTGAGAAAATTGCTCAAAAAGCAAAGCCTCTAACTGCTCAGTCATTTGTAAGCCCGGAAAATGCAAGAAAGCAATGGTAAAGAACAAACTGGAAACAGAAAGCTAGAGAAAAAGGCAGAAGCAATTCAAGGGTTAACCAAGTTGAACTTGGATTATTACTGGGCATACGCAGTAAATCCACATAGTCAGAGGATGACTCTCGAGTATATCATCGATCTTGTCGAGAAGGTGGTGCCAGCTCTTACCATTTCTGTTTGCTTAGCTCAACCAAAAGCGGAAGACAGTCAGCCGACTCTACCCAGGCAAAATACTGAATGCTTACAATATTAAGGAGCAAATGCAAAAATAGTTATATATTAGATTTAATTTTTAGAAATAGTTTTGCTTAGAAAAAGGGCAGTCATTTAAACCGTATCCTGAATCTGTGTAATTAAGTCATTTAGTTAGTAGTATTTAAACCCTTCTCATGCATTTAGAGAAGGGTCCAGAAATTTATAAAAAACTTGTCCTCAGAACATGCACTTTTGCACCCTCAGAGGAGGTTTTGGTGAATGAATGGATCAAGATTTGTTGATGTTTGCATTTGATATCTGCTATTGATGTTGCACTTTTGTACTCTTAGTGGATGTTAGAGAAAGGAGAGATAAATCATTGTTGCTTGAAGCTTATGAGTAGGACTAGTCATAAATGGTAGTTTTATCTCTTGACCATTTCTGCTTATATGTTAAAGTGATATACAGTTTTTAGTTGTTTATGTATTATTGCATGAATGCCTGAGTTATCATTTGGCACTTTTGTATGGTGATAGCTATTTATTTATGCTTAATGTATGAATAGCTCATTATGCGATATGTTTTTCACAACTGTTTCGTCTAACTTTTTATGCGAAGTGGTTCATCTTTATTGATTTCCTTTCTTTTAATCACTGAATGATCTTTATTACCAGTTGTTATTTGAAATCTCTTTAGATCGCATAATAGAAAAATTACATCCCAGGTTAGTATAGATTTAGATGTGCTGTTTATTAGATTACAATAGCATAGAATTATATTAAAATTAGAATTAGAATATCTTAAATAAGAATTGTTAGATCAGCAACATCGAATTCTACACACACACACTCATAGATTGGGAAACTGGTCCCATTATCCCCAGTTGGACCCGCTATACCAAACGGATAAGGAGCTGCCATCCAAGGTCCAGACCGGGTGGGTATCCCCCTTGTTTTCGACCCGATTTTCGGGGCTTCAACATATTTGGCGCTAGAAGGAGGGCTTGAACTATGAATGGCAAGTAAATCCAAATCTGAATACCATTCTGAGAGTAAATCACCTTCACCATCTCCCCTGACTTCTCCATTACACTTAAATCCAGAGTTAGAAGTCGCTCGAGTATCAACCGCTGCTACCCACCCTGACATTTCAGAACAATCTACCGTTGAACTTCTTGAAGTCGTCTCTGATTCACAAACTTCAGCGATTTTCCATTTCTCCTCAAAGGTCTGATAAATCTCAAGGCAGCGTGACTTCGCAGTACAATCCTGCTCATCCCCTGACTAGGCTAAAGAGTGAAAAGTTTGGCGTTTAGCCAACCGAATTACCTCTCCCCACTAGGAAAAGAGCGAGGAAATCACCCAAAGAGTCCGACAGCGAGACTCTTTCATCAACATCGTCATCTCAACTTCTTCACCGCAAAGTCAACCATCCACTCCACCACTCCAGATCATCGTCCATCCGTCCACTGGAACCCCCACGACCCCTCTTCGATCATCTACAATCATAGTATCCTCTTCTCCCAGCCACAGGGATCATCTTCTGCACTTTCCTCTGTTAGCATTTCAACAATGGCCCAGTCTCCATGGAATAACCCTGGGGCAGTCTTAATGCCTGCACCCTTGAGTCAAATACCGGCCCATCCTGAGAAATGGCTGCCTAAATTTAATCCCAAGGTAGGGATGCTAGCAGAAGAGCACATAAACAACTTCATGCTTTCCATTAATCTCAATGGGGTTACTAATGAAGATGTTGTTGTTCGGCTTTTTCCTTATACTCTGCAAGGAACAGCCGGGTCATGGTATTTTTCATTACCCTCCGGATCCATCACAAGTTGGGACATCTTCCAGGAGAAATTCCTGACCAAGTTTGGTGATGACAGATCTATGGCAACGTTAATCAATGACCTATCCAACCTTAGAGCCGAAACTAGAGAGCCTATCAAGGATTTCAATTTACGTTTTAATAAAATTTTCAACAAAATTCCTACTACTTCCCAGCCCAGTGAAGAAGTATGATGTGAATGGTATATCACCGCTCTACCATCGAACATAGCAATCTTCGTGGACAGGGCCAATAAAACAACCTTAGCTGATAACATGAAAGAAGCAATAGAAGTAGAGAAACGAATAATAGCTCTGGAAAAGAAATCCACGATAGAGGAACGTAAATCCAAAAAAGTCACCTTCAAGGAAGACTCCAAGAAGAAACAAGCAAAGGATCCATTCGATTTGGAAGGATTGCAGAAAGTTATAAAGACCATGTCCAATGAAATGGTCGACATCAAAAAGCAAGTAGCAGAAACTTCTTTAAAAAGCCCTACAGAGCTTTTAAAAGAGGTCCTTCTACGGATTCAAAGCCACCCAATGCCATTTCAAATGCTGAATCCAAGGAAGAGGAAGAGGAAATTGCCACTGAAGGGCAGACTGATGACGAAGAAGTTGTGGAATTACAAGGAATGTGGTTTTTCATCCTCCCACAAGAAGAATATCAAGAAGTATTCCCAGTTAGCACACGAAGCAAAAATCAGCTTGATCCTCGCCAAACTATCCCTAAGCTAAAGAGCGCAAGCTATGCAATAAAGGATAAAGTCGCATCAAAGAAAACGACATCTAAAGCAACTCAAACCAGCCCAGTCCAAACAGACGAAACAAATCCATCTAAAACACTGATCGTGTCAGATGAGATGAAGTACAATATTATAGAAGACATGAAGAAGACTAGGGCCAACATCACCCTTTACGAACTGAGCAAGTTAAAGCATCAACAGAAGATAATGATGAAAGAATTACATGCTGTGCTAGTAGCACCTTTGCCTGCCACTGTACTTTCTCAAGCTTCTCATAATATGGGAAGACCTCCAACTAACATGATCAATAAGATTGATCCAAATGACATCTCTCTAATTGGAGGAAGATCAAGATCTCACACTCCCCCATTTCTCCTTACTTATGAAATCTTCAATAAAAATGTGCACAATTGTTTGGTAGATTCTGGTGCTTCATCGAATATTTTACCCAAATCCATATGTGCCAAGTTAAACATTCAACCACAGAAATCCGCTGTGCGCATAGTTCAGCTAGATCGATCTCAAGTCGAAGTGATCGGCGAACTAAATCAAGCAACCATAAGGTTGTCATCCAACTCGAAGGTATGTTAAGTTATTGACATTCTAGTTGCTGATATTCTAGAATTCTATGGCTTAATCCTTAGCAGGGATTGGTCAAAAAAACTTCATGGATACTTCACAACCGACTGGTCGCACATGTGGCTGCCCTACAACGGTAAACCAAATCAAATAAAAGTTGAACGAGAGCTACACCAGAAGTACATAGTAACAGAGCTAGAGGGGGAGAATGAACCAGTAGCGTATAAAAGCAACATTATTGGCAATTACTCGGTAGATTCTTTCCTCAGCAATTTCAATGCTCATGCGTCACCCTATTTAGAACACTCTGTCTTGTCCCAAGTCGAAATTTTTTCTCGAACTGATAGTTCGAAATGTATCAATTTTTTAGATAAACCTGTAAATAAATCTTTGTTTTGGAAATTATTTTTTGATGGTTCTAGATCTAACGAAGGAGCAGGAGTAGGATGCGTTTTAATTAGTCCAGAAGGAGATAAAATCATGCTTACATGCAGACTCGAATTTGATTGCACCAACAATACAATAGAATATGAGGCTTTGGTCCAAGGCTTGTACAAAGCAATCGGGTTAGACATCAGGTATCTTCAAGTTTTTGGAGACTCCGAGATTGTGGTTAAACAGGTACGTAACACAATACATTTCTTATCAGGTCATTTAAAACATTATCAATCCTTAGTTCAAGATCTGACTGAGCATTTCATAGCCTTTAATATTTCTTCAATCCCTAGACTCCAAAATGCAAGTGCAGACCTTTTGTCTAACGTAGATTCTAAGCTTATTCCTTCCGAAGATTTTAGTCTAGATAGATTCTCAATAGAATTAATCTTTAGACCATCCATTCCTGATAACATCACAAATTGGAGAGTATTCAATAACGATCCCGATATTGTAAATTTCCTCACATCTGAAGGATCCTACTCCAATCAAATAATTGACGAAGACCAACATGATCAACAATTGCAACAAGATAGCACTAACAATGCTATACCTAAGTCGGTGGTCAAGTTAGAAGACTTGTACAATTTAAAAGATTTGTTTAAAAGGTCTACCAATTCAAAAATCCAAAGTTTAACCTTGAACTACAAATTAGTAAACCTAGGAACCGATGCTAAATCACAAAACATTAATCTAGGCCTCAGCCTAACCCTTGAAGAAAAATCAGCGTATATTCGTCTTTTGAGACAATATAAAAATGTTTTTGCCTAGAATTATGATGAGCTGAAAACATAAGACACTTCCATCATCCAACATACTATTCCCATGATCGATAATGAAAAACCAATCCAACAAAAGCTAAGAAAGACCCACCCCAATTTAGAAAATCAGATAAAAATTGAGCTCAATAAGTTATTGAAAGTCAGAATAATCTTTCCCATCAGACATTCCAAATGGGTCTCCAATATGGTACCCGTTAGAAAGAAAAACGGAGATATTAGGATTTGCATTGACTTTCGAAACCTTAACAAGGCCTGCCAAAAAGATAATTTTCCTCTACCACCTATGGAACAGATACTGCAGGCAGTGGCGGGCTCAGAATTAATGTCTTTCTTGGATGGATTTTCAGGATACAATCAAGTGTTGGTACATCCTGATGATCAATTGAAAACCACTTTTAGAACTAAATGGGGCACGTACGCATATCGAAAAATGCCATTTGGTTTGATTAATGCTGGTGCCACATTTCAGAGAGCCATGGACATCACATTCAAAGGTTTAGTCAATAAATCTGTAGTAATTTATTTGGATGATATAACCGTGTATTCGAAGAAGCGAAGCGACCTTCTCAAAGACTTGAAACAAATCTTTCAACGACGTTTAAGGTATGGAATTTCACTTAACCCAAAGAAATCTTTTTTCGCATTAAGTGAAGGGAAACTTCTAGGATTCATAGTGTCAAAATCCGGTATTCACATTGATCCTGACAGAATCAAAGAAATTTCTGAAATATGCCTACCTCACAACAAAAAAGCCATGCAATCTTTCCTTGGTCAGATCAACTTTGTAAAGAGATTCGTTCCAGATTTTTCACGAATCGTGTCTCCTTTGCAAACCATGATTAAAAAGAACTCAAATTTTAAATTTGGCCAAGATGAACATGAAGCATTCAACCTGATCAAACAAGCTATTATTAATGCTTCATCTTTAGCAACTCCGAATTTTTCAGAGCCTTTTATTTTATACACATTTGCCTCAGATAAGTCATATGTTGCGATACTAACTCAAGAAAATCAAGAAAAAGCAGAAGCTCCAATTGCGTTTTTCAGTTCAAATTTACAGGGTGCTGAATTAAAATATTCAGACGTGGAGAAACAGGCTTATTCCATTTTCAAAGCGGTCAAATACTTCAGACCTTTATTACTTAAAACCCATACTAAGATTATAGTACTGTTTACAGCGGTAAGGAATCTTCTAGTATAGAAGGATGTGGGTGAGAAAAGGGCCAATTGGGTTACTTCCTTACAAGAATATGACATTGAGATTAAACCAACAAACATTGTAAGAGGTCAAGGCTTCTGCAAAATGCTGGCTGGAGCATCGCAAATTTCTGAAATTCCATCTGAAGAAGTACAAAGCCTAAATGATACAAAGTCATTATACGCTGATATCATTTATTATCTTAAGAACGGGTATGCTCCTTCACACCTCGATCATACTAAGAAAAGAGCTCTTAGGTTGAAATCCAAACAATATCAGCTCATAAATGATATTCTTTTTAGAGTAAATTATGATTATGTTCTTCTTAGGTGGCTTGAGAAATCTGAAGCTGAAAAAGTTTTGCAGGAACTCCACAATGGGCCGGTAGGAGGACACTATGCTGGAGATGCTACTGCACATAAAATCTTGCGCGCAGGATATTACTGGCCCACACTGTTTAAAGACTCGCACAGTTACGTGCGGAGATGTCAAGTCTGCCAAACTACTGCTGGAAGACAAAAGAAGCCATCCTTGCCACTACAGCCGGTAAACATCGAGCAACCTTTCATTCAGTGGGGATTGGACATAATAGGTAAGATCGTTCCTCACTCTTCTAAGCAGCATAGATACATCCTCACAACAACAAATTATTTTACTAAGTGGGTAGAAGCAGTTATGCTCAAGACGACTAATTCTGAAAATATCATTGAGTTCATAGATCAATTTATAATCACCAGGTTTGGATTGCCATCCGATTTAATGTTTGATAATGCATCATACTTTTATGGAAATGTAATGACTGAATTCGCACTTAAAAGAGGATTCAAACTTAAATATTCGGCCAATTATTACCCGCAAGGCAATGGGTTAGCTGAGTCCACAAATAAAAACCTAATCAGGATTATTAAAAGAGCAGTTGACCAAAATCATAAGAATTGGCACAAGGCTTTGATATATGCTTTATGGGCAGACTGAATAATGCAAAAGGCTTCTATCGGCACTTCTCCCTTTAATTTAGTTTATGGGGAAGAAGTGGTTCTTCCGAATCACTTAGCAATTCCTCTTTGTCTTTAGTTCAATACATTGATGAAGTACCCACTTCCACCTTACAGCTGAGACAAATGGAAATAATTAAATTAGAAGAACAACGAGAACAGGCAAGGAAATGCATGCTCATCATCAAGCACTAGTAAAATCCTCTTTTGATTCAAACATAATGACCAGAAAAGATTTTCAGATGGGAGATTTAGTTTTAAAGTGGGACAAGGCTCATGAAGAAAAGGGCAAACATACAAAATTTCAAAGAATGTGGCTTGGTCCTTTTCAAATTGTAGAAGTCATAGGTCCATTAACGTTTGTGTTACAGGATTTAGCATGTAAGAGGGATCCTTTGCCTGTTAATGGACAAATTCTCAAGAAATATTTTCCATAGAAGATTATTCTTCTATTTTTGTAGAGTAGTTGTCTTTCTTTTTCATAATAAAACCAGTTGTGAGTAGTTACATTAGGCATTTACGAAAAAGACACCAATTCTCTTTCAGATTTTGAACTTTTCGCTTGTATAAATAGCAAATCTTTTGGAAAAATGATCTTTATTATTGATAGATACAGTGAAAGACTCTAGCTCAGATACGATACTAGTTTCAACTTCAAAAAGTTTGATGAAAACAACCTTTAGTGAAGAAATTGTTTTATCTCAGTACAATGAAAAGTATCAATAACAAAATAAAGATTCTCTGTAGAACAGCTGTTTCCAAAAAATCTAATATTGTCGTCCAGAGCTATCTTAAAGAAACAATGACTTCCTCCCTGCTAAGGAAATCACAACTTTCAGAGGAACAAACCAAGGATACACTTTATCTTGAAGAATAAGAGGTCTCATCATGAGCCGGCTTATCATTATCACAGATAGTATAACTTGCTGACTTTGCCAATACTATACACCATAACAGGACAATGACTCAAGATTATTGCAATCAAAAGACAAGGGGTCTCATCACGAGCCAACTAGTTCAGCGAAGTTATATATCAAGTGAATGACTGTGTCATAATTTGGCTACCAAACCAAGACATTGTTCTTTAATAATAAAAAAGAAAATCAAAGCAATAAGTGTGGATATGAATTTTTCTCTGAAAGTTGTAGGCTACCTTAAGTAGGATACAGGATCATTTCTGGGTAACAGGTAACCTTGTCGAGGCTATAAACGCCTGCTGGCAGCAGAGGCTCTACCTACAACAAATGAGCATATTTAAAACTGGTTTACAGAGGAGACTTTGTTTTATCTTTACAAGACCAAGTAATGACTGATGTAAATACAAGGACTAGCCCAAGGAAGCAAATAATCAAAGTGGAAAATGGTTGAAATAAAATATCATTGACATGTTAGAGCATAATGTACTTTACCTTTCCATAATAAAGTTTAATTTTCTGAAAAATTTTCTGTTTTGGAATTTTAGAAAATTCAATAGAAAAAAAAGAGATAACTGGTTCTTCCAAGTGAATCGCCAATTGTTGTGGCCACCAACAACCCCCCTCCTTATTTAGTATTAGCAATAACACTAGATAAGTGGGGACCCTTAGTAAAAAATTAAAAAAATCAATTAAGGCTCATGTATTTTACTCCTTAAAGAAACATCGCATTGCGCAAAGAAGGATAGGACATTTCCTTATGAGTAAAATGATATATTTGCGAGATTGCGACGCGAACCCCATCACATTGCATGCATTAATAAACACTCACATTAGAAAACCTTAAAAATCACTGATATGCGATATCGCATATCGCATATCGCAAAATTGCAGGAAAGACACATAACGATTATAACAATACTGCGACCCGCGATATTGCGATATTGCGATTCGCGACCTTGCGATAGTGTGATCAAGCAACCTTGTGATAGCACAATGTGATGAAATAGCGAAATACGATACAGATCGTAGAAACATTGCATCGCAAATTTTCCCGGCTCAATATTCAAGAAAAGTTTTCCATAAACCAAGAACTGGATACGCACTTTAATGATAATTAATGAATTATACGACAGTTGTAAATGAAAGATGGTTTTGTGTTTTTCGAAGAGTCATTTCACGTCAGGTGGCATGTTTTTGTACATCCGTAGAGTTTAAGGCTTTCCTGTCGATTTTTATTGTCATTACTCTTTCCTCACTTGTGAAATGCAGGAACGAAAAACAAAAGTTACCCAAAGCGATGTGCAGGAAGCTATGAGGAAAAAGGGTAATGCTCCAATGTTCAAAGACAGAGAAAAGATGCCCTCATAAATAGATACCACATGCAACAGAGTCGCAGATTTACAGAACGCTGCTAAGCCATCCATTACAAATCTTTCATTTACAGCCGTGGTTGAATGAGTATTGAATAACGCTGATATCAACAGGTAGTTTAATGACTCAAGGTCAAGAGCTCACGAAAGCATTATTTTTGAAAATTTTGAAGCTTTATACCCAGTGAAGAAAAATGCGCTAAAAGCGAAAAACGCATCAGAAGAGCCCGGATCAAAGAATGGAGGCAGTTTCCGATGCGCCTAGCGCTAATCGCGCATCGCTGAGAAAATTGATCAAAAATCAAAGCCTCTAACTGCTCAGTCATTTGTAAGCTCGAAAAATGCAAGAAAGCAATGGTAAAGAACAAACTGGAAATAGAAAGCTAGAGAAAAAGGCAGAAGAAATTCAAGGGTTAACCAAGTTGAACTTGGATTATTACTGGGCATACGCAGTAAATCCACATAGTCAAAGGATGACTCTCGAGTATATCATTGATCTTGCCGAGAAGGTGGTGCCAGCTCTTACCATTTATGTTTGCTTAGCTCAACCAAAAGTGGAAGACAGTCAGCTGGCTCTACCCAGGCAAAATACTGAATGCTTGCAATATTAAGGAGCAAATGCAGAAATAGTTAGATATTAGATTTAATTTTTAGAAATAGTTTTCCTTAGAAAAAGGGCGGTCATTTAAACCGTATCCTGAATCTGTGTAATTAAGTTATTTAGTTAGTAGTATTTAAACCCTTCTCATGCATTTAGAGAAGGGTCCAGAAATTTATAAAAAACTTGTCCTTAGAACATGCACTTTTGCACCCTCAGAGGAGGTTTTGGTGAATGAATGGATCAAGATTTGTTGATGTTTGCATTTGATATCTGCTACTGATGTTGCACTTCTGTACTCTTAGTGGATGTTAGAGCAAGGAGAGATAAATCATTGTTGCTTGAAGCTTATGAGTAGGACTAGTCATAAATGGTACTTTTATCTCTTGACCATTTCTGCTTATATGTTAAAGTGATATACAGTTTTTTAGTTGTTTATGTATTATTGTATGAATGCCTGAGTTATCATTTGGCATTTTTGTACGACGATAGCTATTTATTTATGCTTAATGTATGAATAGCTCATTATGCAATATGTTTTTCACAACCGTTTCGTCTAACATTTTATGCGAAGTGGTTCATCTTTATTGATTTCCTTTCTTATAATCGCTGAATGATCTTTATTACTAGTTGTTATTTGAAATATCTTTAGATCGCATAATAGAAAAATTACATCCCGGGTTAGTATAGATTTAGATGTGCTGTTTATTAGATTACAATACCATAGAATTAGATTAAAATTAGAATTAGAATATCTTAAATAGGAATTGTTAGATCAGCAACATCGAATTCTACACATACACACTCATAGATTGGGAAACTGGTCCCATTATCCCCAGTCGGACCCGCTATACCAAACGGATAAGGAGCTGCCAACCAAGGTCCGGACCGGGCGGGTATCCCCCTTGTTGTAGACCCGATTTTCGGGGCTTCAACAAAGTGTTACAATAAAAGACTTGGTAAAATGATTGAAAGTATTGATGTGGTGGTTGATGAAGTAGGATATAATCCAAAGCAGGTAAAATCTGAAGATTTTGAAGATGACGATGAGGACTATCCTTCAACATCAAATTAGACTAATGTTGAAGAAGAAACTTATGAGGCACCAAAAGAGCAAATAAGGGTAGAAGAAAAGACTCCATCCATGTACGTCCAGAAGAACCATCCAGAGACTCAAATTTTGGGGCAGAAAGAGGCAGGTGTACAGACAAGAAGAACTATTACAAAATATTCAAGCTATCTAGCATTGCTCTCCTCCGTCGAAGCACGAAATATAAGTGAAGCATGCAAAGATGAATGTTGGGTCAAGGCCAGAATGAAGAACTTGAGCAGATTGAAAAGAACAACACTTGGGAATTGGTTCGAAGACCTAATGATATGAATGTCATAGGGACCAAATGGATATTCAAAAACAAGTTGAACGAAAATGGAGATGTTATTAGAAATAAGGCCAGACTTGTTTGTATAGGGTATGCTCAACAAGAAGGTATAGACTTTGAAGAAATTTTTGCACTGGTTGCTAGACTTGAAGCCATAAGAATGTTCCTTGCTCTTTCTAGCTTTCAGAAATTCAATGTATATCAAATGGATGTGAAATCTGCATTTCTAAATGGAGATTAGAAGAAGAAGTGTATATTGAGCAACCAGATGGATTCATCCTTGGAAATGATCCAAAACTTGTATGCAGACTTAGAAAGGCTCTCTATGGTCCTAAAAAGGCTCCAAGGGGTTGGTATTATCGTTTGGAGAAATACCTCCATCAACAAGGTTTTTCAAATGGATCAGTAGATAGCAATCTATATATAAAATTGACAATGATAAATTGCTAATACTTGTTGTGTATGTTGATGATATCATCTTTGGTAGCAATGAAGAAACCATGAGTCAAAACTTTGCTTTGGTGATACAGAAAGAATTTGAAATGTCCCTACTTGGTGAGCTCACATATTTTCTTGGTTTACAAGTCCAAAAAGACAAAGACAATATCTTTCTATCACAAACCAAGTACCTCAAGCAGATCTTGAAGAAATATGGCATGGAAGATTCGAAACCAGTATGTACCCCTATGGTAATAGGATGCAGCTTCAGCGCAAATGATGAATCATCAGCAGTACATCAACCAACCTATAGATCCATGATCAGTAGTCTGCTCTATCTGATAGGTACCTGACCAGACAACATGCATGCAGTGGGAATAGTTGGAAGATTCCAGGCTAATCCAAAAGAAGCACACCTTCAGGCAGTTAAAAGGATCTTCAACTATGTTCAAGCAACACAAAACTATGGCTTATGGTATCCTAGAGATACAGATCTCACACTTAATGCATATACAGATGCATATTGGGTAGGAAGCATGGATGATAGAAAAAGCACTAGTGTTGGCGCATTCTTTATGGGTTCCAGATTAGTATCTTGGTTCAGCAAGAAACAAAGTTCAATTGCATTATCTACAGCTGAAGAAGAATATGTGGCTGTTGTGTCTTGCTGCACACAACTCCTTTGGATGATGCAAACATTGCAAGACATTCAAATCACTTGTACTCCACTTATCTCCATTTTATGTGATAATACAAGTGCAATAAGTATTTCAAAGAATTCTATCATGCATTCAAAGACCAAGAACATACCTATCAAATATCATTTTCTTGGGGAACAAGTGCTTGAACAAAAGGTCAAATTGGAGTATGTTCCCTCCAAGGAACAGGTTGCTGATATATTCACCAAACCACTGCCCAGGGAGACATTTGAATACCTCAGACAGAAGCTGGGAGTAGTTGATGCATCATCTTACTATTGACACTTATCTGTTTCAAAAGAACAGTGGTTGTACGCGAGTTTCATGAAGCGTATCTGCGTACATACTCCAGTTTCTGTGGATACAGTCACGTATATGTTGGTTGAAGATTATCAGTGGGCTAGACTCAGGATGAAAAGAGTCTGATGTGGATCTGATCATCCGACACAGGTTCAGGGGGAGCATATACTTCTAATAATGCATTGTTGGCATTACCTTAGAAGATCTTTTTACAATTTCACATTTGTTTTTTATTCAAGTGGAACAGGTGCATAGGGAGATCATGGTTGCTGGTCTGGATGGTGATTGACAGATGCTGCTGATGACTATCATAGTCTTGTCTTAGATATTTGGTCTATATGTCATGTATTTATTTTATTATCAAGGTCATGTAATGAACTATTTTGTTTCCCCACTTTGCCTGGGATGGATGATGTAATATTCTTGTTTTACCATGTATAAATTTTGGTATATTCCCACTTGGTTGGGTGGATGAGTCAATCTTGGTATATCCCCACTTGGTTGGGAAATGGATGTATGTATGATTCTTTGGTGATAGGAAGGTCATTTATGATGTATAGAGTCATTTTATTTCTTGAAGAACATCTTTTTGCAAACCTTGCCTACAGTCAGGGGGAGCATGGATAGCACAACAGAGTAGAGATTTCAGCATGTACTCAGGAGTAGCCTAACCCTTTGCCCTTGATGACAAAGGGAGAGAATGACTTTGAGTATCTTGGGGTTGCCATCAAGTCCAAAGGGGGAGATTGTTGGCATTATGACATAGGTTTGGCACTGTGGAACAAGTTTTGTCCTTGATGGTAACTCACTCGGCAAATCCTCAGATGACAGTTCAAGATCTTAGGCTCTCAGAAGAAAGGATAAGGAGGTATACACAGGTTGTCGTTGCCCAAGCTACGTATACATGCAGATTCATAGACAAAAAGTTGTGTATGCGTATACACACACTTTCATGCATAGAAAAGCACATATAGTTTGGAAAACTTGGTTTTTGGTCCTTGGTATTTTAACATATGGTTTTGGACCATGGTATCTCGTCCGAAGTGTTGAACCCAGGTATTTGGACCCAGGTATTGGTTCTAAGTGGTTTTGAACCATGGTATTGAGTAAGGCCTAAGACTATAAAAGGGGAAGGAGATCATTAGGCAAAGGCACTCAAGGATTGAATATCTTATGAAGAGCAAGATCTAGAATACTGGTCATTGGGTTACGGTGCATAGCTAGATCTGGATCAAGGAGGAACCTTAGCACTAGAAGAAGGATAAGTTCTATTGATGGGTTAAGATATTAAGGCTTGAAGAGAAGTATCTTTGTGTGATTTTGATCTGATATATTTGGCGCATGACTTGATCTATAAATCTAATGATTTGGGTATAATTGATGTCTGAATAGTTGAAAGGGGTAAATTATCTTTTACAGATCTGTACGTAGGTTCAGCATAGCAAACAGGCGTATACACGCTGGTTTGGTAATTCAGAACTGCGTATACGCAGGTATGCCTTAATATAACAGTGTATGCATGTAGATTCTGCATATTGAAGTAGCGTACGTCTCATAAAATATGTTTTAGCTACTTCTGTTTATTGCTGTAGTATTCTGGGTTCAGGATTGGTTTCTGGTTACTATTACTATACTCTCGTTACAACATTCAGAGAAGTGAGTGTTTGATTCAGTTTTTGGTTGGTACAAAGGAGATAGGTTGATGCAGATATATTTGATGGTTGATTGATGTTATTGATGGATCTAGTCTGAAAATTTATGAAAGGTGGTCCATGGAAGAAAAGAGAAGGTTGTAGCCTTCTGTAGGTCAGCTCCTACGTACTAGTACATCAGCTAGTAGAAGAGCAAAGGGGGTTGTAGCTCCCTTCTAGGAGAAGCTGGAGAACGAGAGAAGGTGGTAGCCTTCTGCAGGTGGAAGCCTGCGTACTGGTATAAGACTGCACCAGTATAGAAATATTGTAAAATGAAGTTTCTTATTAAAAGAAGATAGAGATGATTTGCAGTAGGTGGTTTTCAACCACATTGGGTTTCCACCTTATATCTTGTGTTCATGTGTGTGATTGTCTGTACTGTTTACTGCACTTGATTACTCTTTTATGGTTCTGATACACAGATTAAGATCAGCTAACTAAATTAGAAGTCTGCAAGATATACACGGTTTTCTCTAAACACAGTTGCGTATATACGCAAGTTTAATTAACAAAAGTAGCGTATATCAATTTGTTTATGAAAATGAAAAATTGTTAAACTGCTAATACTGATTCACCCCCCCCTCTCAGTATTATTTCCAACAGAAACTATGTTACTGTAGGAGGGAGTGGAGCTCCCTCCTCCTTGCCCCTCCATAGTTACCGTCTTGCTTCTATCGCCCATGTTTCAAACCCTAGTTTTTCCCTTGTGTTCCTGGTCTCTTCTCAAGTTGTCATCAGCCCGGGTATGAATGTGAGAATGCCTTGGTAGTTAATTCAAAGTCAATAATTATGGGAAATTAACTCAAAATAATTATTTTTGAGTTAGTTGAAAAGGAATTAAATGAAAAAGTCATCATTTCTAAAAAAAAAATAATATTTTTGACAGAGGAGATTAAAGATAATTAAATCTTTTTCAACAGTCGATATTAATTTGACGGGGACCAAGCAAACTAGTCATTGGATAATTTATCTATAAATTAAAGGCTAGTTCCAGTCTATTCCATCTGATCATTGAATTGTGTACTAGCTCTTGAAACTATTGTAATTTTTATTTTTTTTTTTATTTTATTTTATTTTATTTTATTTTATTTTATTTTATTTTTTTATTATTATTATTTTTTTTTCTGGAATAATACAACGCAAAGTCTTTGGGGTTTTACTTGATTACAGTGTTCCTCTTCTGTATTTTATGGTAAAATGTATTTAAGGTTTTGTTGATCATATTTATAGGTTGCTGGTTAATACCTCTTGTAGATTAACCTATTGCACATGTATCTTTCTTAGGTTGTTGGCTTTAATATAGAATTAAGATTTTTAATTGATTAGCAGGTATCTCTAATTTTTAAAGATTTAATAGTTATATTATACCTATATTGGTCTAATGACTTATTTTATAAGTGTGCAGAAATCATTTGATTCAGAAATTTTGGGTGTTTAGGGAAGTTCTCGGTTGAAGTAGCCGACTCCTGAAACTTAAGATCCAGAGAGCCTTCTGGAATGAAATTCCTAGATTATATAACGAATCATATCTTGCAGGGTTGTCCTGGGCTTTTACCTAAAACTTAAAAAGGTATTTATTTTCAAATATTGTGTTGAATTATTAGATCTGGCTAGGAAGAGCATAAATATACAGATCTGATAGTGGAGTTGGACTCATACTCCTAAAATATGATAGATCTACAAATTATTTGTATAGATCTGTAAATTAGTTGTATAGATATGTTATTTACTTCTGTAGATATGAAGTTGTAACATAATTTTGAATTTTAACACTTGGGTTTTTGGGATTTTCTCTATTTTTTTACATATTGGGTATTGATTTTTTCTCTTTTTTACTTGTGGAGTAATAAATCTGAGAAATCAGCCAAGGAAATCTTCATATCTAAGCCAGATCTAGACCTTGGAGGGAAAGATTTGGGATAAATATTATTTGTAGGGATTAGACAATTAGATATTTCATTGAAGAATTCAAATATGGGGTTTTGACAATAATTATTGGAGAATGATTGAAGCCCGAAATATCTAAGTTAGGAATTCAATTTTTTTGGGATTTTTTTTTTAAGGCTTGATACAACCCCTAACCCTCCTTCCTCACTGCCAAAATAACCCTCCTTAACCGTCTCCCTGAGTCATCTCCTCCTGCTCCTTTCCTTACTATGTTAAGCCTCTTTCCTCAACTCTGCTCCCTCCTAGCTCAACCCCTTCTCGCTGCCTATTCCATCCTCCTTTCCCTTGCCTAAGGCTTTCCATTTTCCCCTCTCTCTCACACTATCTACCTCGCGGCCTCCACATATCTCTCCATCCATGAAGCTCTCATCCTAGCACTATCTCCCTTTGTTGTCTTATTCCTCCTAGCATCCCTCCTCCTAAGTCCTCACTATTTTATCTCTCCTAGTATCCCATAGACCTTCTTTCAAGGCCTTAACCCAAGCCCATTTGGGCTCCTTTATTATGATATTTGGAGTATTTTGGGCTTGATTTCAATCACTTTGGAAGAGAAACCAAATTCTGGGTTGATTCACAATCAATTTTTGCAGAGAAATTGTGTTTGGGGAAGTGACTTAAAAATCCTAGGGCCTGAGGTTCTGATTTCTCAACCCTTTATCCTTCACCTATTTTCACATCAAGGGAGAACAATTTCAAACTGAAAAATAATCATTGGCATGAAATTTTAATTTATAGTCACTGTCACACAAATTCTGATCATAAAATTTCTTTGCACCTTCATCTTGGATAATTTTATGAAGATAGTTAACTCATAAAATTTTTTCTCACTGATTTATCATCCATAACTTGCTGTTGTCATAAAACACAACTGCTGTCAATTTATAGGTCTTTGAAATTGAGTTTTGTGTTAGCTTATATTGAAAAAGACTATTTTCACTATTTACTTTAGCAAGTTCTAATAGTAATTGGCATTAAGGTTTTTTGAGTTTTATTGGATTACATTCACATATTCTAAGCTGCCTAAAGGAACATTTATTGCACCATTTTATAAGTAAATTAATTATTGATTCTTAAATAAAGACTGTGGTTCCTCTCAAAGTCTGATGCAAGTTTTCTATCACTAAAGTATAATATTCAAGTTAATTACATCATCTCTTTTTATTGTGTCATTCTTTACTTGTTCTAACAGTGAAACATATCACAATTGGTGTTTTATCCAATATCATTATCTCTATTTCAGTAAACAATCCCAAAGCACCTGAGATTTTGTTTCCCCTGGAGCATAATATTTGTATCATTAAAATTCATTGATGAATACATAGTTAATGGTCTATGATATGACATTGTTGTTGTGGGGAAAAGTATCCGACTCGGATGACCCTATCCCTACTCTAAAGGTGACAGTCTTTAGCAACAACTGAAAGTAAAGCTTCGATATTTTCCTTTATGAAAGTACAGAGAGAAGGAAGAAAAGATTAACCAACCTGGTGTCTTTCGCTTAGTCGATCCTTATCATCTCTCTTTGTCTCTTGTTCCCAGCTCCTTGCTCTCTTTGCCGGTCCAGCTACACACAGATCCTGCACAAAACAAGAGAGGAAACTACAAGATACATGTACTCATAACTGATGCATGGATTAGAGTGAATCAAATATACAAGTAAATACAATACATCAATGCAATACAAGTATATAGGAGAACATGCAAAACTTTATTGATAGAAGTAACAGGGTTCTGAGAAGGTTACAACCATTGATGGCTCCAATCCAGCAGCACCTCCCCAGCAGCAAGAACTCTCCTCTTCACCTCTAGTAAAACAATCACCCAATAGCTCTAACTGTAAACCAACAGCACCTCCTTGCTTTACACAAAATTCCAGCCTCCTTAGACCTCATAGAAGAGCTCTATATATAGGAGAGAAGAAGAGAGGATGAGTCAGCTTGAGGCTGGCATAGAGCTGACTAGTGTCCTCTCCCTCTTCAGTTAATCTTCAGTTCTTGAGTCCACTTGGAGATCCTTGCTTACACATGGTGATCAAGTACCTCTTACTCATCACAGGGCGAATCTCATGAACCAAGTGTCAGTTTGGAAGCTTCCTGGGCAGTTGACACCTTGCAGAATGACTGTGCCACTTGGCCAATCTCGCCCAGCGCAGGTAGCCTTCATTAGATTTGACTTCCAGCACAGGTACAAGGAGGAGAAGTTGCATTCCAGCGCAGATGCTCAGTGGAGCAGCTGACATGATCCAAAAATAGCCTGTTTTGAAGTGTTTTCAGGTGGAGAACTGATTGGAAGTGTTGTGGTTTGATGACCTTGTTCTTTTAGGGGTAAGAACAACATGTTTAGGGACTGAGGATCCCTGTATTTATTGACATTTCATTCTCCATGTTGCGAGGCACAAAAATGTCTATAACAGTTGCCCCCTAAAGTATGAGGCCGTTTATCGGGTGAAATGCTTTATCTAGAGGGTCCGAAGTTCATTCCAGTGCGGAGGAGGCGCCCTGTAATACAATACAATACAATACATTATTTTTCATTCTGTTTTCATGATCTAGCTGAGGCAGGCATTCCCATGCTCAGCTTTATAAATACATTTTGGTACATAGAACAGACGATCGTTTGATGGTAGACTGATAATTTTCTGCTGAAATTATCATCCTTTGAGTAGGATGATCATCTGCTGCAATGATGTACATGACAAATGCTTTTATATTTCCTGAATATGTATCGCAGCCCGGATGGATGAAACTAGATCCGGGGTCTTCAAACTCGTTCGATCTTCACTCTAAGTACAAGTCGATCCATGTGAGAATTTCGCTGAAGTCGAACATGGAAAGACATCGCTTGATTACCGGTCAATGATGAAAACCGTTAACAAGCGCGAGAGGAATCACCGATAATGATAATGACCCTCAAGGTACTGCAGTACAATTCACGTGGCGTGAATAAAGGACTTGGCGTCGAACGCCACGCAAAATCTTCTGGTCGAAGGTCATTGATGTATACCTGTCGCCGGAAGTGAGAAACTTTCCATTGAGGCATGCAAGCTTCAAAGTACTGATGGGGTTGTTCCTAGATCAACTTCTTGGATAATGAGCTGAAGTTGACAAGAAGCGATTCGTCAAAGGAGGGCCTTAATGGATCCCACATCAATGACATGGAACGGAGCTAATGATTTTAGTGGAGGTGAAAACAAACTGTGATATATGATTCAGGGTGGCGATCATGAATGGATGAAGGATAATGTATGGCAGTGGACGGGACACGGTTGACACTTTCAGAATGACCCCTCTTGAACATATAACGACACTGATGCGATGGATCGGTAGCATTACCCCAAATGTGGATGGTTTGGCGAGGACCATGGTGATGAGACCGGTGAATGAAACAACCCAACCCGATGTGGTACGGAGGAAAAGTGTCATGTTCAAGAGTGACTTGCTACCATTAAACTTTGATGTTCTCCCAATTTTTCCCCAGTCATTTCTGACCAGTACCTCTTTATTTTTGTCAAGCTTGAGGAGGATAACATATGCTTGTTCTATAACCTGCCCTTCGGGCAAGCCCATCGCTATGATTTAACGAGCTTAGCGATAGGGAAACTCGTTCTCGTCTAAAGACAAGTTTGTCGCTATTTAATCATTTTAACGAGTCTAACGACAAAGAAAACTCGGTCCTTTTCATTTTTAGAGAGTCTGAAAAGGTACAGAAAGTTAACTCCATAATTCCTTTTTCATCATCTAATCCCTTAAGTCCGAAAAAGTATAAAACAATACAGAAGGGATGAGTTTTCGATTGCTTTAACGAGCCGAACAAAACAAGCGCTCGATCTTTTTGTGCAATAATCCCTCAGGTCCAAAAAAGATTAAAATCTAGAGGAGGGATAGCGTTCCGGTCGTTTAACGAGCTGGAAGGCCAAAACTCGGCAAACTTTTCATATTTTACGAGTCAGTGAAAAGAGCTCAAAGAAGACTCGTCTTTTGAGGAACGAGTGATAAACAGGGATAGCAACTGATTCCAGGTACAGGTTGGAATTTTCCAATCACGGCAGTGTCACAAGGATGGCTAGGTGAAATCACTCTTCGCAGCTGTTTCTCAAAAGAGGTAAAAACACAAATGGAGGTGAATGATCGGCCAAATGAACAGTGGAGGTGACGGTGCACAAACACGACCAAGGCTTTTATGGCTGATGAATTTACGATCTCAAAAGGTTATTTACCGGTTCATTTTTTCTGAATGAGCTTGAACTCTAAAGGAAAGCCTGCTCATAAACTTATGTTTATTTTTTAACGAGCATGAACTATGCGCTAAAACTGCTCGGATCTTGCGTTTATTTTTTAACGAGCATGAACTATGTGCTAAAACTGCTCGATATACCAGTCATAATAAGAACGCCTCCTATGAGATAACTATTTTTTAAGGAGCTTTATCTCACAAAGCTATGCTCCAATTTTGGCAAATTTTACTTTTGCCCCACAGGCTTTCTTCATGCAAGGTCGGAAACGGCTAATCCTACGAGTTTAAAGGGTTAGACCTACAGGTTTAAAGGGAGGACCTAAAAAATTAAAAAAATAAATAGTCGTCCCTTGCTTGCATTCCAAAAGTTTGCATGCCCCCAGGTATAGGGTAGAATTTCGAGGCTGCCCCTTTCTCAACGAGGTTTGCCTCTTTCTTATTATCCGAAGAGGGTTCTATTTGCTGCCGCAAATCAATCTCTTTCTTCGGCGGTGTCTATCATTGGGTTGTCCAAAGATGGTTACCCTCTGCCACAACAATATAGTCCCCTACTTTGTAGGCTACCCCTGCTTATCCTTCAAAACATATGTTTTAATGGGCGAGGCTTGAATTCAAAGATGGTTACTATTCGTTGCGATAAGGGAATTCCTACTTGGGCATTGCCCACTTTTTTAGACAAAGGTGAATCTAGTGTCCTCTCCCTCTTCAGTTAATCTTCAGTTCTTGAGTCCACTTGGAGATCCTTGCTTACACATGGTGATCAAGTACCTCTTACTCATCACAGGGCGAATCTCATGAACCAAGTGTCAGTTTGGAAGCTTCCTGGGCAGTTGACACCTTGCAGAATGACTGTGCCACTTGGCCAATCTCGCCCAGCGCAGGTAGCCTTCATTAGATTTGACTTCCAGCGCAGGTACAAGGAGGAGCAGTTGCATTCCAGCGCAGATGCTCAGTGGAGCAGCTGACATGATCCAAAAATAGCCTGTTTTGAAGTGTTTTCAGGTGGAGAACTGATTGGAAGTGCTGTGGTTTGATGACCTTGTTCTTTTAGGGGTAAGAACAACATGTTTAGGGACTGAGGATCCCTGTATTTATTGACATTTCATTCTCCATGTTGCGAGGCACAAAAATGTCTATAACAATTGTGAATTTGGAATGTGGTTGCAATAGGCTTGTATTTCTTGGCAAGAACATCTTTGAAGTCTGGTGCAATTATTAAATTATTATTGGATAAGCTAATTGCTTTGGGATTGACCCTTTTTACTATTAGCAATCTAGATTATCATTGTGCTTGTGCTTAGATCTCATTTGACTGCTATATACTTGGCACCAGGTTGCAGTTGTCCATCTTTTATTGACAGTGGACAAATCTGAGTGTCATTTGTGCTATTTTGGATGACTATGAAGCATTAACCGTATCGTGAATCTCATATTGCCTCATTCCTACACCATTGCATTCTTGTTAGCTCTAGCATCTCATGAGAAGTGCAGTTACATCATTGCATTGTTGAAGGAATTCCTGCATCTGCAAAAAGTACTTTCATAGTTGAATTTTCTATTAATAATTCGAAGGATCCAATCGAGAAATTTGTTGTATTCTTTAGTCTATATCCTAGAATTTCTCATCTGCCAATCTAATAATTGTAAGATCTCTAACAAGTTTGAATTGTTTCAATTGTCAAAAAAAGTAAAATTTTGGAGGATTTTCTTATCACGGTACTTGTGTTTTGCTTTTCCAATGTTATCATAAGCTTGTAGCACTATATTTTTCAAGCATCTATCTTATATGAGGTTTCAAGCAAATTAACACATTTTCTAAGAGGCAGTAATATTGCTAGTAGTTTATGATCTCTTGCGATATTACTACCTCAAATGCAAGTTGAATAATTGTCATTTTACCATTTGCATCCTCATCTTAACTTGGTTTTCATTGCGTTCTCTAGCACATTTTACTTAAACAACACTTGTTATCTTATGACTTGATAATCCATTTATTCTGCAAATTAATTTCTCTGAGCATTGAAGTTGAAGGCATTGGTCTCATAACTTTAAATCAAAATAGTCTAATCTAACTGAATAGCCTAAGCACTGCTCAATTAATCACTCTTGCATTTAATTTAAGTTGAGTTAACAAGATAATCCTAAGTGCATCTCCTAAAACTTGTTGGTTTCCAACAAGTTTCCCTTCATCATCCACCCTTTCACCCTTTAGGGACTACCCCCCTTAGCTTGCCTAGGAGAGAGTTAGAATAGAGTGGGTAGGGATCAAAGTGACAACCCCCGCCCTGAATGTTGTGGAACTTGGTGTACACTTTGGGAGACAACATTTTTTGGTGTCGTTGCCGGGGATAGAGTTTTCTGTCCTTAGTCCTCACAAAATTTTTCTAATCATCTAATTTTTTCCATCATTCATTAGCCCATCAAGCAGCACAAAATTTTTTGGTGCCATTTCATCTTCATATTTTCATCGCCTTATCTTTTTCCTCTCACTAATCCTTTCATCTTCTCTATATGCACATTTAGCACTTGCACATTTAGGTTGGTTTATTGTTTGGGTGGTGACTCCACTTATTCATCTGTTATTTTTTAGACAAGAAACCCTCCCTACTATCCATCTATTTCTCTCTGAATAAAATTTCAATTTTTTCCTTTTGGATCTTGAAGCTAGATTCATGTTCAAGTGGTGACTCCACTTCTTTCATTTCTTACGAGAATTTCTTCTAGAATCTCTCTTCTTGGGGATTTATTGATTTTCTTGAGCAGGTATCTCTCTCTCTAGTATCTGTTTGGCCCATCCTTTTCCCTTTAAGAAAGTTATCATGGAATACTTGTTTGCTCCTTGTGATTTTAGTAACTTTTAGGGAGCTCCACATGATTTCCAACCTTCAGTCAGCGAGGCCATCGATGAGGTGCCCCCTTTCTGAGGTGACAAAGATATTACTGTTGATACTCACATTCAGGATGTAAACCTTTTCATAAGCAAGTATCGCGTGTATACCAACTGTGAAGATGTAGATTTTCATTCTCAACTTAGCTGATGATGCTTTGGATTGGATCACTCAGTTTCTTGATAATAATTTTGACTCTTTTCAATCAATCATTGATGCCTTTGAAAACAAATTTGGAGATAAGAGAAAGGTCAAAGAGAAAGCTGAAGTAAATGAGACTAAAGAAGTTGAAAGTAATTTCATTAAGGAGATATCTCAAATGGTTAAGGATATACAATTGAATCAATCTCAACTCATTAAGAACATGGAACTTAACTAGGAAATATTAAAAACAAATCACACAAGGGAAATGGTTTCTATGCAGAACAATTTGTTGGCTATAGAAGAAAAACATGATGAGAAAATGCCAATAATGGTGTTAACTCTCAGGTTGTTCCCTTTGACTCCAAAGGGAATATGGCCGAGGTAACCACTAACCAATCTTTTAGCCACAGGTCCTAGCCTACCTGCAACCAGAGAGGGCTCTCTCTTTCTGATTTATCTTTGTTTGGTGAAATTTTAGGCTAGTTATGATGCACAGGATTTTGTTTTGAATTTGTTGGGATGATGATTTCTGTCAGAACTGGTATGTTTTTGCAGAATGATCTAGGCCATTGGGCATGGAGTCGATGATGGTGAACTGCTGGAAATGTTTTTTAAGGGAAAAGGTTATGCTATAGAGCCAGACAAGCATCTATGGAACAATTTTTCAAATCTGTAATATGATGGGATGAAATCAGGGAGTGAAAGGCAGCTAAGGATCTTTCACTAAACTGATAGAGGGAATGGTGGGAATATTATCTAGGAGCATTTAAGAATTCCTGAACAACATTCATAATGATAGAATGAATACGAACATGATCAGTTTAAGAATTCATGTTTATGATTGATTCTGAAGAAAACACATTTAACAACAGAGATTGAGCAGAGGGTGTATTCATACAATTCATCTACTATTCTTTTTCTCTTTTGCTAAGCTAATGAAACATATATTTGAGTTAAGAAAACATAGAAAGACAAAAAATAGTTTAGGATAACTTATTGTTCCATCAAATAACACATGAATTCTGTAGCAGAACGCAGATCATCACTTTGACATCAAACAGTGCAGGGATCATGAACTTTTCCAGCCATTTGTATTAGATAGTCTGAAAATTTACAAAACAGTGTCTCAGAGAGAAAATCACCAACCCCAAATACGTTGTATGGGGAGGTATATATACAAAAATTAGATACAAAATATCTAGCTGATGAGTTAATAGCTCATAAATTCTATGCCAACCCTTGAGGAATTACAGCTGAAAGAGTAAATGCTGCAGTAAATATTTAGTGCATTAGCTATCCATCTTGTCAGAAAGTTTTGAATTTTGTGACCAACTGAGTTGGCTGGAGCTGCGCTGTCCAAAATCTGCGTTTTTTCCCTTCTTGGGCTTGCTGTCCCAGTATTTTGCTGAGTCATTATTCTCACCCGCTCTGCTAGTTGTCTTCATGCTGCATTAAATTTCGTTGACCTGACGCTGATTAGAAGAGACATAACTGAGATCATTGGGGCAAAATTTGCAGCATTGCTTGCCACCAATCTTGTTTAGGCAGTTGGTGTCTTCGTATTTTTATTAGAGTTTCATCTGCCTCTGTGTACTTGTAAAAATTTGGCGGGACCTCAAACAGGTGATTAATTTCATGCTCAATGTAAAATAAATTTTCTAGCTTGTCATAGAGGCTCTGCCCTGATGGAGGTCCTGCTTCTTCTGAAGTGCTTGTGGATGCTGTGATCTGATTTGAAATGAAATTGGTCATCCTAGTGGCATAGTGCTCACGGGTGAGTAGTATTCCAGCACCGGTCAATAGGCTGGGCAATCCTTTGCCTTGTAATGCACCCATTCTTAGCTTGTAATAATCTACCTCAGCCTGCATTTCCTGACATTTTCTCTCCAAATTCTGCACAAAATTTCTGAGGGTCAGCACCTTTTTGGCTGTTAAAACAGTATCTGTTCTATTTCTGATGTCTAGGGCTGCCAACTCCTCCTTTGTGTGAGTGTTCAGGAAATGTATCATCCTACTAGCCTGTTCAGGCATATTTCCTAGTGCTGCTCTAGCCTTTTGGCTTTCAATTTGAGCTTGGCCTATTAACTCAATCTACTCATGCACTGTTTTGATTGATTTCCACTGTTTGGTGATAGAGTGGTCAATCTTGGTCCACAAAATTTTCTTTATTTCACCCAGAGTCTTTTCTAAATTCAACTCCTTCTCCAAGGCCTTTATTCTGTCTTTCAGGGCCTTGATTTCTCTAGTCTGTTCAACCATTGTCATTTTGGACTTGTCATATTTTGCTTCTAGCTCAACCAATTTTTCTTTGGCTTGTTTAATCTCTGTTGCCTGAAGCTCTAGCTCCTTGACAACTTTGGTCAATTCATCCATGCTTATGCTAGACTCCGAAGTTGTTGTTGTTGCTGCTGCAGCATCTGAAGTTGTTGTAGCCATTGGAGGGGTCACTGCTGCTTCTGTAGTTGCTGTAGTAGTTGGGGCAGTTTGAGGAGGCTGGGAGGACGACTCTCCCTGCTTGTTTTGCAGTGCCTTTTCCAATTCTTCTTCCATTTGGACTATTCTTTGATTAATTTGCATTAGGAGGTCCAATGTATCCTCATCTTCTTTTTCTTTTACTAGCTCTCCCATTTGTGGATGCATGGTTGAGAAGAGCCTCATTTGCTTTTTTAGAGCAGCAATATCATCCTCCTTTTTCTTCATTAGGGCCTTGATAGCCTTGGGATTCTTAGGATCATGCCCCAGGTCTACAATAATGTCCTCCAATGTTTTGATTCTGTTGTCCTTGGCTGTGGATGGCATTCTTTCTAAATCAAGCTGAGTATTAGTGTTTCTCAGAGATTCTTTTAACTCATGGGCCATTGTGGCCTTGTCTACCAATGTGGCATAGACCATTTCCCCTGTTTGCTTATGAAGTTCTATTTGATCCATGGGGTGAATGTCTTTTGCCATAACCTCCAACTTCATTCTGACATAATCTACAGCCGACTGAGGCTGCTGAACCTTAGGTTTAAAATGGCTGAGGATCATTTTTTCCTCTTTGATGTCATACGCTGCCATCAACCTTTCTTGTTTGGCAGGTGTTGCCTTGAGGAATTGGTCATATAACTTCACTCTTAGCAGCTCATTTTGTGCTTTAATTTCTTTAAAGGTGGCCTTAATGCTAGCTGGCCTCTTGCTTTGCTGTGTGGAGGAGGACACCTCCATGCCATGCTGCCTTTCTTGCTCTTGTTGAAAAGAGCTTGTAGCTGTTTGTTGACTGTCTTCTTTATCTTTCCTTGGGCTTCCAAGGATTTCTTCACTGATTTCCTCCACAACTGGAGAATCAACCCTTTGCCTCTTGGCTTCGGGCTGCTGAGTGGACCCACTAGCAGGTGTGGACTCATCTCGGTCTCGTTTTCTGCCTCTTTCCTCATGGGCAGGAGTCTGCAAGGCAGGCACTGTTGGTGCTTCTGTCTGTTGTAGAGGAGCCTGTACTTGAGGTTTCTCCATTGAAGAGGCAGGTTGTTCTGTGACCACTTCCTTTTCTGCACCCATTATCTCCTTCCCTTTTGCTGTACCTGTTGCTGATGTAGATGGTCCCTGGGCGGCTTGTGTGGCTGCAACAACGGATGTACCTTCTCCAATTTGATGTGGCAACTTGAATGTTACCTGCTGCACATAATCCAAGTCAAGAGTTTTTTCTAAATCCTTGACATTTTTCTCCATTATTTCTTCTTGAGTTAATTCCTCAACTAATGTACCTTGCAACCACTCATCTTGGTTGGCATATTGCTCAATTTGTGGATATTTACAGTGGTCATAACCTAGCAGCCTGTATTTAATTCTTCTGGCATTGATAAAACCTTCCAGGTCATAATTGACCCACCAGAAGCTCCTCTTTAGCTTATATTTGTCCCTGAGAATTTGATCAGCATCTTGCACCCCTTCTTTCTTGTTCATGAGGAAGGGGCCTAGATGCTCTTTGAATTTGAGGTGGGCTTTCTTTTTGGCACTATGAAAATGGGTAAGATCAGAACTAATGAGTTGCCTATAGTATTCCAAGGCAAACAGTCTCATTGGTACATACCTTGGAAGCCTGTAAGGACAGAGCTCACAACCATAGATTATGATGATAGTATGGTTTTGATATAGGTACTAATCACCTATTTTGTAGCTCTTGGACAGCTGCAAGGTCTTCTGAATCTCAAATGAAAATCCGGGAGGAGGGGATCTCATTAGGAGGCAAGAGACTGGGTATACAAATTGGTCAACAAACTCACAGTAAGAAAATGGAGAGTTTTGAACTTCATGGAAAACTGATGACCAGAAGATGACAGACCTCTTTTCACCCCTAGAATCCAATTTCTTGATGGGGAATTGGAAACTTTCAGACTGGTAATACATGAATAAGTGGTAGATATATGATGAATATTTGAATACTCCCTCCCTATCCACTTTCAATAGCTGGTCATGTATTTTATTGGCTATAAACTTGGCAAAGTTATACTTGTAAGCAGGGGGCTGGCCTGGACTATATGCAGCTAATAATACCAACATTGTTTCATCAATGTGCTCACTGGTTTTGAAGCCCAACACATAAGAGATCATATCAACTAGAAGCTTGCCCACCTCATTGAAATGGACATATAAGAAAGGAGGTGGCCCTGTAGGCTGGCGGTCTGCCCTCATGAATGTCTTGGTGATTTTTTCAATGTCAGCACTGGAGAGTTTGGAGCCTGCATCCAGCAAATAGTTCATAGAGAAGGGAAACAATAGCTGAGTCTACTTGAAGTTGAGCATTTGGTTGATGGAGTCAGGAGTAATGTGGAAAAGTATGCTCCCAGATGGAGACTTAACAGCTCTCTGAGTTGGCTCATAGTTCTCAGCACATAAGCGGATGATCTCTGGAAAAATATTAACAGATGGGAGGAAGTAATAAGGGAGATTGGACTCCCATATACCATACATGTCTCTGTTACTTAAATAGCTGTTTCTCAATTGGCAGAAAGTCTACAAGTGGTTTCTGTCACCAACAAGATCTTGGATAAGGTAGTCTCTATCAGCAAGAGGCATGGCTTCAGGCTCTTTGTTTGGTGGATTCATAGGAGTGACACTAAGAGCTGATGGAGTAGCCATTACAAAACTTTCAGATGTTATCTTTAGAATGAAGTTTTTGAGCAGAACAGGCTGAGGATGATAGCTTGTGAGGACTTGAAGAGGAGTGGCAGAATGAGTTTAGCTGAAGCCAAAGTCTTCAATATTTTGTGGCTGTATTGAAAAGAACAAACTTTGCAGAGTTTGATTTGAGCTTTGGTTTCTTTTGGAAAACTCTCTGAATTTAGAGACAGTGAGGGAAAATGCAGAGGAGAAAGGGATTATACAGCTTAATGTACTGAGAGTTTGAAGTGAAACACGGCAAAAGGGAACAATGCCGGGTAGGTGTAAAACTGTATTGGAAATTCAAGCCCGAAAATGGATTCTAGCACGGTGAAATTATGAATAGTCCGTGGTTCTCTTAAACAGGGGGTGCATTAGATAATTTAGGCCAACATTTAAAGGACAACACCATTAAATTTAGGAGTTTGTAGGCAATTTAGTGAAAAAATTCCAGAGAACGGGAAGAACACGGGCAAACAGGTTGAATTCGGCAAATACCTAGATTAGCTAGCGCCGAGGGTGGTTGAGTTGATGGAAGGGCGAAGATTGACGTCGAATTTGCAGGTGACGGCGTCCAAAGTGTTGAAATTTGGAATCTGGAGGCAGTTTGGTGTGAACACCAGAACAACGCAGCCGAAACTTTCCAATGAAAATGACCGAAAATGGTCACTTTCGGTGTTTTTAACGAAAAATTTGGTGCATATGCGCTTTTGGCGCTTTCCCGTGATGACATCAGCATGACGTCATCAACGGGCCCTGGGTACGGACGGGTGACGTGGACGCTAACTGGGATGATGATGTGGTGGGACACGGTGGCACAACGTGGGCGCGGGAGGACAACGTGGCGGGCGACGTGGGGCAGCGGCAGAGACCGGGTGTGACGTCATGGTGACGGGACTGCTGACGTAATGGGACAGAGGGCGGTTTCTGGTTCCCCGCACTGCCTTTGAGTAGGGGCGGTTTCGGGGGGAGGCCTCCGAACACCCCGGGCGGTCGACACGTGGCGGGGGTATGGCGGCAAAACTGCCCATCCCCCGGACGTTAAAGCCCGGCGCGTTGTGGGCTGAAAACACCCGCCCATCGCTGGATCGAGCGCGGTGGGAGATCAACGGCTAGCGGGGCTTTTGGCGCGGCGTGCAACTTCGGAGCGGGTCCCGCCCGAATTTAAATAATATATTACAGCTGCAGGGCCAAACTTTAGCTCAGGTGGGTTTCTGCGGGTTGGATTAATGTGGGTTAATGCGGCACAATGTTTAATTAAAAACATGTAAACATTTAAACATTTAAACATTGGGGTTTAACTGCGGGGGAAATTTGCAAGGGTTTAGGTGGGTGGGGGTTTAGGCATAGGCTATTAATCTTAACTAGAGGTTAGATTAATTCCGGGGTAAGGACGTAGAAGGGTTGATTATAGCCCCAAATGGACTAATGTCTCCCATAACTATGTTACTTAGCTATAATGCTAGGGGGTGGGATAGTTAATATGTTTTTGGGAACTTTATATAGTTTTTGTAGAAAATAGGGGTGGGGATGTACTAGGGAGCTATATAATAGGGTTAAGAGTTAATATGGGTATGTGAGGTGAAGTGTGAGGGAGAAATTGAGCTTGAGAACTGAAACTTAGAAACCAGAAATGGATGAAGTATGAAGTGAGGGTTTTACACAAGAAATGTGGCTTCTTTTTTGAGGAAGAAGGTCACAACTTGACATGACTTTCTCAAGGGGGAAATGTAAGTAGGACTGTTTACGCAGATCCTAAAGTCCTCAAGGGGATATTAATAAGAAACCTTTTGAAGGGAATGAGGGAAGTTAGACATGCTTTGATAGTTTTGCCATATAGACCATTGTTCTTTCCCTTCTCTTATTGATGAGATAAGATATGATTTTCAATATATCAGGTGGTCATAGCTTTCTTCTGCAACCTCCAACTGCCTACCCTGCCTAATAGACCTAACATTTTTTCTTCTTTTGGATGGGTGCACTTAGCCTTGCAAACCCTGGTAATCCTCTTTTCTTTTGGTTTCCCTCCTATCTAAATCTACCCTTATAGCTTCCAAGGGCCTATATTAAGCAGTTGGGCTCCTTCCTTTCTCTATCTAGCTACTCATCTGCCAAGCTTGAACTGTTTGAACAGGTATTCATTCTCTAGTCTAGAACAAGCAATTTAAAACATGGCATGGTCCAGTTTGAACTGTTGGGCCATCCATCAAGATAGCAGTGGCACTTTGGTCAACCACTTTCATGGTCTTTCTTTGGGGTTCATTTCAATTATTTTTTCTGACCAATTCATTTTCTTGCCTTTTGATTATTCTTTTAAGGCATACCCTCTTTACATTTTTTAACTCTCTGTTCCTTTCACAAAATATGGAACCTTTGTAACATCAAAGATGAACATTTTTGGCACTTCCACTGTCAATCATGAAAAATGAAACCCTATTGGTATAGGAGACTAACAGTTGGAATTTGATCACTATAATTAGATAGCCACTATGCAGAATCATTTGATCACCATGGAAGAAAATCATGAGAAAGAAATGAACTATATGTGAAATTGCTTCATGGCCATGAAAGAGAATAATGATAAAATGATAAAGGACATGGAAGTTGGTCAGATATCTCTTCAAAATAGATTATTGGCCATGGAGGAAAAGCAAGTACAATTAATAAAAGCTATGGAATCAAATCATGCCAAGGAAATCAGTACCATAGAGGATAAGTATTCAAATCAAATGACTTCCTTTCAGAATAAGTTGGACAAAATGGAAAGATCACATATACAGAAGTTCCAACCCAAGTTGGATAATAAAGGATTTTCAACAAATCATAAGCCTCCATCTTCGCTGAAGCAAGCTCCATCCTATTATGAAGAGGTCATTTGTTCCATTGAAAAGTGGTTAGTTGAAGGCGATCTAGATAAAAGAGAAACTGAAAAAAAATAAGGCACCCTTGATAGAAAATATGCGTAATGAAGAAAGGCGTGTCACAAATATCTTGGAAGGCTTCAAAATTTTCATCTGAAAATTTTCAAGATCAAGCACAATGTTCCACATCTTCAGCATCACAAGCCACCATAAAGAAAACTATCAAGCAGAAGAGAAAAATAAAGAATCTAGATAAATTTGATGTCCTTATACATCATAACATGGGGATAAGTTAAAGTCCTAAAATGATTAAGATTGCACATGGCACATTTGACAAACAACCTATGGATCTTCCAAAGAGTAGACAAATGCTCAAGAAGCACTATATTTAACACATGTGATGCCATAGGGCATCCTTTGTATTGTATCTCTAACCCTTTGCCCTATTATTTCAACATTTCCTTTTATAGTTAGATTAGATTTACATTTCATGTTAGTAGAATAGTTAATGGTATAAGAGCGTATACTTTCATGTTCTTAATGTTATATGATGATTTTTGGATGGACGCTACTTATGTAATATTGTGTGTTGCTTGGATGCAGATTCTGGATTCTCACATTCCTCCGATGAAACAACGTGTCCCCATGTAGAGCCAGATGTTGACCACTCTAGGTCAACGACCCCATAGCAATGCACCCATTTTTTCACAAAAGGGATCTATCTTGTTCGAGTGTTTGCGACTTTCAGATTTCATCATCGGTCAACAATTTTGTAAAGATGTCAACCCATTCTACATATGTATAATGTAAATAATCCTGGTATGACCACATATGTGTGTAACAACCTAGGTAAACCTATTGTTTTAGTGACTATTTTTATTCTAGGAGGTTTTTTGTCTCACTGATTCATCAGTGTCTCTAGACACAAATGATCAACAAAGGTTTTCAGTCCACCCTCCCCCCAAAGCTAGGGTGGATTTTGTCATCAAAATCTTAGGCGAGTCCTAGTGTTTTAGATCAAGTCTTTGTAAAAGTGTATTGGAAATAATTTTAGCTAATTGCCTAAATTGTTTTTATTATAAGTCACTTAGTCTACTAGATTATATTTTTTTGGTGTCGTAGAAATGGGTAAATATTGAGGGCCTATAATCAACGGGTTTCCCCCTTCATGTATTAAAATGTAAAATCTTCATGTAAAAAATATTTAGTGTATGGTCCCTCATAATTAGACACCATGGCTAAATATTAGAGGGTTGGAAAAATGATTAATCCCCTCATAAGTCAATTAATTAAATTTTGTGGCAAAATTAAATTAAAATCAAAAGCCATAAATTTAATTAATTTTGTGTCCTAAGTAAAATTAAATTATCTAAAGGTAAAATTCGTGGGTTTTAAATAAATTATTTTTTGGAGGTCCTCGACCAAGGGAATATTGAAAATTTCAAGAGATTTTGGACCCTTGGGACTTAGTAGTTAAGTCAAAGTCAATTTTTTTGGGAAATTAACTCAAAATAATTATTTTTGAGTTAATTAAAAATGAATTAAATGAAAATTTCGAATTCCTCAAAAAATAAAACAATTTCGACTGAGGAGATTAAAAGATAATTAAATCTTTTTCAACGGTCGAGATTACTTTGACGGGGATCAAGCAAACTAGTCATTGGAGAATCTATCTATAAATTAAATGTTGGTGATAGTCTATTCCATTTGATCATTGAATCGTGTACTAGCTCTTGAAGCTCTTGCAATTTTTTTTTCCTAGAAGAATAGAACACAATCTTTGGGGTTTTACTTAAAGGAAGTGTTCCTCTCTGGTATTTTATGGTAAGTTGTATTTAAAGTTTTGTTGATCTTATTTATAAGATGATGGTTAATAGCTCTTGTAGATCAGTCTATTGCACATGTATCTTGCTTAGGTTGTTGGGTTTTAAGATAGCATTAAGAAATTTAATTGATTAGCAAGTATCTCTAATTTTTAAATATTTAATAGTTATTTTATACCTCTATTGGCTTAATGAATTATTTTATAAGTGTGTAGAAATCATTTGATTCAAAATTTTTGGGCGTTTGGGGAAGTTCTCAGTTGAACCAGCCGACGCTCAAAACTTAAGATCTGGAAAGCCTTCCAGATTAAAATTCCTAGATTATCTAACGAATTATATCTTGCAGGGTTGTCTTTTTTTTTTCTCGGTAAATCTATGCTATTCTATTATATTATGTACAGGAAAACATTACAATCAAAGAGTCAGGTTGCCCAAGGCCGACTGTGGCTCTTTGGGTTAGCAGCTCGCAACTCAGTATTAGCCCTCGCAGGGGCAGCATTTCCATACAGAACCGCTTCCACATCGCGACATAACACAACATTGTTTTCAGACCATACAAAAACATCCCGCGCAGGGGCTTCGGAGCAAAAATTCTTCCCTCGCAGGGGCGACAGAAGACCTATGACAGCTCCCTTACGAGTCCTACTAGCAGAACCATAGCAAACATAGACATATATATGAACTAGAGAGACACAGACAGAGACATATAACCTATACCAGACGCAGACAGAGACGTATGACTTATACCAGACCTGAACAAAAGTGGAGGACGACGGAGTGTGCCGCTGGAATCTATTCCTCTGGCTTCTCCTCGAGAATTCTACACCACCCGTGATGTTCTGGGAAGCCGTCCCACTCTTCCACTGCGTCCTTCTTGGAGGTCGACGCCTCCTGCTCCTGAGGTCGGATGGGAGTCTGCTCAGGTACCCCCGCTGGCTCTTCCTCGACAATTTCCGGTTGTTCATCTGGGAGCGCCCCCTTGCTGCCCGAACCGCCTTCACCTTCCGGAGAGTCCTCAATGAATAAGACCGAGATGTGTGCATTGATGCGGGAATTGTCCCTCGAGCTGCCGAGGGTGAAGATGGCAGATCCAAACGCCGGAAGAGGGTGCGGTCCAGCATTGGGATTGCCCGTGTCCATGAATTGACTTGCCTGGATGGGAGTAGCCCCTGCCCTTCTGTGGCAGTAACAACAACAGCAGTGGTGGTGGGATTCCGCAGCGGGATGGCGTGAAGAACCTCCTCGAGCGGAGCCCCGTCGACTGAGTAACCTTTGCCTGGGTCTAACCATCTTTGCAGTGATGCCGGTGGCGTGAAGCAGAGCGGCAATTGAAGGCTTTCCCGGCTTGAGTCGCCTCCCCACAGAATTAAGTCCTCTCCCAACAGATCTGGGACGAAGCTCAGTATCACAGAAACAACAACCAACAGAGTATTCGAGCTCGAGACTTCCCTTGGCTTCTTGAATGCTGGCTGTAACAGCAAGAGCTGTAGCCTGAAAGAAGAGATTGCCAACAAAAACCTGAACTGCGTGATCCTCGCTCTGAGCATAGACCTGCAACATTCCTTCACCCATCTTAAACCTCTCAACATTCTCTCGAGATCTGTCCTCCATAACTGCGCTCTGCAACCTCCCCAATTCACCTTATGCTGCATTGAATGCCCTGTGCTCGCGTCTCAGCTCTTAATTCCTCGGCGGCGAGAGGCATTGAATTCCCCGGTTGATCTCGAGGCGGCACATGTTTGGCATGTGGCTCCTCACTGCCAGACGTACTAACACCCGCATCCGGGGATCTTGCAGGGTTGTCTTGGGATAGTACCTAAAACTTAAAAATTTGTTTATTTTCAAATATTGTTCTAAATTGTTAGATCTTGCTAGGAAGAGCATATATCTACAGATCTGGGAGCAAAGTTGGACTCATACTCTTTAGATTTGATAGATCTGTAAATTATTTGTATAGATTTGTAAATTATTTGTATAGATCTGTAAGTTATTTGTATAGATATGTTATTTACTTGTGTAGATCTGAAGTTTTGTAACATAATTTTGAATTTTAAAACTTGGGTTTTTGAGATTTTCTCTATTTTTGTACATATTGGGTATTGGGTTTTTCTCTTTTTACTTATGTAGGAGTAGATTTGAGAAATCAGCCAAGGAAATCTTCAGATCTGAGCCAGATCTAGACTCTTGAGGGCAAGATCTGGGCTCAAATATTGTTTACAGGGATTATGCGATTAGATATTTCATTGAAGCATTTAGATCTGGGGATTTGAAAATAATTATTGGAGAACGATTGAAGGCAGAATTATCTTAGTTCGGAATTCAAATTTTTTTGGGATTTTTTTTTAAGGATTGAGACAATCCCTAACTCTCCTTCCTCTCTACCACAACAACCCTCCTTAGCCCTCTTCCTATGTCCCCTCCTCCTTCTCCTTTCTTTCCTGTGTTAAGCCTCTTTCCTTAACCATGCTCCCTGATAGCTCAACCCCTCCCTGTTGCCTGTTCCGTCCTCCTTTTACTTGCCTAAGGCCTACCATTTTTCCCCCTTTCTCTCATGATATCTCCCTCTTAGCCTCAACACCTCTCTCTATCCCTAAATCTCTCATCCTAGCCCTATCTTTCCCTTTTTCTATCCTAATTCTCCTAGCATCCGTCCTCCTAAATCCTCACTATTTTATCTCTCCTTGCGGCCCACAAACATGTTTTCAAGGCCTTAACCCAAGTGCATTTGGGCTCCTTTCTAATGTTGTTCATTGTATTTTGGGATTGATTTAAATCATTGTGGAGGAGAAACCAAATTCTGGGTTAATTCACGATTAATTTTTGCAGAGAAATTGTGTTTGGGCAAGTGGATTCAAAGGCCTAAGGACTCAGGTTCCGATTTCTTAACCCTTTATCCTTCACCTATTTTCACATCAAGAGAAAATAATTTCAAACTATAAAATAATCATTGGCATGAAATTTTAATTTACAGTCACTGTCACACAAACTCTGATCATAAAATTTCTTTTCACATTCATCATGGATATTTTTGTGAATATAGTTAACTCAGAAAATTTTTGCTCATTGATTTGGTATCCATAACTTACTGTTGTCATAAAACACACCTGCTGTCAATTTATAGGTCTCTGAAATCTAGTTTTGTGTTAGCTCATTTTTAAAAATACTGTTTACACTATTTACTTTAGCAAGTTCTAATAGTCATTAGCATTATGATTTTTTGAGTTTTATTGGATTACATTCACATATGGTAAGTTTCCTAAAGGAACATTTATTTCACTATTTTATAAGTAAATTAATTATTAACGCTTACATAAAGACTGTGATTCCTCTCAAAGTCTGATGCAAGTTTTCTATCGCTGAAGTATAATATTCAATTAAATTATATAATCGCTTTTTCTTGTGTCATTCTTTACTTGTTCTAACTGTGAAACATATCATAATTGGTGTTGTATCCAATATCATTATCTCCACTTCAGTAAATAGTCCCAAAGCACCGATGATTTTGTTTCCCCTGGAGCATAATGTTTGCAACATTAAAAATTGATTGATGATTACACAACTATGGTCTATGATAGGACATTGTTAATCTGGAATGTGGTTGCAATAGGGTTGTATTTCTTGGCAACATCTTTGAAGTCTGGTGCATTTATTAAATGATTATTGGATAGGTTGATTGCTTTGGAATTGGCTTGTTTTACTGTTAGCAATATATCTGTTGGGTAGTAGAGGGCCCGTGTAACAGCTTTAGGGCTTAAAGCCCGCAATTTTGGGAAAGGTATGGTAAGGACTTCGTGAAGTGCACAGAGCGATAATTGTAAATGAGTCAAGTCAAAGGGTTTTCCACCCAAGAAATTATATAGAATAATACGAAGTAAGTCGGCTTGTCCATGGTTTGTGGAGCATGGAAATGTATAAATAGAGCGAGGCTCTATGGATAGAAGTCAGTTTTTGGTACGTACTTTTGGATCTAGAATGTAATGGGTTTTTGAAGAATGAAGTCTTGAAGCATCTGTAAGTCCAAGTCAAGGGTGTTGGTAGGGAGATAGAGGCTCTACAGTTGTGTGCGTAGAGGCCTAGTAGAGTCCGCAGTTGTGTGCGTGGACCCTTGCAGTTGAGTGTGCAGGGTGGATCTAGATGTATTGGTGGAAGAATTAAATAAAGATAAGCTGATTCTGAAATTCTGTGTTAACTACAAACTATTGTGGATCTAGCTAATTTATGGTTGATATAACTGTTTTATGTGCGTATGCTTATGTTGTGAGTTTCTGTAAGTCTATATTTGTCTGGGTGCGCGAATTGGTTATTTATATTGAATATTTGCTTAAAGACCATAAAAAGTAGATCTAATCTATAAACAACGCATTAATAAGTAGTAAGGATTTTCCTGGATCCGGATCTACGCGAGGTCGAGTGGCGTGAAGCCACAAAACGATGTGTGAACCTTCCACACCACATCAAGACATCCCAAGGGTAAGGAAACCTGGTTCCAGCACCCTCCCCTGCTACCTCGGGTGAGACCTCAGTCTGCACTCCGCTGGCTGTTGCCGAAAGAGCTAATAGCCGCAAGATTTGTTTGGCTAAGTAACTCTTCCGAACTTGGGTCAGGCCCATATAAGCCAACAAATGGTTCCATTGCTGGGACTAGGATCTACGTACGGGATGTCTGATGTTATAACACTGGAATCCTACAAAGAAAGAGCTTGAAGATTGGCAGGATCAGAAGCTTCACGAGTTCGTAGTTCAGGAAAACAGAAACCCGCGGATATTTGAGGAAGGGTGGTTGGATCGTTACATATACACAGATATCCATGAATTCTTCTTCGTAACATTCCCGAGAGAGTTGTACGAGTGGATCGTGAGGTTAGCTGACATTGTGGGAAGGTTCAGACTAGATCAACCTATTGTGTGGACTCCAGAATTGGTGCGCATGCTAGAAGCATCCGAAGATAAAATCACACGTGCAGTATATCACTAGTTGGATTGGCTAATAGGAGGGTTTATTACTGAGTTCGCAATAGACACAACCATGAGTTATAGTGAAGCAGAAAGGCGCTTTCTCCAAGGACCGCAGGGTAGGTACATCAAATCATTAAATACTTGGATTAAGATGTTGTTGTGTGAAAAACAGATTATGCGCATTTATTGATGTCTGGTGTAACGCAGAGTGGAAGAGGCTACCAAGGAACCGAAGGATTAGAGAACAATCCGCTAATTTCTATTTCACGGGAAAGCAAGGAGGAACGCGCGAGGTTCTCCCCAAGAAGCACGGTACAGTTGATTAAGAAGCATTTTCCACTGATACAACCTCCATCTAAGCTATCACCTACTTCACCAACATCAAATCCATCTTCACCCACTCCACCTCCACCTCCGCCACCACCGAAGGTTGGGATGGCAAGTGCAGTCAAGTTGTCGGTATTTAAGGGTGTAGGAAATGAGGAACCAAGTTAGTTCTAGTTTGTGGTAAGGGCTGTATGGGAAGCCCAAGGCATGATGGATGATAACATAAAAAAGGCTACCCTGGTTAGCATGCTGCAGGACCACACATTGACGTGGTATATAAAGTACTCAAGCGATCATCCGAATGTGGAATAACGGTGATCTAGTACACATTGAACAATGAATTTGGTTGACCGAAATCAGAGACCTAGTTGGTCATTGGGTTCAAAGAGATAGCGACGTTACCGGGTGAAACCCCGTGGGATTTGGATCAGAGATTAAAGAGCACAATCCGCGAGGCTAACATGACATTGATGGATGCACAACACTATGCGTGGTTTGTGGCATCATTGACACCACATCTAAGAACGATGCTATCATAGAAAAAGATCTCAACCCAAGCCAAAGCATTAGAAACCACGATGAGATTGCACAAAACCCCAATACATGATCCGGGGTTGGGAGTTAAGAAAATCCACGTGCAACTATAAAACATGAGCTTAGAAATGCAAAACTTGAAGCAAGAAAGGGTGACCCGATCGGAGGCGCGTATAGAGGTAGGATGCATTAAATGCAAAATTCAAGCACACGACAAGGACCATTGCCCCATCTTCGCAAACTATCTGGCCGGGGGGGGCTAATGCCACTAAAACTAGAGGTACAAGCAGGGCCAAGTATGGCATCTGTGCTCTAGTGCGTGATTTGTCAAGTGGGGGGAAAGTACGCAATAGACAACTACCACCTGTTGCAGAAGTATACCCAGACCCCACAATAGTTGTATTAAAACTTTTATAGATCAGTAGGTCATGATGAGCAAACTTGTCGGAGCTACGACTTGATGATGGAAAGGACCCCAACTTATCAGGTGCAGACTGAAGCACGAGGGTTCAGCCCAGCTGTAGGGCCACGCGGGGGATTTCAAGGAGACGGCTGAGGAAGAGGAATGGGGCCTGGGCGGGGGCACGAAAAACTAATCTGTTATAACTTCGGAGGGCCAGGACACTACGCTTGTGATTGTACTAACCCAATAAGGATATCTTGCCCATACTATGAGCAGCTTGACCATGAAATGGTAGATTTCCCGATGTTAATTGCCCAGATGCATTAAAAGGGAGTATTACAGCCCACTCCAACTCAAAATGTCCAAATGATGAGATCGGAACCATGCAAAGAAGACCCCAGCATAAATATGGTATTGAGGAGCGACGCTCCCATGGGAGGAGATGCGCGGAAAGAATTTACAGAAAATGTGAAGGGTCGCGATACCCCGGGAAGGGAACCCAAATTGGAAGTGGAACAAGGGACGAAGATGCCTAAGGAAGCTCCGAAGAGATTCACGAAAGTCTCTACTCCAGGTAGGAGGGACCCAATTGAGCCAGAGATGGATCCCTCTATGCTTACTACCTTTTTAGAGACATGTATGAAGCTACTGCATGACAGTATAGCTGTTAAGGGACTCCAAGAGCTGATCACTAAGTGCGCAGGGTCAGGCAAGCCATGCGTAGTTCAGAAACTGAGAAGACATGCTGTGTGTATGGGAAGGGAGATGCATATGATAGTGCAAATTGGTGAGTACAAGATGGACCAGGTCATTCTGGACTTAGGATCGGATGCGAATGTGCTACCTAAGCAAATGTGGGAACGCATGGGTAGGCCCGTACTGCAATGGTCTCCTATTCAGCTAAGGATGGCCAACCAACAAAAGATCCTACCGATCGGTCGACTGCAAGGGTTGATAGTGAACATTGAAGGCGTAAGTACATAGACCGACTTCGAGGTAATAGAAATTGTGGATGACACTAATCCCTACCCGGCATTGTTAGGAATTGATTGGGCCACGGACATGAATGGGGTCATCAACTTAAAAGGGCAAAAAATGACATTCGAAAAGAAGTCACTATGGGTAATTGTCCTGCTGGACCTAGCTAAAGGAGAGCGCTATACCGAGCCAGTGCGCAATTAGGACAATGACGATGAACTAGACTGCATATACCAGATAACAACATAAGATCAGGGTTGGGTGAATCCCTTAGCAGATGAAAGATTCTCATGGGAGCGCTATAGTTCGTGCACATCACATATAGATGAGGAGATGGAAAGATGGCAGAATAGATTGCAGGAAGTCACCACACTCAACTGTAATATGATGATTAGATCAGTGCAGTGTGTAACCACTAAAGTAAGGCAATGGTTGGCAGATAGCAGCGCAACCAATGACGAGCAGTTCGCCAACCTTGGCACCTTAATCATCGCCCAGAAGCAGCATGGCGCATCAGACGAAGTGCCATGCGCATAGAGGAAGCTGAGAAAGAGAAGATGATTCCATGTACGGATTGGAGGACGTGCACACTCAGGCAGGGCAGTCATCCAGTTACAACAAAGGGAACGACCGTATGTTGCACGACCATCGCACCAATTGAATCTGCGTGTAGCAAGGGTCGGCTGGGCCAATACGACCATACCCAGAGTAGGGTATGCCGAGGGAACACTATCCATAGCCGGAGGGGCCATTTTCCCCATGGTCCGCCCTGCACTTGAAGACCTGCATGACGAGATTTGACAGATATGGGAAGTCGTTCGGTGTGACAAAATGAGACTTCGGGAGTTAGCAGAAACGGTGGCCAGATTACGAAATAAAAGTGTGAAGCTAGATGAAGAGATTGATAAAATCAAATTAGAATTCACCGACACGAACAACGCATGAGAGCTATTGACGGCACCAGACCTAGCCGACTCTCCTACACTATTAGGACAAGCCGCAACCCTGCTAGCATGGTTACGCCTACACCCTAGGACACACAGAAACACAGATTGCGATACGCCATCAGACCCAAAGGAATATGAATGGTGCTCGCAGCTCAGGCCAGTAGGGAAGCAGAAGGCTTGCACGATGGGTGTGACCACTTGACTATCTGTATAAGGCCCAGTCCTAGTACTCGACGTAGTTGGAAGAGGGCTTGGGACTATAAAACATGCTGTAGAAAAGATGTGCAAGGACAGTCGAATGCATCAGACACAACCACGCCCCATGGGTTGCGCTGCCGCGGGGAAGGGATGGAAGGCGACCGTTGCAAGTACTGTTCATGACAAGATGTACCATTTAAGAAATGGAGGAGCGGGCGAAGGGCAAGTAGGCGTAAGGATAACCTCCAAATTTGCGTTAATGAGCCATGAGGGGGCCGAACTACCAACTTTGAATTCGAAATTATATATATCTAGCAAGAAAATGGGCATACCACAAAATTTGATCTTTTGCAGAATAGGATGCCCTGGGTTCCAGCCGAAAGGAGTAAGATGAATGACAAGGCACTGAAGGAAAGCTCATGGTTTCAGGTACTGCCAAAGGAATACCAAGAGTCATTCCTCAGGTCACCAAACCCTACCACAGAAATTCCATAGAATTCCACATGCAGGCAGCCGAAATTCCTAAATCACCCAGGATGCTGCGGACCAATAAGTACCGCCAGATACCAGGACCAGTGAGGTGGTCACTGCGAAATCCATGCTTTAGCAAGCTCACAATGGAAGAAAAGGGAAAACTATTACCATTGAAAGCGACGAGGGGGACGAGGGATCCCCGACATATGTCGAAGAAATAAACCCCGACGAGGAGACTATCCAGCCAGTGCGCCGCCCCAAGTATGTTCCTCCAAGAAAAGTGAAGGCTATGGTCCCTCCCAATCTAGATGACGTTGACAATATCATCACCACCTCATCTCTTCCAAAAGGGGTTCTGGTTGAAAGCACAATGACTGGCCATATTGCAATAATGAAATTTGAAGACTGGGACCTTGCAGATACAGAAAAATTTCCCCATTTGGTGACTAACGAATTGATGGAGCAGACCGCGAAAGGGGAAATTACGACACTTCAGCCAAAGGAATGGCTACGAAAGGTGGAGAATGTAGGGTTGCTCTGTCTCCTCTCCATTCCCCACTTTCTTCAGCCCCCTATTACAATCTTGGTCATTAGATAGTCGCTGTATTTGGTACATGGTGGATACTTATGGCTTGGAAAACCCATCCGAATCATGCCAGAACTCATACATAGGATCTCCCTTCTTCCCTACAAAGGAAGAGACCCCAGGGAAATTGTCGATAAGAAGGATGATGTGATGATGACCGAAACCCTGAAAAAGAAATATAAGCTGGAGAAAGGGCAACGATGGTATGTTATTGATAGTATCTCAGATAGAGTAGTCCGCGTTGCTACCCAGTTGCTGGCTGGGAAAGTGATGTGGAAATGCTGCGGAACCGAGGTTCCCGTGGTCGTCATTGCATTAGTCGATGAATGCGCAGCTGGAGAATGATTCAATTAGGCATAGTTCCTTTGTGAAGAATTCCTGACCAACTATAGAGAGGTCCACGAGAAGGGAAAGACCTTCCACTATGCATGGCTACTATTGTCCATTGTGCTAGTTACCACTGCCCTACCTGAAGACAGTCAATTTCCCTCCTTGGACCAGGATTGGCCAAAAGCTGCCAGATTTGCGTCACTTTGGGTGTCTAGGGATGCTGAAAGAATCATGCACATCAAGATTTTTTGGATACTGATGGAGGCCGATGCTCGACACTGGTCACCTAGTTACCCAGGTTGTCCACCGAAATCTATGACAGTGTGGAACATATAGCTGAGTTTAAAGCAGACATGCACTTTTTCTACATTTTGGCACGCAAGGACCTCGACCAAACATGGACTACACTTCCTTTCATTGCCATTAACGAAGCTATTAATTTGGTATTGGATAATTGGCCATCGAAATGGTGTGGACCCGATGCGGTGGGGTGCGATGAGGCCGGCATCAGGACACAAAAGGCTGCAGTGAAGCACGCCGCACAATAGAAGCAGAACGAATAGCACGCTACGGAAGTCCGTGCGACCCGGGAAGCAGCACAAACTTCGATGGACAAAGAACCTGCTGGAACGGCTGCGACGGATGAAACTCATCAGAAGGTGCCCACAGAGTTGGCCACGGAGAAATGGACAGAAGGTACAACATCAACCACCACAGGTGCGCCCTTAAAACGACCATTGCTGACAGAATGAACGAAGCCGCAAAAGAATGCCAAGGTGTCTAAATGGGATGGAGAATTGACCACCTTGACTGAGGGTGACCTTGGTGACATAGGGGACACGGTTCGCGAAGCCACCCGAGGTGCCATCAACGACACCGTGTTAGACCAACAACTTGTGTTGGGGGAGCTCCGCGCGTAGTTGTAAGAACTTGGGACACGGGCAGCGTAGATAGGAACTACTGCTAATCATGGGCTTACAGGTATGTCAACGGAGTAGTTGATGAAGACCCAACTAGCCCATACTATCGTGATTCTAGAAGGAGCATTGATAATAGAAAATGAGGAGGACAGAGCTATGGTAGGATAGCTTATGGGGTTGGGACTCAATTTGGCTACCCTCCCGTGGGAACTCTTGTACCAACTCCAGGACAGTGCCACGATGGAGCTCCGCGCCAGGGAGAGGCACATGGAATAGGTACTCAGTGAACAGAGAATTGATATAGAATAGCTGAGCCTCCAATGGGACGAAGCTGTCACACAGAGTCAACAAGTGGAACAAGTGGTAGGGGAAGCATGTTCGCATGCCCCTGAACTGGAGATTGCGACCGATTTAACTGTTGGCATACGAATCCACAAGTTGGCTAGTGGGTTCCCTGAAGCAAAGGAGGAGGTCGTTAAGATTCAACTGGAGCTTAGTTTGCAGATTGCAAAGTTGAACTATAGGCACAGCCTACAATGCCACCATAGGTCACCGAGTAGCGCAAAAGCCTCATTAGTTCCGATTGAGAAAAGATCACGCATTCAATGAAGGAATGCACTGACCATTTGACCCAGTCACTCATTACGCTCACTTCACTCTAGGAAGATCCTACCTTACAGTGACTGGAAACCGAGGAAAGAGAGATCCAACAAGCCTATGATAATATCAGAGGGACCGTGCAGATGGTTGTGGTTATGCAGCGCTTGGTTAAGATGAAGGAGGCCCAGGCTCTGAAAATCCAAGATGATGCTGCCCGCCAGAAAGAAGCAGTGATTAAAGATTGCTTCCAGCCATGGATTGATGAGGCATTCACGGTTTGCACTGCCATTGAGCGCGAGGTGCACACATGCAGGCAGAATATGGACCTAGGGAAGAAGCCATGGTAGAAACTGATGTGTTGATGGAATGCATTGAATGAATAGAGCAGATGGCGAATGAGTTTGCTGCAAGTACCAACGAAGCACATAAATTGTTGTCCGACCTCCATGCAAATATTGTCACACTAGCCGAGTGACTCGGGACGAGTCACGATGATTGTGTTGGGGGATTGTTGGGTAGCAGAGGGCTCGCGTAACAGTTTTGGGGCTTAAAGCTCACAATTTTGGGAAAGGTATGGTAAGGACTCCGCGAAGTGCACGGAGCACGAATTGTAAATGAGTCAAGTCAAAGGGTTGTCCACCCAAGAAATAATATAGAATAATAGGAAGTAAGTCGGCTTGCCCATGGTCCACGGACCATGGGAATGTATAAATAGAGTGAGGCTCTATGGATAGAAGTCAGTTTTTGGTATGTACTTTTGGATCTGGAATGTAATGGGTTTTTGAAGAACGAAGTCTTGAAGTATCTGTAAGTCCAAGTAAAGGTTGTTGGTAGGGAGATAGAGGCAGATGTGTGTGCAGAGGCCTAGTAGAGTCCGCAGCTGTGTGCACGGACCCTTGCCATTGAGTGCGCAAGGTGGATGTAGATGTATTGGTGGAAGAATTAAATAAAGATAAGTTGATTATGAAATTCTGTGTTAACTCTGAACTATTATGGATCTAGCTAATTTATGGTTGATATAACTATTTTATGTGCGTATACTTATGTTGTGAGTTTCTGCAAATCTATATCTGTTTGGGTGTGCGAACTAGTTATTTCTGTTAAATGTTTGCTTAAAGACCATAAAAAGTAGATCGAATCTATAAACAATGCATTAATAAGTAGTAAGGATTTTCCTGGATCCAGATCTACGCGAGGACGAGTGGTGCGAAGCCATAGAACGGTGTGCAAACCTTCCACACCACATCAAGACATCCCAAGGGTGTGGAAACTTGGTTCCAGCACCCTCCCCTGCTACCTTGGGTGAGACCTCAGTCCCTACTCCACGGGCTATTGCCGAAAGGGCCGGTAGCTGCAGGATTTGTTTGGCTAAATAACTCTTCCGAACTTGGGTCAGGCCCATATAAGCCAACAATATCGTACCATTGTGCTTATGCTTAGATCTCATTTGACTGATATATACTTGGCATCATGTTGCAATTGTCCATATTTTAATGATAATGGACTGATTTGAGTGTCATTTTTGCTCTTTTTGATGACTATGATGCATTAATCTTATCGTGAATCTCATATTCCCTCATTCTTGCACCATTGCATTCTTGTTAGCTCTAAAATCTCATGAGAAGTGCAGTTGACTCAATGCAATTTTAAAGGCATTCCTACATCTGCAAAAAGCACATTCACAATTAAATTTTCTATTAAGCATTCGAAGGATCTAATTGGGAAATTTGTTTTCTTCTCTAGTGTATATCCTAGAATTTCTCATCTGTCAACCTAATAATTGTAGGATCTCTAACAAGTTTGAATTGTTTCAACTGGTAAAAAAAGTAAAATTATGGAGGATTTGCTTATAACTGTACATGTGTTTTTCTTTGCCAATGTTATCATAAGCTTGTAGCACTATATTTTTCAAGCATCTATATTATTTGAGGTTTCAAGCTTATTAACACATTTTCTAAAAGACACTAATATTTCTTGCAAATTCTCATCTCTTGTGATCTTTCTACCTCAAGTTCAAGTTGAATAATTGTCATTTTATTGTTTGCATCCTCATCTTAACTTGGTTTGCATTGCATTCTCTAACTCGTTTACCTTAAACAACAATTTTTATCTTGTGACTTGATAATCCATTTATTCTGTAAATTAATTTCTTTGAGAATTGCAGTTGAAGGAATTGGTCTCATAACTTTAAATCTAAATAGCCTAATCTAATTGAGTAGCCTAAGCACTGCTTAATTAATCACCCTTTCATTTAATTTAAGTCTAGTTAACAAGATAATCTTTAGTGAATCTCCTAGAATTTGCTGGTTTCCAGCAAGTTTCCCTTCATCATCCACCCTTTCACCCTTTAGGGACTACCTCCCTTAGCTTTCCTAGGAGGGAGATAGAACAGAGTGGGTAGGGATCAGAGTGAAATCCCCCTCCTTGAACGTTGTGGCCCTTGGTGTACACTTTGGGCGACAACAAGCTCCATTCTGTTGTAGCTAAAATCAGGGAGTTGTAGCTTCATACTAGTTATAGCTAGAGAATTATAATAACGCGTTGTAGCTTTCCTTGTGAATGAATTAAAGAGAAGGTTTGAAGAATTTAATTGTTCTTTGTGTGTTCCATTGTGATTGTTGATAATGTTCATTTTCATGCTAGTTCAATTAATTGCTGAAGAACATAATGGTGTATTAGTGTTCTAACACAAGAAAACGAAAGTGTTTAAGGTGGTAAAATTCCCACAATACTAATTCACCCACCCTCTCAGTATTGTTGATCCAAATTGGATCCATAAACAACTGTCATAGAACTGTGACTAAAATAGGTCGAACAAATCTCGAATGAAATCCAAAACAGCAATTGAAAACACCATGAACCAGTGGCCATGGCATCCGGCATGGAGATGAGAGGACCTCGGTCAAAGTGCGCTAATCGAGGCCCATGGAGACTGTGTAGGAGGTTGATGAAGCCCCTGTGAGCCCCGGAATGGGAAAAGGAGCTGATTTTTGATGCACGTTAGCGTTGGGAAAACAGGGTTGAAATGGTAGGGCTTAAGCACTCGGTCACATTGGGAGCCAGAGGACTGTGGGAAGAGAACCGAAAAGCGCCATCGTACGAAGGTGGGACCCACAACCTGGAAACTGGCGGTTTTACGGGGGATGCCCTTGAACGGTAAGAGGTTTTGGAAAAAGCGAAGCGATCACCCTCAGCGATCGACACGTGGCAGTGGAGGTGAGAGAAAAACCGCCGCGATCACGCGTTATTGGTCGAGCAAGTCAACTGCGCTTGGCGTGCGAATGACGTTGGATCTGGAGGAGCCCAGGTCAGATGGCTGAGATTGTGTCAGATAGACAGAGCGGAATCGACAAGGGATTAAACCAAATTCTAAAGAGATTTGGAGTCTGTTGATCGCCATGGTGGAGAAAGCAATGGATCGATAAGCGGGCTAGCACGAGTTAGTTGGAGACACGTGGCTACTTCATGAGTGTTTACGCTGACGTCGAACAGGGAATTCGAAGCACACAAGCGGCAAGCAAATCGACGTAGGGAGGAGAGGAAACGAACAGGCACGGAGGTCGAATGGCTAAAGCCATGAACAGAGACAGTGAACGATATTCAGAGGAGGAGAACGAGGAGTCCAAGAGACCCAGAGAGACAGTGAAAAATGAACCCTGAGAGGAGGACTGAGCACAGAGAGCAGTAAAGCCAAGCAGAGGAGACAGAGGGTCGAGTTGACCACAGGCAGCATCGAGCACCAGAGAACTTGAAGATTCAAGCCTTCCCATAGAGGAATCTGTCTGGATTGAGCATCTAAGTTCACTCTTTCCACTGTAGACCGATGGTCACAGAGCTGGTAGGAAGAACAAGAGTCTGTGTACTCCAAGTGGCTTGGGGAATCCAAGGACCACCCTGCCAAGCAAAATCTTCTTTAGGAGAACTCATATTGAGTCCCTGTATTGTAATTTCTCTACTCAAAGACATAATAAAACAAGGTCACCACTGAAGCTAGACCGGAGACGTAGCCCTAGAGAATAGGGTGAACTCCTTATTAAAAAGTGTTTGTGTCTTTGTGTTGCTTACTATATTTCTCTGCTATCTTTCCATTTACTTTCTGTGTATTGGCAATCTGATCGATCTGTTGTTTCAATAACACAGAACACACACACCAACACATGGGTCTGTAATACCTTTTGTTTAATAAATCTTCACTGAGGTCACTCATAGGGTGATTATCAGATCAAATCAGAGCTCTAGGCTTTAAGGTTGGACAAGCTTGTGTTGGTTTGGCTGTGAATGATCACTAGATCAAAGCTCAAATTAGGAGAAGGAGAGTTGGTGGAAACTAATCCTGAAATTGGGAGAGTCTATTCTCGAAAGACAATGTCAGAAGAAGGTTCTATAGGGCCAGACCCTCCATCTGTCAAGTCCATGTTGGCTTCACGGATCGTACAATTCATCCTCTGATCTAGTTCCCAAGGCATCTCACCTGGTTGCATCATGATCTCTTTGAATCCCACAATCGACTGTGCCTCAGATTTAGGCCTACTAAATTTCCTATTTAGTGATGCTTGGATGTATGCTACTCTAGCATTCGAGTTATCATTAGAGTACTTAATATACCAGGTTAGCGCATGATCTTGCAAAGCCCTAACCAGTGTCACTTTATTTATATGATCGTCTGTAACACCTTGAGATTCCCATACAACCCTCACAATGAACCAAAATTGGGCCGAGTCCTTATTTCCCAAGCCTTTGAACAAAGGCAACTTCACTGTATTTGCCATACTCAATCGCAGTGGAGGTGGTATGGGCGAAGTTGGAGGCGATGGTGGTGAAGTCAGAGGTGGTGTGGGTGGAGGTGGTATTCACGGGAATCCTTGTATTATTAACTGAATAGCACTTCATGGAGAGACCTTCACTATTCTTTCTTCTTCTCTTCACGGAGGTGAAATCAAGGGGCTATACTACGAACCCTTATTTCCTGTGTTTCTGTAAATTTTTCCGCTTCGTGTAGTCCCAAACATCAAGGTAGCTGCATAACCCGTTTTTCGCACAACATCATTTTAATCCAAGTATTCAAATATTTTACGTACTTACCTCGCAGTCCTTTGAAAAAGCATCATTCCACCTCACTATAGCTGATTGAGGTGTTGACCATGAATTTAGTAACAAATCCTTCTATGACGCGATTGAGCCAATGATCGATAGCGTGGGTGATCTTATCCTCCAATGCTTCCAACCTTCACACTAGCTCTGGGGTCCACACAATAGGACCATCAAGTTTCCACCTTCCTTGGCTATCTGCTAACTTCACGATCCACTTGTATAGCTCAGTAGGAAAGGAGGTGAAAAAGATTTTGTGGATCTTTGTATACAAGTATCGGTCCAACCACTGTTCTTTTGATAATTGTGGGTTTCTGTTCTCCTATGCCATGAATTCGTGGATCTTTGTTGGCTTGAGAGGGCCCTAACCCAGGTTCAGCATTAGTTAGCCAAACAAATCCCTACACTACTGGCCCTTTTGGCATTAGCCCACGGAGCACGAATTGAAATCTCACCTGAAGCAGTATGGGGGGATGCTAGAACCAAGTTTCCACACCCTTGAGATGGTTCTGATGTCAATTTATTCCAATTATACTTGCCTTCGCGCAGGTTGCTTATCCTTCTGCTCTAATCTTCAGTACCTTCGCAAAATGTTACAATCAGCTTCCACATAACCCTAAATAGGGGTTGAAGTCCTTTCATGCTGTCAGGGCAGCAAACTGTGATATTTCCCAAAATACGCTAAGTACCTTATGTTGAGCATTAGAGAAGGTATGTAATTACCACTTATTTCGTTATCTTTTCCTTTAACTCATAACTTCTTTACATTATGAAATAGGCATATGATGAAGGATTATGATAAAGTCTAAGAGATTTGTAAGTAACCTAAATTGACTAATTATTACCTTTTTGCAGAAAATGAAGAAAACGGAAGATCGCCATCTCAAAGGAAAAGACAACACAAAACCGATTGTTGTCCCTTTGACAGGGAACTGCATCCAAATGAGGCAATCCAGATCAGGGCGCATAAGCCAGGAAAACGAAGAAGAAATACCAAATCAGTGCAAGAGAATGAAGACCTAACTAGAGGATAATGATAGGGCGAATCGATCACTACCTTAGGAATATCTGTATCTTTGGTATTTCCGCCTGGCCACTATAAAAAGGGACAAAACTACTAGCCCAGAGCGGATTATTATTGTTTGATAAAATTTACTGTTGTAAACCAAACTTTGATCATCAACTCTCTCTCAAGAGTGATTACTGCCACTCTGTTTTCATGATTAATATATAAATTTTTTGTTGTTCCATCTTTAATTCTGGAGTAATCACAACAATGCATCCCTGGAGGCTAAGGGCCTAGCCCTAGTGGATCACTTGCTTCCTGTACCATTATTTTCCAATTCCAAGTCGTGCGTGGTTTTATTTCTCTTGTTTGCTTCGGTCAGTAATTTGTTGTTCCTTATCATTTCATTTATTGGCTCTGTTATATTTCATTCATATTTGAATAGTAAGGTTATCTTCTACAACTGGAATGTTATGCTGTTCATTCTGAATTTATTTCATATTTTCGTTCCTTTACAGATTGATATTACTGTATAACATTGTTGTTCCGATACAGATTACCATTACTATTCGTTTATAGAGTAATAACGATGTGCATTTATAGATCGGTACTATTGTCTATTTACCTACGGTTTATCTCTAAGAGTGATTGTTGTTCATTGGGATTGTCGTTCCATGGTAATTGCAGTAGATGTTTCTTCATAACCGTGATTAATATTTGTTATGCCAAAACCTATATTACTGTTTCCCTCAGTATAGATGTGTTGTGTGTTACATTCGATTTAGCTTGTTGTGCGTTTACATTTGATTTAGGTTGCTGTTCAATATTTCATAAGCTTACCTTAGTTTGTTGTTCTATTTTTGGTTTGCTGTTCAAATCATTTCTGAGGTAAAGATTGCTGCTTAATTCCTTTAGATTACAGTGGCTGCTCAATTCATTTCTACAGGTTAAAGCTTTGCTGTTCAATCTTTTTAAACCAGATTGGTTGTTGTTCCCTTTCTTGTTAATTCAATTATCATTTCAAGTAATTGCTTTGGTGTGAACATAACGATCTGAAACTGTAGTGAAAATTGACTATTGTTGTCTAGTTCCCAGATTAATGATCTTCTCCTTGATTGCTTTTCAATTACATCAATTTACAAAGGGAAGAGTTATCATTACTGCACCCTTGACAAGTTCTTGCCATTACATTTAGAGTTTGTTTCCAGCATCTATTTATTTTTGCAAAAGCACTATACTAATAGCATTACTCTTGACAAGTGACTGCCTCAGACTGAGTACACTCTTTGAGATAAAAAATCATACCTGGATTGATACATAATTTAGGGTAAATAGAGGTGAAAAAGACCCTATTTACTGCTCGACATTTTGGCACCGTTGCTGGGGAAGAGTGTAGCCATTTGTTTCTTTTGAGAGTAGTGTAAGTACTTGCTAGGAGAGAATTGAGTTTTAAAAACAGAAGGTAAGAACTTGCGTACGGAGCATGTAACATCCCTACTCCCCTGCCCACTTTCCTGCAGATCTGCTATTGTTTTGGGTAGAAATCAACATTTGATTTGTGTGCATGACTAAGCAGAAAAAGCCTGAAAAGAATACTAAACCACTACCCAAGCCTAATAAAGCTAAGGGGCCGATGACCCTTGGCTGATTGACCTTTATAGACGAAATCCTTAAAAAAGAAAAATCTCACCCTTCAGTAGGACCTCGAAAAGTTGCTTCTAGACAACCTACTAGTTCCCTTCAGGCCATAGGATCACCATTTGTAACCTTTACTGAGGTGCACAGCCAAACCAAGGAGCAAGATTTTCAAGAAATTGAGAATTCTAACCCAAAATCATTGCAAGAAGGGAACCTTAGTAATCTTTATGAAGGGAGAGGAGAAACAGGGGAAACTGAAGAAACAAGATCTCCTCTTGGAATAATTCAGCCATTAAGCAGCCCAGATAAGGGAAGTGCTGCAAAAATCATCCAGAACGAAGAACTTCAAGAGCTAAAATCCCCCCAGACAGTAGGAACTCTCATCATCCCAGTCAAAGGAAGTGTTGTTAAGGCCATCCTTGCTCCGTCCAACCAACCCAGGAATACCCTCCTAGAAATCCCGGAAGGTTATTGGCACATTTTGACCAAATGGCCCAGAACCAGCCAACCCCCCAAACCTCCACACTGCAATATCCCATTGTAGATACTGTAGTCAATACACCTATGAAGGAAATTCCTCTCCATCATATCCCTACATTTCATGGCCTAACATCAGAAGACTCATATGCATTTTTGCTTGAATTTGATGTGCTGTGCAGGGGATATGACTATACCACCGACCCCCAAAATTTGAAACTATTTCCCTCTACATTAAAAGGAGCTGCTTTACGATGGTTTATGGGATTGGGTGGAGGTGTTATAAATGACTGGGATGAGATGAAAGGTCCTTTCCTGAAGAAATATCAGGATTATTGTAGGTCTAGAGAGTTAAAGGATGAAATATTTCATATGGTAGCCAGACCTAATGAAATGCTAGAAGAATATGTTGAACATTTTCAGTATAATATTAAAAGAACTCCTTATGCATCATTACCCTTACCTGACAATGTATTAAAAACAACATTAATTAAAGGTATGAAGGAACAATGGATTGAAACACTAAATATTATGGGAAAAGGAGACATCTATCAAGAAGATTTTGCTAACATCATTGATTTATGTATTAGGAGCCCATGAGGCAACACGAAGCTAAACTAGAGGAACATGACAGGTTTACAAGGGACAACAAGATCTCTGGAGAAGGAGTAACTCGCACAGAAATTGGAAATCTACTAGAAAATTTCAAAACCGATATATTGGGGACTCTGACAACGCAGCTCGATATTATGCAAGCCAAACAGAAACAAGTAGAGGCAGAGAAAAATATGGCAATATTCTTTTGTAGATGCATAAAGAAACACAGCCACAAAGAGTGCCCATTAGATGCAGTTCAAGTTTGCGCTATTTGTACAAAAGACCACTCTACGGACAACTGCCCCTCACTTCCTAGTTTGAAAGTAGTATACAAAGAAGCGGAAGAAGAACCAGAACTGGTGTACCTACTTAATTAGCATCGTTAATGGCGGCCGCGACAATCAGGTATGTTCTCCGATCTAGCTTCTTCTTTCCTTCATCCTCACCATGGCCGAACCAGGAAAGCCAATCTAATTGGCCAAATTTTCCCTACGCTCCACCATATTGGCAAAACAATGTGCATCCAACGCAATGGTCCCCTCCCACTTCGCAGAGTCAAGCCTGGTAGAAAAACTGGCAAAGACTAATGAATCAGCTAGCAAGAACTATTCCACTCTCTCAACCTACAGTACCGACACTACAACAAAACCCCTAGTCCAACTTAAGACCACAACTCCCAGCCCAACCCAACCCGAACCCAAATAATAGACCGGTGCAGTCTATTCAAATAATTGAAACACTAGAGCTAGAAACTGATCTAAGGGAGTGCAATGACCTTTAATTAAGTTTTGGACGCATTATAGAGACTGAGGGAGATAAGAATGTTAAAGTTGAAAATCAGTTAGCCACATAACAACCATTACAAAAAGAAGATGTGGTCAGAAAATAGACTCATGACCAAGAAACCACATCTTCTCCCCCATTCCCAGAATGATTAATCATACAGTGCCCTATAGAACATCTTGACTTTAATATTCTGGGAGAACTAAAAAAATTGTACATCAAAATCCCACTCCTCCAAGCTATCCAAGATATCCCAATATATGCAAAGACTATGAAAGAGCTATGTATAAAAAACCAAGGAGGAGAATAACAAATAGCCCAACAGTCCAAGTAGTTGGTACCTTATCTGACCTGTTATCAGGAAGAGAAGCACCTGTCAAATATGAAGACCCAGGAAATTTAATAGTGACAGTGCAAATCAATGGGAAAACCTTTTCAAATGACTTAGTTGATTTAGGGGCTGCAATTAATATCTCAACAACCACCACTTGTCAAAAACTGGGCATTACATCAGTAGAACCAACTTCCACTTTATTAGAACTGGCTGACTGATCAGTGGTTAGGCCAGAAGGCACACTACATGATGTCATGGTATCCATTGATTCCTGGGAATATCCTGCCGACTTTCTAATAATAAACCCTAAAAACCAACTCGATGGACATCCGTTAATTTTAGGCAAACCTTGGCTTGCAACTGCTGATGCTTATATTGGCTGCTGACAAGGTAGTATGACCATAACTAGAGGAAGTAACATCAAGAATCTAGCCCTATACCCTCCAGCCCAGCCAAGTGTGACAATAATAAAAAGTAACAAACATCTTGTATCATACCTTACCGAAAACATTAGATCCCCATTAACTATAGAAGATGCCCTAGATTTCAAAGACCAAACAGAGGATGATGTTATTAACAACTTTATTAACCAAACTAAGTCCAGATCCCATATACAATGTCACATGATAGAGGTAGCATTTGACAATGAGCTAGAAGAAGATCCTCTCAAAGACACTCATGATCAAACAATACCTACTACCTCTATTTCAAATAACAAAACTATAGAGATTGAGTTGGGAAAAACTTTAAACATCAATAATAACCTGACTCCTAAACAAGAAGAGAAGTTGATCCAACTACTGAGAAAATACAAGGAAGTTTTTGCATGGGATTATCCGGACATGAAGGGAATTGATCCCCAGCTATGTACACACCACATTGATACAAAAAAAGATGTGAGACTTGTTCGCCAACCCCAAAGAAGACTTAACCCTCATCTAAAAGACATTGTGAAAGCTGAACTACAAAAACTTTAGATGTAAAATTTATTTATCCAATCTCCGATAGCAAATGGGTCTCCCCGCTAGTAGTGGTGCCAAAGAAGAATGGAAAGTGGATGATTTGTGTAGATTATAGAGAATTAAACAAAGCAATCCAGAAAGACCACTTTCCCATTCCATTCATTGACCAGGTATTAGATACATTAGCAGGAAAGAAATTCTTTTCTTTCTTGGATGGCTTCAGTGGGCACAATAAGATTCAGATTGCCCCTGAAGACTAGGACAAAACTACTTTTACCTGCCCTTGGGGAACGTTTGCCTAAAGAGTTTTATCCTTTGGCCTATGCATTTCCCCTGCCACATTTCAAAGGGCTATCCTCAGCATCTTTTCAGATTTAAAAAATGAAGGGTTCGAAGTATACATGGATGATTTCACACCATACGAAGATGATTTCAACCTAGAACTAGACACATTGGAAAAGGTGCTGCAACGATGTATCGCCACTAGGCTATGCTTGAGCCATGGAAAATGTTATATGATGATAACTGAAGGACTCATCCTAGGTCATTATATCTTAGCAGCTGGAATACAGGTGGATCCAGCCAAAATTCAAATAATTTTGTTAATACCTACTCCTACCACACAGACAGAGGTATGCAATTTTCTTGGATTTTCTGGTTATTATAGGAGATTTATAGAACATTTTTCTCAAATAGCTGCACCTCTATATGCAGTAACAGGGAATGTTTATTTTGTTTGGATAGATAAATGTGACCGTGCTTTTGAGGATCTGAAAAAGCTTGTGTCAATAGCCCCAGTGCTTAGAGGTCCAAATTAGGACCTTCCATTTCAAATTTCATCAGATGCTTCAGACACAGCTATTGGAGAAGTCCTTGGGCAGGAAGAAGACAAAAAACCATATGCAATCTATTATATTAGCAAGAATTTGTCTCCTGCTGAGCTAAACTACACTGTTACTGAAAATAATTTTTAGTTGTAATACATGTTGTAAATAAATTTAGGCATTATATCACTGGATATCCTGTTGTTTTATATACAGATCACTCTGCCATCAAATATTTAGCAAATAAGCCAATTACAAACGGTAGAGTAACAAGATGGTTGATTTTATTTTAGGAATTTGACATCACAATAAAATATCGACTTGGGAAAGAGAATCTTGTAGCTAACTTTCTCTCACAAATGCCAAAGCCAGTGGACACAACAGCAGTCGAAGATCAATTTCCAGATGAACATTTGTTCGTTGTTACTGTCAAAACACCCTGGTATGCTGATGTTGCAAATTATTTAGCATTCGAAAAATTACCAAAGCATCTGACCCCCAATGAACGCAAACAGATTGTGTAGCATAGTACTCGATTTTCTTAGATTGGGGGCTACCTCTTTCATACAGGGACATATATGCACATCAGAAGATGCATCTGTGAAGATGAAAATTTGACATTTTGAAAACCTGTCACGACATCCCATGTGGCAGAAATTTCGCAGATCGAAGATCTGGTCACAAAATTATGCAAATAGGGTATTACTGGCCCATAATCTTCAAAGATGCAAAGAAATTTGTTCAAGCTTGTGACAGTTGCCAAAGAGCAGGATGCCCTGGATAGTCCGACGAAATGCCTTTGAACCCACAACTAGTCATTAAACCATTTGAGCGTTGGGTGCTCGATTTTGTTGGTCCACTCAACCCATCATCAAACCAGAAAACATATATTTTGGTAGCAATGGAATATGTGACCAAACGGGTTGAAGTAGAGGCACTTCCAAGAGCTACAGAGGATTTCGTCATTCATTTCCTATTCCAGATATTTGTGTGATATGGCCTCCCAAGAGACATAATCACAGATAAGTGACCACAATTTGTTGGTAATAAATTTGCTGCAACATTAAAAAACTATCATATTCAGCATAAAATTACCACTCCATACCACCCACAGGCAAATGGCCAAGTAGAGAGCACGAATAAAGTAATAGAAGCAATAATTGCATCACACAGATGCGATTGGGCTATAAGATTGTTGGAAGCCTTGTGGGCATACAAAACAACATGGAGAAACACTACCAGATTTTCACCATATCAGCTAGTATTTGGAAAGGAACCCATCTTTCCAATAGAATTCAAAATACAAACCTTGAGAACAGCACAAGAAGTCTGTCTATATTTAAATGAGGCCTAGATTAATAGACTATAGCAAATCAATGAGCTGGATGAAATTAGGCTCTCTTCTCTTCAACATACTGCATTAATCCAACAACAGAGAGAAAAATGGCACGATGCCCTCATAAAAAAGAAAGTCTTCCACGAAGGAGATTGTGCACTCCTATACGATTCCAGGTTTCAAGATTTTCCAGGGAAACTTCAGACTCGTGTTGGGTGTGGAGCCTGATTATCTTCTATATTCAAAGGTATCGCCACATAGGACCCCAGTTCGAAATGGGGGCGGCAACGCCGCCCGTAAAATATTCGCTGCAGGGGGGGTCCAGGGGGGGCGGCTGCGACCTTTGGGAGCCCCCCCTATGGCGGGGGGTTTCGGGGGCAGCGCCCCCGAAGCTAAAAACAGCTGTAAAATTTCCTTGTAAAAGTATAGTAATTTCTAGTCAATCTGGGCTGTTCATTAGGCGGATGATCTGACGGTAGAACTTATGTTTAGTTTAGGGTTTTTTTGCCCTAGAAGGCAACCCCTCTCTTTGTATGAGGGCATTGTATTTGAGACTGTGTGATATATGTGTATTCTGTGAGCGAGAAATAGAGAGGTGAGGCTATGAGAGAAAACAAAGGATATTACAGCGGATTTGCTGTAGGTTGTGTCTCTTCATTTTGCTGGATAATAGAAAGGAAGGACTGGCTGTTCGGGGTGGACGTAGCCCAAACTGGGTGAACCACGTATATCTGTGTCTCTCTTGTTTTGTGCGTTTTCTATGTTTATATTTTTGCAATATTTTATGTGTTCCATTTCTCCGTAATATATAATTTTCTAACAACTCGATGGCTGGGGCCATATGAAATCCAAAAGGTGCATCATAATGGCACCATTACTTTAACTACCATTGACAGATCTGGAAATACCTTTAAAGCAAATGGCCACCAAGTTCGACTGTACCATAAACCACTTACTCAGGAATCCTTCTACCAGTAACTCCGGGAAGACTTCGACATGCAGTTTCTGGCTGAGGAAGAGAACTCTTCCTCACCTCTGGTTCACTAAGTGATTTGATTGCTTTTAAATTTTGTACATAATCCTTTTTGTTTTATTTGTGTAAATTACTTCCTATAAAAATTTCTGCATTTCTACAATTTTTGCATTCTTCTGTTTCTTTTCGAAGGAACAACATTTTCACCGCTTTACTGTTCCTTTTCAAAGGAACAAAAATTTTTCATTTTGCTGTTCCTTTTCGAAGGAACAACACTTTTTCATTTTGTTGTTCCTTTCCAAAGGAACAACATTTCGCCATTTTGCTATTCCTTTTTGAAGGAACAACACTTTTGCATTTTGTTGTTCCTTTCCGAAGGAACAACACTTTCGCCATTTTGTTATTCCTTTTCGAAGGAACAATACTTTTGCATTCTGCTGTTCCTTTCTAAAGGAACAACATTTCCATCATTTTTCTTTTCCTTTTCGAAGGAAAAACACTTTTGCATTTTGTTGTTCCTTTCTGAAGGAACATCATTTTTCGCCATTTGATGTTCCTTTCCGAAGGAACAATACTTTTGCATTCTGCTGTTCCTTTTCGAAGGAACAACATTTCCCCCTTTTTGTTGTTCCTTTCCAAAGGAACAAAACTTTCATGTTTTGCTATTCCTTTTTGAAGGAACAAAACTTTTGCGTTTTTGTTGTTCCTTTCTAAAGGAACAACATATCCGCATTCTTGCTGTTCCTTTCTGAAGGGACAACACTTTCATTTTCTGCTATTCCTTTCCGAAGAAATAGAACTTTCGTTTTTCGTTGTTCCTTTCTGAAGGAACAACACTTTTGTTTTTTGCTGTTCCTTTCCGAAGGAACAACATTTTCACATTTTTTTGTTTACGCTTGCTTTATTTGTTGTTCTGATTAAGGAACAACTGCTGTTCCTCTCAAGGAACAACAATTTCGAGCATGTTTTTTTCTTTTTGCTTGTGATTTTTGTATGTAAATATTCTTTTGGTGTCCATCTAAAGAAAAACAGTCGTTCCATCTTGAGAGCAACACTTTTGGAGTGCATTTTTTTCTTCTTTTTGTGTATGTGTGCTTTACCATTCAAAGCATTTTTTGTGAGAGATGGTCATTTAAGGCATATCTATACATTTATGCAAGAATACAAAAACTAGAGGATACTAAAATCAACAAATCACACAAAAATCATCATCTTTAGAAGAAATTGCTTTGAATTGATAAGAGAAAAGAGAAAAGGACACAACTATTTATCACCTTGCTATCATTATTTTACTAATACCAATATGATTGATTATTTTTATCATGATGGTTCTTTCTAAATCCCCATAATTCTCTTTGATCATTATTATTGAATAAGAATAAGGGCATATTTTTCTCTATTGAGATGTTCAGACTTCTTCCACCATCCCTACTCTTAAGGAGTGTTGAACCACCCTCTGTATATAAATAGGAAAAGTGCTATATAAAATAAAAGAAGAAAAAGGAAAAAAAATGTTTATCTATATGATTACTAACATGATTTTTCAAATGAAGGATAGGGGTTCTCATCAAAAGCTAGCCTACCATGATCATAAGGAAGAAAGTGAAGTGGCATTCCCACTATGGTCACCACACCAGGGATATGATTCAAGAGGCACATCAGAAAAATAAAATTCCTTGGAACAGGAGGTCTCATCACGAGCCGGCCTGCCCACCTTTCACTCCTTCCTGGTGAATGGCATTGTGATTCATCTGGTTACCAAGCTAGCACAATGGCCTCCATTATGACATTGCACATCACTTTCCTAGGCATACACAAAGGATTATGGTTCCAAGGGTGAAATAAACAACTCTGTCAAGGTTATGGACACTTGTGGGCAACCGAGCTCTGTTGATAGTATTGAAGTCATATTTCTTATACACCAATAGTAATTATAAAACCCTTCTTCTTATATCTTTATAAGCGGTTTCAAATGAGACTATGTACATAACCCTTTTGAACCTTTGATACAAATCATTTATAAATCAATCATGATGGTAAAAGTCGATAATGACCGCATAAGAACTTTTATTCACGTCAGCTATCCTATCCTCCATTTCTTGCATCATGTCACGACATTTCCATATTTATTAGTGATTCTATCATACGTATCGATTTCAATAATCCACTCATTCTTGTAAACATGGCATATCTCTATACGCTGTTCCTTTATTCCTCTATACCATTGCAGTTCAGCACACTGCTCCTTTATTTGACTTCCAAGGACAACCTATCACATTACAGGGGGCGCGGGTGATCTCCATAATTCATTGGCATATGTGTTAGCTCATCATTTGGAAAAATTATGACTCGAGAATAGCAAGCTTAACGGTATTTTGTTTCCCAATATGCATGGATTGCTGTTCCAATGCCATTTCCATGTTTTTCTCTGCAAAAATTAGCATTAAGTTAGAAATTTGAACAGCTTGCTGTTCCATCATCTTCTATTTTCTTTTTTAACAGTGAGTTAAAAATTTGAACAGCCTGTTGTTCCATTGTCATTTCTGTGTTTTTACAATGTGCTAAGTGTGAATAAGATGGGAGGAAGATCAATTCACAGTGAGCCACAAGTGTTAATGGTCTCTAATGCTGCACGAGAGATCTTAGCAAGGGCAGGATGGATAGCTTACCTTAACTGTCTACAGTAATCCAATGAGACAGTGGCAATCGAGTTTCAGAACTTGTAAGAAAATCATTCCATGGTGAGAGGGAGATAGATAGAAGTCACTGATGACATAATTGCAGAAGATTTAGGACTGCCAGCCGCTGCACCTGTGTGGACTCTGAAAAAGGCGAGACTGCGAGATGCCATGACCATCTTCCAGGATGAAGGACAGAACCTTACTGTTAAAGGGAAAGGAGTCCTATCAGCAACCCTCGGAGAGCCATGGGCGGAATTGGCGAGAATTATCCAGAGCTACATCACTTGCGATGGTAGAAAAGACGTGGTAAGACCACGCCATCTCAAACTTTTAGCCATGTTAAAGAAAAAATGTGCTGTGAATTTGCCTGTGTTTTTAAATTTTTTATTACGTGATGTTTCCTGAAGCATGAAGAAATCTCACCATGTAGAGTCAGTAGTAAGTCACCATGGGTTAATTCGACTGATAGTCAGCTACAGTCTTGCCCAACAATAGAGTAGTTGGGAAGGATTGATTTTCTCGATAGATGGGGGACTGGCTTTGCTAGCCCCAAAACAAAAACATATTGCCAGTACATCGAGCATACCACTGAAATGAAGAAAATATGTTAGATTGGAAAGGAGGAGAGGAATGCTGAGAAATTCCCAGGGAAACATTAGTCAACCTATGGAAATACATGATTCAGAAAACGAACAACCCCCACAATTGGAAGGTGGGGAGAACAAAAACGAATTAGAGGAAAATGATGAAGGAGAATTGAAGGAGGAGACTGAGCAATCCAGTTAGGAAGAAGGGGAGGAAACAGAGCAACGCAACGAAATTCCACTACCAAACCCTCTGTAAGAAGATGAATTGGCCCAAATTCTAGCCAATATGAGCGAATATGTCTAATTTCATAGCCCACTCAACCCCCATACCAAATAAGGGCCACAGGAACACTCTCCTCATGATAAAAGTACATCCAAAGAAATGTGTGATGAGGAGGAAGAAGAAGAGGATCACTCTGACAAGAGTGTATCTGGGGAGAAGAGTGACGAGGATGAGGAAGAGGAACAATATGTTCCTAGCTAGAATACACCCAAAGAATTGCACGATGAAGAAGAGGCAGAAGAAGCTGCCCAGGAGACAACAGAACAAACCAGGGTCTCTACCCCTGAAAAACCTGATCAGCAGAACACTGAAGAAGTGTTCCCATAAGGAAACAAGGAAATTGGTCGAGACAAAGACACAATGCCTAAGGTACAAATCCTAGGCCTGAGAAAACAAACGGATATTCCTTCCAAGAAAAGAAAAGAAATTAACAAATTGTGAAAGGAACAGTAGAGATTTCTTAACGTAATTAAGAAACTTTGACAACAAATAAGAGTCTTGAAAATGGGGAAGAAATTAAAAGGAACCTCTATGGCAAAGTGTGCAGCCACCTAGGTGTAATACCCCACTTAAATCTTATCCTACAAATTTTGTTAATATTTACATTATCTGAAAATATTGAGAAATATTGGTCTAATATAAATTCATGATTCCCATTTTTCAAATTCCCCACTTACCTTCTCAAATTGAATATTAGGTAGGATATGGTCTCCTTCCATTATTTCATAATATATATATATATTCATTTCACATTACCCAATGTACCCTCACATTTACTAAGGAGAATACATGGTCCTCTCCATGTAATTACATCTCACATTCCCCAATGTACACTCACATTTACTAAGGAGAAGACATGGTCCTCTCCATGTAATTACATCTCACATTCCCCAATGTACCCTCACATTTACTTGGGAGAAGGCATAGTCCTCTCCATCTTATTATCAATATATATATATATATATATATATATTCATTTCACATTCCCCAATGTACCCTCACATTTACTAAGGAGAAGACATGGTCCTCTCCATGTAATTACACTTCACATTCCCAAATGTACTTTTCAGATTTACTTGGGAGAAGACATGATCCTTTCCCATTAAATTCTCAATTTTATATTCATGTCACAATTCCAAATGTACTCCTAGCTTACTTGGGAGAAGAGAAGTCAACTAAGGATGGATGAGAAGTTAATGACATTAATGAGAGGTGGTTGAGGAAAGAGGGTATAAAAAGGGAAGGGGGAAGGAAGAAAAGGGGGGGGTTGGAGTCTTGCTTAGGATTGTGGGGGTTGGTTGTGATTGTTTGGCCTTGTCAGGCTTTTGGGAGACCTTGGAAACCTGTGGAGGTTTCTTGGGTTTGAGAGGAGGAAAGTATCATTATCTAGTTTTGCACATTCTTCTTGAGGACACACTATATCTGGTTGGACTTGGGCATAGAGGGCTAGGGAACCTGTGGAGGTTTCCTGGGCTAGGAATTTATTTCCTAGTTGGCTGGGAGGTAAATCCAGTTGGGTTGGTGATAAGGAGCATTCAGTTGGAGCTATAGGACAAAGGTATCATCATCAACCACCGGAACAGGTATTTTTCCAGGGACTACTCTTGTTAAGTTGATATCAATGGAATGCTCACCTTAATTTATGTTGCTTATGATAAAATGATAAGATGTTAAATGTTTAAAGCTATGTAAGAAGGTCAGTAAGCTCCTTTTATTACTTTTAAATCAGTAGAAAAATAGATTTGTTAGTGTATAATAGATTGAGGCTCTAATAATAGGAATCAGGCCCTTACACATGGTATCAGAGCTTTGGTTCGAAACCTGGACCCAAAGCCCACTAAACCCCAAAGACCGCTAGAAGGAGGGCTTGAACCTCTGACCTTGTAGCTGTTAAGCTGTTTTGGTTAACAACCTTTACCCATCAGCATCGCTGCCATGGAGTCAAATTCCTGCTCATTGATGTCAATTTTCATACGTACTTCATTGAATATGAGTATTGTGAGGGAATGATGGTTATATTTATTAATGAGATAATTGTAGGGGTGAAACAAAATTTGTTCCGAACTATGAAGTTCATGTGATAATTCGTATGGACACAAGCCTTGAATTCTCCAATGCTAATCAAATCTTCAATGTCAGTTCCCAATTTTACATAGACCTTACGATTTTGGTAATAACGAAGGGGAGACTTGCAAATTGAGTGACATACATTATTTTCGCTAACATTCTACTGTGTACAAGAACAACAGAGAGATCTGTTGTGTTCCTTTCACACTGAGAAGAACTTGCACCTTCAGAGATGTGCGCAGATTATTCGCCCTGTATCCCGTTAGATGGATGGGATAGATTACTTTGTTTACGATTAATCCAACCTTGAGATTCTGCGCATTGACAATATTTTGTAGGCGCCTCCATGATACTGTATATTACCATTTATATTGTCTTGAGTGGCAAAAAAAAAAAAAATTCCATTTCCGGTTACACAGGATAGTCATTTGAAGACCTCAACAATTGTATCGCAATACTTTATGTCTAAAGGCTATGTAAACTGGGATCATCATAAGCATAATTGCTATCAGAGAGCTCCTTTAGGTTGCCGAGTGATATTAAAAAGTCAAATGTTTCACGTAATGATGTTCTGATAAAAGTTTGACAGACGTCACGGGATGACCAAATATATTAACAGACAGGTCGTAGTTTTGATTGCTAGCCTATCTAGTTTTCCAAATCTTCCACAACCTCGTCATCTCTTAGACCTCCTTTTGAAATGGAGCATACTCTTCTGACCAAAATTTTAGAGTACTGAACTTTTGTAGCCCATGAATTATGAACAGTTCCAAAATAGGGGACATTATTTACAATTTCGTGGCTTGTGTGCCCCATTCTAGGAGGATTTAGACAGGGTCTACCGTTATAGTTGATCCAAAATCGGGCAATGCAGCCATATTGACGGCATAACTTCAATGGTTGATTTACCCTAAAGACATTTTGATCGATTCAATGAAAGAAATCTAACATACTTTAACATACCTGGGGTTGAAGAGGAGCTCTGTTTGGGAGGCCTAGCAACATCCCTGGTACCGAAAAATTCAGCGGCGAATTACAGGGACAAAACAGACACAAGAAGTCCTAAATGAAATATTTGAGAAAAAATATTAAAACGTTTTCATGATAATATAAAATGGGTTAGTCCATTGAACTTGATTGTTTGAGGAATTTTAGTTTCCTGAGCAGGGTGTTGAGGGGCTTAGTCTTGAAACAAGGTTATCTCTAGAGAAATCTGGGGTGTTTGTTAGCTCGGACCTTGTGGAAGAAGTAATGGCCAGAGTTAGGAATGATTGGAAATATGCATATACAGTTTTTCTATGGGCCGGCTCACAACAAGGCTACAAGCATAATTTAAGAGTGTACCATACAATGATTGCAATCTTGGGCAAGCTAAATCAATTTAATATTGCACGTGGATTGATTAGAGAAATGAAGGATAGGGGCATGGTGACCCATCAAACTCTGTTGATCACGATGCGTAGGTATTCGGCTGCCGGCGATGTAGGAAGAGCTGTGAGGACTTTCCATGGCCTGGAGAAGTTCAAGTTAAAGGTGGATATCAATGCATTTCGTGGGCTTCAATGTTGATTACCTCTCCAACATATTTGAAAGCTTTGTGACATTGAAAACATTCGAAGGGGCTGATTTTATTTCCATATACGTCCTAGCATTTTCTTATTTGATCATAAGAAGACGGGCGAATGTATCTTCCCTAATGATAGTTCTTGTATTTCCAGATATGTTTGGAACATCTACAGTGTCTCTGGAAGGTAGATCTACAAACTCTGTTGATTCTTGGTGTTTGAGATTAACTTGATCCGAGATTGGAAACAAGCAGTGGTGATCAGTTTTCTAATCCTCACACTATGTGGATCTTCCATTTATGCGTTTTATCTAGGGTTGAGATAACACTTTATTCTATGATAAAGAGATAGCTAAATGCCTGGAAGCTGATTGTTCATGGATCAACTTCAATATTGGGCCCAACTATAGCCCTTACAATCTAGAATGTGTTTTCTGTTAGGCCCTTGCTTAGACTCGCTTAAATTCAAATTTGGCTTGATGTAGGCATTGATAAATGCTCTGTTTATGGAGCTATAGCAAGTGGTTCTAATGTCCTTAAGAGAACTGGCATTATAGTATTCAAAGGATGGAGTTGAGGAGATTAGTTCACTATATCATGTTATCAAAGTAGGATCAGACTTTCTAGGTTCAATTCAGTGGAACACTCGAATGCTTGCAAACTGGTTGGTTTAATACTCAATTGTAAACTGTCAATTACAGAACCATGACAGTTAAGGTCCTTTCAAGAATATCAAAATTTTGGGTTTATTTCATTGCAATTTGAATCCTGCGTGTTTTTAAGTTCTTCAAGTATGATTCTACCCAATAACAAATTTTCAGTGAAGGATTTCACAATCTCAATGGATACTTATAGCTAACAATGACAACATCTACACAATGTTCCCTACGTTATGCTGATTTTGGACTAAGAGATTACTGGAACGCTTACATACATATCATGCATGTCACCACTTTTAAATTTCTCATCCTTTCTCCCCAAACCACAATGAAACAATAACAACAACCTCCATGACAAATGCAACGATCGTTCATTGAAGGAGGATATGGATATTTTGTATGACAAGAGCTATCGAGGTTTACTAATTGACCCTGATGCTGCTCTATTGCAAGCCTATGCCGATATCCGTGCGCCCTGAGAGAGCTAAATACATCATACCCAAATAGTTATAAGTGGCCTTTAACAAATCCATTTTGAGATAACAACATCGTAAGCATGTATGCCAAGTATGGCAGTCCAGGAGATGACCGACTATTTTATGATAAAATTCTAGGAAAAATATTAACCCATGGAATGTAATTATGAGAGTTTGCCACAAACCGGCTGAGCGGGAAAACACCTACACTGTAGTACCAAATGTAAAATGAAGGCATATTTCCAATTGACTTTACGTTCCCATTAGTACTAGGATTGTAGTGACATATCAACTTTGCAATAGGGCAAGAAGTTCATTATCATATAGGCATAAATGGGTTCAATTCCAACGTTTTGTGGTGGATGAAATCACTTCTATCCTAAATTTGGGTCTGTCGAGGTTCATGCCAAATGTTTGAGAAAACATCTAAATTGAGTGTGGTTTAATGCTCTACAATGCTTCTCGGTTATGCACTAAGAGATCATAGATCATATAAGGAGGTATTCACATTCTTTCGTCAGCTGTAGCTGGTGGGTGTGATTATGGACTCAGTTACAGTGGTAGGTGTGCTCTAACCTTGTGATCATTTAGAAACTCTAAAAGAAGGTAAATTGATTCATAGTTATGTAACTAGGAATGGATTTCAGTCAGATGCTTTTGTAAAGGTTGCTCTTATGAATATGTAGTGTGGTGTTTTGGAATGCCATGATCTTTGTGTATGTTGTTGAGGTTATAGGACTGTTCACCAACTGGAGCTAGGAGTGAAACCTAACTGGAACACAATTGCGATTTTTCTCTTGGCATGTGCCCATTTAGGAGCTTTGCTAAAAAGGGAAGTGGTTTCATGATTGCATAATTGGGAGCAGATTTTAATGTGAAATTGTGGTTGTCACTGCCCTCATGGACATGTATTGCGATGTGGGAGACTAGAGATTACAAGGCCACTGTTTGACAAAATTCTTGAAAGAAATGTGATCTCATGGAGTGCACTGATTGCAAAAGATTAAGATCAAAAGAAATCATCAGCCTTTAGAGGCCATTTAAAGTAAGTCCAGTTGCACTGCCAAAATTTGTTCATTTCAGGCAGAGTTGAAGGCCAATGTCATTAAACTTTACAAAATCTTGCAGGTTGCAGTGTGTCCTAATCAATCTAGGGAGATAATTTAAGAAACACATTTGTTGCTATAATTTAAGCTTCTCTCAATCCTTACTTTAACTTAACAAAAATATCATTCTTTTGAAACGGGCTTAAATCAAATGAAAAAAAAAAAAACAAAAAAAAAAAAAACAAAACACCTTCATGAGATTTTGCTTTGCACTTGTATCAAAATGTTCATCGACTACTTCATATTTAAAATGAAGCTCCCCTAAGTCCTTGACATTTGATCCTGAGAATGTTACCATTCCTTTCTCTAGTTGTTGAACAGTAGATTCACAAGTCTGCAATGTCCTAACAGTGAGATTCACGAAGTTTTGTGTTGTTATGCCTACTTTAGACCAGAGAAAAGAGTACATAAATGTGATATACAATTTTTGTGAAATTAAAGTCTAGCAAAATGAAAAGATAATTACAGAGCAAGAATTCACATATCTCTCTTTTCAGAATTAATTTACAGGATTGAATAGTCTTTTCTTCATAATATAAATCCAATTTCAATGTAGTTGTAACACACATAGTATAGTAGAGAAGACCTTTTATATTTTGAGAGACTGAGGTACAACGAAAAAGTTTGTGCAGAAATGAATTTGTTGGTTTGTGAATGCATAATAATTCTGGGCCATTTTGTAATCCACGTTGGAAACTTCTAATTATAACTGGAGATTTGCCATGACGATTGAAGGATTGCAATGCCTTAAAGGTTGTTCCTAACATGTGGCACCATAGTATGGGAAATTTATTTTCCTTGGTTGTTAAAATATATCTGGTTCAAATATGTGTGTGGCTGTATGAACTAATAATCTGTGAAATTAAGGCAAAACTGACGAATTAAGAGAAAAAGAGTGCACTTTTCGATTCATTTTCTTTTAGTAGTCACATCCAGATTGGGATGGCTTCTCCGTTTCCTGGTTTCATGTTATCTTTCTTTGAAGAAAACAGTGTAGGTATTTAGGTGGTGATTTTGCTAAGGAAGATGTATCTCTCTCAACATCCAAGGTTGATCTTTTATCTGGTGCAAAGAGATGCACAATGTGATGTTGTCCATATATATGGCAGTCATTTAGGACTCGTAATAGCATAGTATGTGTAGTAGTTTCAGAAGACTGCATAGAGCTCCAAAAATGTGAAAAGAGAGTAGAAATGAAGCTTTATTTATGAATAAAAGGCTGAGGATGAAGTTATTGAAAGAGTGTTTTCCGGGGAATTCCAAGAAGTTACTAGTTTTTGTAAATGGCTTCTGAGCTATCTCTGGTGTTAAATAATCTTTTTAGCAATACTTATGGCATAATTTCAAATATTTGATTTGAAAGGAGTTCATGTTTGGGCTAAAGATTATCTGTTTTATGTCAACTTGATAAAAGGCTAAAGAAGAAGCAAGCTTTGAAGTTCGCTTGTTTTTGCTTTACCATAATGGCTGCAGTGTGATTATCACATTGTAGTTGGGTTATGCAGTGCATGATGAACTATTTAAGCTACCCGCTTGGTCAAGTATTTCAGTGTATCTCCATTCCAAATGTATAATGAAGTTGCAGAGCCTACCCTTATTCTTTCTTCAACTCTTCTACATGTTCTTGTTGTCTTGTAATGTAATTAAATGCAATTGCATTCTGGGTGGAATTTATTCAGTGGCTTACTTTAGAATATCCTTCAAGAAACCTTCCAAGGAAATTGGCAAGGCACAGGCAAATCATTAGCTTTGACAAATTATTTGGAGTGGAATTCTTCATAACCAACATCTTTTATTTCATGTGAAGCACATCGACTGTACATCTGGTAAAAAAAAAAATGCTTTCATGAAAACAGGAAAATTAATCCTAGCTTAAACATTGTCTGCAACGTCTATTTTATAAGCTGATCTGGAAGTGGTGCTAGACAATGCATACTTTGCCCACATTTTATGGAATACTAGGATGCCACCCAAGCAGATTTTCCCTGTAAATCAACAATGATTTTAAAAGATTATTTTTCAGTCTCATAGATGCAACATCCATTCATGTTCATGTTGAAGGGCATTTTCAATTATCTGAGCCTTCATATAAGGCTTACTATGAAGTCTTGCTTGCATTTCAATGTGTTTATACTAGGTATCTTTTTCCTTCAATTGCTGTGATAGAGATATATTAGTTCTTTGTGGCCATAGTATTTAGCTTCTTCGATTTAAATCCAAGGAGTCATTTGTCCCAAGGCAATTAGTGGTTCTTTATTGCTTTTTAGTTTAAGTCGTTTCAGTGTATGCATGTTTTATCTGAATTTGTTAATCCAGTTTTGACACAAATAACTATTGGAAGGTAAATTGGGTAGGTGTCTCCTATGTACCACTATATGAGATATTGAAACTTTAGACACTTATTTTGGATGAATATCGTTTGCTTTTCAATTCACTGATTGATCCATTTCCCTTCTTTCTTTCTTTTTTTTCATTTTCCAGCCTCAATATTTATTTTTTTATTATTTTCTATTTGTGTGGAGTGTGAGAAAAGCAAACTTTAATGAGGCTTTCACAAGTTTCACAAAAATTCTGTTTGAAGTATGGTTGATGTCTTTGTCATCTATCCAATATATTGTTTATAACACAATAACTAGATTTTTTCAATGTGTGCCATCTCCACACCATAAATAAGAATTACCAAAGATAACTTTTGAATATTTAAGAATGAAAATGGAACAAGACAACTCCCTTCTTTTTTTTCAGATGTTGTAGTTACTTGTCAACCTGATGGTTCCCTTTCCCTTTAAGTTTCTTGAAAAAAAGACTCACACTGACAAATACCTCCATGCCCATTCCCACCAGGACCCTATTCAAAATATGTTGTCATTAAAACATTCATTTCTAGAGTGTCAAATCTTCCAAAGGTCCTAGATGACTATTGCCTTATGTTTCTATTAATTAAATAAATCAGATCTGAACTTATTTAATCACATAAATGAATATCTCTGAACATTCAACATTCATACATATCGATGGAGAAATGAACAATGGAAGCAATAAGAGAATAACACATATGCACAGTGATTTTCCCTTCAAATCAGCTTATCATTCCATTGTTTAAACCTTAGAAGGTACCTCGACAGGCTATTGTAACTTGGCAGCTATATAGTAAACAAAACACTACAAAACAGAGAAGTATAACCTTCTGAAATAGAAGTACGGCTCTGCTGAAAAAGAGGGCAACAACTACTATTGTACGACTGTACGATGTTGTTTCTGTATGGATTCCCTATTGTTGTTTGTTACAACAGATCTGCACTTTCTTTTCCCAGATTCACTCTACTTATCTTGGTCTTCGCCTTGCTCAAGTATTCTAATGTGTGTTTCAACCAAATTATTGCATGAAGCGTTTCAGATAGAGACATAACAAAAATAGCCTGGAGGGTGGATGATTAGAGTGGTCCTAGGAACTTGAATGTGAGAGCCATTTTGTGTTAGGTTTGACCCAATGTAGCTCTGCAGTAGGTTCTTGACATAGCTCTAGTTGACACCTGAAGTCTGATGACTGATCCCTATAGCAGTGGCTTGGTGAGCACCAGACAATTGGCCTTCTCAGAGTTAGACGTTTGAGCAGGGAGACAAATCAACAGTCGCTACCACTCAACCTGCAAGGGACACCTTCCAGTAATGGACTGGAACTATTTGTAATTGCATTGCCTTGTATAAATTATTATCTTTTGAAATATTCTGTACAGTTTTGACTGGCCGGAACTTTCACTAGTTTACTTATCTGTTTTCAGGTTGGAGCTGCCTTCTTAAGTTGAATTAAGATAATTTGACATTGTATGCACATACAAACTGCATATTCTCAAACTGGAATCTGGTCTACAGAGTATCTTTACTTTTGATGTTAGCCCTAGTTTTGTTGCTAAGTGTGCTTTATTGTGTAGTCTATTTTTTTTATTTTTATTTTGTGAAGACAAAGGAACCTAGAAAATAATCAAGGAATTTTTGAAAAAATGAATAGGTGTAGGTAACAGGGAAAAACAATAAAACCAACAAGCAAACAATCCAAAGAAAAATGGGCTGACATGGTGTAACCTAAAGTTGAGGAAAAGAGGATGCCAACAATTATTGCATGACGCATAACAGATGGAGGCCTGACAAAGATGGTCTAGTGGGGTAGAATTTTCTAGTGAATACATCGATGGAATACAATGGACTTGTGTAAGGCTTACTGTGATAGTTGTTTTTAATGATCTTAAATTAAATGAGAAGATCAATTCATAGAGAATTTGGGATTTTAGAATGGAAGCTTATTTAGTCAATAAAAGACTAGTGAAAATATTAGGATACACTTTTACCCTTATTCTAGTGCTGAATAAAAATGTCGTGAAAAATAATGCGTCTCTAGTTTTGGATAAAAGGACCCTCAACTTTCTTCGCAACTTTTGTGGTCACTGGCCACTTGTGAAAGGAGTAGGCATCTTTAGAAATGCAGTGCCATTTAGAAGGGAAATACTAATAGCAGTAAGGCAAAGGCCACTATTCCATTCGTTTAATTATTTCTCATTTGTCTGGTCATATTGTGAGCTTCGTTATATATCATAAAATTATTTTAGTACTAGTATAAATTTGAACCTTTGACATTTAGAGGACATTTCTTTCAATTTAAAAAAAAATTAAATTATGAAAATCATGCTGGAAACAGTTATGAAGTTTTGAGTCTTTCATTTTCAAGATTAACTAATTGGTTTGGAAGATGAAAAACCATCAAATTAGAAGAGTGGGACTTTTATATTCACTAAGGTTTCAAATAAACTATATGCATGAAACTTATACTAGCACCTTCTAGTGGAATTGATAGTGCACTAATCCATTGCTTGCCATTATTTTGGTTTTGGTACCACCTTATAGCATATCTAGGTTCAAATACTATTTTCCATGACAAACAGTTGAATCTGTATCAACTCTAATTGATTCGAGGAGTTCCACAAGGATGTCACATGAGCGTTTATGATGCCCATTTTAACATAGATAGGCACCTATGTTAAGGTTCTATTCTGCAGTTCCATGTTGTTATTTATGAACACTATATACATTTGGTTGGACACATGAAAATCAATTGATGGATTTGGTATTGATGATGGAAATGTTGGATGCATGACCAAATGTATGACTTACTTGGTTACAATTTATCTAGTGCATGACTTGTCGAAATTACTGTTGCATCGTATAGGCTTATATAGATATGATTTATCTAATCAATGACTTGGTGAAATTATGATTTATCTAATGTAAGATTTATTTTCAGTATGAACAACAAAAATTGACACGTGGACATTGGGCTTAATAAACATGATGTTTAAGATCATGTATCTATTTTGTGGTTATATATATGCATGGATGAGAACTAAACTACAGATTGGAAAGAACCGTATGATAACCAAGATCTACTATTCCATTGGGGAAGGTCGAGACGACCAATGAGGAAAGGTACGATGTACATTGTTCTATTACATTTGGTATCTACTTGATATGCACTCTTATGACATGAGTAAAATGCAAATGATAGGTGGCAAGATGACCTGACTGGATTATTCGATGACAAGTCCAACCAGCTCTGTAGTGTGGTCCGTGCTCTGAAGGAGGGGTGGAGGTGTTTCCCACCGTGTATCCTCCGAAACCTGGAATCGTGGGGAGGATAGCTGAACGCTCCCCCTAGACGTGTGATGACGATTGCCAGATTCCTGCTGGGGAAAGTTTGGTCGAGGCATTCGACGCTTCCACCATGTCGGTTTTATCAGTGGTCAGTATGGCCTTTGCCACTGATAAGGCAGCAGAGGACGGATAGGGCGGGAACGGAAGTAGGCCAGGGTGGATAGGAAGATATAGATCAGTTGGAGACTCTTGATGGGAAGTAATGTCATTGTCTGACTTATCGAATTTTAATGCTATAACTCTCTCTGGTTTGCTATGCTTTCAAACTCCTTGTATCTTTTCATTCTAACTTCGGGACGAAGTTTTCTGAAGGAGGGGTGTATGTAATGCCCCACTTAAATCTTATCCTAAAATTTTTGTTAATATTTACATTATTTGAAAATATTGAGAAATATTGGTCTAATATAAATTCATGATTTCCATTATTCAAATTCCCCACTTACCTTCTCAAATTGAATATTAGGTAGGATATGGTCTCCTTCAATTATTTCATAATATATATATATATATATATATTCATTTCACATTACCCAATGTACCCTCACATTTACTAAGGAGAATACATGGTCCTCTCCATGTAATTACATCTCACATTCCCCAATGTACCCTCACATTTACTAAGGAGAAGACATGGTCCTCTCCATGTAATTACATCTCACATTCCCCAATGTACCCTCACATTTACTTGGGAGAAGACATAGTCCTCTCCATCTTATTATCAATATATATATATATATATATATATATCATTTCACATTCCCCAATGTACCCTCACATTTACTAAGGAGAAGACATGGTCCTCTCCATGTAATTACACTTCACATTCCCAAATGTACTTTTCAGATTTACTTGGGAGAAGAGAAGTCAACTAAGGATGGATGAAAAGTTAATGACATTAATGAGAGGTGGTTGAGGAAAGAGGGTATAAAAAGGGAAGGGGGAAGGAAGAAAAGGGGGGGGTTGGAGTCTTGCTTAGGATTGTGGGGGTTGGTTGTGATTGTTTGGACTTGTCATGATTTTGGGAGACCTTGGAAACCTGTGGAGGTTTCTTGGGTTTGAGAGGAGTAAAGTATCATTATCTAGTTTTGCACATTCTTTTTGAGGACACACTATATCTGGTTGGACTTGGGCACGGAGGGCTAGGGAACCTGTGGAGGTTTCCTGGGCTAGGAATTTATTTCCTAGATGGCTGGGAGGTAAATCCGGTTGGGTCGGTGATAAGGAGCATTCAGTTGGAGCTATAGGACAAAGGTATCATCATCAACCACCGGAACAGGTATTTTTCCATGGACTACTCTTGTTAAGTTGATATCAATGGAATGCTCACCTTAATTTATGTTGCTTATGATAAAATGATAAGATGTTAAATGTTTAAAGCTATGTAAGAAGGTCAGTAAGCTCCTTTTATTACTTTTAAATCAGTAGGAAAATAGATCTGTTAGTGTATAATAGATTGAGGCTCTAATAATAGGAATCAGGCCCTTACACATGGTATCAGAGCTTTGGTTCAAAACCTGGACCCAAAGCCCACTAAACCCCAAAGACCGCTAGAAGGAGGGCTTGAACCTCTGACCTTGTAGCTGTTAAGCTGTTTTGGTTAACAGCCTTTACCCATCAGCATCGCTGCCATGGAGTCAAATTCCTGCTCCTTGATGTCAATTTTCATACGTACTTCATTGAATATGAGTATTGTGAGGGATCGATGGTTATCTTTATTAATGAGATAATTGTAGGGGTCAAACAAAATTTGTTCCAAACTATGAAGTTCACGTGATAATTCGTATGGGCACAAGCCTTGAATTCTCCAATGCTAATCAAATCTTCAATGTCAGTTCCCAATTTTACATAGACCTTACGATTTTGGTAATAACGAAGGGGAGACTTGCAAATTGAGTGACATACATTATTTTCACTAACATTCTACTGTGTACAAGAACAACAGAGAGATCTATTGTGTTCCTTTCACACTGAGAAGAACTTGCACCTTCAGAGATGTGCGCAGATTATTCGCCCTGTATCCCGTTAGATGAATGGGATAGATTACTTTGTTTACGATTAATCCAACCTTGAGATTCTGCGCATTGACAATATTTTGTAGGCGCCTCCATGATACTGTATATTACCATTTATATTGTCTTGAGTGGCAAAAAAAAAAAAAATCCATTTCCGGTTACACAGAATAGTCATTTGAAGACCTCGACAATTGTATCGCAGTACTTTATGTCTAAAGGCTATGTAAACTGGGATCATCATAAGCATAATTGCTATGAGAGAGCTCCTTTAGGTTGCAGAGCGATATTAAAAAGTCAAATGTTTCACGTAATGATGTTCTGATAAAAGTTTGACAGACGTCACGGGATGACCAAATACATTAACAGACAGGTCGTAGTTTTGATTGCTAGCCTATCTAGTTTTCCAAATCTTCCACAACCTCGTCATCTCTTAGACCTCCTTTTGAAATGGAGCATACTCTTCTGACCAAAATTTTAGAGTACTGAACTTTTGTAGCCCATGAATTATGAACAGTTCCAAAATAGGGGACATTATTTACAATTTCCTGGCTTGTGTGCCGCATTCTAGGAGGGTTTAGACAGGGTCTACCGTTACAGTTGATCCAAAATCGGGCAATGCAGCCATATTGACGGCATAACTTCAATGGTTGATTTACCCTAAAGACATTTCGATCGATTCAATGAAAGAAATCTAACACACTTTAACATACCTGGGGTTGAAGAGGAGCTCTGTTTGGGAGGCCTAGCAACATCCCTGGTACTGAAAAATTCATCGGCGAATTACAGGGACAAAACAGACACAAGAAGTCCTAAATGAAATATTTGAGAAAAAAGATTAAAACGTTTTCATGATAATATAAAATGGGTTAGTCCATTGAACTTGATTGTTTGAGGAATTTTAGTTTCCTGAGCAGGGTGTTGAGGGGCTTAGTCTTGAAACAAGGTTAGCTCTAGAGAAATTTGGGGTGTTTGTTAGCTCGGACCTTGTGGAAGAAGTAATGGCCAGAGTTAGGAATGATTGGAAATATGCATATACAGTTTTTCTATGGGTAGGCTCACAACAAGGCTACAAGCATAATTTAAGAGTGTACCATACAATGATTGCAATCTTGGGCAAGCTAAATCAATTTAATATTGCACGTGGATTGATTAGAGAAATGAAGGATAGGGGCATGGTGACCCATCAAACTCTGTTGATCACGATGCGTAGGTATTCGGCTGCCGGCGATGTAGGAAGAGCTATGAGGACTTTCCATGGCCTGGAGAAGTTCAAGTTAAAGGTGGATATCAATGCATTTCATGGGCTTCAATGTTGATTACCTCTCCAACATATCTGAAAGCTTTGTGACATTGAAAACATTCAAAGGGGCTGATTTTATTTCCATATATGTCCTAGCATTTTCTTATTTGATCATAAGAAGACGGGCGAATGTATCTTCCCTAATGACAGTTCTTGTATTTCCAGATATGTTTGGAACATCTACAGTGTCTCTGGAAGATAGATCTACAAACTCTGTTGATTCTTGGTGTTTGAGATTAACTTGATCCGAGATTGGAAACAAGCAGTGGTGATCAGTTTTCTAATCCTCACACTATGTGGATCTTCCATTTATGCGTTTTATCTAGGGTTGAGATAACACTTTATTCTGTGATAAAGAGATAGCTAAATGGCTGGAAGCTGATTGTTCATGGCTCAACTTCAATATTTGGCCCAACTATAGCCCTTACAATCTAGAATGTGTTTTCTGTTAGGCCCTTGCTTAGACTCGCTTAAATTCAAATTTGGCTTGATGTAGGCATTGATAAATGCTCTGTTTATGGAGCTATAGCAAGTGGTTCTAATGTCCTTAAGAGAACTGGCATTATAGTATTCAAAGGATAGGGTTGAGGAGATTAGTTCACTATATCATGTTATCAAAGTAGGATCATACTTTCTAGGTTCAATTCAGTGGACGACTCGAATGCTTGCACACTGGTTGGTTTAATACTCAATTGTAAACTGTCAATTACAGAACCATCACAGTTAAGGTCCTTTCAGGAATATCAAAATTTTGGGTTTATTTCATTGCAATTTGAATCCTGCATGTTTTTTAAGTTCTTCAAGTATGATTCTACCCAATAACAAATTTTCATTGAAGGATTTCACAATCTCAATGGATACTTATAGTTAACAATGACAACATCTACACAATGTTCCCTACGTTATGCTGATTTTGGACTAAGAGATTACTGGAACGCTTACATACGTATCATGCATGTCACCACTTTTAACTTTCTCATCCTTTCTCCCCAAACCACAATGAAACAATAACAACAACCTCCATGACAAATGCAACGATCGTTCATTGAAGGAGGATATGGATATTTTGTATGACAAGAGCTATCGAGGTTTACTAATTGACCCTGATGCTGCTCTATTGCAAGCCTATGCCGATATCCGTGCTCCCTGAGAGAGCTAAAAACATCATACCCAAATAGTTATAAGTGGCCTTTAACAAATCCATTTTGAGATAACAACAACGTAAGCATGTATGCCAAGTATGGCAGTCCAGGAGATGACCGACTATTTTATGATAAAATTCTAGGAAAAATATTAACCCATGGAATGTAATTATGAGAGTTTGCCACAAACCGGCTGAGCGGGCAAACAACTACACTGTAGTACCAAATGTAAAATGAAGGCATATTTCCAATTGACTTTATGTTTCCGTTGGTACTAGGATTGTAGTGACATATCAACTTTGCAATAGGGCAAGAAGTTCATTATCATATAGGCATAAATGGGTTCAATTCCAACGTTTTGTGGTGGATGAAATCACTTCTATCCTAAATTTGGATCTGTTGAGGTTCATGCCAAATGTTTGAGAAAACATCTAAATTGAGTGTGGTTTAATGCTCTACAATGCTTCTCGGTTATGCACTGAGAGATCATAGATCATATAAGGAGGTATTCACATTCTTTCGTCAGCTGTAGCTGGTGGGTGTGATTCTGGACTCAGTTACAGTGGTAGGTGTGCTCTAACCTTGTGATCATTTAGAAACTCTAAAAGAAGGTAAATTGATTCATAGTTATGTAACTAGGAATGGATTTCAGTCAGATGCTTTTGTAAAGGTTGCTCTTATGAATATGTAGTGTGGTGTTTTGGAATGCCATGATCTTTGTGTATGTTGTTGAGGTTATAGGACTGTTGACCAACTGGAGCTAGCAGTGAAACTTAACTGGAACACAATTGCGATTTTTCTCTTGGCATGTGCCCATTTAGGAGCTTTGCTAAAAACGGAAGTGGTTTCATGATTGCATAATTGGGAGCAAATTTTAATGTGAAATTGTGGTTGTCACTGCCCTCATGGACATGTATTGTGATGTGGGAGACTAGAGATTACAAGGCCACTGTTTGACAAAATTCTTGAAAGAAATGTGATCTCATGGAGTGCACTGATTGCAAAAGATTAAGATTAAAAGAAATCATTAGCCTTTAGAGGCCATTTAAAGTAAGTCCAGTTGCACTGCCAAAATTTGTTCATTTCAGGCAGAGATGAAGGCCAATGTCATTAAACTTTACAAAATCTTGCAGGTTGCAGTGTGTCCTAATCAATCTAGGGAGATAATTTAAGAAACACATTTGTTGCTATAATTTAAGCTTCTCTCAATCCTTACTTTAACTTAACAAAAATATCATTCTTTTGAAACGGGCTTAAATGAAATGAAAAAAAGAAAAAAAAAAAAAAAAAAACAAAACACCTTCATCAGATTTTGCTTTGCACTTGTATCAAAATGTTCATCGACTACTTCATATTTAAAATGAAGCTCCCCTAAGTCCTTGACATTTGATCCTGAGAATGTTACCATTCCTTTCTCTAGTTGTTGAACAGTAGATTCACAAGTCTGCAATGTCCTAATAGTGAGATTCACGAAGTTTTGTGTTGTTATGCCTACTTTAGACCAGAGAAAAGAGTACATAAATGTGATATACAATTTTTGTGAAATTAAAGTCTAGCAAAATGAAAAGATAATTACAAAGCAGGAATTCACATATCTCTCTTTTCAGAATTAATTTACAGGATTGAATAGTCTTTTCTTCATAATATAAATCCAATTTCAATGTAGTTGTAACATGCATAGTATAGTAGAGAAGACCTTTTATATTTTGAGAGACTGATGTACAACGAAAAAGTTTGTGCAGAAATGAATTTGTTGGTTTGTGAATGCATAATAATTCTGGGCCATTTTGTAATCCACTTTGGAAACCTCTAATTATAACTAGAGATTTGCCATGATGATTGAAGGATTGCAATGCCTTAAATGTTGTTCCTAACATGTGGCACCATAGTACGGGAAATTTATTTTCCTTGGTTGTTAAAATATATCTGGTTCAAATATGTGTGTGGCTGTATGAACTAATAATCTGTGAAATTAAGGCAAAATTGACGAATTAAGAGAAAAAGAGTGCACTTTTTGATTCATTTTCTTTTAGTAGTCACATCCAGATTGGGATGGCTTCTCCGTTTCCTGGTTTCGTGTTATCTTTATTTGAAGAAAAAAGTGTAGGTATTTAGGTGGTGATTTTGCTAAGGAAGATGTATCTCTCTCAACATCCAAGGTTGATCTTTTATCTGGTGCAAAGAGATGCACAGTGTGATGTTGTCCATATATATGGCAGTCATTTAGGACTCGTAATAGCATAGTATGTGTAGTAGTTTCAGAAGATTGCATAGAGCTCCACAAATGTGAAAAGAGAGTAGAAATGAAGCTTTATTTATGAATAAAAGGCTGAGGATGAAGTTATTGAAAGAGTGTTTGCCGAGGAATTCCAAGAAGTTACTAGTTTTTGTAAATGGCTTCTGAGCTATCTCTGGTGCTAAATAATCTTTTTAGCAATACTTATGGCATAATTTCAAATATTTGATTTGAAATGAGTTCATGTTTGGGTTAAAGATTATCTGTTTTATGTCAACTTGATAAAAGGCTAAAGAAGAAGCAAGCTTTGAAGTTCTCTTGTTTTTGCTTTACCATAATGGCTGCAGTGTGATTATCACATTGTAGTTGGGTTATGCAGTGCATGATGAACTATTTAAGCTACCCGCTTGGTCAAGTATTTCAGTGTATCTCCATTCCAAATGTATAATGAAGTTGCAGAACCTACCCTTATTCTTTCTTCAACTCTTCTACATGTTCTTGTTGTCTTGTAATGTAATTAAATGCAATTGCATTCTGGGTGGAATTTATTCAGTGGCTTACTTTAGAATATCCTTCAAGAAATCTTCCAAGGAAATTGGCAAGGCATAGGCAAATCATTAGCTTTGACAAATTATTTGGAGTGGAATTCTTCATAACCAACATCTTTTATTTCATGTGAAGCACATCGACTGTACATCTGGTAAAAAAAAAAAATGCTTTCATGAAAACAGGAAAATTAATCCTAGCTTAAACATTGTCTGCAACGTCTATTTTATAAGTTGATCTGGAAGTGGTGCTAGACAATGCATACTTTGCGCACATTTTATGGAATACTAGGATGCCACCCAAGCAGATTTTCCCTGTAAATCAACAATGATTTTAAAAGATTATTTTTTAGTCTCATAGATGCAACATCCATTCATGTTCATGTTGAAGGGAATTTTCAATTATCTGAGCCTTCATATAAGGCTTACTATGAAGGCTTGCTTGCATTTCAATGTGTTTATACTAGGTATCTTTTTCCTTGAATTGCTGTGATAGAGATATATTAGTTCTCTGTGGCCATAGTATTTAGCTTCTTCAATTTAAATCCAAGGAGTCATTTGTCCCAAGGCAATTAGTGGTTCTTAATTGCTTTTTAGTTTAAGTCGTTTCAGTGTATGCATGTTTTATCTGAATTTGTTAATCCAGTTTTGACACAAATAACTATTGGAAGGTAAATTGGGTAGGTGTCTCCTATGTACCACTATATGAGATATTGAAACTTTAGACACTTATTTTGGATGAATATCGTTTGCTTTTCAATTCACTGATTGATCCATTTCCCTTCTTTCTTTCTTTTTTTTCATTTTCCAGCCTCAATTTTTTTTTTTTTATTATTTTCTATTTGTGTGGAGTGTGAGAAAAGCAAACTTTAATGAGGCTTTCACAAGTTTCACAAAAATTCTGTTTGAAGTATGGTTGATGTCTTTGTCATCTATCCAATATATTGTTTATAACACAATAACTAGATTTTTTCAATGTGTGCCATCTCCACACCATAAATAAGAATTCCCAAAGATAACTTTTGCATATTTAAGAATGAAAATGGAAGAAGACAACTCCCTTCTTTTTTTTCAGATGTTGTAGTTACTTGTCAACTTGATGGTTCCCTTTCCCTTCAAGTTTCTTGAAAAAAAGATTCACACTGACAAATACCTCTATGCCCATTCCCACCAGGACCCTATTCAAAATATGTTGTCATTAAAACTCTCATTTCTAGAGTGTCAAATCTTCCAAAGGTCCTAGATGACTATTGCCTTATGTTTCTATTAATTAAATAAATCAGATCTGAACTTATTTAATCACATAAATGAATATCTCTGAACATTCAACATTCATACATATCGATGGAGAAATGAACAATGGAAGCAATAAGAGAATAACACATATGCACAGTGATTTTCCCTTCAAATCAGCTTATCATTCCATTGTTTAAACCTTAGAAGGTACTTCGACAGGCTATTGTAACTTGGCAGCTATATAGTAAACAAAACACTACAAAACAGAGAAGTATAACCTTCTGAAATAGAAGTACGGCTCTGCTGAAAAAGAGGGCAACAACTACTATTGTACGACTGTACGATGTTGTTTCTGTACGGATTCCCTATTGTTGTTTGTTACAACAGATTTGCACTTTCTTTTCCCAGATTCACTCTACTTATCTTGGTCTTTGCCTTGCTCAAGTATTCTAATATGTGTTTCAACCAAATTATTGCATGAAGCATTTCAGATAGAGACATAACAAAAATAGCCTGGAGGGTGGATGATTAGAGTGGTCCTAGGAACTTGAATGTGAGAGCCATTTTGTGTTAGGTTTGACCCAATGTAGCTCTGCAGTAGGTTCTTGACATAGCTCTAGTTGACACCTGAAGTATGATGACTGATCCCTATAGGAGTGGCTTGGTGAGCACTAGAAAATTGGCTTTCTCAGCGTTAGACATTTGAGCAGGGAGACAAATCAACAGTCGCTACCACTCAACCTGCAAGGTACACCTTCCAGTAATGGACTGGAACTATTTGTAATTGCATTGCCTTGTATAAATTATTATCTTTTGAAATATTATGTACAGTTTTCACTGGCTAGAACTTTCACTAGTTTACTTATCTGTTTTCAGGTTGGAGCTGCCTTCTTAAGTTGAATTAAGATAATTTGACATTGTATGCAGTAATTGTAGTAGTGCATCCCTGGAGTCTAAGGTCCCGACCCTGGTGGATCACTTTCTTCCTGTACCATTATTTTCCAATTCCAAGTCATGTGTGGTTTGATTTCTCTTAATTGCTTCGTTCAGTAATTTGTTGTTCCTTATCATTTCATGTATTGGCTCTGTTATATTTCATTCATATTTTAATAGTAAGGTTATCTTCTACAACTGGAATGTTATGTTGTTCATTCTGAATTTATATCATATTGCCGTTCCTTTACAGATTGATATTACTCTATAACATTGCTATTCCATTAAAGATTACCATTAGTGTTCGTTTATAGAGTAATAGTGTTGTGCATTTATAGATCAGTACTATTGTCTGTTTAGCTACGGTTTATCTCTAAGAGTGATTGTTGTTCATTGGGATTGCTGTTCCATGGTAACTGCAATTGTTGTTTCTTCATAACCATGATTAATATTTGTTATGCCAAAACCCAGATTACTGCTTCCCTCAGTATAGATGTGCTGTGTGTTACATTCAATTTAGCTTGTTGTGCGTTTACATTTGATTTAGGTTGCTATTCAATATTTCATAAACTTAACTTAGTTTGTTGTTCCATTTTCGGTTTGATGTTTAAACCATTTCTGAGGTAAAGATTTCTGCTTAATTCCTTTAGATTACAGTTGCTGCTCAATTCATTTCTATAGGTTAAATCTTTGCCGTTCAATATTTTTAAACTAGATTAGTTGTTGTTCCATTTCTTGTTAATTGAATTATCATTTCAAGTAATTGCTTTGGTGTGAACATAACGATTTGAAACTGTAGTGAACATTGACTATTGTTGTCCAGTTCCCAAATTAATGATCTTCTCCTTGATTGCTTTTCAATTGCATCAGTTTAAAAAGGTAAGAGTTATCATTACTGCACCCTTGACTGATGAATTGTTGTAGTTCCAAAGCATTTCAAGTTGTTGCCATTACATTTATAATTTGTTTCCAGCATTTACTTATTTTTGCAAAAGCACTATACTACTAGCATTACTCTTAACAAGTGACCACCACAGCCTGAGTACACTCTTTGAGATAACAAATCGTACCTGGATTGATAATTAATGTAGGGTAAATAGAGGTGAAAAAGATCCTATTTACTACTCGACACCTTACTTATCTTATTAACAGATCTTGGTTAGCTTCACGTAAATAGAGGTAATTACTTGTGTTCACTTAACCAATACAATTATATATATTCGTGCATCGTATAAACATTAGAAGTGAAATTCATACCCAATATAATAGACACATAAACAGGAAATAAAGACACAAATTTTATAGAATACTTCTCTTTATTGATAATTCTAGATGATTACAGACTCGACTCGCCCTGTGCACTCAACTGTAGGGGTCCACGCACTTCTAGGCCTCTACGCACTCAGCTGCAAAGCCTCTACCTAAGTTACGACCCAAAACCGAGACTTCTACTTCAGAGCTATCTCTCTTGTGATTGATGGATGCCTCTAACTACTTAGATCTTAGCTCTATTTATACAATGCCATGGTTCGCAGACCATGGGTAGATCTTCTAAAACCAAGATTACATTATCAAAATAAGAGCGAACAATCCTATGACTCTTTAACATCTACACACTCGCACCCACAAAAAGCGGATTCTTCACATTTGTATTACAAAATATGGACTTTTAGCCTCAAAACTTCCCTTGGGGGATCTCGTGCCCAACAAGCTCCTAAAACAAACATCATGACTCACTCTCGAGTCACTCTGCAGGTGTGGAGATCTTAGCACGAGGACCTCCCAGCTCTATTTGAATCGCTACAACTTCGGCAGCACATTAAGTGGCCGCCTGCCGGACTTCTTCCACGCATTGTTTAGTGACCTCTGCTGAGTTGCTTGCAGTTGCACGAGCTTTGCTTCAATGGAGGCTGTAATTGTATAAGCCTTGTTGATCCATGGCTCTATGCACAGTTTTAATACCGCTTCTCTGTGTTGAGCGGCATCGATCTATTGTTTGAGTGCCTTTCTCTGCTACACCCATGCAGCCCTTTGTGTAAGGGCAACCATCTACGTGGTCCCTTTTACCTCGTCATACCTCTTCTGTAGCTCACACGCCTCTGTTTCTAGGAACTCTATATTTGGGTCCTCCTACAAGGTGGTTAGGACCTCAAATGACTGTTCGAAGAGCTGCATGAAGTCTACCACTGCACTGTCAATCGCCCCTATTGCTGTTGTGACCGTGGTGGTACGTTGTTCTCTGACCTCGAGTGGAGTTGAAGGTTGAGCCCTCAACTGCAACTCTGCAATATGCAGGTTCAGCTCCAGCTAAACCTTGGCCATCTTTGCTCTTGCGTTGCGCACCCCTGTAGCTAATTTATGGACGTGCACTTCCACCGGTTCTTCTTCCTGAATGTCCAACTCCGAGGCCATCCAACGGGCTTCCTCCATAACCTGCATTATCTATTTGTTATGCTACACTGCCTCATTGCGATGCAGGCGCAACTTCTTTAACGTGATCTTCATTATTAAATATGATGTTTGAAGTTGCAGTTGGTTCTAGTTGTTGAAGTAGAGTTTTGGGTTCTTCTATGTGTTCTAGTGACTGTGTTGTGGTGACAGTTTTCTAAATGTTCAGATTGATTGATTGTGATTTTTTTTAGTGTTGATGGGTTTTTCAGTGATTGGTTATATTGTAGTGGTGATTGATTTTGAGCTTCAATATTGCTGATCAGTCCAGTATGAAAATTGGATGAAACGTGGCCTTCATATTGTGTTGTTGTGTACCAGGAGTAAGCAGTCTGAAAATTAATGAAATGTTGCCCCTGGATGAGGATAGAAGGCCATAGCCTTTTGTAGGTCAGTACCTACATACTAGTAAACATATTGTCTAGTATAAGAGCTAGGGGGTTGTAGCTCCCTTCTAGTAGAAGCTAGAAAATGAGAGAAGGTTGTAGCCTTCTACATGTGGGTTCTCGCATACTCATATGAGTCCACGCTAGTACAATATTGTAAACAAAATTTTCTTATATTAAAAGAAGACAGAGACGACAACAACATGTGGTTTTTCTCCCGCATTGGGTTTCCACCTTAAATATTGGTGTTCATGTGTGTTGCATATGTGTGATGGTTTATTCTATTATTACTGCACATGGTTACTGCTTAAATGGCTAATAAAGTACTTATGCATTGATTAAAGATCAACATATGATGAATTAATCGAATTATAAGTTCACTGTATATACATTGGTTTCCTTAAGAACAATTGTGTACACATGCAAGTTCCCTTCATTGAAGTAGCCTATATAAATATGATTATGAAATGAAAAGGTTATTGATTTGATAATACTGATTCACCCCCCCCCCCTCAGTATTATTCCCAACAATTGGTATCAGAGCAGGTCCTTCAGTAGAAGATTAATCGATTGAAGAAGAAAGTGCCTTAGAAGAAGAAGACATCTCAAAGGAATAGTGACAACAGGAGAGACAATTGGCCATTAGGAGGAAGCAAATATTCAAACTTAGAATCACCTCATATTGAAGATGAAAAAGAAAAAGAAGCATCAGGTACAAATTTTTTGTCTTATGGTGATACTTTTCTCTGTTCATGCAATGTTGAAGATATTGAAAGGAATAAAGAAAGAAATATAGAGGTAGAAGTTAAAAGACTCACAGACAAAATTAGAGATCAACAAGATCTATTTAACAAAAGGGAGTGTGCCTTCAAAGAAGAATTTACCAAATTAAAAGCTCAGTTGGAGGAAGGAAACAAAGTAAGGAAGAAGTACAAGGAAAAGGAATACCAATGTCAAAAGTTGCAGGATGAAGTGAAATCATTAAGAAATGAAGTAAATGAAAAGATTACAACAAGCAAGAGACTTAAAGATAGATTCAATTAGTATGAAAGCCTTGAAGCTGAGATCGTCTCTCTAAAAGAAGATATTGAAAATTCAAATAAGCAGAATAAATAACTACCTCAAGCAGATGAAGATCAAGACAATGAGATTCTCAAATTAAGGGAACAAATGGAAGAAGGAAGAAAGACTGAAGAAATAATGAAGATGTAATATCTTGAAGAGGAAGAGAAATATTAGGTTGAGGTAAATATCCTAAAAGGTAAATTAGAAGAAAAGGACAAACTTTTACGATTTCAAGATAGTACTAAGATTTTGGATGATATTCTTAGTAGTCAAAGGTCTCCTACCATCAAATCTGGTCTTGGATTTCATGACACTGTTAAAGGTGAATCTAACTCACAAACTAAAGCAAAGAACTTTGATGCAAAATCTGAAATGCTCAACAAGGAGATAAGAGGTCAAACCCATCAACAACCAAGGAAAGAAAGCCTTAAAAGAAAATCATTTACTCCTAACCATGGGAGTGATAATCGATTCTTTCCTATGATGAATAATGTTGAATGTTTTATATCTCATAATTTTTGACATATTGTACCAAGATGCAGAAGTAGAATGGTTCAAGCTAATAACCGTCACACGGAAAGATCATCAGCTTCCAGGTTCTTTAAGGGAAATTGTTTTTCTTGCAATATGTTTGGTCACAAAGCCATTGACTGCTATATGAAACATATAAGATGTTATGCTTGTAAAAAGTTTGGGCATATAGAAAAAGAATGGAGGAGAAAATTTCAGCCAACATACCAAAAGAAGAAAACATCATCACACTTCAAGGTATGGAAGAAGAAGCAAGTATAGTTAGAAAGAAGTGGCATAGCTCAGTATATAGATATAATAGACTCAGAGCTGAAAGTGTTAAACTTCAATATTGAAATTCTCATATTCAGTTATCATGAAGACAAGTTGTGTATATACGTGAGTTAGAAGCCGCAAAGTCATGTATATGTCAGAGAGAAAATGGGTCTGATATGGTTTAGTCAATTATCAATTTTCGTTTCTATTCTGATTGATGATGATTACAATCTATCGATGATATGTAGAAGTGATTTTGGCCCTCATAAGTTGATTAATAACTTGATGAATAACTGGTTGATGATGATGCCTTGATGATTCTTACTGACAAATGCAATGATCTGATTTAATAGTAAACAATTGGCACAAGTTCAGGGGGAGCATATTCTTCTAATACTGCATTGTTGGCATTATATTAAAAGACCTTGGTACATAATGATGCTTATGGTGTTGAAGACAGAGGTGACCTAGGATGAAATCTCAAATGATCCACATAGTTGTTTTGATTCAGTTGACTCTTTTGATGAAGGACATATCAAGGTTGTTTATATTGATGTTGCTTACATATGCTTATGGTACAGATCATATATGGTGTATGATAGTTGTTGACGACTATCATGGTCTTTTTTAGATCATTGGTCCTTGTTATAAATGTCATATATATATATCATTTTATGTAAAGGTCATGAAAATACCTATGATGTAATTTGCAACTCCTCTATGAATTGGAAGGATGATGTAATAATTGCTATATTTAAGTCATGTATAAACAATTGGTATATACCCACTTGGTTGGGTAGATGAGTAAAATTTGGTATATCCCCACTTGGTTGGGAGATTGATGTATGTATGAGTCATTGGTGATAGCAAAGTCATACTCACAAAGTTGAGTTATAGAGTCATGTTATTCTTTTAGAAAATATTTTTGCAGACTTTGCATGTGCTCAGGGGGAGCATGGACGGTTTAGTGCATCTCATCATGTACAAAGGGGGAGTTTAATTAGAGAATTCAACATGTGCTAAGTGGGAGCATGGATAACATAATGCATCTCTAAGGCGGATAATATCTTGGTCCGCCCTTTTCCCTTGATGTCAAAGGGGGAGAGTATCTTGGTGTTGTTTCATATATCTAATAGGTTCTACCACTTGACGTAATAAACACCAATATGGTTGCCATCAAGTCCAAAGGGGGATATTGTTGGCATTATGATACAAATGTTGTCCTTGATGGAAACTCACATATATGATGAATGATGGAAGTTCACAGTGCAACAAGTTAACAACAAAGGATTACATATCAGACTCCATAGATTGAAGAAAGAGAATGGCTTAAGAAGTATACACTGGTTCACCTTGTCCAAGTAGCGTATACACGTGGGTTCACAGAGAAAAAGGAGTGTATACATATGCATGCACTTTTACATAAGGAAAATCACACATGGGATGGAAAATCAAGGATAATGAATACCAGGGGTTCCTACCATGGTATTGACCCATGGTAATGAGTGCGACAAAGAATATAGATACCATCAAAGAATACCAACAACATAACTATATTTTTAGTCTGAGGTATTGACAAAGAATATATGTATATAATGAGGAGAAGATCAAAGGGAAATTAGAGCATGTAATGAATATCTAGTGAAGAGTTAGATAAAAAACAAGTATGCAAGTTATGGGTTTCTGGTGCTTTGCTTGATCTGAACTAAGGATGAACCTAAGTGGTCGATGATGGATGATATCTAATGATGGATTAGGATCATAAGACCTGAAATGAGTTATCATTATGTGGTCTAATCATGGATAGTATAGATCTAAATGTTAATGCATGTTTTATTTTATAAATGTTATGATATGGGTATGACTACAGACTAGAATAGATATGAAGTTTTAAGTCAGTATTTGAAAATATATATGCTGGTTCGCATTGGTGAAGGCACATATACACGCTAGTTTGGCACTTCAAAGTAGCATATACATTATGAAATATGATGTTTGAAGTTGTAGTTAGTTCTGGTTGTTGATGCTGAGTTCTGGTGACAGTGTTCTGAATGTTCAGATTGATTGATTGTGATTTTCTTCAGCATTGATGGGTTTTCCAGTATGAAAATTGGATGAAATGTGGGCTTCATATTGTGTTGTTGTGTACCATGAGTAACTAGTCTAAAAATTAATGAAACACTATCCCTGGAGGAAGAGAGAAGGTTGTAGCCGTTTTTGGCCAGCGCCTATGTACTAGTAAACATATAGTATAGTACAAGAGCTAGGGGGTTGTAGCTCCCTTCCAGTAGAAGCTAGAAAACGAGAAAATGTTGTAGCCTTCTATAGGTGGGTGCCTACGTACTGGTATGAGTCTGCACCAGTACAATATTGTAAACAAGTTTTTCTTATATTAAAAGAAGGCAGAGATGACAACGACAGGTGGTTTTTCTCTTGCATTGCATTTCCACCTTAAATCTTGGTGTTCATGTGTGTTGCTTATGTGTGATGGTTTATTCTAATATTACTACACATGGTTACTACTTAAATGGTTAATAAAGTATTGATGCACTGATTAAAGATCAACATATGATGAATTAACTGAATTATAAGTTCACTGGATATACACTAGTTGCCTTGAGAACAGCTGCGTACACATGCGAGTTCCCTTCATTGAAGTAGCATATATAAATATGATTATGAAATGAAAACGTTATTGATTTGATAATACTGATTCACCCCTCCCCCCTTAGTATTATTCCCAACGGTCATTAGTGGCCGACTTGAAGGCTTCTAAATCAGACACATGTTCCGACTCCGAGTTAGAACCCGACAAGGGGAATGACAAAGGGAAGAAGATCATTGATGTGGAGCCCAATGCCACTCTAGCCACAACCAAGATCCAGAAGAATGAGCCTGAAGATCCATAGGAGGGGGAACACCTCTTCCACTGACAAATATGGGTCAAGGGTTCTCCGCTGCAGTTCATTGTCGAGAGCGGGAGCCAAAAGAACCTCATTTTAGCAGAGGTCGTAAAGTGGTTGGGCCTACCAACTACAATACATCTATAGTTGTACACCATCAAGTGGCTTCATTAAGGACAAGATCTCCGCATCAGCCAGCAGTTTCACCTTCCCTACAACACCAAACCCTTCACGGATGAGGTATTGTGTGATGTTTCTCCTCTTAAAGTTTGTGATGTATTATTATGAAAACCATACTTGTGGAAGCGACATGTTGTATATGAGTCTAGACCTCGCTCTATGATTATTACTTTGGGTAATAAGTTGTATAGGATACTTGAGATAGCCCCACCTACTGCTGATCCACATCTTGGGGGAAGGTCCACAAGATCTAAAAAAATGAAATGGGTCTTGGAGGGGGAGGGGGCGGGGTGCGCCCAAGATCTGAAAAATTGAAATACCAAAAGAAAAGAGGAGAACACACAATAATAAAACCACAAAGAAACTTTTTTTTATTAAAACAGATAATAACTGTAAAGGCTACATTGTGATAGACCATCTATCCTTTTACAAAATGTGACTTGTTACTTATAGCCTTTTTTGGTTACAATACCACAAGTAAATTCCATGGGTGGGTAAATACCACGGGTGAATGGATACCATGGGTTGATGTCACTTACAATACCATGGGTGGATTCCACTTACAATTCCATGGGTAGATAAATACCATGGGTGGATGAATACCATGGGGGGATGCCACTTACAATACCATGGGTAAATTCCATGGGTGGATGAATACCATGGGTTGATGCCATTGTCCATTCAGATCATTCCTCCCTCCTTAAGAAGAAATGGTCCCCATTACTTGAAGTTCCCTCTTAATAAGTCATTTTTGAATATGAAGATCCACTAAAGAGGAGTTTTGTGTGGTTAACCCATAATCATGATGAACGAAGATCCAAGGATAGAGATACCCTATAATGCATGGGACCAACTATGATACTGACAATGGGTGACCTAAAAATGGACTTCAATAAAGTGTGGGTTTGTGGATGACCCATAACCATGAAAAACAAAGATCTGAGGATAGAGATACCCTGTAATGTTTATGACCAATTGTGATACTAACAGTGTGTGAACTAGAAAATGGACTTCGATGACAAGGATTTTGTGCAGTTGACCCACAACCATGATGTTGATTGTTGATGAAATAGTAGGTGCCTACATAGCTTAGGGTGGGAGAGAACATCTCCAAATAACCCAAGCCAAATTCTTCTATGTTGAAACTGGTGAATGTGAAGTAGGTGCCTAATAAAGTGGGGTGGGCGGGTACATCTCCAAAGGGAACCCTCTTCGAATGCTGCTCTAGATTTAAAATGGACAAAACTCAGTAAATGTAACTAAAAACCTTTATTATAACCTTTTTTGGAAACTGAATGACCATTATGCATCTTTCAATGTGTTTGAAGTCCCTATCCGGACACTTTGTTAACTTAGATTCGTGCTGCAACTATTTCTCCATCACAAAAGTTCTGGAAACATAACTAATTTTAAATAAGCGATATCTCCCTCATCCAATCTCCGATTCAACTAATTTTTTTTTTTTGAAATTGGGTAATTTTTTAAGAGGAACTCATATCTGTGATCAATTTTCTAAAATTCTGCATAAAAACTACAAAATATTATAGGAGAGTCATTGTCCACAAATTGATGTGAGAAAAAGTTGTGCAACACAATGGATTTTAAATCAACGATATCTACTTCATCCAAACTCCAATTCAGCCGATTTTTTTTTGAATTTGGGTATTTTTTCACAAGGAATCCAAATTGGTTATTTTTTCTTTTATAAACTTTTCACCAAATATTTCAGATCTGATTTGCAAACTCTTTGCCCAAAAAAATCCTGCAAAAAAATGAAAAACAAATTCTTTCCGCTTTGCCCAAGAAAGTGCTTTGTGGAGGTTGTAGCACATGTATGAATTTTGATGAAGACTGTTGCAAAACTTTGAAACTGAAATATGTGTCAAAACCTCATTTCCATGGAGTCATAACGTGAATCTGATACCACTAATTGGGATCTTGGGGGGATGCCCCCAAGATCTAAAAAAATGAAATGCATCTTGGGGGGAGGCCCCAAGATCTGAAAAATCAAAATATGAGAAGAAAAGAGGAGAAAACACAATAAAAAAATCACAATTTTTTTATTATTAAAACAGATATTAACTATAAAGGCTACATTGTGGTGGACCATCTGTCCTTTTACAAAATGTGACTTGTTACTTATAGTCTTTTTTTGTTACAATACCACAGGTAAATTCCATGGGTGGGTAAATACCATGGGTGAATGAATACCATGGGTGAGTGAATACCATGGGTGGATGAATACCATGGGTGGATGCCACTTACAATACCATGGGTAAATTCCATGTGTGGATAAATACCATGGATAGATTCTATTTTCCATTCGAATCAACTTCCATCTCTTTGATCATTGAAAAACAATGCAGTAAGCTCACTTCCTAGACCAGGAAATTTGTTTTCCTTATGATTCACCCTCAAGGTAGGAAGGAGATTGTGGCCATGGCTTCGAGATAGGGCTCCTTCACACAACAGAAGTAGATGAACAAGGTAGTGGAGGAGTACAAGGAAATTTTCACCTCACCTACAGGGGGAACCTTTGCATTCTCAGGTCAAGCATTCCATCAACCTGACCTTGGGCATGCCACTACCCAATGGACCAATCTATCGACACTCTATTATGGAGAACAATGAGATCAATAGGAAGATTTAGGAGTTGTGACAGTAAGGGCACATCAGGCCAAGCTCATCACCTTGTGGGAGCTTGATTGTATTGGTACAGAAGAAGGATGAGGCTTGGAGACTCTGAATTGATTATCAATCGATGAACAAGATCATTGTCTAGAATATGTACCCAATCTGATGGATTGATGACCTTCTGGACTAGCTCAAGGGGGCCAAATATTTCAACAAGATTGACTTGAAGTCCAGTTATCACCAGGTGCCAATCGAACCCTCTGATGTGTGGAAGACTGCCATCAAATCCAAGGAGGGCCTTTTCGAATGGTTGGTGATGCCTTTCGGGTTGACGAATGCCCCCAAAACCTTTATGAGATTGATGCACGATATCTTGCAACCCTTCATCAATGCATTCATGGTGGTTTATTTATATGACATATTGATTTTCAACTAGAGTTGGGAAGAGCACCTCCACATATTCAACAGGTCCTCCAAACCCTGCAACAACACAAGTTGTGTGCCAATTTGGAGAAATGCACTTTTGGCATGACCCATGTTTAATATATGGGGTAAATCATTGATGAGCAGTGTGTGCATGTGGACCCAGCCAAGATACAAGTCATTCAATATTGGCCAGCCCCAACCACTCTAACAGAGCTTTGCATATTTCTAGGTGTTGCCAATTTCTATTATAGGTTCGTGTTGGGGTTCTATCATATCACTTGGCCTTTAAGTCAAGTCACCAAGGGAAGAGCGAAAGAAAAGTTCTTTTAGTCCAAAACGCAACATAAGGCATTTGTCGAGTTGAAGCATCGCCTCTACTCTACACCATTGATCAAATTACCAAACCTACAACAACCATTTGAGATTGAGATAGGTGCCTCTGATTATGTTATTGGCACAATTCTCTTTTTGTCTTCTTAAGAGATGGAACATGCTCTCTTCCTCCTCCTCATGACTTGAAGATAAGGAGTTGTCAATGTGATCTTGATCTTTAGTATTTTGTTGTACTCTGGTGTTCCTCTGTCTTCTCAAGTGATGATCATATTATCTCTTCATCTCCATAGGTGACCTATAGCATGGTTTCGTTCTCCTTTTCCTCCATCATCATCCTGTCATGATCAGATAGAGTACCTACAACTAAAATCTACTCATGACAAATTGAAATCAGCCTGAAAAGTCTATAACATGTTTCATCAAATCACTTGTTAAGGATGAAATAGGGTGACTGATTGGGTGATTGACTTAGGGATTGCATAGTTCTAGAGGCCAAGGTTTGAGACTAAGGCTTGAGATTATGCAATACACAGTTCAAGATGACCAAGATAAAAGGATTATGCAATTGAGGGGCTCAAGAGGTCAAGGTTGGGACTTGAGGCTTGAGGTTCCCAATGCGTAGTTCAAAAAAATTAAGGAATTGCATAGTTGAGGGACTCAGGAGTTCAAGCTTGGAGCTTGAGCCTTGAATTTTCCCAATGCGTAGTTCTGAGAGGCCTGGCTAGATGACTGCATAGTTGAGGGACTCAAGAGATCAGGGTTGAGGCTTGAGGCTTGGAGTTGCATAATGTGCAATTAAGGGTTTCAAGGGCTCAAGGTTGAGGCTTGAGATTTCCCAATGTGTAGTTCTAGAAGGAGAAAAATCTCATGGATTACACAGTTACGCAACTCATGGTGTCAGGCTGGAATGTTGAGGCTTGACACTATGTAGTGCACAGTTAAGGTTGACAAGGAGGCATAAATTGCGCATTTATAGAATTCAAGGGTCAAGGTTGGGCACTGTGACTACGTAGTGTGTAGTTCCAAGAGGCAAGGTCAAGGCTTGAGGGTTGAGAAAACAGGGTGTTCATTTTAGGAAGGTTGAGTGATGCCAAATTGCTTAGGTGGGAAATTTTTAGGACTTGGCTAAGTGTAGGATAAATGAGACCAAAGTGAACAGTGATGAAACTTAATTATGGTCACGCACTTAGAATAGTTGATGACACAACATTTATCACTTAGAACAGATGAACACCATACTTCTCTCAATGTGATGGCATGGCGACGACTTTCCCCAAGTGCGACACTAAAGATACACTTTGTGACGACATTGACAACACTTGTGCGACAATGCATGAAACTTTGGTAATGAGTGTAAAACATGTCTAAATTAATAGTAGGACTTGTCAAAACCAAAGTTACCCCTTAAAACGAGCCAACAATCCACTTATTGCGATAAATGACACTTCCCATTCCAAAAGTTGACATTTGTTATATGAAAAGAGAAGTGTGAATGACACTTGCGATATGCAAACAATGATGAAAGTGACACATTTTTAATAAAGATAACATGAAAATCACACTAATTAAAGTGAAATAAAGAAAAACGATAGTCGAAAACATAAAACTGACACTCCTGAAAGTGAAGCTGTGCAAAAGCGAAAGGTTGAAAAACTCACTGAAATAGAAGTACAAATGTACCCAGAAGTGAGAGACTGTCAATGACAATGTGCGTTGATTATTGACATGAGTTGAAAACTATACATGTACTATCTTGATAGAATTTCCTAGGCATGTTCAAGCTTTCATGAAGGAATACAATCATGAATTCATTACAAAATGAGCATGTGTGAGATGATGACTTCGAGACTTACAATCCAAGATGGGAGCTCAAATAATTAATAGAGTATCAACCAACCAAGAAGTGACTATGGAATGACCAATCAAAAGATCTACATTAAGCTCAAAAATTCAAGTATAGTAAAAATTTTGGAGGGTGTTTGTCACAATAATAACACTTGGGGACACACTGGTATAAATCTATCTTCTATGCCTAGGTAAATATCTTTTGAAGGGTCTAGTTCTTCAGGGAGTGTTGATTTATCATTTAGATCACTCCAACTTCCCCACTTACTTTTTTTGTAAACATAGTCCCCTCCATTCCCTCTCATTTGAACACGAACATATAACCAACGATATCAGAATGTTTCATGAAAACAGAAGGGTAATGTAGCACGTGAGCTTTATGTGTAATTGATGCAACCCTAAGGCTGCCACAACTAAAATGCCTTATCAGGAATTAATTTCCCCTTAACAACCCCTTAAAGCTTCATGCCCATATATATATATATATATATAGAGAGAGAGAGAGAGAGATCATAAGCATTTTATATGCTTTGGCCTTAAATATCCCAAATGGATAAAAAATTATCCATTCAATCACCCGTGTACCATTGTATTAATGTAATATTGCTATCACAAATCATCGTGGGCCATACATGCCGGAATATTATGAACACATGGAATTATATTGAAAACCTCACAAAAACAAGGACTTTTACCTTTTCCCATCAGCGCGCTTACCGTACGCGAAAGTAAACCCATTGAGTGTTGAGAGTCATCGATCTGGAGCGATAAGATTTAACAGTCTAGAACAACTTGCCTAATCACAATCGACAGGCGCAAAGCTATTACATCAGTGCTATCCCTCGGTCTGATGTGATATCGCTGATCACTATTGGTGACTATAATAGGCGCTTAACACTTATACTCCGCTCCAATGTGGTAATGCGACATAATCAGCAATCGCGAATCGCTAAGGCCCGGGTCTAGACCTTATAGCGATTCGATAATATGCTGGACCCGACATGACTCAAAAACCTCAAACATAATATTTCAAATCTGCAGTTGGAATCTGTTAGTGTTTTAGCGTGATTTTCCTTTGTAAAGGGCTTTCGACAATATAGAAAATAAATACAAAGGCGGTGTGCTTTGGGCTCCATGGACTCGATAACTTTTAAACTCCCATCTATAATGATTGAAGTCTGAGTTCTTCAATCCAACTGTGGTTTACACCTGATACTTAGTGTATTTCTGTTTTTCCACCTGCGAACCCAGAATAATCGATGCATTCACCAATTGATCCCTTAACACCAGATCTCCATTAAAACATATGAAAAACGCAGGCTGGCATTAAGAGCATTAGAATGTAGATAGAAAAACAAGCATTCAAGCCTCCAGGTCTAGTTATATAATTACACTGGCAACACTGTTATTCAAAATAAACAAATGACAAAGCTTTGCCCTTTGGCCTAATCTCACAGGTAAATTCCTCTATCTCAAAATAAATGCATTCAATCACATTGTTCTATCACTCCAATCAATTCTTTGTAAATATAAATACAAAACTATATTTTGGGGATCTTTTCCCTCTCTGACCTGATTAATCTAAATTGTTGCCTTTTTCCTCCTATGCTTCCCATAGGCTTACAAATCTTTCGAATTCCTTTTTCTGTCTCTCTCCCCTCTTTCAGAAAAGAAAGGAACACATATATGCTAAGTTAACCATCTCCTCCACAATTGAAGCAATAAATTATACATTTATAATTCAATCTTATCCTAATCTAAACAAACTAGACTACTTGGCTTGATCTCCATGTAGGGAGGATCATTTGCCATTTTATTCCTATTTATGTTCAGAGTTAGGCAACTCTTAACTACTTACATTTATTTGAAATTAATACAAATTTAACAACCAAGTCTTCCTCCAAACTTGCATTAGTCACAATATGTGACCACTCCATCACATTGCTGGCTAGGTCTAGATGTGCCTTCATCAAACTCCCAAATTTTAAATTAACCATGATCTCTTGATCATGCACTTCTGAGTTGTGTCCTCCTGGATCCCATACTTGGTTTGGCAATTTGTTCTTTGTTGTTGCTATTGTTGTTTGTCCTTCTAGTCTCCCCCCTTTGTGTTTTAATGCCCCATTTGCTATGCTCTCACTATCTGTTGTTGTCCTTTTCACATATTTTACTGTTGTTTTGCTCATCTTAATTCGCAGCTTTCCATTTCCTTCACTTGTACTATCCTTTCTAGCCAATCTTCCTTTCTTCCTTTGTCCTGTTTTTGTTCTATTGGAATGTTGTTGTATGAGTTTCCACAACTCATCCAATTCTTTTTCCACTTCACTTCTCATATGTTGAATACTATTCCCCTGCAACTGATTGTGTTCTTGAAATAGAACATCATAATCCCTGTGCCAATAACATTCCATATACATTTCTGAAATGTACAAATGCCTTCTCTGTTGAAAATAATACTGAGAGGGGGGGTGAATCAGTATTATCTAATTCTTTTAATAAATCTTCCTTATTTGTTCTTTGAATTATTTTTGCATGTCAGTACCATAAAATAATGAGCATGAACAAAGAAAAACAGATAGTCACACCAAAGAACACAAGATGTAAGGTGGAAACCCAATGTGGGTGAAAACCACCTGCTGCAATATGTCTCTATCTTCTTTCAAATTAGAAACTTCTTTTACAATGGTTTTGTACTGGTGCAGTCCTTTACCAGTACGCAGGCTGCAACCTGCAGAGAGCTACAACTCTCTCTCTCTCTCGTTTTCCAGTCTCTCCTGGAAGGGAGCTACAACCCCCTACTTCCTTTCATAAAGCATCAAATGATCATCAAGTACATAAAAGTTACAGTCCACTACAGTTATCAGATCAGCAATAACAAAACTAACCCAGAACACCTTATCAACAAAAAAATTCAATCAACAGAACATATACGCAGTTTTCCCTTCTGTGGCCTGCGTCGCTACGCAGTTCACCTTCTGCTTCCCTGCGTATAACCGCAGAGATCCTTCTGTCGCACTGCGTGCCCACACACTGTTCCTTCAACCGCACTGCGTACTTTTACTGCAGGGACGCACCCAGAGACATTATCGCGCCACGTACTGTTACTGCAGGTACGCACCAGGGAATACTATCGCGTCGCGTACTTTTACTATGCGTATGCACCTGAACCTTAGTCGCTCTGCGTACCCACGCAGCTCTCCTTCTTCTGCTCTGCGTACCCACGCAACTCTCCTGTTTCTGCACTGCGTACCCACGCAGCTCTTCTGTTAAACACATGCGGCCTTCTGATTAGGGCTGAATAGGCAGTCCACCAGAGTGGCACAGTTGCTCAGATCTGATCATGCGCTCGAGAGATCACCCTTCACAGCTTCGCCTTCAACTTCCCTTTCATATAGATCAAGCTTTTAAGACCATAACCCAATATTTCAGATCTAAAGATATTCAATTTCAAAAGATACTTAGCCAAGTGATCTCCTTTGCTTTATATAGGCAAGTTCATCCTTAAAACATGGATCAATACCACGAGCCGACACCATAATAACCCAATACCGTCGGCTAAATACCAAGAGTAAAACATAAGAAAACCCACGTGTGCTTTTCTCTACCTTGAAATGTGTGCACTGGGGGAACGCACCTCCTGAACGGCTGGCCTGCGTATCTGGACGCGGTCCCTGCATGGTGTACCTGCGGGTACGCACCTTCTGAACTGATTTCCTGCGTACTTCTTAATTTTCAACAAATTGAGAGCCTTGCCACAGGAGTTGCCATCAAGTACAACATCTGTAACAAATAGCCATACCAGAAACATAATGCCAACAATCTCCCCCTTTGGACTTGATGGCAACCTCACAAACTTCAGCTTCATTCTCCCCCTTTGACATCAAGGGCAAAGGGGTATGCTCCCCCTAAGATCATGCTCCCCCTGAAAATGAACCAGATCTGCAACAAAGAACCATAATCCACCAAGAAAGATATAGAGACATATTGCAGCTATTTCCAAGATCTTCTGACCATCCTCCATAATGCCAACAATGCATTATATGCTCCCCTTGAACCTGTACCATCAATAAGAAAAGGTTCAACAATAAGATGATGCATCAACAACCCCCAGCTTTTGCCTGAGGTATTCAAAAGTGTCCCTGGGCAATGGTTTGGTGAGAATATCAGCAACTTGTTCCTTAGAAGGAACATACTCCAACTTGACCTTCTGTTCAAGTACTTGTTCCCGGAGAAAATGGTACTTGATTGGTATGTGCTTGGTTTTTGAATGCATAACAGGATTCTTTGAGATGCTGATTGCACTTGTGTTATCACATAAGATGGGGATTGGTGGTGTACAAGTGATTTGAAAATCCTGCAAAGTCTGCATCATCCAAAGGAGATGGGTGCAACAAGATGCAGCAGCAACATATTCCGCTTCAGCTGTAGACAAGGCAATTGAACTCTGTTTCTTGCTGAACCAAGATACCAGTCTGGAACCCATAAAGAACGCACCACCACTTGTGCTTTTCCTGTCATCCACGCTTCCGGCCCAATCTGCATCTGTATAAGCATGAAGTGTAAGATCTGTATCTCTAGGATACCATAAGCCATAATTTTGAGTCCCTTGAAGATATTTGAAAATTCTCTTCACTGCCTGAAGATGAGTCTCCTTCGGATTTGCCTGAAATCTTCCAAATATTCCAACTGCATGCATGATGTCCGGTCGGGTACCTGTCAAATAAAGTAAACTTCCAATCATAGATCTGTAGGTTGGTTGATGTACTGCTGCAGATTCATCATTTGCACTGAGGCTACATCCTGTGACCATGGGTGTACATACTGGTTTTGCATCTTCCATACCATATTTCTTCAAAATCTGTTTGAGATACTTGGTTTGAGATAAAAAGATTCCTCCTTCCTTTTGTTGGATTTGCAAACCAAGGAAATATGTCAGTTCTCCTAGCAAGGACATTTCAAATTCTTTCTGCATGACCAAGGCAAAGTTTTGACTCATAGCTTCTTCATTGCTCCCAAAAATAATGTCATCTACATACACAACAAGTATTAGCAATTTATCATTTTCAACTTTTATATAAAGATTGCTATCTGCCGATCCTTTTGAAAAACCTTGTTGATGAAGATATTTGTCCAAACGGTAGTACCAAGCCCTTGGAGCTTGTTTGAGACCATAGAGAGCCTTTTTCAATCTGCATACAAGATTTGGATCATTTCCAAGAATGAACCCATCTGGCTGTTCAATGTACACTTCTTCTTCCAAGTCTCCATTCAGAAAGGCTGATTTCACGTCCATTTGAAATACTTTGAAGTTTTGAAAACTTGAGAGAGCAAGGAACATTCGGATGGCCTCAAGTCTTGCAACAGGAGCAAAGGTTTCCTCAAAGTCTATTCCTTCTTGCTGCGCATACCCTTTACAAACAAGTCTGGCCTTGTTTCTAATTACTTCTCCATTTTCATTCAATTTGTTTTTGAAGACCCATTTTGTTCCGATAACATTCTTATCCTTTGGTCTAGGAACCAGCTCCCAAGTGTTGTTCTTTTCGATTTTCTCAAGTTCTTCATCCATTGCTTTCACCCAACATTCATCTTTGCATGTCTCTTTCACATTTTGTTGTTCAGTGGAGGAGAGTAATGCCAAATAGCTTGAGGCTTCTGCAACTGTTCTTCTTGTTTGTACACCTGCTTCTTTCTGCCCCACAATCTGAGATTCTGGATGATTCTTCTGAACATATCTGGATGGGGTTTTCTCTTCTATTCTTGTTTGCTCCTCTGGTTCTTCTTGAGGTTCTTTTTCTTCATCATTCTGTCTTTGAGAGTAGCCTTCATCTTCTTCGATGTCTTCATGATGTAATTGCCTAGGAATGTATCCCTTCTCATCAACCACTACATCAATGCTGTCAACAATTCTGCCAAGTCTTTTATTGTAGCATTTGTATGCTTTGCTATGTGGAGAGTAACCAAGAAGAATGCCTTCATCTGCTCTAGGTTCAAGTTTGCCAAGCTGCTCATCAGTATTCTTGATATAGCATTTGCTCCCAAAGATTTTGAAGTGCTTTACCGAAGGAGTCTTACCACTCCAGAGCTCATGAGGAGTTTGAGTGCTGTTCACCCGGACATTTGTTTTGTTGAGAATAACAACCGCAGCATGTGCAGCTTCACCCCAGAAAGTTGCGGGAGTTCCTGATTCATCAAGCATAGCACGAGCCATTTGTTGGACTGTTCTGTTCATTCTTTCCACAACTCCATTTTGCTGAGGAGTTCTAGCTGTAGAGAATTCTCTTCTTATCCCATGTTCTTCATAGAAATCGAAAAATTCATTTGAGGTAAACCCCCCACCTCTGTCGGATCTGAGGCACTTAATTTTGTGACCTGATTCATTTTCCACCAAGGTTTTGAAGGATTTGAATTTTTCGAATGCTTCATCTTTGTGCTTCATAAGTCCTAGCCAGAAAAACCTGGAGAAATCGTCAATGAATAATATCAAGTATTCTTCTCCTCTAGGTTTTCTTTTCCTGAATGGACCGCATGTATCTGTATGTACTAGCTCAAGAGGCATGCTAGCTGATCCTTCCTTCTCTGGAAAGTTAGTTTTGGTTTGTTTTCCAAACTGACATGATTTGCATATGGTGTTGTCAGGAATTTTGATATCTGGAAGATCGCGAACTGCCTGATATTTGCATGCTTTCCTTATTTATGAAAAGCTTAGATGCCCCAACCTCCGATGCCATAACCAGTGCTCATCATCCTTGCTCAGATAGCATTGTTGTTGTCCTTCTTTAAATATGTACAGATTATTTGGAGTTCTTTTGCCTTTGATCACTGTTTTACCTGTATCAAGATCACGAACAAGACATCCATTTGATCTGAATATAACCTCGGTTCTTTGATCACACATCTGGCTGACACTTAGAAGATTATGCTTCAATCCATCAACATACAAAACATTTCCAGCCTTGACCTTTTCTTTTAACTGAGCAATGCCTTTTCCTTTTATAGTTGCAGGAGTATCATTTCCAAAAGAGACTTTCTTTCCCTTTTCTAGAGCAGAATAAGACTCAAGTTTTTCTTTATCACCTGTCATATGCTTCGAACATCCACTGTCAATGTACCATAGATTTTCCTGCCCCTCTGCATAAAATGCTATCCCACATCTTTCTGTTTGTGGTTCCTTTATTCTCCATGTTTTGGTGCTTGAGGCTTGTTCCTTTTTCTGTTGTAACCTGCTCCTGCATTCAGAGTCTTCATGACCAAAGTTATTGCAAATAGAGCATTCAACTTCATTTTCAAGAACCGAAAAGTTGTTATAGGTCCTTTTTGTAATTCCTGTCATACTTCTTTGTTTTTGAGCTTCCCTAGTCATGATCGTTTTATATGCAACACATTGAGCTGCTTTGTGACCAAAGTTATGGCAAGAAAAGCATTGTCCATTGAAGAAACTTCTGCGGTTATTGAATCTACCAGCCAACTGATTGTTATTTCTATTTTCATCTATTCTTGAACCAAATTGAGAAGATTTTACCTGTGGCTGGTTGTAGCTTTTGTTCACCCTTAAGATGGATTGCCCCTGATAGTTTCTGTTTGTAATTCGTCCCTGCTTTACCTGATGATCTTCATTGTGCTTTTTCTCATTTCTTCTTGCTGCATCAAGATAACTTTTTGAGGTGGATGCTTGAGAAGTTTCTCCATTATAGCCCAGACCTGTCTTGTTTAGTGGAGACCACTGCACATTGATAATCTCATCCAAAGTTTCAGATCCTTTGACAAACTTGAGATTAATAGCTTTTGTTTTCTCAATCTCTTTTCTAAGACCAACAATTTCACCTTCTAATTTTTCAAGATGTTTTTCCTTTTCATCAATTTGAAATTGTAGAGTATCAATGATCATGTTCTTTTCTTCTATACATCTCTTGAGTCTAGTAATTTCATCATAAAGGTTATCCACATCTATAGCATCCATATAATCATCATCTTCAAATGACATTAACAACTTATATTCATTACCTTGTTCATCTTCATCACTGTTTGATAGACCATCACTATCTTCATGAGTGTAGTAGCTTTTCTTATTTGCGTTCTGTTTCTTGTTCCATCTAGCAGGTTCCTTTCCTTTATCCTTATAAGGACATTTTGCAGCATAATGACCTACTCTTCCACAAGAAAAGCATTTAAAAAGGTAACTTACCTCTGAACCTTCCAGAACCCCTTTGAAGATTTCTGACAAAATTTGATTCTTCTTCCTCTTCTTCTGGGACGTGGCTTGCTTCATAATAATCTCCTTTGCCTGATGCCTTGAAAGCAGCTTCTCTTCTGTCTGATGGACCTCCCTTTCTCATTTCATAAGCAGTTAGAATTCCATGTAGCTGAGACATAGTAAGAATTCGTAGATTTTCCTTTTCTTCTATTGCAGATACTTTAGATTCAAACTTGGGGGACAATGATCTTAGGACCTTTTCAACCACAATAGCCTCTTTTATTTCTTCACCCAAATTTTTCATACAATTAACAACCTCATCTACCCGAAGAAAATAGTTAGCCACACTTTCATCATTATACATTTTGAGAGTCTCATACTGAATTCTGAGAGTTTGAAGTTTAGCACGTTTTACCTGTTCATCTCCTTCATAGCTCGTGACAATTTTGTCCCATATCTCTTTTGCGGATTTATAGTGCATTACCTTCATGAATTCTGATTGAGATATACATCCTAATAGAGTACTGACTGCTTTCGTATTTGTTTCATACTTCTTTTTCTCAGCTGCATCTGTAGGAGTAGTTGAAGGAAAAGCATAGCCTGTCTCTACGATGTCCCAAACTTCTGTACCAAGAGATTGAAGATAGGCAGTAACTCTTACCTTCCAATAATTGAAGTTTGTCCCATCAAAAACCGGTGTCCTGATTGATGCTTCTCTCTCGTAGTTGCTCATGATGAACGATCTACCTTCAAGCGATCAAGCTTCTTTGAAGGACCTGCTCTGATACCAATTGTTGAAAATAATACTGAGAGGGGGGGTGAATCAGTATTATCTAATTCTTTTAATAAATCTTCCTTATTTGTTCTTTGAATTATTTTTGCATGTCAGTACCATAAAATAATGAGCATGAACAAAGAAAAACAGATAGTCACACCAAAGAACACAAGATGTAAGGTGGAAACCCAATGTGGGTGAAAACCACCTGCTGCAATCTGTCCCTATATTCTTTCAAATTAGAAACTTCTTTTACAATGGTTTTGTACTGGTGCAGTCCTTTACCAGTACGCAGGCTGCAACCTGCAGAGAGCTACAACTCTCTCTCTCTCTCGTTTTCCAGTCTCTCCTGGAAGGGAGCTACAACCCCCTACTTCCTTTCATAAAGCATCAAATGATCATCAAGTACATAAAAGTTACAGTCCACTACAGTTATCAGATCAGCAATAACAAAACTAACCCAGAACACCTTATCAACAGAAAAATTCAATCAACAGAACAGATACGCAGTTTTCCCTTCTGTGGCCTGCGTCGCTACGCAGTTCACCTTCTGCTTCCCTGCGTATAACCGCAGAGATCCTTCTGCCGCACTGCGTGCCCACGCACTGTTCCTTCAACCGCACTGCGTACTTTTACTGCAGGACGCACCCAGAGACATTATCGCGCCGTGTACTGTTACTGCAGGTACGCACCAGGAAATACTATCGCGCCGCGTACTTTTACTATGCGTACGCACCTGAACCTTAGTCCCTCTGCGTACCCACGCAGCTCTCCTTCTTCTGCTCTGCGTACCCACACAGCTCTCCTGTTTCTGCACTGCGTACCCACACAGCTCTTCTGTTAAACACCTGCGGCCTTTTGATTAGGGTTGAATAGGCAGTCCACCAGAGTGGCACAGTTGCTCAGATCTGATCATGCGCTCGAGAGATCACCCTTCACAGCTTCGCCTTCAACTTCCCTTTCATATAGATCAAGCTTTTAAGACCATAACCCAATATTTCAGATCTAAAGATATTCAATTTCAAAAGATACTTAGCCAAGTGATCTCCTTTGCTTTATATAGGCAAGTTCATCCTTAAAACATGGATCAATACCACGAGCCGACACCATAATAACCCAATACCGTCGGCTAAATACCAAGAGTAAAACATAAGAAACCCCACGTGTGCTTTTCTCTACCTTGAAATGTGTGCACTAGGGGGACGCACCTCCTGAACGGCTGGCCTGCGTATCTGGACGCGGTCCCTGCATGGTGTACCTACGGGTACGCAACTTCTGAACTGATTTCCTGCGTACTTCTTAATTTTCAACAAATTGAGAGCCTTGCCACAGGAGTTGCCATCAAGTACAACATCTGTAACAAATAGCCATACCAGAAACATAATGCCAACATTCTCCATTGATTCTTTGCAATAATCCTAGGTCCTTCTTCTGGTTTCTCATTCATGACTTCATCATTCCTTACTTCAAATTCTAGCATACCTATAACTCCACAAATTTATTGAAATCTCAGAATTTTTCCTACTTGTTTAGCTACTTGGAATATTTCTTCTTCCAGTAACTTCATTTCTGCACTCTTAAGGATTATGGAATTATACTTGTCTACCCCTGAAATGTCACTTCCATGCTTTTCTTCATCAATAAATTTTTGTGGTATAATAGTAATTATGTTACTATTATTTCTTTTACTCATCTCCAGTTCAATAGTTTCATACTGTAGATTCACCACCATTTCATCATTTTGAGATTTTCTGATCTCACCCTTCATTAATTCGATCTATTCTTCAGAATTAACTTCTTGATTCAGATTGACTTCACATTGCCTTCTTCCTGCATGTAAATCTTCATCAAAAGTAATCAATTCAACAGACACAAATGCTTTACCTTGCTTCCTCGTTATTGCAACAGTTTTGACAACTCCGTCATTCTCATTCAATTATGGTTGTACAGTTTGATCACTTATTCTTTGGCTTTCTTCAAGGTCAATGATCCTCAATGACTATTTAATATCTACTAAGTCTTCTATATCAATCTTCAACATCTGTCCTCTTTTGGCTTCAGCTTTAAATAGTTGTCTAACAACTACATAATTTACTACAGCTATGTTTAACAGCTGCTCTTCCCTCTATATCACATAATTATGTGAGTTTCCTTCACTTATGACAACACTAAATAGTTGCCTTACCTCAGTGTATCCTTTGATTTCAATAATTCTTTAGCCATCCTCCTTTTGACTTATCCTTTGGATGTCATCTAACTGGAAATCTTCCTGCACTTGGCTGTAACTTCCCTCCTTATTCTGCATATGACTATGAGTAGTCATCTCTCCACTTGTTAATATAACAATTTATAATAACTGCTTGTCTTTCCTCAAGCTTATATGACTTGAAAACGCACAACAACTTTCAATTTTCAAAATACAATACCCTCGACTTTCTTTTGATGCTTCAAGCACCAATCCTCCATCATAGATCTTTTGGATTTCAGCAGATTCTTTTTGTTGTGACTCTATTTCTTCAAGTCCTTCCTCCTTTAAAAAATCAATATGAATTTGTTCAAGTTCTTTGAACTCGTTTATCAGCTTTCCATTCCACCTCTGTTGCAATAGCTTCCACTTGACTCTTTTATTCCTTCTCCATATGTATCTTTGGTCTTCACTTGTTTTTCTTTTTACTACCAAACTAATCTCTGGTTCTTCATTCTGCTGCCAGTTGCTATACTTATGAAATCTAATGCCTTCCTAAATTCACTCTCATGTAGCTGATCATACCTTTCAAATTGCTGGTTCTTTCCATCTTCATCTTACTAAATTAATACTTTTGTCTCCTTCATGTCTCTGAGGACATAACTTCCTTGCTACTCCTGATCTTTCATCTCACCTTCAAATATATCTGCTCAATTTCTCTGGTTTCGGCATCATATTTATTAATGTTGTCTTCCACACCTTTTTCTCCATCAAGTTCTGCAAGATTCATTTCTCCTTCAAGTTCCTTGAGCAATCTCTCCAATAATTCTATTTCCTTGTGAAATCTCTCCAGCAATTCATCACAATTTCCATTCTTAGCTTCATTCTTTTCTTGGAAATCCTCCTAAGTTGTCCTGTTTTCTACACTATCATATTGCAAGCATCTTTCATCAATTCCATTAAAAAAATTCATTGGTTTACCTTCTTGTAGTACCACTATGGCATTGTCATTATACTTTTGGTTTATATGAACCTCATCTGACTGTTTCACACCAAATAGAATTTCATCTATGAACTCCTTATGCTGCAATATATTAGCACCTTCTTCCTCTAAAAGGGTTTCTCCATCATACTTCACCTCAGGAGTTTCATTTTTTCTCATGACAGTTTCACCAGATTGTCCATCATCCTCTGCATATCCTGCAAATGTACACAAACTATGAGAATTAAAATCACAAGGCTTCATTGCCTCATTTGCTTCCCTTGTCAACATATCTTTGAATTATTCTGAACTATGCCAATAGTCCATGAGATCTTCAACTGATCTCTCATTATCCTCTTCACCCAACATTTCACCTTGTTCTGGTCTACAAATGGAAACTTCCATTTCTTCTTCTGCTTCTCTGAGTTCCTCTGATTCCTCTTGAGTACTCAATATCTTCTTAATCTTTCTCAATTCTTCTACTATCTCTAACTTCACTTGCTGATTTCTCTTTTCTCGTAGCCTCTGCCAATTTACTCTTTTCCTCATGGTCCAACCATGCTTCTGGTCTTCATCACTTCTCTGTAGCATCTCCATCAATATTCCAATCTAGAAATCTATCTCAGCTCTCTCTTTGTCAAACTCATCTTGACATCTTTCCTTCTACTGTGGCTTCTTTCTGAATCTCTGTTATGACTATCTATAGTCATCTTCTTCTCCTCTCTTTCCATGAGCTCATCACTCCTCTACAACAAGCCTCTACAACAACAAGTCCTCCTTACTGTGATCTTACCTCACTAAGCTCTCCTCACTCAGTGTTTTGGTAAGCACGGTCCTCTATCTAGAACCTTCTCTTGAGAAACACCTTTGCTCTCTCTAGGCTTCTGCAATCTCTCACTCTCTCTTTCAAGAACACTTCAGTTGTCCTCTCTATCCAATATCTTGTTGGATTCTTCACGTTCACTACCACTTCTGAGTGCTTTCCCTGCTCTTCTTTTAAGAACACATCTATTTCTTCTCTCACAGCTTCTCTTGTTCTATATTGCTATAGTCTTCACACTTTCTTTCCTGTCACCTGGGTCTTGAATGGATTCCTCTGCCTCTTGCATCTACAAGTTCTGCTACACATCAGCTCTGTGTATCTTCCTTCTGTCATATTAGAATCTGAACCTTCCTCTCGCCTACATAAATATCTTAACACAACTCTGTTTTCAGTTCATTCACATGGAATTTTCACTATTATGTTTAACCCAACTATTTTTAATTACAATTCTGCTCTTCTATTAGTGATTTCAATCACAAATCTTCTCTGATACCAAAAATGATGCAACCCTAAGGTTGCCACAACTAAAATGCCTTATCGAGACTTAATTTCCCCTTAACATCCCCTTAAAGCTTCATGCCCCCATATGTATGTATGTATATATATATATATATATATATATATATATATATATATATATATATATATATATATATATATATATATATATATATATATATCGGAAGCGTTTTATATGCTTTGGCCTTAAAAATCCTAAATCGATAAAAAATGATCCATTCAATCACCCCTGTACCATTGTATTAATGTAATATCGCTATCGCAAACCATCATGAGCCATACATGCCGGAATATATGAACACACAGAATTATATTGAAAACCTCACAAAAACAAGGATTTTTACCTTTTCCCATTAGCGCGCTTACCGTATGTGAAAGTCAACCCATTGAGCGCTAAGAGCCATCAATTTGGAGTGATAAGATTTAACGTTCTAGATCAACTCACCTAATCACAATCGGCAGGTGCAAAGCTATTGCATCGACGCTATCCCTCGGTCCGATGTAATATTGTTGATCGTTATCATTGAGTACAATAGGCACTTAACACTTATACTCCACTCCAATGTGTCGATGCAACATAATCAACAATCTTGAATTGCTAAGGCCCAAGTCTAGACCTTATAGAGATGCGATAATATGCTAGAACCAACATGACTCAAAAACCTCGAACATAATATTTCAAGGAATTTAGACTTCTGTGATCCATAACATTGTTTAGATAATCTTCGGCAAAATCACATAACCAATCTTTTGTCGACGCGTTTCGAACCAACCAGTGTGGTTCATCGTCGGGACAAGTTGAAGAACCAATCTGGCCTAGCTTGCTTAAATAGAGGTGCAGAGACTCCAGGGTTAATAATACCAACGGCTAATTTTGACCAATGACCCTAGTCAAATTAATTAAATTAATATTTAAATATTTTTTATATAGTTTTTTATAACTTTTTATAAAGGCGTTAATTAAAAATAAATAATAAATAAATCTAATATTAATTAATTATTAAGAGAGTTCTAAGTAGTACCCTATCTAATAATCTAATGGTTATATCGCATTTATTTATACTTGAAATTATTCTAATATAATTTTTACAAAGTAATAAACCCTATTAGGTAATGGTAATAATGGTAATAAATTTTAGAATATATTATTTCTATCTATTATTTAAATATAAAGGTCTCTTCCAAAATTAAATTTAGTAAGTTATATATGCTTATTAAATGATCTACTGAATAATATATAATTCCAAATAAATTGTTAACTCTTAATTCTTCCTAGAATTTAGCTCCTTATGGTAAAAATCAGATTTTAGGGTTAATAAAGACCCAACCAATAAATCGTAAATATCTATAAAACCCAAAATACTCAATATTAAATCAATATTTTAAGTTTAAATATACTCACCTTAATAATCCATATTTAATTTTGATGATAAATATTTCAATAAAATTAATTAATAGACATAAGCTAAAGGCCAACTCGATTCTAGGAAAGTAATAGAAAAATAATAGAAAAAATAATGAAATAAGGAAAAATCAAATTTAATTAAAAAATCGCCCAAAAGAATCAAAAACAGGTTAAGGTTAATTCACCAGGAAGCCCGAATGACTTAAATACTCCAAAATAATAGGATAAACTTGCCAAAAGAGAAACAGAGGAGGACAGAAACCTTGAGACTAACACAAAGGAGAATGAGGAGGCTAGGAAGACAGGGCTGGGACCCAGCAACGGCTAATCTTCCAGCCATCATCCCTATTAAGATTGTTCGGCCTTTTCTCAATCTCCAGGGCCTCTCTAAATTTGCGATGGTGAAACTGCGGAATTTTGGCAATGACTTGAGCCTCCTCTATGCATACAAGATGCATAGTCTTCCCTGCATGCTCAGCCAGGGCCGAGGACTTGGTCCTACCATGTCTTAAGTCAGCGGAATGCTCGCTGATCCGCTGATTGATAGAACGACCAGTTTCACCAATATAGGGGGTCCCACAGGAACAGGGAATGATATAGACACCCTTCATGCTCTTAGGGTCAACCGGGTCTTTTACAGACCTGAGGGAGCCACGGATAGTATTGAGAGGTCTAAAAGTTGCGGATACATCATACTTCCTTAGAATCCTCGCAATCCTATCTGTGGTCCCTTGGATGTAAGGAAGGTTCACACCTAGAACATGATCCTTAGGAACCTATCGGATTGAAGGCTCCTTCCTGGCCTTGAGGAAGGCTTTTTGACCGAGGTGCCTATTGTAACCATTCTTCTCAAAAACATCAAGGAGGTGAGCCTTCTCAGTTTCCAGGCTCTCCTTATCTGAAATTCTCACAGCACGGGTGGCAAGAGTGCTAAGAACTCCTAACTTCTGAGCGGGGAAATGATGTGACGAAGCATGCAAGTATTGCTCAGGATCATGTTCTAGGTTCCTAAGGATCATGTTCTAGGTGTGAACCTTCCTTACATCCAAGGGACCACAGATAGGATTGCGAGGATTCTAAGGAAGTATGATGTATCCGCAACTTTTAGACCTCTCAATACTATCCGTGGCTCCCTCAGGTCTGTAAAAGACCCGGTTGACCCTAAGAGCATGAAGGGTGTCTATATCATTCCCTGTTCCTGTGGGACCCCCTATATTGGTGAAACTGGCCGTTCTATCAATCAGCGGATCAGCGAGCATTCCGCTGACTTAAGACATGGTAGGACCAAGTCCTCGGCCCTGGCTGAGCATGCAGGGAAGACTATGCATCTTGTATGCATAGAGGAGGCTCAAGTCATTGCCAAAATTCCGCAGTTTCACCATCGCAAATTTAGAGAGGCCCTGGAGATTGAGAAAAGGCCGAACAATCTTAATAGGGATGATGGCTGGAAGATTAGCCGTTGCTGGGTCCCAGCCCTGTCTTCCTAGCCTCCTCATTCTCCTTTGTGTTAGTCTCAAGGTTTCTGTCCTCCTCTGTTTCTCTTTTGGCAAGTTTATCCTATTATTTTGGAGTATTTAAGTCATTCGGGCTTCCTGGTGAATTAACCTTAACCTGTTTTTGATTCTTTTGGGCGATTTTTTAATTAAATTTGATTTTTCCTTATTTCATTATTTTTTCTATTATTTTTCTATTACTTTCCTAGAATCGAGTTGGCCTTTAGCTTATGTCTATTAATTAATTTTATTGAAATATTTATCATCAAAATTAAATATGGATTATTAAGGTAGGTTTATGGGTATATTATGATATATTAATAGTATTAGTGTGAGTATATTTAAACTTAAAATATTGATTTAATATTGAGTATTTTGGGTTTTATAGATATTTACGATTTATTGGTTGGGTCTTTATTAACCCTAAAATCTGATTTTTACCATAAGGAGCTAAATTCTAGGAAGAATTAAGAGTTAACAATTTATTTGGAATTATATATTATTCAGTAGATCATTTAATAAGCATATATAACTTACTCAATTTAATTTTGGAATAGACCTTTATATTTAAATAATAATAAGAAATAATATATTCTAAAATTTATTACCATTATTACCATTACCTAATAGGGTTTATTACTTTGTAAAAATTATATTAGAATAATTTCAAGTATAAATAAATGCGATATAACCATTAGATTATTAGATAGGGTACTACTTAGAACTCTCTTAATAATTAATTAATATTAGATTTATTTATTATTTATTTTTAATTAACGCCTTTATAAAAAGTTATAAAAAACTATATAAAAAATATTTAAATATTAATTTAATTAATTTGACTAGGGTCATTGGTCAAAATTAGCCGTTGGTATTATTAACCCTGGAGTCTCTGCACCTCTATTTAAGCAAGCTAGGCCAGATTGGTTCTTCAACTTGTCCTGACGATGAACCACACTAGTTGGTTCGAAACGCGTCGACAAAAGATTGGTTATGTGATTTTGCCGAAGATTATCTAAACAATAATATTTCAAATCTGCAACTGGAATCCACTAGTGTTTTAGCACAATTTTCCTTTATAAAGGGCTTCTGGTGATATAACACATAAATAAAAAGGCGGTGGGTTTTGGGCTCCATGGACTAGATAACTTTTAAACTCCCATCTATAATGATTGAACTCTGGATTCTTCAATCCAACTGTGGTTTATGCCCGATACTTAGTTTATTTGGGTTTTTCCACCTGTGAACCTAGAATGATGGAATGCGTTCACCAATTGATCCCTTAACACAAGATCTCCATTAAAACATGTGAAAAATGCAGGTCGACATTAAGAGAATTAGAATATAGATAGAAAAACAAGCGTTCAAGCCTCCATGGCTGGTTATATAACTACACTTGCAACAATGTTATTCACAATAAACAAATGACAGAGCTTCACCCTTTGGCCTGATCTCATAGGTAAAGTCCTCTGTCTCAAAAGAAATGCATTCAATCACATAGTTCTATCACTCCAATCAATTCTCTGTAAATATAAATACAAAACTATATTTTGGGAAGATTTGCCCTCTCTGGCTCGATTAATCTAAATTGTGGTATTTTTCCTCCTATGCTACCCGTAGGCTTACAAATCTTTCGAATTCCTTTTTCTATCTCTCTCCCCTCTTTCAGAAAAGAAAGGAACACATATATGCTAAGTTAACCATCTCCTCCATAATTGAAGGAATAAATTATACATTTAGAATTCAATCCTATCCTAATCTAAACAAACTAGACTACTTGGCTTGATCTCCACGTAGGGAGGATCATTTTCCATTTTATTCCCAATTCTATTCAGAATTAGGCCACTCTTAACTACTTACATTTATTTGAAATTAATACAAATTTAACAACCAAGTCTTCCTCCAAACTTGCATTAGCCACAACATGTGACCACTCCATCACATTGCTGGCTAGGTCTAAATGATCTTGCATCAATAATGTAGCACAGATAGTACCCCAACAAAGTTTCTTACTTCACCTCCCTCTACGGGAAGCCTTTCTCTTCTTCCACCCTTTATTTATTTATTTTATATAGGACTCTGCAAGGATACTTATTCATTTCATGGGCGGAAGAGGGATCCTGATTTAGAGAGAGGAAGAGGTTGTTCCTTCAGAGAATAATATATAATACCTCTAATATTGGTTTGCTCATTTAAATTTCCCTCTTGTGCTTCTCTACTTGATTAGATCAACGTGGAAAACACCAAAATGTAAAGTACCAAGCATAGGCATGAGGTTTCTAGAATCAACACGGATATCATGGTTCGACACAGAGCTTTCCTCAAGCAAGGATCACATTTTCCATCAGAACATCATCGACCAAAGGATAACTAAGATGGAGAATAATGACTGAAGGTTTGCCAAATGTTGTAGTGTCACAAGCACTTTTCTATTTTTCCACATTGTCTTTCGAGCCAAAGGGAACATCCTTCACGCAAAGCCTTATTAAACAAAATAAAAAAGAAGAGACAAGACACAACAAAAAATACAAAACCAGAAGGACAAATCAAAAGGAGGCTAGACCGAACATAGATTGCAAGACAAAAGTCAGAAAAAACAAGAAAAACTACAAAAAATGAGTGTAGGATAAATGTGGAGGTAAGCTAATATGCAACTAAACCTAATCCTAACCTAACTAGCTATAAGGTCATGGTCAAGTGTAATTAAACTTCCAGCAAAGCCATCGTAGTTGTTCCCGACCTGTAATAAAAAGATGCGACTAATAAAAGCTAATATAAATTAAAGTGCAATCGAAAAGATAAGAGCTTAAATAACTTGCACAACGAATAGAAGGTCTTTCCTTTCAAGAAAAATATATTTCATAGTCACTACCTCTACCCAACTTGTGATATTACTTTTTTAATGAAAATTACAAACAGACAAACCTCAAAATATTCTTGTGAATGCACCTTCATCTGTGCAATCCATCTTAGTAAGCATGAAAAAATACCGAAACTTGTTATTAGAAAAAGGGATTGCTAAGTAAAATGGTTAAAAGAAATCATAGATTGGATCATGAGATTTGAAACAATTCTCTTGAAAACCCCAAAATCCTTGAAAAGATAAATTTTTAATTAGAAGTGTATGGTTAGGATGAGAATATTGTGAGGGAAAATGGATTTGATCATATTCACCCTTCATGTCAAGAAAATGAGCACCTAACATAATCATGAACGAAAGTTAATGTGCCTCAACTGCTTAGCTAGTATCTAGATATTGAGATGATAAATCGTAAAGATCAAACAATGTAAAACAACTGTCATTGGATGTGCTAATGGGAAAATGGTAAGTTGAATGAAAGTCATCAGAGACAGAATCATGATCAGATGGGATGATTAAAGCATCAAATTCCCAATTCCCAATTAATAAGGATAAATCAATTTGAATAGTTCTGTGAATGCTATGAACAATAGAACCAACTTCCTCGCATGCCGAATGAGACAAATCATCTTCTCGTAATTGGTGACAAACTATAAACATCGTGATCATCAAAAGAATTTAAGAGGAATGCTAGTATAGAGAATATACGCAACCAATTAGGGTGTAATGTATGAAAAAGAGGAAGTTGATTCCACAAATAACTCAACCACTTGCTAACACTCAATGGGATTTTTGGTGTCATCAAGACATGCACAAGAAAGACTAGGAGTTGATTATCCACCACAATACTCAATAGATATGAATTCTTCGGCCAAAGATCATCTTTAGATTGATCAACTTTGTAATTCTGCACATTCACCAAAGGTGTACACTCCAAACCCAAATTCGATACAATATGTTTGCATGGGGATGAATTCATCGCAGTAGTATAATAAAAAACTCAACCTCTAGAAATAGGAAAATTTTAATGAGAAATCCTGAAATCCACCAAGAATGAGATTGCATCCAGTGAAATAATATGAATGAAAGAAATCTATGAGAAAATCCAGATATGAAATGGTTCAAGAATTTCACTAGGATCACGAGAACCTAAGATAACCATGAACAATAGTTGAAGTGCCTCGATTCAACGACGATTTCCAGAACTTTGAAAAGACATATAACAACATTTGGTAAACAGAGTCATATCGCAAGTTGCATGTGGACAACTATTATCGGTTAAGTCAATAGGATCACCACTATCTAGATCGTACCTATCTACATCACTATTTTGGTCAGATTCTTCAACTTCAACAAAAAAATTACTCAAGTCATAATATTCTTCAGATTGCAAGTCTAGGAATGTATGCATCAGAAAAATCTCATGATCACACTGATTCGAAGAATTTCCCCCATACAAAGCAAGAGATGAAAAGGGATGGAATGGATGCTCTATAATTTCATTGCTTTCATCCTCATCATGGATAACCTTACTATCCTATGTCATTTCAAGGTTCAACTCATCATATAGAAAAATTGAAGAACATGAAGAATTTTCATTGCAAGTTGATGCATTACAAATAATAGCGCACAAAGGATAGGTAGGCGAAGTGTTCATAAGCGGATATTATTTGAATGAAACATATTTGAGATATAAATCTTTAGGAACAAAATATTCTTGAGAAATTGAAAGATTAGAAGGTGCAATCTTGGGCATTCATCATCATATATATCAATAGAGTCATCCTCATCAGAATGATTATTTCCCAAGACTTTAGATTAATTAGGAGAATTGATTACATTTGATTTACGACCGATATTACTAAATTCATTATCATCCAAGAGTGAGGTAACACCATCTTCACATGGAGGAATCTAAAAAAGAGAAGAAAGATCGAAATAATATTCACCTTCCTACTCCTCTACGTGCGTAATGTGACTAACTTGCACCTGTTCACTACTTGGATTTGGAAGAAATTGATTAGTAGATTGAAGAAAAAGGGTTCATGAGAAAGAGATCGTAGAGGATGAAATGTATCCAAATCACATTCAAGATTTAAATTATGAGTAATAATATCATCTTGAGGAATGGAGAAATTAGTCTTCACAATAGGCTTCATGAACCACTTTGGGATTTCCTCCATGGGATGTAAATCATGAAAAGCGAGAGGATGAGAAGATGTATTAGGAATTTGATTTGAAAATTTCTTAGCTTTATTATTGCTACAAGGAGGCACTTGCATCTGAAATAAAAAAGGAGGAGTACAAGGAATAAAAGGAATAATAGGTTCCTCCTCTGAAATTATAGGTGTCTCATGGCATATAAGAGTTGGGGATGCAGAAACATCAAGTGGTTTATGTTCACTGTGCAAAGAGATACAAACCAAATGCTCAAAATTTTGTTTAAAGAAATCCCAATTTGTGTTTTCTTTAGGAAATTCATAACATAGGTGAAGGAATTGATCAGATAAATCCTTAATTTATTCATTATAATTCATTTTTAGTTGATTAATCCTTTTATAAACATCTCAGTAATCATACCTATCAAATGCTAAATGAATCTCCTTGATGAATTTTTCAAGAGAATGAATGGAATAAGATGGTAGAGTGTGACGCCATCATCTAACTCGACCTTCAAGGGTGAGGCGGAAGATAATACAAGCCAAATATTCACAATCAATTTCATAGTATTCATAGAACTTAAGGAAAATAAATGCATGCTCGACAATGGATGTAGCACCCTCACCATCAAACTTGAATTGAGACAAATCATGGAGAGAATCAACAGGGATTGAAAACTAGGGGACAGGTTAGAAAAACACCCCGGGAGTATGATTTGAGGATGAGCCATTTCAGATGAGAGGTTCAAAATAGACTTAATGAGTACAACTTGTATTTTGGCTCTCCTTCTAGCACCATTTTTTTGACGATGCTGGAAATCAATCAACCAAGGGGGTCTCCACGGTGTGAACTCACAATTATAACTCACACTATTTGGAGTAGGATCCCCATATAGAGTATCATCCCAACTGCCATGTATCCTTGTAGATTTCCTTTGGCTACAAATTTCAACACAAGAGAGTAATACACAGGTATTTTCAGATCAAAAAGTGAATATGGCTTGCGAAATTTTTAACTATGGAAAGTATCCAGGTCCTTCTACCAAAAGGGAAGAGAAAAGTGGGAAAGGTGGGCCCTTTAGAGACAAGTAATAGTACTAATCTAGAAAAGGTACACAAGCATATACATATGAATGAATCATTGATCAACCAATGAAATCGTTCACAAGGAAGCAACGATTATTAAAGAAAATGCAACACATTCAATAAGATAAGTACCAAAGTCACTGAAATAGTTCAATTTCCTTAGTACAGATGAAAAAAACATACATAAAAAACATTCAAAGAATAGTCTTACAATATTCATGACATATGCATGAAAGCATGTTGGCTCAATGAGCTTTTGAATTAAGTAAAAGTTCCAAGATACATCAAGACAGTGAACACCACTAGCTCCAATAGTGGAGCATTAGAACAGTCACTCACTCCAAAAAAACTATCTTCCTCTCCAATTCTTGGTAAGAGGATCGAAGGTGAAAATTTCCTTGCATGTGCTATGAGGGTGTATATATAATAAATGGGATGATCATTTACTTCCCTTTTGACTCTTGGAATATTGTGATGATTGTTTAAATTATCTATGACCTTTTGACTTCCTACCTAACTTTTCACATTACATGGATGACTCTTAGACTTCAACTTTACATTAAATTTGTCCAATCTTGAATTTACATAATCCACAAAATGTTGTGGCACATGATGACTCATGACATGACACTGATGAAATGGGCTTCATGATGACATGGAAATGTTAGGACACTCTTTTATGTTGCTTTATTTATATCTTCTTGATAGATGGAACATGCTCTTCCTCTCCCTTCTCCTTATGGATTGAATATAAGGAGTCTTCAATGTGATCTTGATATTTGGTATTTTTTGTACCACAATTTTCCTTCATCTTCTCCCTCATTATCATGTTATATCTTCAGCTCCATAGGTGTCTTCGAGCATGGTATCCTTCTCCTTTTCCTCCATCATCATTATATCATGATTATATAGAGTACCTGCAACTAAAAGCCACTCATGACAAGATGGCATCTTTCTGAAAATTATTAATCTAACATGTTTCATAAAATCGAATATTAGGGCTAGAACCAGGTGACTGATTAGGTTATTGACTAAGGGATTGCAGAGTTCCAGAGGCAAGGTGTAGGACTAAGGCTTAAGACTCTACAAAGCACAATTTGGGAGGGACAGGGTCAAAGGTTTGTGCAATTGAGGGGCTCAAGACCTCAAGGATAGGGTTTGAAGCTTGAGCTTCCCCTATGCACAATTTTGGAAAGACAGGATTAAGGAACTGTGCAGTTGAGGGATTTTGTTAGGAAACCTATACTACTAGCGTAACCCCTTATTGTTATTAGTACAACCCCCTTATTATATTGTTGTGCCCATGTAGTCCCCATATTGTTATTATTGTACCCTCACATTAATGTTGTTATGTCGGCTCTCATTATATTATGACCCCTTAGACTCCTATATATAGAAAGGAGGTCTTGTCATTTGTATCATCCAAGAATTGTTCATTTGTGTAATGTAAAAGAGGTTTCCCCCTCGAGGCTTATTTTGAAGGCATTTATCTATCTCTTTTATCTTTTTGTGAGCTGGTTTCATAACATTTGGTATCAGAGCTTTGGATCTTAGGGTTTCACTGCTCGAAACAGGTCATTATGCATTTTCTGATATAACGTTTTTTTTGCAACATTTCAGAAGCTAAAAAAAAAAACCCATTTGAGATGAAATTGTGATGAACCTCGACTCCAAATTTTAGATCTTTTCGCCCTATATTGTTACAGATATGATCTGAGGAAGTTAGGATTTTGGCAAGCTCCAGAATTCCATCTCAAACAGGTCATCGTGGATTTTTCTCTACAATTGTTTTTCTACAAAGTTTCAGACTCTGAAATTAAAACCAATTTTAGCAAAAAATGAGGTGAAACTTGGGCCCAAATTTCAGACCTTGTTTCATTATATTATTGGAGATACAATCCAAGACATTTAGGGTTTCGACAGGCTCCCGAATTACATCCCAAATAGGTGACCTTGTGAAAATCGTCATAACTTTCACTTTGAGAATCAGATTGAAAATACATAAGAAGTTACAGAAAGAGGATGGATTGTCATTTTCTATGTAGTGGTTTTAGATCTTAAGGTTTAAACAGTGACACGTAGAATTTCATACAAGTTTGTTCTACTGAACCATTATATAATCAGGTCATTGTGGAAGATTTAACATAATTCTTCCTTGCAGAATCCAATCTTGATGAGACTTGTGGGGTTTGAAAGAGGACTCAAAGGGCTACTGCAGTACGTAATGTTTGAAGTTGGAGATATGAAATTACAAAGTTACAGTTGTTTCAAGATCAAGCTCCTAAAATCAAGAAAAAATGATATGAGGAATTTTGATGGCAAGGATTCGTTAAATTGGATACTATAGATGGAGCAATATTTCGATCTACATGAGGTGAAACCGTTACAAAAGGTACGTATTACATGTTTATATTTAGAACTGAATCAATTTTTATGGTATGAACAGTTTTGTTCTCGTAAACCACTTGTCACGTGGTCAATTTTCACGGAGGAAATGATAGCACATTATGAGGAGACAAAAAGAAACACCTTCTTTAGCCAATTGATAAATCTCAAACAAAAGGGTTCAATGGCAGAGCACATTGAGGACTTTCAAAAATTGAATATAAGGGTAAATGATATTCCAGAGAAGAAAAGGATTGATGTCTTCATAGGGACTTTAAAGGATAACATTTAACATGGGGTTTGTCTTTGGGAACCAAATTCATTGGAGAAGGCATTCAGGTTGGCAAGAAAAATTGAAAGCGAAATTATGGAAGCAAGGAATCCCACCACTCACGACTATAATTATGGAAGTATTTTTTCTCCTAGAATTCCACAACCTACAAGGTTTACACCACAACAATTGGAAGAAAAAAGAGAAAAAGAGCTTTGTTACAATTGTGATAGCAAATACACTAAAGGTCATAAGTGTGCTGAGAAGAAATTATTTTACATAGATTATGAAGAGGAGGAAGAAAAGGATCAGGAAACATCAAAAGAAGAGGATATACACCGGGAACCAACCCCAGAGAAAGAAGAAATGAATCCGACCATATCTTGTGAAGCATTGGCAAGAATTACCACTCCTCAAACTCTCAAGATAGAAGGACATATCAAGAAGAAAAAGGTTCAAGAAGTGAAAGATCACATCGAGAAAGAAGAAATGAATTTGACCATATCTTGTAATGCATTGGCCAGAATTACCACTCTTCAAACTATCAAGATAGAAGGGCATATCAAGAAGAAAAATGTTCAAGAAGTAAAAGATCACATCGAGCATCAAGAAATGAATCTAACCCTATCTTGTAAGGCATTGGAAGAAATTACCACTCCTCAAATTATCAAGATAGAAGGACATATCAAGAAGAAAAATATTCAAGCATTGAAAGATCACATTGAGCATCAGCAATAAGTTCTCCAACTTTTAAAGGATAACACCACTTTGGTGCAGAATCAAATGAAACAACATGCCTATCAACATTGTAGTGAAAGATGTTTTGATGTAGGTGATTGGGTACTTCTATGGATACATCCCAAGAAAGCTATTTATGAGAAGGAAATGTTGGCAATACTACATGCACTTAAGAAATGGTGACCTTACCTAATGGGAAGACATTTCAAGGTAAAAATGGATCATGATAGTCTTAAATACTTTTTAGAACAAAGATTATCTTTATAAGAACAAAAATAATGGGTCACAAATATGTTGGGTTATGACTTTGAAATCATCTACAAAAAAGGGAAGCAAAATGTTGTTGCAGATGCACTCTTAAGAAAGGATGAGGATGTGGAAGCATTGTTTTGTGCTTTTTCTATTATCCAACCAGATTGGATAAACGAAGCAAGGGATGAATGGAAGAATGACGAAGAAGTGTGGCCACTCATTCAAAATTTGTAGAAGATTCCAGTTCAAACAATATTGCCAGAACTTGACGAGGAAGGAAAAATCATATTGGAACCTGGAGCAGTCATAGAAATAAGAACCCGATAGCTACAAAATCGATCAATTTCAAAGTATCTCATCAAGTGGAAGAACTTACCCACTGAATATTCCACATGGCAGGAGAAGACTTTTATAGAGAAGCATCAATAACTACTCAAGCATTGAGGACAACACTTTTTGAAGGAGAGGGGCATGTTAGGTCCCTATACTACTAGTGTAACCCCTTATTTTTATTAGTACAACCCCCTTATTATATTGTTGTGCCCATGTAGTCCCCAAATTGCTATTATTGTGCCCCATAGAAGCCCACTATTGTTATTATTTTACCCTTACATTATTATTGTTATGTCGACTATAATTATATTATGACCCCTTAGACTCTTACATATTGAAAGGAGGTCTTGTCATTTGTATCATCCAATAGTTGTTCATTTGTGTAAGGTAAAGGAGGTTTCCCCCTCAAAGAGGTTTATTTTGAAGGCATTTATCCATCTTTTCTATCTTTTTGTGAGCTAGTTTCGTAACATATTTAGGAGTTCAAGCTTGTGGATTGAGCCTTGAAGTTTCCCAATGCGCAGTTTTGAGAGGCCAGGATAGATGATTGTGGAATTGAGGGGCTAAAGAGCTCAAGGTTGAGGCTTGAGGCTTGGAGTTTCCCAATGCACAGTTCTGGCAGGAGAAAAATCTAGGAGAATACACATTTGAGGGGTTCAAGGGCTCAAGGTTGAGGCTTGAGGTTTCCCAGTGCATAGTTATAGAAGAAGAACAATCTCATGGATTGTGCAGTTGCACAATTCAAGGTGTTAGCTTGGAAGCTTGAGGCTTGAAATTGCGCAGTGCATAGTTAAGGCTGACATGGCAGAAATTGCTCAATTCTAGAGATCAAGGGTTAAGGTTGGGCACTGTGACTATGCAATGTGTAATTCCAACAAGAAAGGTCATGGATTGAGGGTTGAGACAATGCAGTGCATTGTTTAGGAAGGTTGAGAGATGCCAGGTTGCTTAGACAGGAAATTTGCAGGACTTGGCTAAGTGCATGATCATTGATATCAAAGTGAACAATGATGAAATTTAAGTATGATCAGACCTTTAGAACAATTGATGATGCAACTTTGATCACTTAGAACACATGAATGCCATACTTCCCTCAATACAACAACATGGCGATGAATTCCCTAAGTGAGACACTAAAGATACACTTTGCGACAACAGTGATCATACTTATGCGACAATGCATGAAACTTTGGGAATGAGTGTAAAACATGTATACATGACTAGTAGGAATCATCAACACAAAATTTAACCCTTCAAACAAGCCAAAACTCCACTTATTGTGATAAAAGACACTTCCCGTGTCAAAAGACAACCTTTTCTATATGAAAAGGGAAGTTCGAGTGACACTCGCGATATGCAAACATAGATGAAAGCAACACCTACCACAACAAAGATAACATGAAAAAGACACTAATTAAAGTGAAAGCAAGAAAAATCAATAGTCGAAAAAATGAAAATGACACTTGTGTAAGAGGAGGTGCGCAAAAGAAGCAAGTTGAAAAACTCACCAAAATAGAGGTAAAAACACAACCAGAAGTGAGAGACTTTCAATGACAATGCATATTGACTATCGACATGAATTGAACATTGCAGAGGAAATGTGTTGATGGACGATGCTAGGTTTTTTGAAGATTGCGGGAAGGAATTCACTCATGAATTATTTACAGACTGATCATGTGTGAGCAGGTGACCTCAAAAATTAGAATCCAAGAATGGAGCTCAAAGACTTAATTGAGTATCAATCGACCAGGAAGTAACTTTAGAATGACTGATCACAATGTCCATAGTAGGTTCAAAATTTCAAGTATAGGAAAATTTATGGAGGGTGTTTGTCGCAACGACAACAAGTTCTTGTAATGATTCAATTTAATAAATTTTTAAATTGTAATGAGAGAGTATCCATTGACATATATGATGATGATATTGTCAGTATTGACTTGTCAATTTTTATATGTTGAAAGTGGTTGATGATTTGGATGCATATTTATTACGTATGATGGTTTTGATTTACTGCTCATGATGGATGTTGTAAAATTCACTTAAATTATAAATATTTGATTCACTTGTTTTAATTATAGATGATGATCATGTTACAATAATCATCTTGTTATTTTATATATATTGGATGTTGCATATTCTATTTTCATGGAGATTTAATAAGTATAATGATGTTAATTTGTATGGAAGTTTGTTTCCCTCTAAATTATTTATAAATGTTATCCTATAAAATATTTCAAATGCATACATATGATGTATAATCATATAATTTGTTTAAGGGACATGATATATAAACATATTAATTTAACTTTATGAAAAACAATAATCATTTTTTGGAAGCAAACAAAGAATAAACAATGGAAGAAAAATTGGAAGCAAAATTGGAATCCACACTGGAAGAAAAGCCGGAATCCAAATCAGAAACCAAATTGAACGCATATCCTCACAGTAAATCTTGCATTACACCTAGCGATAAACTTGGCGCTAAACCTGGCATTATTTCCTATAATTGGAAGCAGAAAAAGAAGCAACAATGGTGTTGGCAAAAAAATGTCATCAGGGAAAGACCCTGGGTTCAAGCACAAGGGGCCAACAAGGGACCATTCTAGTCTAGGACAACACCGACATTTTCACCCTACCCCAATGGATAAGGAGTCTCACCCGAGATGTGTCGTGACTGAAAATAAGAAGGGTTTAGAAGGATATCAAGGATGACCCAATCATCACTCTATGTACATCTTAAAGCACACATTCATCATAACATTATATTAGTATAGAGATCACATTCTATGAGGAAAGACCTTCAATGAAATTTTTTTGAGCAGGCCCATAAATCATAACATTACACACAGATAATACTATGCAACTGGTTCAAGTACCCATTCATATTAACTCAACGGGAGATTCATTACAACATACATTCGACATAAAGCCATGAGAAATACATAAAATACCATGACACAAAATTTTCTATATCTTAGACCAAGCCTAGCTCTGGTCTTCCCACCACTCCTCTAGTCTTTTGATCAGGTTCTTCTGTTCCTCAGACTCCCTCAGATACCAACCCCTTCTTCATGATGTTTTCTCCTTTTATCTATTCGTCCACTACTCAAACTGCCAATTTCATTCAGTTGTCTATCCTGTCAGATCCTTCTCATCCTTCTCCTTGTTCACTGGATTGTTTCTTCTTGTTCCTAACACCTTGCCGCAACTTCCCCATGACTACATGGTCTTTCTCCCTTTCCAAGTTGTCTTCTCCACAACATGACCATTGCTCCCGCCACCTGTTTTTCCCTCTTCATACCTTCAAAAATTTCAAAATTCAAAACGAAGGCCTCAACAAGCCTTGACCCTAGTTCTTTCACTCATCCCTGAGTCAATCTATCTCCAGTGTTGTGGGTCCTATTGTTGTTTTTGTGGGTATTTCTACTTGTGGCTACTCTTGTTCTTCCCTCTGAGGGCCTACTGTTTCAGAAACTTCTTCTGTAGTCTGGTGGCCTCCTTTTCCAAACGAAGGCCCCAATTCAAGAAACGTTGTTGTCATTTCTTGCCTGAATTTTTTGTATTCGTTGTTTTTGTTAGCCATGCAATCACTATGGATTCATCTTATTTGTTGAATTCCTCTTTGTGTTGGATGTTAGATGACTCAGCCTCTTGCTTTGTAGTTTTTTCCACTTATATAATCTTCATTGTTGTTGTAGACTTATTTCAAGGCAAGGACATGTAGGCGGACCAGAGGTCTGAGGTCTCTGATTTTCTTCTTTGTTTTTGTAGATTCCTCCTCTATCTATTCGACTTGGGCCTCAAGGGTGGCAATTTCTTCATCAATATTTTGTAGTTGGAAGGAGTCTATTCATCTTTTGTTGTTGGCAATTATAACTTGAAGTTGTTCTCGCATAGGATAGACAAGGTGATTCTTTATGGCTAGGTTTCCCGACCAGTCATGCACTTTATCCATTAGGGAAAACCCATCAGCCAGTGCTTCAACAAGTGATTCTTTTGTAGTGGCGACGGTGCTAATATTCTTGTCTATTGTCCTAGCGTATATCTCAGTCAGATCAGGCAACGTCAATCTGACTGTCTCCAAATTTTTCTTCATGTCTGCATTCATGGCTGCCAGACTCGAGCACGTTGCTTGGATGTGGTTGCAATAATTGACCAATTTGAAGGATGTAATATCCTCATGAAATTTTATGAGAACATCTGATATCGTCGGCCACAGTGACCAAAATTTATCTGCAACATAATCTACTTGGGCTTGTAGATCATTGTTTTCTTCTTTCAGTGAATCTATTTCTTGTGAAACCTCCTACAACTGTCTTTTCTGCTATTCATGTTCACGGATGAGTTCATCATGTAATATTTCTACTCTTTGTGCAGCTTTCTAGATTAATCAAAATATCTGCGTCAATGACCAATGCTGCAAGGTTTTTGCCTGCATTTTATTTGGATCTGGAAAATTTCTTCAAATGGGTAGGTCATTGGAAACGGACTTGTCTGAGTGTGATAGGGGAGATTTTTCTTGTTGTGAAGATGGGGTGAATTGAGGTGTAGGTTGAATAATGGTAGGGTTTTGGATTAATGGGAAATTTATAGGGAATGCAGCCTAGTACTACTCGTTTCCCACTGACTACAAAGGAGAAACCCTTGGCTCATCCCCTGGTAGTGGGCCCGACCCTAGAAGTAGGGATACCAGTGAGGATGTGTGAGCGCCATTTCCTTGAAGAGGATCACAATACTTCTGGGTAGATTCAACTTCCATCTCTTCTCTGGCTACACGTGTACCGGTGGGGATGGTTTCAGACAGGGTAGTGAAGGTCGAGGTTGTATGAGGGTGTTAGGATATTCCGACACATAGGAAATAGTTAAGTTCAACTTGGTCTAGTATAGAGTTAGGTATAGAGTTAGGTAAAGTGTGTTTCTTTACCGTTGTACATTTTGTAACTTACAATCTGACGGTCATGATATGTAGTGATCCGACGGTTCATTCTCTCCTCGGTATTACCGACACTTGATCCGTGGCTTGACACCCGATTGGTCCATGAATTCTATTTAAAGCGCATGGAGGGTCATTTGTAGGGTAATCCGTGCATGAGAGAAGCTTATGTAAATTTTCATTCTTTGATTAATAAATTTCCTGAAGTGGCCACGTTGGCTCAGGCCGTGGACTGTTTCCCTCTTTGAGGGTTTTAACCACGTCAAAAATACTGGTGTATTGATCTGTGATTTGGTTGTGAGCGGTGTCCTTTTGGTGTTCTTTATGAGGAACTTACCCTGTAAATTCCTACATGGTATCAGAGCTATTTGAGGGCCGCGTCCGTTGGTGATCCAAATCTGAAGCCGGTAGAACTGCATGCGGCTGTCGTTTCCTAGATCTACTGTTTCTGACTGCTTTCGGGCTGAGAGGACTGCTCTGTTGTGTTCAGAGCATCTGTTCCAGTGAGGAACCCCTTTCGTTTCACGCGAAAAGGTTTCCGGTAGCCCTATCTGCGTCATTTTTAAGATCTGGAGGTATACAGTGTTTATCTGCAGTTTACTGTTATTTTCTCTCTGGTTATTTCAGTTTCTGTTTATTTAGATTTTTTTAATTACCGGATCTATTCCTTTCATTTCTGCGTATGCTCTTTGCCCTGTGACTCTGTGCGATCTGGGCAAATCAGAAACAGAAAGGAAGTTTTTTTTTCTCATGCGTATGCTCTTTTCCCTGCACCTTAGTGTGATCTTGGAAAATCAGAAACATTGAGAAAAATATTTAGTTTCCGGCTAAAGCTAACTTTGAGCCATAAGGTTCGTTTTTCTTTGCATATTCGTGTTGGGTTTTGTGTTTTTGTTTTGTAGGAAAAAAGAGCTTTCTCAAGGCAAGCACGCAACCCAAGGCCCCCCCCCCCCCTCCCTCCCTCTCTCTCTCTCTCTCTCTCTCTCAAATTTTTTGTATAGCTCAATTGGTTCAAAGCTATTTTAAGAGAGTAGAGGTCTTGGGTTCAAATCTCCATTTTGTGGGGGCGTTTTTTTTATTCCCGCACATTCGCGCACTTTGTCGGCAACTTCAACAATTTTTTTCAAAAAGCCATAACTTCTTCATCCGGAAGCCTTTTTCAGAGCCGTTTTTTTTAAAACAGCCTAATTTTTCGAGATCTATCCATTGGAACACTTACTTTCAGCATCTTCAGCTTCAGTTTTTTTAGAAAATGGAAAGTCCATGCCAAGTCATTCTTGACAGCACTAACTACTTCCAATGGATATCCTACATGGAAGATTTACTTAGAAGCAAAGGTCTCTACAGAATAGCCACAGGCCAAGAGAAGAAACCAAAAGATGAAGACAAGGCTGCAAAATGGGAAAATAGACAAGATCAAGCACGTGGTTTGATAGGGATGTCTATTTCTCCTGATCTTAGATTCCATATTGCAGAACTTGATACTCCTCATGAAGCATTGGAACAAATCACTAAAGTTTTTAGGATTAAAAATGAAATTAGAGCCCATCAACTTGAAAATGAGTTGCTTACATTGGATCCTAATAATTTTTCTTGCATTGAAGATTTCTTGTCCAAATTCAAGACCCTTAGATATCTCTTGGAAGGTGTTAAGGTTAAGAAAGAAGATAGTAACCTTATTTATTCCATCCTTACTAAGTTGGGACCAGCCTACTCTGTATTTGTTTCCACCTTCCATTCTACAAGAGAAGCTTTCATTTGTCAAGGAAAAGACTACAAGGCCCCTTCCTTTGACTCTTTTTGTGATTCTTTAATAAGAGAACAAGAAAAACTCTTACACCTTGGTCTTCTTAATCTTGGAAACTCTTCCAAGAAAGCGTTAGACACCCAGCAGCAACCAAATTCAAAGAATCCTAAGAAGTCATATCCTAAAAAGAATGGTCCTAAACCAAACAAGGGTCCTAAGCAAACTCACCCTCAAAATGAAAGATCATTTCAGCAAAATGATAAGACCAATAAAAACAAATGGAAGAAGACTGATAGACATTGTAACTTTTGTAATCGAGATGGACACTTAGAATCTAAATGCTTTAAGAAGATGGAAGCCTTGGAAGCCGCAATGAAGAAACATAACATCCATGTGGAGCATTCTTCAACTTCAACTTCAACTTCATCTTTAGTAATGGCACTTTCTGCATGTCGTTGTCCATCATCTCAGTCTGGTTATGCATTAAATGTATCTTCTTCTTCTCATTCTCATGAGTGGCTCATTGATTCTGGAGCCTCTTATCACATGGCCAAAAACAAAGCCATGTTTTCTTCTTTAAATGATTGTAACACCAAAAATATATATATGTTGGTGATGATAGATCTCTTAATGTTGTAGGGACTGGAACTGTTCATCTAGACAATGGTCAGTTTAATGATGTATTATGTGTTCCAACCTTATCCTGCAACCTTCTATCTGTATATCAGATAACTCATTTAGGTGAAGGTAAAATTGTTGAATTTTCACCTCATGATGTTGTAATCAAGGATCTAAGAGATCCTAAACAGATTCTAGCTACTGGTATTGCTGATGATTCCACAAGATTGTATAAGTTTCACAACTTTGGGTCATCAAATCTTCCCTCATTATTTGTTGCTCATAATGATGAAGTGAGAAAACTTTGGCATGAGCGATTTGGTCACTTAAACTATCGCTCCCTTCAGCATCTATGTAAAGAAAATATGGTGACAGGTCTTCCTATGGTATCTTGCAGAGATGGTGTTTGTTCCGGATGTGTACTCGGAAAACATCATCGGGACAGTTTTGAAAAACGTGCCTCTTGGCACGCCTCAGCCCCTTTATAGCTTGTGCACAGTGATTTATGTGGTCCACTTCCTGTTGCTTCATTCTCTGGCTGCAAGTATTTCTTAACTTTCATTGATGATTTCTCCAGACGCACTTGGGTATACTTCTTAAAACTCAAGAGCGAAGTATTTAACACTTTTTTGGCCTTCAAAGCCTTTGTTGAAAAACAATCTGGACATCAAATTCTTAAGCTAAGAACTGATAATGGTGGAGAATATGTTAAAAACACATTCATCAACATTTGCACCGAAAATGGGATTCAAATGCAACATACTGTTCCATACACTCCACAACAAAATGGTGTAGCTGAAAGGAAAAATCGCACCTTAAAGGAAATGGCTAATTGTATGTTGCAATCTAAAGGACTCAGTCTTAGTTTTTGGGCCGAAGCAATTAATTGTGCAAATTATATAATAAATCGCACTCCTACTAAGGTTCTAAAGAATATCACTCCAGAAGAAGCTTGGAGTTCCATTAAACCAGATGTAAGTCACTTTCGTGTTTTTGGAAGTGAAGCATGGGCCCATATTCCAGATGAAAAGCATAAAGCTTTAGAACCTAAGAGTGAGAAATGTACTTTTGTTGGATATTCTGAAGATGTAAAAGGTTATAGAATTATTCCATTTAAGTGCAAAAATGTTATCATTAGAAGAGATGTAAAATTTGATGAAAATAAATCGGCCTGCGAGCCTAGTCCGGCGGATGTGCCACCTCTTCCTATCTCTTCTACTTTTGAAAACATTTCTTCTTCAGATGATGAAAGTGAGGATGACAATCCTCCCCCACCTTCTCAGGATCCTCAACTTCCAAGATGGGTCCGTGCTACTCGGGATGCAGTAGGTGATCTTGCCGGTGATCCTACAGATCAGCGACGTACACGTTCTCAGTTTGAAAGAGCCTCTTCTTTACTGGCTCAAGCTCCAGTAAATCATGATCCTGACACTTTTGCAGAAGCTTCAGGCCATCCACATTGGGAAGTAGCTATGAATGAAGAATATCATTCATTGTTGGCAAATGATACATGGGATCTTGTTCCTCTACCAAAGGGACGCAAACTTGTTAGATGTAAATGGGTTTACAGAACCAAGTATGGACCAGATGGGAAAGTTGATAAACATAAAGCTCGTCTTGTTGCTAAGGGATTTTCACAGGTTGAAGGCATTGACTACACTGAAACCTTCTCCCCTGTTGCCAAAATGAACTCTATCCGCCTTGTTCTTTCCCTTGCTGCCTCTTTAAAATGGGAAGTCCATCAGATGGATGTTAAATCTGCCTTCTTGCATGGGGACTTGCATGAAGAAATCTATATGGAACAACCCATTGGCTTCATCCAAATAGACTCCAGCCTTGTATGTCAACTTAAGAAATCTCTTTATGGTCTCAAGCAAGCTCCTCGGGCTTGGTATGCCAAAATGGATAGCTTTCTTTTAGAAACTGGCTTTTCTAGGTGTTATTCTGACAATACTGTCTATACCAAGAAAGTGGGCAACTCTCTTATCATCCTTGTTCTTTATGTTGATGATCTTATTCTTACTGGTAGTGATCCCAACCTTATAAACCATGTGAAGTCCAGCCTTAAAAAGAAATTTGAAATGACAGACTTAGGACACTTACACTATTTTCTCGGTCTTCAAGTCTTGCAATCCAAGGAGGGTATTTCCCTTTCCCAGTCCAAGTATGCTTGTGATATTCTTCGTCATTTTCACATGGAAGACTGTAAGCCAGCCCCTTCTCCCTTTCAGTCTGGAGTCAAACTTTCAGTCTCTTGTACTTCTCCTGAAGTTGATGCTACCTTATACCGTCAACTTGTAGGAAAACTCTTGTATTTAACCCATACTCGTCCTGACCTTTCATTTGTTGTTGGCCTTGTTGCTCGTTTTATGCAAAACCCCCGTGAAAATCATTGGAAAGCAGCTAAAAGAATACTTCATTATGTTTGAGGTACAGTACAGTTTGGGATTCATTACAGTGCCAAAGCAGCTCCTCTGTTAGTTTTTTTCACTGATTCTGATTGGGCTGGTGACCCTGATGATCGGAAGTCTACTGCCGGTTATGTCTTCACTCTTGGTTCAGGACCTATTACATGGGCTTGTAAGAAACAGGCTTCCATTTCTCTTTCGTCAGCAGAAGCAGAGTATCGTGGTGCCGTGGAAGCTAGTAAGGAAGCCTTGTGGCTTCGTCAGATCCTATCAGAGTTTGGCTTTGAGCAGCAGCATCCAACCACCCTTTGGTGTGATAATCAAAGTGCCATTCAGCTATGCAAAGATCCAGTCCAACATCAGCGCAGCAAACACATTGAACTACACATGCACTTCATCAGAAAGCTCATTCATGACCATGTTCTTGAAGTGAAATATTGTTCAACAGATGATCAGGTTGCAGACATCTTCACAAAGGCTCTCACAGAGGCGAAGTTCACTAAACTTCGATATATGCTTGGAGTTCAAGAAGTTGTCACTAAGGGGGGATAGGCTCTAGTGCCTCCTTCCTTCTCCTATTGTGTCATATTTGTAAATCCTTCAATCCTATCCCAAGTTGTTCTTAAGGGGGGATGTTAGGATATTCCGACACATAGGAAATAGTTAAGTTCAACTTGGTCTAGTATAGAGTTAGGTATAGAGTTAGGTAAAGTGTGTTTCTTTACCGTGGTACATTTTGTAACTTACAATCCGACGGTCACGATATGTAGTGATCCGACGGTTCATTCTCTCCTCGGTATTACCGACACTTGATCCGTGGCTTAACACCCGATTGGTCCATGAATTCTATTTAAAGCGCATGGAGGGTCATTTGTAGGGTAATCCATGCATGAGAGAAGCTTATGTAAATTTTCATTCTTTGATTAATAAATTTCCTGAAGTGGCCGCGTTGGCTCAGGCCGTGGACTGTTTCCCTCTTTGAGGGTTTTAACCACGTCAAAAATACTAGTGTATTGATCTGTGATCTGGTTGTGAGCGGTGTCCTTTTGGTGTTCTTTCTGAGGAACTTACCTTGTAAATTCCTACAGAGGGGATGGATCCCATGACCCTGATGAGACTACAGATGAGGTTTGAGGATTTTCTTCAATGATTGGAGATGCGGATACTGACTGTTTGACCTCACCAGTGAGGTTGACAATTGGGACTACAGCTGTTGTCTTGGGTTTCTTGGTGATCAGATTTTTAATTCCCTTTTTCTGTTTTAGCTTTGGGATTGTTGGCCTTGATTGTGCATGGGGTCCAACATCGGGAATTTCTACAACTAGAGGAGTGGTTATTATCAGATTAAACAGAGTAGAGCCTTAAAAAGCCACAGATAGTGTTGCCTCACCTGAAGGTTTAGTGAAGTTCACAATTGTTTGCTCGAGGGATGACATCCGCTGCTCCATCTCATCAGCTCTCGATCATCCTCTACTTATCACTTCCTATTGTTCCCTACAGCTTCTCCTGTAGGTAGTTGTGGTCTCATCCCTTCAAATAAATATTTGTATTTCCCTTTAGTGATCTCGCACGCAACCCCTGCCCACGAACCAACCTCGCTATGGAATGCTGCTTCTGATAAAACAAATCTTTGCTACCTCATTTGAAATGTTTTCGAGTGGATGCATCTCGACCTGATGTATGTGCTTCCATTGGTAACTCCAAACTAGATATATTGCAAAAACTTGTCCAAAAACTATCTGGGTATTCTTTCGGTCGTCCTGATTATGATCAACATCAACCCATACCATTCAATAAATGATGCCTCATTGATTTATTTTTTATTTGGGTCCCTTGAAGCTCTCCATGGCTCATATTTGAGCACTATGGGTTGGTCTTCTCTAATTTTCATCATTTCCCTTCATCTCAATGATTTCCATTTCCACATTACCAATGTCATCAGTATGTAGCCATATATGAAATTCATGCTCCTTTTGTAAATGTCCTCATAGGCTTCAAAGAGATCATTCAGTACAAAGGCCAACCAATTAAGCACCTACCCTTGGCAGAAGTGTTTCAAAACCGATATTGCGTCAAGGGTACATTCATTCTTGGAAAAATGCCTCATTGTTTTCCCTACTATTATGTAGCAAAAGAATCTTATTTCGTCCTTGGTGATAAGATCAATCTTTGTGATTAACCTGTTGATCGAAGGAGCGGCGAGCGCACGGACTTGTGAGCTAGGGCTACAGACTTTCAAAGCTAGTTCTCCATGGAGGGAGGCAAAGGGGGGAGCTCCACTCCCTCCTATAAGCACGCAGTAGCTAGCAGAGGCAAAAAACTAGTTGAAGAGGATATAGGTCCTTCTGATGATGTAAGGAAAAGAAATAAGGAATAGGAGTAGGATGGCTCTAAAACCATGGAAAGCAACAACACTAAAGACAAAGAGGAAGAGGACAAGGAATAGAAAATAAAAGGCAAAGCACAAAAGGGACCATGCAAGCCCAAAATCTCTATCGCTCCTAGAGTGGTGTTGAATGATCCTACTCTGCAGGCACATAGGGACCACATGCAGACATATGCAATCACTTGTAAATTCATGGGCTTATGGCCCACTGAAAAAGCTTTACAAACTTGGATTAAATACCACTGGAAACCAAAAGGAAGCATAAAATTTCATCTGGGGTCAAAAGGATTCTTTACTGTAGTCTTTTCTAATATCGAAGACAAGGACAGAGTGTTTGAAGGAGGGCCCTACTTTTATGTAGCTGTAGGCCTGTATATGAAACCATGGGTGATGAATTTTGTCCCAGAACGTGAAACTTTTACCTCGGTTCCAGTTTGGGTAAGACTCTACTCTTTACCTTTGGATTATTAGCAACTGGAATCCTTATCTACCATAGGAAATAAGCTAGGGCGTTTTGTCAAAGCCTCTGAGGCCACCAGAAAAGGAAAATACACATCCTTTGCAAGGATATGTGTGGAGATGGATCTTTCTGGAGCTCTGCCAGATGAGGTAATATTGGAAGTGTTTGATGAAGAATGGGTGCAAACAGTGGATTATGAACACATCCCTTTCAGATGTCATAAATGCCATGAGCATGGGCACCTATTTAGAGATTTCCCTCTCAGTAAAACAGAAAACAAAAGTAAAACTCACACCATGAAAGATACTGAAAGCTTTCATAAGGTGGTCCAGAAAGGAAAAGGGAGCAAACACGGACCAAAACTACCTCATACAGACAAGCAACAGGACAGTCAAAACAGGTTTCAAGCCCTAGAATAGGAAGAAGTGATAATGCAAGTAGATCAGGTCAAGGAAGGCAAGCCAGTGGAGGAAGAGAAAGAAGAAAAAGTTGAGCAAACACAAAAGAGAAATAAACATAAAGAAGACATGATGAGTGACACAGATCTGGAAATGGACCAGGAAATGACCCAGAATGATATGGAAATGGAGGATCATGAACAACAAGAAATTCTTGAGAAAGAGAATCTAGATCTAGAAGGTTTCTTGAAACAAGGAACCAGAGAGGGAGTGGATTCGTTACCTCAAGAGGAGTTCCACAGATTCAACAACTATTCATTTGGAAACTCAGAACAAAGGGTCAGAAAAGCAAAGGAAAAAGGAAAAATAGGGTAACAAAGGAGTGAAATCTATGAAAACCACATCAGGATTATCACCAAGAATCCTAGGAAAGAAAAAGTAGAATGAACTATTGATGGAATGTGGAAAGCTAATGATAGACTCAGGTAAGATGAAAGACCTATCCAGTTACTCCTTTACAAATATCTAATAATGAAGTTCACTTCTTGGAATATAAGAGGTCTAGGTAGTAAAAGAAAACAAAGATTACTAAGTAACAGAATGAAACAAGCAACCCTAGATGTAATCTTCATTCAGGAAACTAAATGTTCCATTCAAAAAATAAAATAGATTCACAACAAATGTCTTAATAGATTAGATTTTTTGGAAGTCAAAGCAGAGAATACAACAGGAGGAATTCTCATGCTTTGGAATCCCCAAAAGATTGACAATATAGATGTTGAAGCATCTAAAGATTATCTTTCAGTGGTCATTCAACTAGTGGGAGATAAGGAACTTTACCTGGTTACGAATGTGTATGGCCCCAAAAGAATGGATGGTAAACTCAAGCTTTTAGAATCCCTACAAAATCTTAGGGAATGACATGCAAAAATCCCATGGATCTTAGGGGGTGATTTCAATATGATTAAATCGTTGTCTGAGCAAAAAGGAGGAACCAGAATTCTTAACAAAGACTCTTGTGCTTTTCAAACCTTCATAGACAATATGAAGCTCGTGGATATTGTTATGAATAATGGTACTTTTACTTGGAACAATAAAAGAGGAGGAGAGTCTCAAGTGGCCTCCAAATTGGATAGCTTCATAATTTCAGAATATCTTATGATTAAGGACAAGGACATAGTTTCTATCATTCTTCCCTTTGGAGGCTCGGAACACTGGCCAGTACAACTAGATATTCAAGGCATTGGCATACCTAGGAGTAGACCTTTTAGATTTGAAAACATCTGTCTCTCCCACCCAGAATTCAACAATAACATAGCCATCTGGTGGGCAGAAGATTTGGAAATTCAGGGCACAAGAATGTTCATTCTTCAAAAAAGACTCAAACATATCAAATTTCGGCTCAAGGAGTGGAATAAAAAGGAATATGGCAATATTTTTGAAGCAAAAAAAACTGTGGAAGGAAAAATGCAGAAACTCAACCAAATCCTGATTATGGAGGGTTTTGATAAAGAGAAAAATGATCTGGTAGCTAAATATCATCAAGATTGGGAGAACTTATGTAAACAAGAGGAGATTTTTTGGAGGCAAAAATCCAGAGTACAATGGCTAAAAGAAGGAGAACGCAACACTAGATTTTTCCACAGATCCACTATGGCGAACAGAGCTCACAACAGGATTTCTTCAATCAAGGATGAGGGAGGTAACATGCTCAGCACACATGAAGAAATCGAAGTAGTGCTGGTTCAACACTTTCGTGGCATTGCACAGGAAACCTATTCAGACATAGAACAATCCATCAGGGTTATTTCTAGACATATACCTACGCTGGTTTCCAGAGAGGACAATTTCAACCTCAATAGACCATTTTCAAAAGAGGATGTTAGTGAAGTCCTAAATGAAATGAAAAATGGTAAGGCACCAGGTCCAGATGGTTTCAATGTAGACTTCTTTAAAGCTTGCTGGAATATAGTAAAACAGGAAATTCTGAATGTAGTGGAAGACTCCAGAAGGGATAAAACCATTTTGAAGGCTCTTAATACCACCTTTATCTCCCTAATCCCTAAACAGGATTTGGCTCAAACTCCTGATAGGTTCAGAACCATTTCCTTATGCAATGTTGTCTACAAGATTATTTCCAAAGTGGTGGCCAATAGACTCAAACCTCTTCTTCCCACCCTGGTGTCGGCTGAACAATCGGGCTATGTGGAAGGTAGACAAATCCTTGACAACATCATTCAATCTCATGAGGTGGTGCACTCATTTACAATCAATAAGAAAGCAAGAATGATCATGAAACTAGACATAGCCAAAGCCTATGATAAGATGAATTGGAAATATATCAGAAAAGTTCTCACTGCTTTTGGGTTTTATCATAATTGGATCAGATGGGTTATGGCCCTAGTTACTTCTCCTAGTTTTTCAATCCTTGTTAATGGCTCACCCTCGGAGACTTTTACTCCTTCAAGAGGCCTGAGACAGGGAGATCCACTCTCTCCCTTTCTCTTTATACTCATGATGGAAGGGCTGGGTCGAGTGATCAAGCATGCTAAAGTAGTTGGTAAAGTCAAAGGTCTCCAACTTTCTGAAGATGGTTGGGCCTTAACTCATCAAAAATTTGTGGATGATACCATGCTGCAAGGAATCTCCATGGTCAAAGAAGATCTAGCCTACAAGCAAATCCTGAGACACTTTGCCATGGCTTCAGGTATGGATGTTAATCTCTCAAAATCTAAGATTTTTTTCTTTAATACTCACATTGCTATTCAAAGAAAGATATCCAAAATTTTGGGCTTTCAAAGGGAGCTCCTCCCCTCAAAATATTTTTGAGTTCATCTTACAGCCAAGTCATTACATAAGAGCATATGGGAGCTAGTAATTAACAAATTGCAAGATAAAGTCAGGAAATGGACTATTAGATCTCTAAATTTGGCTGGTAGGTTAGTGCTAACCAAGGCTGTCCTTCAATCTATCCCAGTCTTTATGATTTCTGCTCTCCCAGCTCCTCAAGTTGTTCTGCATCAACTCAGAACCATTCAAAGAGACTTCCTTTGGGGTAAGGGGGAGGATCATAAGAAATGGGCCTTGGTAGCTTGGGAAAAAATCTCCAAACCTAAGAACTTTGGTAGGCTAGGTTTGGATGATATTGAGATTCTTAGCAAGGTTTTAGGAGCTAAATTATGGTCGCGATGGGTCAAAGAGCTAGAAGCGCAGTGGGAAACAATTTGGAAAGAAAAATATGCCATCATTTGGCATAACAATGATCTAATAATAGTGTCAGGACACAGAAAGGGCTCACACATTTGGAATAAGCCTTGGGATAATTGAGGCTTGGTCCAAGGAAACAGCTTCTGGGAAATCAGAAAAGGAAACCTTAGCCTTTTTTGGGAGGATAGATGGCAACAAGAACCTATTTTATTAAACAAATACTTAAGGGATCTCAAAGAAGAAACAGATAGCAAAAGGCTTTCTAAAGTGAAATACTTTTGGGATCAAACCATTAGTAATGGAAAATGGAGAACCTGGAGGAATTTTGATTTTAGGGACAATAACACCCTGAAGGCTAAAGCAGAAACTCTAAAAGATATGTTAGATCAGAGGAAGATTCTGAAATCCGAGGGCCATGATTAGCTAAGATGGGGTAACAATAACGCGGGTGCTTTTAATCTCAAGGAAGAAAAACTCATTCTCTTGACCTTAACTCTCAAACTCTGGATAAGATTTGGCTAAACCTATGAAGACATCAAGACTGGATGAAAATTAAACTATTCATGTGGCTGGTCTAGAATATAAAATTTCTGACCTGGGATAATATTAGGAAGAGGGGCATTCTAGGGCCCTCCAAATGTCAACTCTATGAAGCTCAAGAGGAAACCATGGAGCACCTTCTCAACAACTACATGTCCTCCTCTAGTCTGTGGGATTCTTTTATCTCCATTTTCCATTAGATGGATAGGGACAAAGGGAATATCTACAACACCCTAACCAACTGGAGAAGAAATTTTTCAGATAACGAAGTTCTTGCCACTGCTTGGACCATCTTTCCAAGATTCATCATTTGGAATGTATGGAAAGAAAGGAATAACATAATCTTCAAAGATGAAAAGAGGACTTCTCAATGCATTTTTTAGCTGATCTTAAAACAACTCAAGGAAATGGTAGGTACCATAGTGTAAAATCTTCCTAAAAACCCTCCCTCTGTTGCTGATCTAAGAATTCTCTGTGAGCTAGGCTTGCAGGGTATTTCTCCTCAGGGTCTGGATAGAAATGTTATCTCCCTGAAGTCTGAGAAATATTTCTAGCATCCTCCTCCTAAGGGTTATCTGAAATTCAACATTGATGGGGCTTCAAAAGGCAACCCGGGCACCGCTGGTTATGGAGGTGTGTTAAGGGATGAGAATGGAAGTGTCCTTTTCATCTTCCACTGTCATTTGGGAAAGGCTACTAATAACATGGTGGAATTGATGGCTATGGAGCAATGTTTAGATTTCCTGGATCAGGAAAACCGACAAAACGTGATAGTGGAAGCTGACTCTGAGATTATTATCAAATCGGTCAAGAAAATCAGCTGGGGAACAAAGCCAGAAAAAGTCTCAAAGAACTGGAGGCTGATCCAGGGCTTTCAATGGATTCAGCAGCACCTACAGAGCCTTCGTACAGTTAGCTTTAATCATGTTCGAAGATCGGCGAACAAATTGGTGGATCTGTTGGCCAATCAAGGTGTGATCAGTACAGAGAACAAAGTAGCGTCAAAATGGCATGAGTTGCCTCAGAGCAGGTTAAAAGTGATTTGGCATGAACAGGCAGAAGATGACAGGTTGGTGTTTCAAAGTAGATCCATGGCCCTGGAATCAAGTTGATTTGACCAATGCAAATTGTTGCCTGTCAATAGGCTTAGAATCCTCTCTGACTTGCTTTTTGGTGGGTGATTCCTCTTTCCTCAGACCAGGAAGGAATGACACTTTGCTAGGTACTCTTGGTGGCTGCATTACTGGGATTTTTCCATCTAGAATTGGCAAACCGACTTGGGAGAGGTTTTCTGGCGATCGCAAGCCTCGTAGGTGGAAAATTGTATTTTCGTTTTGGCAGCGATTCCATTTAGAGGGTTACATGTGGCGGTGGGGCCGGTTTGAATACCGCCCCCATCGCATGCTAATGTTCGGTGATTTGAGTGGGTGCGATATGATCCATGTCTGTCAGATCAAATGAAGTTGATCAACGGCTAGGATGGATTGAGCTGGTTGGTGGTCATGTTGGTTATGACTTGTGCTTCTTTTCTTCACGATGTTTTCCTCTGCCGTCAGATAGGGCCTGATGGGTCAACGATGTAGATTAAGGAGACAGGTTGTTGTGTTGGCGGGAAGTGCATTTCCCCTCTTTTTTCGGCAAGTTTCTTATGGGCACGGTTCGCTCCACTTTTCGGAGGGTTGGTGGGGCCCTTTGTTCTTAACTTCTATTTTTTCCTTGCTTAGGTCCTGCTTTTGGCTTCTTCTTGTTTAGCTTTTAGTTGTGGAAAGGCTAGGTTTTTGGTGCAAAGACTTTTGCCTCGGGCCCGATCTTGGTTGGTTCAGGGGATCACTCCCTTGGGCCACATTTCTATGTGGTTTGTTGTAATTTTTGTAAATTATTAATGAAAAAGAAGGTCCTACTCTTGCTTCAGCCAAAAAAAAAAAAATAAAAAAAAATAAGGATCAATCTTTGCACCTCTGCCCCCATGCTTGGTCTTGTATTTCTCATAATAATCCTTGTCTCCTTCTTTCTTTGCTCGATTTGCTCCTCCTTGGAATGCTATAGCCACTGCATTTCCTCCCGTAGAGAGTCTTTTTAGTTGATGGATGTCATCAACATGAATGGGGTATTCTTTGTCAAGCCATAATGATCCCGCATGCATCCTGTTGACGAAGAGCTTTGTGCATTGCATTGCTTTCAATTGCGTGCCAAAAATAGGTAGGCTTCTAATATTAATCAATGTCGATCACTAGAGGCCTCTGAAATATTCTTTAACCTTGGTTGACATTGTAGCATCTCCTTTTGACACATCTTCCATGTATACTTCCTACTTCAACGATGGAAATTGGAAACAATTCAAGAGATCATTATCCACTAATGTTTCTTTGTCATACTTTCCATACAAATTCTCTAACACTGTAATTTTCTCATCTAGTCGGTTGTTTGGGACTGAGATAATTGCTTTTGTCATCTTTCTGCACCTCTGGTAGATGACCATTATCGAAGGTTTAGAGTCTTTGTCTCTCTACTGCTGCTAGTTCTCAGAGCGAATTTGAAGTTCTTCTGTCACCTGCATTTGAAATTCTGTAACTCCCTACATCGCCATGCAAATTAAGTAGAAAAAACTTGACATGACGATTCTTACTAGACTTGATAACTAATTACTACGACAACTTTCCCTATGCTTCTTAATCATGTTATGTTGCCTTCTGCTAACTTGGATCTGACTGGTATGACGTAGCAAGGGAAAGGATAGAGTGGGCCACATGGTTAATAAAGTTTCCATAATGGTGGGTAATTATTATCGAAGCAGATTGAGATTAAGTATCATTACATCTAGAACATTGTCCATAGGGAAGTTATGAGGCTCAAGTATGCCCCTACTGATGAGCAGGTTGTTGATGTATTGACAAAACCATTATCCTAGATGAAGTTTTCTTATTTCAATTAACACTTTGGAGTTGTTGAAAATCCCTCTCTTAGAGAGAGGGAGCACTGATTGTACAACATCATATGATTGAAAAATTTTGTTGGGCTTCAATGGATTGGTGGGAAATATTATTAATCCCCTAGCTTAGTTGACCAGGAAGCTAATGAGTCTAGTCTAGGAGCTTGGTTCTGAGGTATGAAGTGATCCCTTGGGTCATGATGACTGAGAGACTAGTTTGTTCAGGGACCCTGACTTTGTGATCTATCCCTGAGGAAATTACTTAGAGACCTATAGATTTGTCGGTGAGGTTGATCTTCAGTTCCCTTCCTTGGGTAATTGAATGAGAGGCCAATGAATTTGGCCAAGAAGGATGATTTCTATCCCTCAAGTCATTTGATTTAAATATTATAAAGTTTGGGATTGAGATAGGGATTCCACCCTTGTGTCATGGACCAAGAGACCTTGTTTGACCTCACTAATTGATAAAATTGGTAAGTTGGGATCTGAACTAGATTCCACTAGGGTTTGGATTATGGGATGTATTTTGATGATATGTATATTTCCTTAAGATGAGACTTGTGATCTCTCCCTTAGGCTATGGCTGAGAGACCTATGGATTGGTCGGGGAGATTGATCCTGAGAGAGAATGAAAAGTACCTCCCTAGCTAAGAGGGAGTATTGAAAATTTGGTAGATATGATTGATATTTTCATTGGAAACTTAATGGAGAAAATTCATATTTTTATATTTGACCAAGTCAGCCTAAAGCACAGAAGTTGGCCCCACATGCAGAAAATCCACCTCCCAAACCAAATATGAGTGAAATCTCATTGGACTTGATTTGGCATCATCACACATCACATCATTTGATCTAAAATAGCAAGGATACATCCACACATGTGAAGAAGTCAAGAAGTGTTTCTATTATGAATTGACCAACTTCTATTCTTCTGATTGACTGGAGTTGAATTGGAGAGGTTGCTTCTATTTGACGAATTTATTTGACTATTGTGGAGGCTAAATATTATAGGGATATGTTGGCTTTGTTTGACCACATTTCCGTCTTTGTTCTGGGATCCTTGATCATAGGTTGACCACAGGTGGACCCTGAGACTTTGACCAATAGTTAGTTTGTTAACTATGGTTTTGACTAAATTTTGGTCCTCTATTTTAAGCTACCATAGGCTGAAATCCAACCTTCTATTGTAGAATTGACTTTGACGAGTGTTGGCTATATTCTCTCTCTCTATTGACTGCTTTGACTTGGAAATATTGAGGTGATAATTTGGAATATTGTTGGGATATTTGATGTACTTTTGATGAACTAAATTCTCTCTCATAAAAAAAGATTGGATGGGTTTTCCTATTATGGGGTTTTCCCTAGATTATAGCCTAATTTTTAGTGTCTCTTATCTCTTGTTCTACTGTTCATTGTGATATCTGTTTCTCTATTGATGAAAGTGAATGGTTGAAATTTTTCATGTATAACTGTTTAATGATTAGAATGCTATAATAAGTCAAATTGTATCATTGGAAGTAGTTATCATGTTGAAAATTGCACTAGTCTTAATTACACTAGAAAATCAACAATTTTATGTAATAGAATAGGTTCTATTTTCAATAATTTCCTTTCCCACAAGTTAGAATAGGTTTTCTTGTCATTTACTAAATTTCCAAGCATTTCCTGTAACAAAGTGGTCTTTGAGCATCTTAACTCCTCTTCACTACTTCAAATCAACCTAAGTATAATATTTCTTGTTGTACTACATAGTGGTCTTTGAGCATCTTAACTCCTCTTCACTACTTCAAATCAACCTAAGTATAATATTTCTTGTTGTACATATAGTACTGATATATATTATGGTTTTACGAACTCCATATTAATAATTAAGGTCGATCACCTCAGAAGTTGCAACATGTTGTAATACCAAGGCTCATCAACTTGGTTGTTTTCTAGGTAGCCTATCTTTGAAGGAATTTTGTCTATAGGTAACTTATTCAAAATAAAATGAACTATGCATGGTTGGATAGCCCTCTCAAAGGGATTTATAGAGGTATATCGTACTTATTCTAACTCTTCAGGAGTGAAGAAAAATATGAGTTTGAAGTGATGCAGTCTAAGCATGGTTCCGACAGATCATGGTTTTGAATGGCCACTAGGTATCTAGCCGTCTAAGGGGTTGAGCTAGGAGGATATTATTTTCTAGGCTGGATGGGAATATGATCAGATTTATCCATTCTCTTAGTGGTTATCTAAGCATATGGGGTGTTAAAGGCACAACAGATAACACACCGTGAATGAAGCTAGATAATAGATTTCATAGTGCCAAATCGAAGTTGGACCCAATATGACATGGAAAGGTGAATTTGAAAAGATAGGTGATAGATGATGATGTGGAACCCTATGGTAATGACACATGGTAGGGGTGTTTATACTTTTTGGGTGGCCAAGTGGCTCTTTCTCGAGTGACACATTGCAATGACATGGTGGTGACATGACATAATAAGTGATAGATAGTGACATGGACATGACATGTCCCATCCTCAATAAGCCATCATTGCATAGTGTCAACGACATGCAGTGGGCCCGATTAACCTCATGTGGCACCATGTTGCATGGAAGTAAACCATATAAGAAAACAAAATCAGACCCCCTATTAAAGTTCAGATAGTCAGGGGGTGCACTTAAAAAGTATTGGGGGATATTTAATTACACATAGAAAAAAAATGGAACCCCCCTTGTTAAATTTCAGATAGAAGGGGAGGCCTTGAAGTGATTTCTTTGCATTAGTTTTAATAAGATCATTGTATACGTTTCAAAAATTGATGATTATATAAAATTGGGTGATTTGCATGGATCCAAATATAATTTCCCTTGGGGATTAAGCACTTGGTCTTTGCCTATGGTCATATGCTCCAGGGAGCATGAAAATAAGGGGCTACACTTGGGTAAAATTTGGTGTTTAAGCACCAAATTTCACAAAACTAGTGAAAGGATTAGTTTGTTTTTAGGACAAATATAATGTGGAAACATCCATAAAAGGAAGATATGGCATGAGATAAAGTTGTTCCCATGAAAATTAGAGTTGTAGCTATTGTTGACATGTAAAAACATAACCAACTTGAATTGAACTAGGAGAAAAAGGTGAACTGAGGAGCAATAAAAAATACAAGTAACAAAATAAATACAGGCAGACCTAATATGAAGCTAAAGATTAAGTAATATAAGTGAATATCAGTTTATATTTGGAGTTGTTGTGAGTTTGAGAATTGCATATTTGAAGCATTGAGATTTAAATTTTTTACAAGAAATTTAATCAAAAACATATCAATGAGGAATATTTAGCAGTTGTGAGGAACTTTATTTGAATCAGAGAATTAGAGAGAAGGACATGGGTTGTAGAACAAAGATCAAAGAAAATATTCAGATCTAGGATTTAACAGTTGTGTTATTGATGTTTTAATTAAAGAGCATTAGATCTAAGTCTTAAAATGTATGAAATAAAGGATCTGATAGGATGATAATATAAGTGCTTGTAGATTAGGAGATTGGAGTCTCTTTCAAGTTGGTGCCTGTAAGGATCAGGGACTTGGTGCTTCCATCAAGTGGGCCCTTGCAAAGAAAAGGGGGTTGGAGCCTCTTGTAGGTTAGTGCCTACATAATTTGATGTAATTTGGAGTTGATTCTTGAATTTACATCATAATAACAAACAATTTTTAGTTTCCTCCATTATGGATTTCCACATAAACATCTTGTGTTCAAACTTTATGTGATTGGTGTATTGCTGCATTGTCGAATTTGTTTAATTGACTAAATAATTGTTGAAAGTTTTAAGATGTTGATTCACCCCTCTCTTCCTCTTAGTATTTTCCTGGTTTCCAACAAAAACATGATTTGTTTTTAACTCAAAAGAATCAATATTGTAAACGTTGGTTGAGGGATGAATTTCATAGACCTTAGATTATTCTCTAGTTACATTACACATTATTTAAATTTTCTACACATGTTGAATTTATTTCCATCACTCGATGACAAGACATCATCCACTACATATGATATATAGTGTTTTTGAAGGAAGATGTTGCAGATGGTTGTAAACAAAGGTGGGAAAAAACATTCGAAGAAATGAGGAGGAGGGATTCTTTTAATTAACTTAGTATGGATGTGGCATTACAATGTTTAAATAGGTATATTCAATGTATGCAATGTGGGGATCAATGGATTGGGTTTAGAATTCACTATCTTATGATTTACTTTCCTATACCTAAATATCAATTTTGTTACAACTTAGAAAGGAGATTATTGGCAAGAGATTTATTCTAATGGGAAATATTACCTAGCTAGAAGTGATGGATGCCTAAAATTTAGTGTTATATTTTGTGGATGAGTGTTTATGGAGTAAAAAAACCTAAGATTGATCTTTATAATACTTTTGAATGAAAAATATAGCTTTATTCATGGTTAATCTTCCACTAGGAGGGTTGATGTCATCATTCTCTAGATAATTTTGTGCCTTGGAAACCCTAACTCTAGCCTATCTTCAACTTGAGGCTTATTTTAAGGGTTTTCTCTATTATTTTTACCTAATGTCTTAGCAAACCCTTTCTTTAAATTTTATGTATCTATGAAATCCTTTGTTGTTGCATATCAAGAAACCATAGATCATGCAAGTATTTATCTAGTTTAAGTGCATTATACATTGCTCCTTATCAAGCAGAATTAAGCCTTTGTCCATCATAGAGTATCTTTAGCTAGCCTATATCTTCAACACCTTAAACCTTAGAACTTAGAATTTCCTTGTAGGTGAGTAATAGTAAGCATCTCTGGTGGTGAAATTCCACTAAAGAGTAGGAATCAACCTCATTGTTGCTGCAAAGCCTAGCCCTTGCCTTTTTAGTCCCCTCATAAGCCCTATTAGATTTTGCGGCAATAGGTACCTTTCATATTCTTCTTAATTTTATTCATTTTTTAAGCTAAGTTCATTATTGTATTCTCACATATCATTTCCCCTCTATGTGTGAAGGCAAGGTAATTTTTGAAACTAGATAATAAAAATTTACAAGAGACATGTGTTATGTAACTCAATAGATATGAAATAAACCCTAAACATATACAACAAATCCTTTACAAAAAAATAGAATATTACAAATATATCTATAAAACCTTGAGGTAGGATAACACTCTATACCTTATGGATAAATTTCGATAATTCATAAATGCTTGATACAATTACAATAATATTAACCATTCTCTATTACAGTGCTTACACTTCTTTATATAATGTCTTCTATCTCCTAAGAACAGTTTAGAGAAAGAACATTTTATAAGGTAGAACCTTCTAGTAATAATTCTTACATCCATTGTGTTAACACTACTACATGGGTGTTATTTACTAGAAGTGGCCTCCATACATAACAATGCATAAAAATACATCTATTACTATTCACATTTCCTACCTCAATAGGTATGCCATATTACCCCCCTCCTAGGAATACTACATTCCATCACCCTTTTCATTTCATCCTCAAAACATGGGAGAAACCCATACAATATGACTAGCTAAGCAATGTAGCCAACTAGTACCAAGCATGAGCATCCATCCATCCTAGTGGAATGTGAACATAGGGTCCAACTTCTTCCTTACACCATTGATTTCAAGTATTGTTTCTCCATGATGTGCTATGATAATATCTCCATGCGGTATTGTTATGCTTCCATTTGTCTCAAAACTAATTTTCATTCTAGTGCCATGTTGGTCCACAATAATTGTGTGGATGTGCACCACCTTTCTTTAATTATTGATATTTCACTAAGTGGTGTGGGTGGTGGTATAGATCAATCTTAGCTATCAAATCATTTTTCTTAGACTCTTTAACATGTAGTTTCTTAGCATCTTATTCCTATCAGGCCATTCGTTTTCCTTTTCTTCAATTTTTTTTGTATGCTCTTCCTTGATCTAAATTTGGACTCATCCTCCAAGCCTTCATGAAGTACTATAATTGTGTTCTTTGTAGATGCTTTTGCATGTGGCTATTTGGGCCCTTATTTTTTACCAAGAAACATATCCTACAATGTGATCTTCTTCTTCTTGTACCAGTACCTTCATAAACTTATTTTGAACATTAATATTTAATGTACCTATTGATTCCATCAAGGATAACCAAGATTAACATTAGCATCACTCATATGTACAACGTGAAAATTACAATGCAACACATAGTTATTAATGGTAAGCTTCAAATATGTCAAAAAAAAAGAACATTATTACCCTCAACCTATGTGCTTTGAATATATTTTTGAAGGAATTTATAATATTTTAACCAAAATTGGAATGAAGAAATTAAGTGGGCTACTAGGGTTTATAGAAACAAAAATTTGTTATTGCTGAATACATCCATGAACAAGTAATATATATTTGCCATATAAACCCTTGGTGCATTCTATATCCTTACGCTTGACATGAGACCACTTATTTAAAATTACATTTTCAAATGGTTCATTGGAAAGTGACCTCATCTTAGAAAAATTTCAATGATTTCCACCATATGGAAGAATATTCCTTAAAACCAATGGGTTACATAAATTTTCAATTCTCTTTACATACTATTATAGCTCAATTTGACATCTCCTTGAGTCCATTGGAGAAGGAATGACAAAGTAAGCATGAGATGCTACATTAACCTTATCTAAATCGTAGGAAAAAGCACATTTATCCTTGCAAGGCTCCTAGGACATCGATAACTAGTGTTGTAATGACTAAATGGATTAGCAACAAGATATAAATGCTCCTTCACTTCAGACAATGAGCATTGAAGAGGCTAGGGTTGTTTGAGTAAGATGATAACGGTTGATATGGTCAAATATTGATCAAAATTGAGGATAAGGATGAGATGACAATGTAAAATTAAGAAAAGAATGTCTAGGTTCATGCCCTCCACCTTGTCTGATCAACTATAATTATATTCTCCACCATGAAACAAAGGAGGAAGGAGTGAAAAGAAAACACACGTTGCTGAAGTGAGTTATTAAACTTGAGATAAGCCTTCCAAGTAGTGAATCCTAATTGTGGGTGTAGGTGAGAGGAGGGCCCTTGGATTAAAGAGCTTAGAGGTGCTACAACTATTGTATGTGTCTACACTTAATAAAATTCCTATATTTTCTCCCATGCCTATGTGTATTTTCTTATATGTAATTGCATGTATATAATGGTTTATTCAGCTAACACTTGTGTAGGGTAGGATAGTTGGATGATGTTGTTCTATGTCTATAAGAGTAAGCGATAGAAGATCAAGGGAGGATATTAAGAGAACTCTATTAGTTAAGAACAAGCTAGGACCAACCTTCAAGATAAGGTGTGTCCCTCTTCCTTTCCTTGTCTATTTCACAAGTGTATGTGATTGAGTAGGGGTTTGGTAAGTAGTTAGCTATTGACTATCACAGGTCCATGGGAAGATCTATGGGATAGGCTCTTTAGAAATAGAGATGAAATCCAGCAAAACACATACAAAATTGAAGTCTTCTATAAATATTCCATCCTAAGGACCATCATCCTTTCACATAAAAACATCTTTCCTTAAAATCCCCAAACATAAACCAGGGATTTAAAGAAAATCACTTACTTTTCAACGAACCTTATTGAAGTGACTAAATGAAAATAAGAGTCACTACAACAATACTTCTCCAAGTTCCTGGTATGACCCCAATTATGAAATGACATGTCCACTCTACTTCTAATGACACTAATTTGGCTAAAATGTAGTTTCTCCATAAAAGTATCTGATTTACAAATCACATTCATTTCTAGAAAACCCTAAAACAATTTATTTTAAATTAGTGATGTCTCCATTTTTCAGACTCCATTTTAGAGGATTATTTTTTAAACCTATATGTTTTCTTGAGGCCATTTCATATTTGCAACTAGTTTTTTGGAAATTTTCCCAAAAAGTTTTAGAAAATAATTTTAATTTTGCCACCCCCTTTATTTTCTTTGGAAATAAAACATTTACAAAAATAAAAAAAATGATCTTCCTTTAACATGTCCCAAGAAAGTGTTTGAAACCAAATGTTATGTAACTCAATATATATGAAAACATAACATAAAATAAACCCTTAACATATAAGCGAAATCATTCACAAAAGATTCATTGCAAAAGATATAGATAAAATCCTTGAGATAGGGTAACATCATATATTATTCCTTAATGAATGAATTCACTCCTCAAACATTGTTTAATACAATTACAATAATATTCACCATGTTTTATTACATTTCTTTTACTTCTTTATGTAGCATTTTCTATCTCCTAAGAACATTCTAGGAAAAAGAATATTTTGAAAGGTGTATCCTTCAAGTAGAATTCCTACATTCATTGTGTTCCCTCTACTACATGAGCATTATTTACTAAAAGTGGCCAACATATGTAATAATACATAAACACATATTTATTATTATCCCATTGGGCACCTCTGTAGGTACTCTATATTACCCCTACTAGGTATATGACACCATGTTTCCATATTTCTTTCAAAAATCCAAATGATTCCACAACTTATATCCTTACACTATGTTGCAAATAATGGAAAATCCATGTGCATTAAATATGGCACTACATAGGGATGGATGAATACCATAACATATGCATGGAACTTAAAGAAGCATAACAACACATAACACATAGTTAAGCAAGAACAACTCTAGTGATAACATATTCTATTATAAACATGGTTTGACATAAAAGATGTTTTGGTGCGAGAGTTCCTCTACCTAATACAATTTTTACTTAGTCAAATTTAATCTTTGATCCATTAACATTTATCAGTAACACACTTTATAAATGATTTCATCAACTTTAATCCCTGGCATGATCAAAGTTGATCACCCTTCCAAAAAAATGTCTACACATCCACCTTTAAAGAAGGATGGAAAATACAATGACAAAAATAGAGTGATATTGTGTTCATGCATGGAACATTCTAGTAAGTTATGACACACTAATATAAGAGTATTACTTTGCCAAAGAAACAAAGATTATTGTTATCTAAACTCCCACGAGGTATCCCAATTAATTTTGTAAAGATTGGTGTGATTATGATAGCACACAACGAGATACTAGGCCTTGGTCCCTGAAGTTTTCTTAAATCAACGATAATTCACGGAGCATAGGTTCATGATAAGCATTCGATATTGAAACCAAAATATGTTTCTTTGATCCTAAAGTCGTAGGTTAAGTTGAGTTTCGGACTTGGTGTAACTATTTATATTAGATCATTTATTGCGAAGACAATTGACTTCAATTGTTGAAAAACTTGTGAAGCAAGAGTGAGATAACATTCACTTCAAGTCTTCCTCTCCTAAACATCAAGTTGGATAAAATTACTTAGCCAATCTAGTAGAGGAAACTAAAGCGTACTTACACATTCATCTGATTTTGTAAAGTGATACAACAAATATATACATAATACTCTTGAACTTGTTAGCCCATGTTTTTTATCATTCTCTAAATGGTAAATATAAATACTATAAATACTATGTTTTTTATCATTTTATAAATGGTAAATATAAATACTAGTTTGATGATATTTATGGCAATAATATTATACACAAATCAAAAGCTAAGATTTATCTTTGAAATAATTGTCTTTTTTTTTTTAGTTAAATTGATCAATTAAAAAGAATGTCATATGAACAAGTGTCATATAAAGTGATTTATAGTTTTTTAGGCAGGTGGTATTGATAAGCCATGTATTGGCTCATGGTATTGTAACAAAGCCTATTTACAAATTAAGAATCTCCATGATATAATGGGATAAATCTCCATAATTAAACATGGGTTCCATGCTTTGTAAAATATGTTCCATGCTCTTTTAAATGTATATATGTTTACACATTTATCTAAATAGTTTATATGTACATGACCAATATTTTACAATGAATTATATCTAAGTCAATGATATTTCTAGTTAATATATATTTATTCTCTTACATACTTGTATTCTTTTTATATCCTCAAACCTATTTATAATAAACCATGTTTAATCTATTCAATGTAATATCAAAATTTAATAATTTAAATGTTCCTATGTTAAGCATAATAATAAATTTACATTAATTACCATATTATTGGCTTACTTTCCATCAAATCATGACATCCATATGATATAATGCATCTTCATAACACATGCTTGTTAGTAATGAAACACTTCCCATTAATTTGTTTCTTGGTTTCTTTAGAAAAGGAAAAAACAATTGTGTAAACAAAGCATATACACACCCAAATGTGGAACTCACAAAGAATCTAAGATCAATATTTTATATCTCATTGAATTTTTAGTGATTTTTCAAAAACTTTCCACTTGTAAATATACAACATTAAGTACCAAGTCACAAAGGAAACTAATAGTCTATTTAAAGTATGTTGAACTTCAAATGACAAGAATGATAGAGTTTTTCCAATTTATAGTCAACTTATGCAATTAATTACTCGATGGAATGATGTATCATATATATACCAACATTATTTTAGTAAATGCTAATACTATATATGGACAAGTATTAGTTTTTTCAATGTTATATGTTATTTCATGATGTTATTTGTTATTATATGATAATTTTATAATTGTACTATATAAATATTAAAAGTGAATATAGATTTAGAGAGATGCAAAGTATTAATATTTCGACCTCCCTTCATTAATATAAAAAATAAAAACATATAACATATGTAATGTAAATTTAAGATGTAAATTTTAATTAAGCTGAAATTAAGATATAAGATTAGAGTTGTGATGTAAATTTTAATTATTCTAGAATTAGTTTTTTTTTAAGAAAGATTTGGCTTTAATTCCGTGTAAAATTGGTTGTATTAATAAATGTTTTACAATTTAGTATAGAGAGATGTTCACATTAAATCATTAGATTTAAAATTAAATCATCTTAAATCTATCAAAGGTTGAGAGAGATCAACTCTCTCATCAAGTTTTGTATGCAAAAAAAAATGTTAAAATTTGCAACCAATTAAATGTTTGTATATAAACTTTTTTGTCATCTCCAAATATTTGATCTCTGATCTCTCTCCACCTTTGATAAATCGAAGATTAAAATGAATTTAAACTAATACAATTCCACATTCAAAATCATCTTTACCCCTAAACACACTAACTCCATAAACAACAGCTTGTTATTAGGTATTCTCAAAAACCATGCAGTATTTCAACAGAGGCAAATGTGATCGATTCCAATAAAAAAAATTTCCTCGATATAGAGATAGAAATTGATTTAGATTTCAACTGGATGTCGAAATCAATTGCAGCATCGCTGTCCCAAAAATAATATAAGAATAGATTTTGAGTTCAACTGGATGCGGTTCTTTTGATTTGATTTAATGAACAAAGTCACATTTTATAAATTAAAAAGGCCATAAGTTAGGAATGCAGTTAAGGTTTTTAAAAACGATGTTGAGATGCGCGGACGGATGGAAAACTAACATACATTGAATTTAATGTATTCAACAAACATATATACATCCCAATAAGATGAAAAATATTCTAATATGTTGCTTAAAAAACAAAGTTTAACCCCATCTAAAACTCTCTGCTAAAATTGACTAATGTGAACAAAATCCAATAAAAACCCCACCCACTTTGCTCATGTTTCTGCAACACAATGTTCCCACATACCATCCAAATTTACTTCTGAAATTAACATATTGACTTCTGAAATTAAACCTTCTGTTAAAGTAACTACAGGGGACCCCAACACTTTTATCCAACACAGGAGGTCAGACCTCAATCTCATTTGTCACATTTCCTGAATCTCTTCCCCTTCCTCTGCCAGAGCTCCATGCATGAACCCTGCCTCTACCAAATCCTTGACCTGAAATCAAAAGAAAGGTGATACCACACTGGAAAATGCAATACAAAGGAATACCATTCAAAACCAGTTTCAAATACTTTCTATAATGCCTACCTGATATGCCCCAACCTCTACCCCTAAATCTGCCTCTCCCATTGCTACGTCCTCTTGCCCTACCACCTCGGGAGTCTATAAAACAGTAAAATACCAGTTCCATTTACCATCAGGGAGTACCAGCCACTGCATTAACAAACAGTTTTTAGGATTTACACTCACCTCCATCAGAAAAAACACTCTTTTGCTGCTTGACTTGATTATCTGGCAATGGATCCTGATAGCTGCGGTTCAAATAACTCGTTAATCAGTCATTTCCTTGTAGCCCTCCATGCATTATTAATACCATCTGACAGACTCTTATATTAGAAAAGTTTTATTGTGATCCAGCATGGAAACATAAATCCACTAAGCAATATGAACTTAAACAGATACCCAGTTGTATTTTCATCCAGTGGCGTTGTTGAAAGAGTGATTGTAATCATAGAGACATGTCGAGTAGTTTCCAGACTGCAAATGAAAAATCAATTGAAGCATTGGGAAAATGCTTTCCAATAGGCATGTTCTTGACAAATAGAAAAAATATGAAATGAAGAATTAGCAAATACTACAGAAATTTCTGATTGCACTGAACTGAGACTTACGGCAATAGTCCTTCTTCAATAGGTTCCCAAGCATCAGTTATGCTTGTCGAGCTGAGTGCTGTATTCTGATACAATCCAGGAACCTTCCGCTGTAAGATTAGCCAAGCAGAAGTATGGGTTACTCAATATCCTTAACATATCTCCGAGTGGTTAATGCCCTATTTCTCTTCTGAACAAGTTGGAAGAAGCAAGAGCATAACGTTTGAAGGGCTTACTTTTATAATCTCTGCGGTAGCTACAGTCTTGCTTATTGCTTGTCCCATTGCTTTCAATACAATTTCTGGCGCCTTTTTCTCCTGAAAGGAAAATGGCCTCAATTTATTTACAAATGATCCAAACAAACGCAATTTATAGTTCACCAGCATTAAAAAAATGGTCGTTGAAGGGTCTCTAATGGTATATCTTGAGGTACTTTGAGAATGGTCAAATTTCAGTTACCATTTAGAAAGTTTAATAGAATCCCTGAGCACAGTACAAAGGGTTAAGGGTTAGATTGAGGATTCATGCATCTGCCATTTAAATACTGATCCTTATTTGAATGACCTTAATAGTTAAAGATTATTTAGGTTTATGAAATATATTTAAATAGAAAGAAGGTAAAGTATGTATACATTTATAAATTTTAATAGTGAAATCAAATTATGATTCTGAAGAGTTCTCTTGTTCCACAAATTACCCCAATTTAGTGTGAGGGCCTAGTATTATCCTTGAAAATAAATTATTATCATCATCAACAAAAGCAAACTAGTTTCAAAAGCATCTTCAAATGCAAACTTATGAAGAAGTGGAAGGGTATACTGAATCATAAACAGATAGACCGAGATGATGGAAATATGTGAGGCCAGAACAGATGCCTAACATTGACAGAGAGAATTGGATGCCTAACATTCATGGATTTATGTAAAAGCCTCTGGAATTTTGATGTTTGGAATCGATTTATAAATAATTCCACTAGTGTTTAAATAAAAATCAATGTAAATAACCCTTTTTAGATATATCAAATCAATGAAAATAACCTTTTCAGATATATCATCAAATACAAAATTTACATAATTTATAACAATCAGAACATGATTGCCTAAGAACCATGGGGTTACGCTTGAACCCATAGATTTTAGCAATCCTGTTCTACCGATGATATGCCACTATGAATTCAGTGCCCAACATGATTCATCAGCTGCACTGATGATAAAAAAATTATCTGTGTATAACTAGAGAGATAAACTCACCGCCCTCATAATCTCATTGCTGGAAGGCTGAACCAACCGAATAGTTCTCACTGCTAATAGAGACTACCAGAATGCATTAAATTAAAGATTTTACCCCCTAAAAAGCTTGATATCAGTTTTTTCCATAGGTATAATTTTGAGATATTGTCTTCTATGGAGTTCAACATCTGTTTCAACCTTATATCATACCCAAAATCATCCCATACACACCCAATTCACATAAGAAAATAATTTGATAATCAAAGTGGTCAAAATATAAAACAATCCAGAGCACAGTGTTCTATCAAGCATACTCATAATAAAATCCCTAAGCAATAATTCACGATTGTTTTTCTGCAACCATGTCTTCTACTTGTCAATCAAGTCACACAAATTTAACATAATCTATGGATTTTTTTATCGAGGAGTTTTAGGAATCAGAGCAAATAAAATTTGAAACAGATCACATGTAACAACTACCTGCAAAAGACTGGTGGCATAACTGATGTAGTTTCTGATTAAACCCTGAGTGGTGATCCGAATCTCGTTTTCACTAATGGCCACTTGAGGCCTTGGCTTCTCTACTCTTTGATACCTGTCCATCGCTCTGCTTTTTCCTCCCTCTCGTGGATTCCTTCCCTATTCCCTCCTCTTATGAAAATAAGATGTCATTGCTTAAAGAAGATGAATGCAGAGAGTCAGAATACAGGCAGACAAATATTTTCTTTCTTGTTTCCAAACATTTTATTTCTTTATTTTATTGTGAAGACTATGTCTACTCAAACACTTTTCCACGTTTAATTTTACCGTTGAGTGTCTGTGGTAACGTATTTTCACCCTAAACAAATATGTAAAAGAGTGAATTTCTTGTTTCTTTTTGCAATTTATACTAATAAATAGACGCTTGGCACCATCATTCGGAGAATATTCAGGGCAAATATTCAATTCAATTTGGATATTAAAACGGGTGAATCGTATAAGGTTTGCAAGATAGAAATACTCTAAGATAGATATATTCCATATGGCTTAACAATTTTTAGGAGTGTGGTTATAAGAGTTGGAATTGAATTTACTTGGATGGATTGTAAAATATCTATAATTGAAGGTATTAGAAATCTTGTAAGAGTAAAAGTATTATTGTGTTTGGGATCACATTCAATCTGTAACATTTTTTGACCACGTCTGGCTAAAGCAACTGAGATATTATAACTAGTTGTTGATTTTCAGATTCTACATTTCTCGAAACAAATCATAATTTTGAGTTCTAATCATTTGAATTACTAAATTTTACATATTTCAATAATTATAAGAAAAAGACTACTTACTAAAATAGGCTACTTAATCAATTGAATCATGAAAAAAAATAAGACTCAAGAGAAGGGCAAGGTAGTTGATACACTAAGGATCCAAAATGATAGACTATGAGAAGAATATAAATGGTTAAAGTCTAAAACATTTAATATGAAAAAAAAATATTACATGGTGTTATTATTTTTTAATTTATTGTCACAAAGATATTTAGGTGATTGTTAGAAAGCATTATCACTAGAGAAGAATACAACATAACAAAGCTACTCTATGGCTATTAGACTCACTACGAAAAGTGGCTAAAAAACTTTATGCAAGTGATTTCATGCACTTGTGTGACTATCTCTATTAACTTTTGCACAACTTGCATAACTTCTCCTTCAAAAATTGCGTAAGTTTGTCAAAAATGTAAAAGACTATGTTTGATAGCACAATTAATGTGGTTAGGCCTTGAGCCATGTCTGCATTCACAAAAACAAATCCTATAGGTAGATCAACATCTTTTCAACACATAAGAAATCCCATTCAAAATTTATGCATTTAGACTTGGAATTGGTTTGTGTGAATGAAGAGGCCATCCTATAAAGAAGCTAGGGGTAGCATTTAGGGAAAGAGGATTGAAGTATTGCTATGGTGTTGAGCTAAAATTTGGGACCATTGCTCTCATACACATCTTGATAGCCCATAACTACTTGCTTTCCTCATCGTTTCCATTGAAAGAGCAAGGCACTTCTTTGCAATGATTAGTTGAAAGGGAAAGGCTCCTGAGGATTAAAGACCCTCCCAAGGAGTGTGATGGAACACACCTACATTCAACCACTCTCACCAGGTGCAATTGAACACCTACCATTGGTAATAAATGAACATTATTTGCAACACCCCTAATGAAAATTCCATGTAATAAAAGTTAATAAAAAAAAAAATAATAACCACGGTTATGGGACACTTATTCCAAGTTGAATGTTGGGCAAGACATACTAGTGTGGGTGTTCATTTTGATTATTATGGCTAAGAAAATTGGCAAAAACAATGGCAAAGGCTTTGGAAAGGCAAAATGGCATTTTTGACATTTTATTTATGAAAAAATGGAAAATAGGAGAAAAGGAAGGTGAAAGGTCACAGGTTGCATGTGAGGAGGAAAATGAAGGAAAATAAGGGAAAATGAAGAAAATAGAGGCCTCATTAATAAAAAGGCTTATGAGGATCAATTGGTATTTTTTTGTCAGTTCAGTTTTGGAGCTCTATCTCTATTCTCTCTCTCTCACTCTTGGACACTTAGAGTTTTCTTGGAGCACTTCAACATTGGATCAAGAAAAGTAAAGAAGACAAGATGAAGCAAAGATCAAGTAAGGAAAAGCAAGAGCAATAAGCTACAACGAGATTATTTGCAGGTATTGATTTTCATGTGTGATTTCCTTGCTAGATTTGGCATGCATGATTATGCATGTGTGTTCTTGGTTCTCTCGTTGTCATTGGCATGGGTTTTGCCAGATGTGACAATGTTTTTCAGCTTAGACTTTCCATTTCTGAATAGCCATGGTGTGGTAGATTATTTTGTATGTAGTTGCGCTGGATTCTCGGATGGAATCGAAGCTGAGTGGGGTGGTCCCATGATTATTCACAAGGCATAGGAATCTCGGGATGGGATAGATGGTAAAGCCTAAATGTGAACACTTCGATTGAGCTTAGGAATCCCTTGACTGGTAATGGCAGGATACACAGTAAAGCTCAATGGTGAGTACCCTTGATTGGGCCTAGGAATCTCAGGGTGGGATACATAGTAAATCCCTGAGGGTGGAGACCTTGAAGGCCTAAGAATCCCTTGATCGGTAATGGTGGGATACATGGTAAAGCCAAGAGGTTTGGACAAATAAAATCCTCACGATGTGGAGAGATCCGATGGCATCCATGCTTGTTTTAGCGTAGTGATCCAATGAGGATTGCAGTAAAGCCTTGTATTGTATGTTTATTATTTATGGCCTAGTGATCTGATGGGGATTGTGGTAAAGCCCGGTTATATTGTTGAGGGTGAGGTGGTGTAGCCTGAGGAAGCCCTGGTTGATTTTAGTGATAAGCATGGAAAGTTTTAGGGGCTAATATTTGCAGGTGGGCTAATTTTTCATGCTTTTTCCCAAAAAAAAATCGCTAAATTCCCTTTTTTCTAAAAAAATTCACCCAAATTTTATAATATATAATTATTTCACCTTAAATATAGTAAAAAAATTACACAAACTATATATAAAATCATTAGAAATTTGAGTAGTTTTACTAAGATATAACTAAAAAGTTTAAAGTTAGCATATTAAGGAATAGTAAGTGTTTGGTCAATTTAGTGTGTTCTAAATTGCTAATTTAAATGTCAATCCAGGATTCGTAAACCGACGAAGTGAGGTGTACTATATGTACAAGATAACCATTTTCTTAGTCTTTTGTCGTTTTTGAGTTTTTTAGTTTGTTTTTGGATTTATCTTTTATAGATTCCCTAATGTATGATGGCGAAATTGAAAGTTAAGTATGGATGGTAATGGTGATTCCTACAGTGATTTTCCAAACTTAAAAGTTTTCAAAAAGAACGCTCTAAATTGACTGTAATGAAATCAATTCTCAAGAGGAAGTAAATTTACCAAACAGTGAACTAGTGACAATGGCCCAGTATCCTTACTGCTGTATGAAAAAGAAAGTAAAAATTGAACTTAAAGCAACTCAAAGACTGAAAGCAAAGCAACTAAATCACACTACTTCAACCCCTGTTCTGATCCTTTACCCTTCAACTCAATCTGCCTATAGGAAGTAATCATAAACAAGCTAAGTAATATGATATCTAAATTGCAGGAAATTAAATTGCATAAAAGGAAACTAAGATTTAACTAATCACACTACTTCAACCCCTGTTCTGATCCTTTACCCTTCAACTCAATCTGCCTATAGGAAGTAATCATAAACAAGCTCAGTAATATGATATCTAAATTGCAGGAAATTAAACTAAATCATACTACAATAAGTAATATCCTGATTCCTTACTAATAGAGTCACTTGACTATAGAAAGGGAATCATAAACAGATGAATAATATGATGTCTAAGTAGCAGAAAAATAAATAAGCAAAACACAATTTAAAAATGACAGTGCTGGAATTAAACTTCAGGAAATGAAAATTAGCAGGAAGGACAAGATGATCTCATGTCAGTAATTATCAAAAATAATATGTAAATCTGCCTAGGCTACCTACAACAAAACCTGTAAAAGAAGCACTAATCAGCTAACAGTTAGAAAAGAAACATAAAGGAAATATAGACAGCAAATGAACTTCAAAACAAGACAATATATATACAAGCAATGATTTAAAAAAAACAGTAAATGAAAGCAACTAAGAAACTATACAAAGCTCTGGTGTACAGGGGCCCTCTGCAACCTCGGCAAGTCAATCACTTAGTCACAAATCAAATTCAGAAAAACTGTCTTCTCATGTATTTAAAGCAAAGTGAAATGCAGTACAGTGGGCGACAACAGTCAAGATTACAATATAAAAAGCTAAGCTATTTAGCGTATATCAACGCATTATTTATAAGAAAAGGTGCTGCAACTATTCCTAGATTTATGTTGCCAAGAGACACGTAAATCTCCTTAACCCGAGATCTAGTGTGATGGTCCTGAATTCATGGAGTGGTGGCTGCTTGGTTCCATTCACGGGCTGTTCTCCAGGTGTGCCAGTACCTCCAGAAACTAAGGATCGTGCCACGCAAACCTTCACGTGGGCAAAACAGAGCCGTGCCACCGCAAAATTCCTCATTTGGCCCTTCCTTTGACCATCGTTGACCGCGACTGTTTATGAGTGATTTGGCTGATCTGAGGGGACACACTCCATGTACACGCCACTTGTAGCTTACCCATGTGGCTTGTTTCTCCATTTGACACCTGTAGCATATCCTTTAACAAAATGGCTGCGGAAACTTGGGCTGGCTGCGGAAAGTGACAAGTTTCGGCAGTTGCTTGAACAAAAATCTAAATCAAACAACAGTCATAAACATAGTTAGGAAACCATTTCATAAGCTCTTTTTAGACTAATATGAAACAATTTGACAGCTTGGTGGATGAAGTAAATGGAAAAAGAAGGCTGAAAGGGTATATAGGGAAGTGCAGGTTTGGGACTCAACATACCCCCACTGTGAAGGTGTTGCATGTCCTCATGCAACCAAAATTTAGTCACCTCTTTCTAATCCATATGTTCTGATGCTTCTACTAGGACATCTAGCCCTCTTTTCTTCTTCTTTGGTGCTACCACCATTCTTGGTTTCCTTATTAGACATCTGAACTTGAGATTAATCAATGCTCTGCTCAACTTTTTGCACTTTTTCTTCAGTTTCTTGTTTTTCTTTTGCCATAGTCCTAAATGGAGCATAGTGTTATCATGAATAATTTTGTCTACTTTGCTCTACTCTTTGAGTGCTTCATTTTCCTGCTTGATATGCCTGTTTAGGACTTCTAATTCAAATAGCTCCTGTTTTAAGGACTGAACTTGTGCATCTAGTGGCAGAGTGGTACTTGGACCCGCAGCTGATTTTTCTAATGATTCCAAGTAGTCATATACTTCCTGTTGATTGGGGTCTACTTCAGGTGTCTTTCTTGGACTGAGTTCAAAATTTGGTGGAGGAGGAGGACTGCTCTCTAGCTCTGGCCGAGAAGGGCTTTCATCATGTGGAGGACTGATTTCAATGCTTGGTTGAGGATGAGGTGGACTATGGCCAGCTGGAGTTTTCTCAGGTGTCTCTCCACCCAAGTCAATGAAGTGGGTCTATTTTATTTGTGTTTTACTCCCTTTTCCTCTTAACCTTGTGCTTCTCCTTAAGTATGGTGGACTAGTACTCTTTTCTTGTATACTTTGTTTTCCTTTTTCCTTTTTCTTTGCTATAGCAACAGCCTGAAGATGTACTAATATTTCTGACAGTGGTTGATAATCCTCCTCTATGGATTGCTCAGGGGATTGGTAGACTTCTTGGATGGTCCTTTTGCCTTTTTCTTTCTTCTGTTTCTTGTCTTTAGCTCTATCTTCTTCTTCTTTTTGACCGGTTTCTTGAGTTTCTATAGTAGGGGAGTCTTGGACTGTAGTGCTCTTTTCTCTTCTCCTACTTTTTCTTGATGTCCTCGATGTGCTACTTTCAGAGGCCTCAGATGGCTCTTGGAAGTAGTTTCTTATCAATAATTGCTCCCATGTATCTTTGTTTTTCCTTAAGTGGTCTTCAATAAGAATTTTTATAAGTCCATGATGGTATAGATGAGGGTCTATATTGCCTATGTGTTTTTGGACTGTAATGCTCATCTTCTTCAAACTCAAGAGTAAGAAATAAGGCAAATTAAGAGTCTGATTTTCTAAGAAATTCATCAACAGTCTAGCATGGTACATATACATCGAACCGAAGCGTCCTTCACAGGTGACAAATTTTTGGATAACTAACATCAAACTAGCCCATTCTTCCTTCAATGCATGAACATGAATTCCTTTAGTAAACACGGTGGTGCCCATACCTGGGTTTCTTAGCATGATTCTCCATGCCTGTTCATCCACGCTTTTATTTTTGAACCATCTCTCACCCTCCTGAGGTAAGCCTGTGGCAGCTGCTACCGTTGTTTCAGTCACCGTGAGCTTCAAATCTCCAATCTCCACTTTCTGACCATCAAATGACCGTGTAAAAGCCTTGGTTACTTCTTTGTTATAGCCTTTAAACCTTTGAATGAACCGTAACCATTTGGCTTTCTTCAGTAAATCCTTGGCTTGAGGGTAACCTTCTAGATATTTCGGTCCTTCTGGCTCTGCCCTTAGTAGTTTTCCCATTTCTTTCCATGTTCCAAATTTCAACTGAGGATGTAATTGCGTATGAAGATTTTAGCAGAGGAAAGTAGCTCGGTTGTAGGGTTTATGGTAAAAGGCAATGGCTGCAATCGATAGCAGGTAATGGGAATGCTTCGGATTACAGGTGAAACAGAGGATAAACAATAGTGAATGGGTTTACAAATTGAAGTGCGTGTGTATGAGAGGAAGGTCTTAAATGAAATGGTAAGTGACCGGTAGTGGAGGCGAGATCTTTTTTTTTTTTGAATTAACGGCTGCGTACGGGAGATCACACGTTTTAATAGATGGCTGCGGAAAATATGGTGAAGAAGAGTCGTAAAGAGATTGGTCACATCTTATGAGCGCAGGTGGCAAATGAAAGTGCAGTTAACTTGAGTTTAAACCTGAAAAAGCCATCATGAGACCGTTAAGAAATGAATGCATGGTGTATGGAGTAATATCGTGGGATAGGAGTGGGTAATGGAGCTATCATATCGAATCATTGCACATAGTATAACTTTTCATGGTTTGATAACTATGCATAATCATGACTTTAATTGCTATTTGATAAAAAAAATTGCTCATACCTTTGGAAACTTTGTCATTTCTTGCCCATAGCTTTTAACCAACTGTTCTTTCTTGATGTCTTGGAGATGCTCCGTGTCTTCATGGCATTTGCTCATTTACACCTACATTTTCATGATTTTTGTACTAACATTTTGACCGTGAATTTGAAAAACGGAGTGGTGGTGGCTGCGGAAATCGTTTCTGGCTGCGGAAACTGTTTCTAGCTGCGGAAACTGCTTCCATCTGCGGAAATTGGGACAACACCCACTTAGCTGAACAAATATGGTTAGAAAAGAACTAAATGAGTGAAAATAGTTCTGAAATGAACTTTTATTGATGAAATGAGAATGAAATGAGTGGAATGGAATGAAAATGAAGCAGAGTGAAGTGAAGAGAAAATGTGAATGAGATGGAGATGAAGTGGAATGGCGAATGAGGTGGAGTGAAGATGGAAAGAGAAGGAGAGGAGATTTTTTTTTTTGGAAAATATAGAGTGTCAAGTGTCCTTGATTTTCACTCTATATTTTCTGTATAAGACTGCCAATCTATGATTGGTTTTCAGGCTTATACAATTTTTTTTTTTTTTTTTTTTTTTTTTTTTTTTAAACTGAAAGAATCAAAGGCTAGGCTGGTGGGGAAGAAGGATTCTTCTCTACCAGCTTTATTGCAGAATTCTCTTGGAACATCTTGACAAATTCTTCTTTTGAGAGTGGCTTATGATAAATTTTCAATTGATGGCCATTCACAAGAAAAGAAATCTGAAATTCATCAATGGTCTTGATTCTTACTGCTCCATTGTTAAAGACTTTGTCAATTTCATATGGCCCAAGCCAATGGGTCTGAAATTTACCTTTAAAGTGTTTGAACTTGGAATCAAACAGTAATGCCCAATCTCCCTCTTGAAACTTTCTCTCTTTGATGTATCTGTCATTCCATTTAGCTCTTTGATGTTGAACTAGATCGGTCTTTAAAATTGCTTCTTGTCTGATCTCATCTAGCTTGTTTAACTCCTCCATTCTATGCTTTTGGGCTTCTGATAGATTCATCCCCAACTGGACTGCCATCTTGAAAGTCTTGACTTGAAACTCAATGGGGAGCAGGACTTCTTTCCCATAAACAAGTTCATAGGGAGAATGTCCTGTTGTATTGCTCCATATAGTTCTGTAGGCCCATAAGGCTTCAGGAAGCCTTTCTGCCCAATGTTTTTTGTGTAGATGAACAGTTTTGGTGATGATGCTCTCAAGAACTTTGTTTGTAGACTCCACTTGGCCATTTGCTTGCGGATGGTAAGGAGTAGATTTTCTGTGCTTGATTTTGTATTCTTCCATCAGCTTCTCCATCAAGTTAGATGTAAATTGACTTCCCTGATCTGTCACAATTTCTCTTGGGACACCAAAACGAGTAAAAATATCCTCAAAAAGAAATTGAACAACCAAATTTTCAGTGGCAAAAGGCAATGCTTTGGCTTCTACCCATTTAATGACATAATCAGTGCATACCAATATATACTTTTTCTATTTAGATGGTGGATTAATAGGTCCAATGAAATCTAAAGTCCATGTTTCAAAGGGTTCGATGAGTACCTGTGGTTGTAATGGCATTTCATTTGAAAGAGTCGGTCTCCCAACTCTTTGGCAGCTGTCACACCTTCTGACATATTGTTTTGCATCTTTGAAGAGGGAAAGCCAATAATATCCTAAGGAAAGGATTTTATAGGCCGTTCTTTTGTCAGCAAAGTGTCCACCGCATGGTTCATCATGACATGCCTTGAGGATGTCAGGCATTTCATCTTCCCGAACACATCTTCTGATCACACAATCTAGCCCTATTTTAAACAATTCATTAGAAATCCATGAATAACTTGAACTCTCCTGAATAATTCTTCTTTTTTCACTAGGAAATAAATGTGGAGGTAGCTTTCCTGTAACCAAATAGTTAGCCATATCTGCATACCAAGAAGTCTTAGTAGTTATTGCAAATAAATACTCGTATGGAAACTTATCCTATACAGGAGAATCTTCATTAGTATTTTGGATTCTAGACAAGAAATCAACTACTGTATTTTGTTTCCCTGGTCTATCCAACACAGTAATATTGAATTCTTGTAAAAGTAAGAGCCATCTTATAACTCTGCCATTAGTAACAGGTTTATTCATGAGATATCTAATTGCAGAATGATCAGTATGGACAAAAGTTTCATAGCCAGTTATATAGTGTCTAAACTTATTGATTGCATGAACAATAGCTAAGAACTCTTTTTCAATCACAGCATAGTTTAACTCGGTGAGAGTCAAATTTTTTCTGGTGTAGTAAATGGCATAAGGAACTAAATCCTTTTTTCCCAACACATCTCCTAGAGCTGTATCTGAAGCATCTGTGGAAATATGGAAAGGAAGTTTCCAATTTGGCCCTCTCAAAATGGGTGTTTCAGATATTCTTGTTTTCAAAGTTTCAAATGCAGATTGACAATCAGGATCCCATTTGAATTCACAGTCTTTTGTAAGTAATTTGAAGAGTGGAGATGTTATTTTGGTGAAGTTTTCAATAAATCTTCTATAGTATCCAGTAAATCCAAGAAAACTTCTAACATCTTTTTGACAATTTGGAATAGGAAACTTGTAGATGACTTCAACTTTTGATCTATCAACTTTAATCCCATCCCCTGAAATATGATGTCCTAAAACAATCCCTTCAGTAAACGTCATAAAGCATTTTTCATGACTCAATGATAGGCTTGTTTCTTTACATCTTATAAGGACTTTTTCCAAATTCTCTAATGCCTCTTCAAACGAATTACCATAAACTGTAAAATCATCCATATAAACCTCTACACAATCATGGATTAGATCGGAAAAGATTCCTAGTACTACCCTTTGAAATGTTGCGGGTGCATTACATAATCCAAAATGAAGTACTCGGTAAGCAAAAGTTCCCCATGGGCAGGTAAATGTGGTCTTGTCCTGATCTTCAGGTGCTACCTCAATCTGATTATAGCCACTAAAACCATCCAAAAATGAAAAATACTTTTTGCCTGCTAAAGTATCTAATACCTGATCGATAAATGGTAAAGGAAAGTGATCCTTCAAAGTTGCTTTGTTCAATTCCCTGTAATCAATGCATACCCTCCATTTACCATTCTTTTTAGGTACTATAACCAAAGGAGAAACCCATCGGCTATCTGAAATTGGATAAATGAAGTTTACATTAAGCAGTTTTTGGAGCTCTTCTTTCACTATCTCCCTAAGGTTTGGATTCATCCTTCTCTGAGGTTGTCTGATTGGTCTGCTGTTTTCCTCAATGTAGATGTGATGAATGCAAGTCTTAGGGTAAATACCTTTCATATCAGTATATTCCCATGCAAATGCAGTAGAATGTTTTTGCAAGATTTTGGTTAGTTCTTATTATTGTGATCTTTCCAAATTTTTGTTGATATTCAATGTTTTACCTGGAAAGATCTCAATGGCGGAACTACCAAAATCTTCCATAGAGAAAAGATACATTTGTCTAGATGATAGATACTCAATGTCAGATTCTAACTGAAATTGTGTGTGGTCATATTCTGAAGATGTTTCAAAGTTTTCTAATGTGTTCAGAATTTGACTATCTTCACTAACTTCAGAAATGGTAAAGACAGGTTGTATAGTATCCTCATCATCAATCCACTCATTATCTCCTATTTCTGTAATTGCTTTTGCTGGAGGATACAAATTGAATTTCTTTGTCGAATTACCATCAGAAATATACATATCCCCAGACCTACAATTGATGAAAGCATCGGTTGTGGCTAGCCAAGGTCTTCCTAAGATGAGAGGGTTTCCTCCTAAATTACTTTTGGGGGTTAAAATCATGAAATCTACTGGATATTCCCAAGAGTCTAAGGAGACCGAAATGTCTTCTAATACACCATCTGGTTTGATAATTGATTGATCTGCAAGTTGCAGTAAAGTAGGTGTAGAAAGAAGATTAGGAAGTTTCAGTTGTTCCATAGTCTGTCTATTCATAATGTTGATAGAAGCCCCTAAATCAATCAAAGTATTTGGAATTTCTACCCCATTGATATTTGTTTTGACAATTGGACTACCAAGATCTACATACTTCTGCATAGTAATTTTTCCCATCATGATATCTGCAATTTTTCCTACCAGGTGGATTCTTCTTGTATCTCTAGGTTTCCTTCCTGGTATTTTAAGACTCAACTCCTTTATTGTTTTTGCTAGAATAGGAATCTCTCTAATGGCTTGTAATAAGGGAATCTTGATACAAACATTCTTCAATTCATCTAGAAAATCATAGTCAGGCAACAAGATTTGTTTTTCCACCCCCTTGTCAATCTCTAATCTTTCAGGAAAAGGAGGTGTGGATGAAGATGCAGGTTGCTCAACTATAGGAGTTGTGTGGGTTAGCTCTTTTTCTTTTTCTTTCTGAGCGCTTGGGTTTTGAAGAGATGCTTCAGAACCTTTATTGGCTTCAAGAGAATCTTCCTTAGAAATGCTTTGATTTTGGTCATCTATAGAAGGTTTATCTAAAACTCTACCAGATCTGAGTTGTACATCATTGAGAGGAACAATCATATAGGTAGGAAATTGTTGACCTTCTACCATGTAAGCATTTTGAGGGTTTTTATTATTGGGGTTCGACAATGGCTGAGAAGGAAGTTGACTTGACTTTTGTTGGAATGGAAGCAAGAGTTGAGAATTTGAGTTCTATTGAGAAGGTTGTTGTTGTTGTTGAAATGGCAATGATAGTTGTGGATTTTGATTTGGAAGTTGTGGAGCTTGTTGGTTTTGAAAAGATGGAGGATATTGATAAAATTGAGCAAATCTCCCATAAGGATTTTGCATGCCTTGTACCCATGATTGAAAAGGATTTTGAGGTTGGGACCAAGGTTGTTGCCAAGGATTCCAATTTGGTGGGGTTTGAAAGTTCATAGAGTTATTAAACCCTTGGTTTTGTTGCCCCTGCCAAGGTCTCCTTGCAACAAAACAGAGAGACTCAATTGTATTTGGATCTTCTTGGAAGACAACTTTGAGTCCAGTAATTGAAGGACAATCCTTGGTCTCATGATTCTCTGAACAAATCGCACATGTTTCTACAAATTTTGCATCCAAGGGACATTCCCTGAGAGCATGTTTCTTTCTACATTTTGGGCAAAAGATGGCTAAAGCTTCAGCTTCTGCTTTCTGCTTATTGTGGATCTTAAGAGTGTCTAGTTGCTCACTAAGACTCCCTAAGATATCAGTTTTAAATTCATCAAGCATATTGCCAATCTCAGCCCTACTTACTGATCCAGTTGCAGATTTGTTTGCTCTGATGAGAGAAGGATCTCTAGGCCCTTTTCCAGTTTTAGATTTTCCTCTTGAGAGATGGACACACAGCTCTGCTATATCATGAAGTGGAAGTTGAGATATGTCTCCTTTTCCCATCATGTTCAAAATATCTATCCATTCATCTCTAATGGCTTTTAATAGAAGGGCTTTCAAGGTTTCCTCATCTAAGTTACTCATTTTTGCTCTTTTCAGATTGTATTGGAATCTTTCAAGTAAATCCTCCAAGTTTTCATCTTCTCTTTGTACCATTTTAAATACTTCATCCTTGTGGTTGGTGGGCATACAATAGTCCAGGTATCTATCCAAAAACGTTTGTTTCATATCATTCCAAGTCCTAATGGATTGAGTGAGTAATCCTATGAACCATTTCAAAGCAGCTCCTTTCAATGTTGAAGGAAACAGTTTGAGTTTTTGAGAGTCTTCCAAATAATCATAAGTTCGACACACGACCTCAAACTCAAATAGAAATGTTTCAGGATCCTCACTTCTTAACCCATGAAAGTTTGGGAGGACAGATGGTGAAATATTTTTCATTTTTGCTCGAGAATCCTCATCGACTATAGGAAATCCAAATGAGTTATCTCCATCCCTATTTCCCCCATTGTTACCTCTACCTCCTCCATGATTTCCTCCTCCCCCTCCTCTACCTCTACCTCTACCAAATCCATTAACTCCCTCCTCTGTCATGGTAGCTTCCTCAGAGATTTCAGAGTCCTCTGGTTCCTCTACAAATGGCGAACGAGGAGGAATTTCTCCCTCTTCTTCCTTAGGTGATTCTACTTCTTCAATTACAATGTGTCTCCCTGTAGAAGGAAAGAAAGGATCTTTTCCTAATTCAGATTCGATGGATGGTGTGGAAGAGTCTCCTAACTCAACTACCACCTCTTGAATTCCAAGAATCCTAGGGCTAGGAGTGTGGGTTGGAGATGATGGAGGTGTCCCTTGTCTATTCCTTGAAGTAGATGGAATTGTGAAAATCGAACTCTTGGCTCTAGCTAAAATCCTTCCCCTAGAATCTCTTACTCTATGCATATCATTTTTATTTTTCTTCAAGTCAGGCTAATAATTCTCTTTCTGATCTTCTAGGTCACTCTAGGTGCAAGAAGACAGCATACTCAAGAAACTATTAAACCAATAACTTTCTCTTTTCTGATCCTCCAGATCACGCTAAGTGCAAGAGGAGAGCATACTTTGAGAGGTTATCAATTTTCCTTCCTTGAATTTTTTATTTTTATATATATATATATATATTTTTTTAAGAAATTGGCTACCTAGTTTCACTTCCCCGGCAATGACGCCAAAATGTTTGGTCAATTTAGTGTGTTCTAAATTGCTAATTTAAATTTCAATCTGGGATTCGTAAACAGACGAAGTGAGGTGTACTATATGTACAAGATAACCATTATCTTAGTCTTTTGTCGTTTTTGAGTTTTTTAGTTTGTTTTTGGATTTATCTTTTATGGATTCCCTAATGTGTGATGGCAAAATTGAAAGTTAAGTGTGGATGGTAATGGTGATTTCTACAATGATTTTCCAAACGTAAAAGTTTTCAAAAAGAACACTCTAAACTGACTGTAATGAAATCAATTCTCAAGAGGAAGTAAATGTACCAAACAGTGAACTAGTGACAATGGCCTAGTATCCTTACTGCTCTAGGAAAAAGAAAGTAAAAACTGAACTTAAAGCAACTCAAAGACTGAAAGCAAAGCAACTAAATCACACTACTTCAACCCTTGTTCTGATCCTTTACCCTTCAACTCAATCTGCCTATAGGAAGTAATCATAAACAAGCTGAGTAATATGATATCTAAATTGCAGGAAATTAAATTGCATAAAAGGAAACTAAGATTTAACTAATCACACTACTTCAACCCATGTTCTGATCCTTTACCCTTCAACTCAATCTGCCTATAGGAAGTAATCATAAACAAGCTGAGTAATATGATATCTAAATTGCAGGAAATTAAACTAAATCATACTACAATAAGTAATATTCTCATTCCTTACTAATAGAGTCACTTGACTATAGAAAGGGAGTCATAAACATATGAGTAATATGATGTTTAAGTAGCAGAAAAATAAATAAGCAAAACACAATTTAAAAATGACAGTGCTGGAATTAAACTTCAAGAAATGAAAATCAGCAGGAAGGACAAGATGATCTCATGTCAGTAGTTATAAAAAAAAATATGTAAATCAACCCGGGCTACCTACAACAAAACCTGTAAAAGAAGCACTGATCAGCTAACAGTTAGAAAAGAAACATAAAGGAAATATAGACAACAAATGAACATCAGAACAACAAAATATATATACAAGCAATGATTTAAAAAAAACAGTAAATGAAAGCAAGTAAGAAACTATACAAAGCTCTGGTGTACAGGGTCCCTCTGCAACCTCAGCCAGTCAATCACTTAGTCACAAATCAGATTCAGAAAAACTGTCTTCTCATGTATTTAAAGCAAAGTGAGATGCAGTACAGTGGGCAACAACAGTCAAGATTACAATATAAAAAGCTAAGCTATTCAGCGTATATCAACGCGTTATTTATAAGAAAAGGTGCTGCAACTAATTCCTAGATTTATGCTGCCAAGAGACACGTAAATCTCCTTGACCCGAGATCTAGCGTGATGGTCATGAATTCATGGAGTGGTGGCTGCTTGGTTCCGTTCACGGGTTGTTCTCCAGGTGTGTTAGTACCTCCGGAAACTAAGGATCGTGCCACGTAAACCTTCACGTGGGCAAAACATAACCGTGCCACCGCAAAATTCCTCATTTGGCCCTTCCTTTGACCATCATTGACCGCGACTGTTTATGAGTGATTTGGCTGATCTGAGGGGACACACTCCATGTACACGTCACTTGCAGCTTACCCATGTGGCCGGTTTCTCCCTTGGACACATGTAGCATATCCTTTAACAAAATGGCTGCGAAACTTGGGCTGGTTGCGGAAAGTGACAAGTTTTGGCAGCTGCTTGAACAAAAATCTAAATCAAACAACAGCCATAAACATAGTTAGGAAACCATTTCATAAGCTCTTTTTAGACTAATATGGAACAATTTGACAACTTGGTGGATGAAGTAAATGGAAAAAGAAGGCTGAAAGGGTATATAGGGAAGTGCATGTTTGGGACTCAACAGTAAGATTCGCCAAGGTTTCTAAACTTTAAAATAAATTTCCATCGCTAAAATTGTCCCTAGTGATAAGTCTCACATTCATGCTTGGAATATGGCCTGAGAATGACTAGCTGAAGAGAGACTTGGCTCATCCAATCTACAATTGAGTGGAACGTGTTAGTCCCATTATAGCGGGTTGGATTTTTCATTAATTAATGATAACTATTTATCCTTGGTATTTTATGAGAAAATGTAAGGGTTCATATGAGACATTTATGGCTCATGTATCCTTGGTATTTCTATTGGTTATATTTTGGTTATGAGCATGTTATATGACAGTGATGATGTATGGCTCTCATCATGTTTTGATTTGTAAATGAATGTACAATGTATATATGATCTAATAGATGATAATGCAACTAACATGATAAAGCATCAATGTTTCTTATCGATTCTTAGATACGTATGAGATCCATATGCTCATATACGTTGTTATGACCTGTAGAATGCATATTTATGACATGTTTGACGAAATGTCTGTCATGGCTAGTAGGGTTCCAGTCAAGTCTTTGTTAAAGTATTTTTATTTGTATCATTATTTCGATGTTACGTTTCATGGAGCTTTGGGTAGTGCCTTGAGTCCTAGCCCTGAAAAAATGGCACAAAATCTGGGGTCGCGGGCTCATAACTACCAGCAAAGATCCCAGTTGCTTGCATGCCCATGCTATGAGAGCGACTCGAGGGCCCCAATCACATGTAGGCCCATGTCATGGGAGCGCCCGAGGATCTAAGGAAGTGAAGTGTCAAGTTGTTGTAGGGGTTGATCACCTGGAAGGGTTGGTTGGCTTCTGTAGGTTATGTGGTAGATGCAAAAGTTCATATTGGTTGTGCTGTGTCAGTTCTACTTCCTTAAGGGGACCTGGAGGCTGAATCATATTGTAGTAGCCTCTCTTCACATGTTTACCCCAGTGGGTCGGTTAACTTAGGTAGATGTGGGAGGAGTGTGTTATAGAGTGGTATTAGAGCATGGTTCACCCCTTGGATTGGATGGGCAGTTTATGTTGGTTAGACATTCACGTTAGTTGCCTATGTGTTACTTATACTTGTGGTCTATGTGCTTGTTTCATATGCATGGTGTTGGTCATGGTTTTCAGTGATGCTGTTAGTGCCTAAATCTATGTCAAGCTGAGAAAGGTAAGATCTAGGGTAACATCAAACCACGCTTAACCTGGTAGGTAGCCCTACCAGGTCGGGAGAGGGCTCTCTCTTTGTTAATCTCAGGAAAATATAGCATATGAGACTTGAGACGACTGATGTAAAGACTAATTTTAGGCTAGGTATATGCTCAGAGGAGTTTGATTGAATTTTATGTTGGTTTGCTGGCTCAAATGTGAAAGGTAGATTTTGGTTCAGGGAATGGACACAGTCTTGCAGAGGTTTCTGTGGGGCAAGGTAGGTAAATGGTTTAGTACTTTGAAATTGAGTGATATGGAGAATCTTAAGACCAGTGAGGAGTTGGAGAGGGCATGAAAGTCTCAGGGATCCTCTTCAAACAGTTGAAAACATAAATAACTAAGAAAACCCTAGGTAGAGCACTGCAACATCAATGAATTCTACCTTTATCCTTGATTCATTTAGTTAAGCTGAACAGAAAGAGATGATGGCATACATAAACACATGTAAACTTGCATTACAGAAGGAAAAACAATACCAAATCGAGTTTCCAAAAGAATCCCACAAAATGCTGCTAACCCTGGTCTATTCCTTTGCCAAACTGCAGAGATGAATGTACAATAATGCTCAAAGCATTCACAAGAGTCCAACCTTTACCAATGACCGAAAAACTACTAAATATAGGCAACAAACAACTCATTCTAGGCTTTAGGGATCGAATTCATGAATTTAGGAGCTGTTTCAACAAGATCTAAACTAAGAACTGAAAAGTAGGCAATGGAATAGCTTGCCTCTAAAACCTAAGAAATTGATTCATTCAGTTTCAAACTACCTTTTCATGATGTATCTACCTCCATGAGTGAAATTTTAGCATATTTATGTCAAAGTCCATCAAGTTACATCAAGTTACATCATGAGTTTGACTATGAGAGAGAGAAAAGTCAAACTGAGAAAAAACTAGGGAAAAAACAGATTTTTTTTGGCAAAAAAGTCAATTTTCCATCCTATGCGTCGCGCCTTTGTCCCTGTGCGTAGCACCTTTTTGCAGCTGATTTTGGAGGCCTTCTCATGCACCAAATTTTCTCCAAGTAGGCTTGTTGGAAAGATCTGCCTATCTACTTTCCATAACAGATGGAATTTCTAAATTTGGTGTCCATTTGCCCCTCCAAAAGTGAGTTCTCCCAACACTGCTTCCCGTGTGGCCAAAAAGAGGCAGAAAGGGCATTTTTGAGGTGTTTTTGACACTTTTGGAAGCTCAAAACTTGACAAAATTTCTTGGCCATTTGTGGGAATTCATATTTTTGCATGAGGAATCCAAAAATGTTGATTTTTCTTCCAAAGGAGGTCTCTAGAAAAAGCGCGCGCCAGGTGGCGTGGTGCACCAGACAAAAAAATCTGTGTCTTGCTCCAAAAAATTCAAAATTGACATAATGTGTGCCAAATTTCTTGAGATTTGGGTTGTGTGTCCTGCATCAAGTGCTATGTTGGGCTAAGGAAGCCTTAGCCAAAATCTTGAGCTTGTCTTTCTCTTTCCTCTTCCTCAAAGCTTTCCTCAACTTGGCCTTCAAAGTCCTAATTCTCGCTTTGCAAATTTTGTTTCTTGCCAAGTAGTGATAAGCCATGTGCCTCAACATCTTTTTCTTTTTTGGCCTTTTCCAGAAGCTTCTCCAAGTGCATGTTTTTCCTTTCAAGCCAAGATTCTCGATCAGCTTCAATCTCTTGCTCTAGTGGTGTCAACTTGATTTTCCTCCTCTTGGATGCTTGCCGGATTTTTCTTATGTTTTGCAGCTCCATGGATGAGTGGGACTGATGAGGGGAGGATTTGATGCTAGCTGTAGGGTTTTTAGGGAGTTATAGGGTTTAAATATGCAAATTATGGTTTGGGAATGGAGGAAATTTGTTAGGTATTAGGGTTTTAGGGATAGGGGGGTAGGATGAGTGGAAATGAGAGAGGAAAAGGGAAATGAGACTTGGGAAATGTAGTGGAGGGGAATGTAAAAATGATGCAGGGGAATAATAGAAAGAATGAAAACTTTTGAAAACCCTAGAAAATTTTTCAATACACTATGCATCAAACTAGGGTTTCAATTTTCACCAATTTACACACTATGAAAGAGAAGAAAATCCCTTGCAATGGCAATATGGGAGTTTCCACTTACTTGAAAGGATGAAGTTTGGAACATTTGGAGCTTGGAAAAGTTGATGAGGTAATTCGGATGAATTTCAAGCTTGAAAGATAGGTGTGCCATGCCCACTAACAGGTGTGATGCGCCACACTGGTGCGCCATGCCAGTTGAATTTTTAATGTATTTTCTAAGTCTCTGTGCACCGCACCTTAACCTAGGTCTGCCCCCCATTTTTGCAGACTAGTTTTGGAGGCCTTCCTCGTGTCAAAATTGGGCATTATATACCTCATTGGAAATTTTATTGAGTCTACTTTCTAACACAACCTTAATTTTTCAGTTTGGAGTTTATTTTCCCTATCAAAAGTCAAATCTCCCAAGACTGGTCAAAATGTGAATAATGAGGCTGCCTAAAGGAAAAGTTTTGTTGCAGTTAATTTTTGAAAGTCTTTCTCAACCCCAAATTGAGCTCATGATAGCTCATTGGAAATCACTTTGCGTCTAGTTATCGTTTGACTCATCAAGCAAGTCATTTGGCGAACCAAGCTAGAAGAAATCTTTATTTTCCCAAGGTCACTTCAGAGGTGCATCAATTCTCCTGAGGCAACTGTATTTTTGACATTTATCTAAAACCATGACACTTGTGTAAAAAGTGAAGGATATTTTTCTTCTTTGGCCTATTGTGGACAAAAACCTCTCTCAGTTTTCCGAAATTCATCTTTCCTTGCTCAGAAACATCATTGGAGTAAAACCTATCTCCATGTGTGGAACAGGGGATTTGTCAAAATGAACTGAAATGAAGGCGATAAGGGGCTTCTAAATTCTTGAGAAAATTTTTGGAAGTAGGGAGGGATGTTAGGAAGAAGGGTAAAGTGAAATTTCAAATATTTAGTGAGGGGAAGGGGTCCAAAAGGGAAAAACATAGGCCTAGCCTAGAAAATTGTCAAATTGTAGCAAGAAACTAGGGTTTGTGCGAAAATGAGGAATTTGAGGGATATCAGTGATGGGAAGTGTTTAATAAGGTACATTAAGGATAGGAGAAGGTGTATGAACATCAGGATACAAGTTTTGTTGATGATTTGACCATCCAAGATAAATTACCTTCAAAACCCTAGGAGAGGGGAATGAACCTTACCTAGGCACAACTTAAGCATGAGCAAGGTGTAAAATGACCCATTGGAACCTGACATGATGATGACAACCCTCTGAATGATGGTACACAGCTGAATGGTGACATGGACCGACATTTGGACAAATTTGAAAGGAGTGAAAACAAAATCTAGGCCTAATACCTAGTGACCAAATTTTGCTTGAAGACTCACTGAAATGACAAATTTGACCTTGACACCTTAAAATCACTTTATAAGAGCATGTTTGATCACTGGAGGAAGGCTGCAAAGACTGACACTAACAAATGTCACCAAGTGAAAGTGGATGGTGTGTTGTGGGGTGTGTTTATCATGAGTTTTTTGGAGGTAAATCCTCTCTGCGGACAGAGACGATCCCTACTAGCCCAGACCAGGTCTAGCAACAATCACACAATGCTATCACGCAAGTTCCTAATTGAAAATACAAAGTAGATGGTGAGAACCTACTTGGATTCCAACGCTAGTGTTCGTAGAAGAGATGTCGCCCTCGTTCCTTTGCTTTGGCCGGTCACGATCCCCACGATCTCCGTGATTGGACACCTGCACATGCAAAGAACACCACGAAAACAAGCATAAAATCTAGTAGATACAATTATATATCAGTCAGAAAAGATATAACTCAACATCAAACATGAAACAATGAGAGTGGAACCATAATGATAGTCATCTATTATTGATAAGTAACAAAGAAGAATACAACCATTTTTCTGATGTCAAATCCTCCTTTGGCTGGGTGATCAGCTACACAAGTCTTGCAAAGCTTGTTGGGATGAGGAAAAAGCCTCTCTCTCTTTGGGTGACAAGAATATCCTTACTTAGATTTGGCCTTATGGGTGCAAAGAAGGCTCTTGCAACTTCAAACTCTCTATCACTATGCTGGGACCAGAACTACCGTAACTATGACTAGCTTGCTCAAGGCATAGAGGCAATCTTTTATAGATAGAGAAGAAAGAGATAGGATCAACCACATTATTCATGGGATTGGCTTTATCACTTGGAAACTTCCATGAAAGGTGGCAAACCACTTTCCTTTCTATGGAGATTCGAAGGCAAACCATCCTTGCTCAACATAGATTCAGTTGGTGAATGGGTTGAAGAGAACCTTCGGGAGTTTGGTGGTTGAAAAATTTACTCAATTCGGTTGGCGCGAGTGCGACTCTGAGACAAAGCGCCAATAGCGCGCCCTTTTAAGAGGATTTCCCTCACTGGCGCGGGCAGTGGACTGAGGACCCGCGCTAATGCAAAAAGAGCTTTTTTCATGGAGATTTTGCAGGAGATGTCTTCAGGGCAAATGAAGCTCATACTTAGAGGAATATGATGCAAGTGGTTTCAGGTCATGTCACTTCTCAGAGGTCCCGGAATGAGTCCTCCAGTGCATGGGTGAGGGGTAACAGGGACGGTGACAAACGGTGACAAATTGTTGTGTAACAGATGCCCCCTAAAGCATGAGGCCCGAGAGAGAGAGGGTTGAAATGCTTTACAAGAACATGCGCGACTGAAAACACGGCCGCCGGAGAACCTGCGTAAAGAAGTACAACTGATAGCTCAAGTACATGATGTATGTGGTATGGGCGCAACCATCCATAATAGAGTACATAACGATCTAGATCCAAGGTATGGACGCAGCCATCCAGAGAGGATCGATAAATAGACTTAGGCATGGTCGCAGCCATCCAGTGAGTGAGTCATGTAATGATCATAATAAGCCACAAATCACAGCCTAGATCCCAATAGACAAAATCCAGGGTCTTGCGCTCCATCGCGACCCGAACAGAGTACAAGTTCAAGCATGCGAATACATGAGTTGAAGTCGAACATGCATGAACATCGTCTGATTACCAGTCAATAATGAAAACTATTAACAGACGCGAGAGGTACCACCAATAATGACAATGGTCCTCAAGGTACTATAGGTACAATCTACGGCGTGTGAATCAATGAGCTGGCGTCGAACACCCGTAGAATCATTCGATCGGAGGCCAATGATGAAAACCTCTCGTCGAACACGAAGAACCTGCCATTAAGGCATGCAGGCTCCAAGGCACCGAAGGGAGTCTCTAGACCAGCTTCCTGGATAATGAGCTAGATTCGATAGGAAGTGACCTTGATCAAAGGTGGGCCATAATGTTTCCCACATCATTGACACGAGACAAAGAAAGATGTTGTGGTGATTTAGAATTATGTGAGGCATCAGAGGGAGGTAGTATTTTAGCAGAGGTCAACTTCTCTTGAACATATCGGCGGCACGACAACGGACTTGGCAGTATTTGACATCAAAGGAGCAGAGGTCATGGTGACAAGGCAATGAGCAGATGAGAGGTCAAATAGGATAACCCAAACCCACGGAGGCTAATGTGAAACAAGATGAGATGTTCCCACCCAGACACGAATGCAGACTAGTGCCATGTTCAAGAGCGACATACTGCCGACACGACAACAATTATGGATCCATTTTCCCCACCATTTCTGGCGAGTACCCCAGTTATTTTTAACAAGCTTGACGGGGATAGCATATGCTTGTGGGCGTCAGTATGACGGAATCCGATGTCATTAAGTTTTAACGAGTCTGACAAAGGAAGAACTCGGCGTCTTTTCCTGTTTAGAGAGTTTGAAAAGACAACAGAAAAGTAAACTCGAGGGGGGTCCTTTTTCGTAAAGTTTGTGTCTCCCGAGCCCGAAAAAGTATAAAACAATGCTCGAAAGAACCGCCCGACCATTACGATCGAGGAGTACTTTTCATGAGTAGTGATATCGATCTGAAAAAGTAAAAAAGCGATGAACATCACGTCGTTTCGTAACCATTAATGAACCGGAAACGACAAGGGTCCGACAATCTTTCCGTTTTTTACACGGTCGGAAAAGGGTTTAAAGATGACTGCCTCTTATTTACTTTTAACGAGTTAAGAGGGATAACTCGGCAATCTTTTCACTTTTAACGAGTCAGAAAAGAGCTGAAAGATAACTCCATAACGAATTTTTCGTGTATTTACCGAGTCCGAAAAAGTATAAAAGACAACTCGTTTCACCATCGAAGTTGCAAAAAGGACCTGTCATAGCACCAGGAAAAAGCGTAAAACCCATTTTCGACCAAAAGTATATTAAAATATTCAAAAATCAACCTTTTAAACCCTATTACAAGTCAAAAAGTCTATAAATGTGGTGAAAATGTAAAAAACAAAATTACTTTTACCTTTTACCTTTTGCATAGTGGTAGTGGTCCATTTGGGGTGCAAACTTCGAGCAGCGATTACCACCAATCCGGGCAACCATTCGAGATTCCGCCAGTTCCAGGTAAGAGGCGCTCTCTTAAGCTTCATTTCCATACCTGTTTTTATGCATTTTGTTCCTGAATTGAGCCTCCGCAAGGGGAATTTTAAAATTTAGGGTTGCGCCCCATTGGCGCGGGTATCCGGCACGGGTCCGCGCCAATGGGGTGATTTACCCAAAGGTACCGCGCCATTGGCGCGACTGTTTTAGAAACAGTCGCGCCAACCGCGCGACCTAGTTTTTCACTTAAATTTTCCCATCATTTTTTAAATTTGTCCGGTGTATATGCTTACCAGGGTTTCATTAATGATTTATTCATCCTTGTGGGTGCAGGAAATACGCAAAAATGCCGGTGGAATGGAAAGAACGAGAGCATGATGCCGTAGATGCCTTAGCCATCGCGGATGAGGGATGCATGAATGCTTTGAGAGACTGTGGTCTCAAGAAATTCTTCCTCACCTCCTATCTGCGAGCTCAACCAGAGCTATTACAGTTTATAGTGGATGCTTGGGATGTCGATGACCAAGTATTTCGACTACGGGATCAGACCTTAGAGCTGGATGTATCTGATGTGTACTTCATTACTGGGCTGTCACGGAGAGGGGCGAGCCCCATTCTGACCGGAAGCAGGCCTTCCGCAGAGAAAATAGGTGAAGTGAAGGCTCGTGTGTGCCCAGAGGCACAATTTGGGAAGAACAGCGCCAAGGTGGATATTGCCACCATCCATGATTTGGTTCTTAAGCTGATACTGTTCACCATCACACGTGCAGCTGGGGTACAGGCGCCCCATGAGGCCAGCAAGAACCATCTGTTACTAGCGACAGAATGTCTTAGCCCCACCATTTTTGACTGGGCTACAGGGGTGACTACAAATATCAAAAGGCAGCTTACAAAGTGTAAGCGCGGGGGAGTGAAATAGTTCGGGTATGGCTCGATTGTGGTGTCATTCTTCTTGGAGTGATTTCCGCTCTTCTAGTACCACGGAGCTGTAGTGGCGGATCCATTGCCATGAGAGCCTAGGATGGCTCGATGGGTAGCATTGATGCCCAGAGGAGGAGGGGGCCAACAGATGTCTTCGCGGCCCGAGTTCTTCATATGGCTTCACCGCCAGTTGATCGTGGTAGAGGACTGGCCATACGCGGGAACCAACTTCATGGGGGACCCAGACCTCCCACTGCCAGAGGGAGAGGAGTGGGAAGGGGAGTTAGGTATGATCTTCTCTTTTGGTGTTTTATGTATTTCCATTTTTTTTGTCAATACATGCATGTTCTGATGACAATTGTATGTATATGCAGATGTGGGCCCGAAGTGACCAGCTGGCTTGTCTCCTATAGCGCGGAGAGACCAACCTGCAGCTGACCCTCAGGCAAGGGGAGCCGTGGGGGAAGAGCTGGTGCAGAATCTCGAGGGACTTACCCAAGGGATTCCAGGCTATGCTAGATTGGCGGATGTGCCTTTCGCATATCAGAGGCACACGGTGGGGGTGCCGACCCGCATCCATCGTCTGCTGAGATGTTTGGTGCGCGCGGTGGCGTGCTATCATGAGCACCACCACGAGTAGACTCCTAGGTTTCTTTTATGCATATTTTTTGAGGGACATGTTGTCCGAGTATGTATCAAGATGAACATGTATTATTTTTTGGGTTTTGTAACGCATGCGGTGCAAACATTATGACACACATATATATATACATATGCCTATGGTTTATTATTGTGCTTTTATGTGCTTGCTTGTATAATGTTTTGATTATAAATTACGCAAATGTCTATCTAATACATGATTGGCCAATGCATCAGATAATGTGTTTAATCGTCGTGGAATATGTTGATATGTGATAAAGTCAAAATTCCTTTCTAACAATTTAACACGTAAGTACAACCTTAAAATGTGACGGTCTCTGACGGAATATCGCCCATTGAGCTGATGGACGACAAGTTGAGAGTCTAGGTTAACAAGCAATGTACGAATACCGAGATTAATTGCCTCGGCTAATAATTCAATAACAAAGCTATATTCAGCAACATTGTTTGTAGTGCAGCCTAAACAGACACCTTGAAGATCTATCAACTCACCGTGAGGATCGTAGATCACCCACGCCGCAGAGGAAAAATTACGAGTGTTGTGGCAAGCACCATCAGCGAAACCAATGTAAGGTGCACTCGACCTCTGCACAAGAAGCAAAAAGACACAATAAGGGGCGATCACGCTTTCACACAAAACCGAAAACATGAAAACTCACACACACACACACACGCATGTACAAATCGAAGCGCATGAATTATGCATAATATTTTTTCAAGTACAGCCCATTACGGGGCTTATCAAGAGGATTACCTTCGTAGTCAACTAGCTCGTATGCCCCTTTTTGCAATAGTCTCTTTACAATGTAAGGGCCTAGCCACATGGGCTCGAGTTTGCCTGCCCACAGCTTGTCATTTGCTTGGTAGTAAAGCAGGACAAGGTCTCCCTCAACAAAGGAACGAGAACGAATGGTATGGTCAAAATGAGTTTTGACTCTCTTCTTTTGAGCTTCGATGGCTAGGGAGGCTAAATGACGGGTCTCGTCTAACCGTTCTAGATAAAGAAGCCGTTCCTCCACCGGAGTGGTGTTGGGAAGCAACTCGACGACTATTTTCAATGAAGGAATTTCACATTCTATGGGAAGGGTAGCCTCCAGCCCATAAACTAGCTGAAATGGAGTGAAACCGGTGGCATCCTTCATAGAGGTCTGGTAGGCCCATAAGGCGGGAAACAACATCAGATGCCAATTAGACTTATGCATGTCAATAGTACGTTGAAGCATTGTAACCAGAATCTTGTTCATAGCTTCAACCTGGCCATTAGACTGAGGATAGTACGGGGTCGAACTATCGTGCCGTAAGCTTAGTTGGGTTGTCAACTCGGTCATCATGTGATTACGGAAATGCTTTCCGTGATCTGTGACGATGGCCTGTGGAACTGCGAACCTCGCAATAACATGATTGAACAAAAACTGCACCGCTGTATGACTGTCTTCAGTTAATGTGGGCATCGACTCGGCCCATTTTGTAAAGTAATCGGCGGCAACGATAATAAACCCATGCCCCCCGGGCGAGCGAGGCTTACAGGTTGTATAATCAATGCCCCATTTGGCAAAAGGGCCTACGGTCACTACAGGGTGCAGCGGGGCCGGTGGCGCACGCATCTTCCGCTGGTATATCTGGCATGCATGACAAGAGCGGACAACAAGAATGCAATCCTTAAAAATGGAGGGCCAGAAATAACCAGCACGAAGGATTTTTTGAGCTGTGGCATATCCGGACATATGGCCACCACAGGCGCCAGAGTGGCAGTCATTCAGGACTTTCTCAGCCTCCTCGAGGGTAAGACATCGGCAAAGAACAGAGTCAACGCTGAGACGGTACAGGGTGTCCCCTATGATTCGATAGGGTTGGGATTGATGGCGGATTCGCCGTCGCGCATCTTTGGAGGCAGCGGGGCGGAAAGAGGACGTTTGTAAATAAACAATAATATCCCCGTACCAAGGATCGAGGGTGCTGATCAGAAAAAGGGTTTCGTCCGGGATATGATCCTCTGAAAGAGAGGGTGCAGAAGGAGATGGCAAAGAACAGAGTAATTCAGCAAAGACCAGAGACTTCTTAGACTTGGCAGCAGTAAATTCCAAGTCAAAATCTTGGAGGATTACGATCCATTTCGAGTATTTTCCCCCCAGCAACTGACGCGACAAAATGTACGTCATCGGGTTGCAGTCAGAAATCATGGTCATGGTGCGCAACAGGATATATTGCCGGAAACGTTGGACGGCGCAGACAGCGGCCAATGCCAACTTCTCGATGTAAGCGTAGCGAGTTTCCGTGTCCAGGAGGTTGCAGCTGAGGTAATAAATAACGTGCTCATTGCCGTCATCATCATCCTGCACTAGAACCATGCCGATAGTGGTATCGGCGACAGCTAGATAGAGAGTATAATCATGATGGTAGTTCGGAGGTCTCAATAATGGAGCTGAGACAAGGAGGCCCTTGAGTCGCTCGAAAGACTCCTGAGCGATAGCGTCCCAATGGAAGGGTGTATCTCGCTTCAACAACCGTGTGAAGCCCTTAGCCACCTCGGCATCATTCGGAATGAATCGTCTAAGGAAATTTGCTTTACCCTGCAAGCTCTGCAACTGTTGCAAAGAAGCAGAGGGAGGAAGATTCAGAATGGCCTCGACTTTGAGGGGATCCAGACGGATGCCTTCTCGGGAGACGATAAACCCGAGCAGTCGGCCTGATTCAACACAGAAGACACTTTTATGAGGATTGAGCCGAATACGGTAGTGTCGACAGTGGAGAAAGATTTCGCGAAGATGGGAAGGATGGTCCTGACGCTTGACTGAATGAGCTGGGAGATCATCCAGGTACGGCTGTACAATGTGACGAATGTCATGAAAGGCATATGACATTGCACGTTGGAAGGTAGCGCCGACATTCTTTAAACCGAAAGGGAGCTTTTTATAGGCAAAAGTGCCCCAAGGATAGATAAAAGCGGTCTTATGTTGATCAGCAGGCGCGATGTTGATCTGGTTATATCCAGAAAAACTGTCCATGAATGAGTAAATTTCGCTTCCTGCACACTCATCAATAAGCTGATCGATGAAGGGTGTAGGGAATTTATCCTTAGGACAAGCGCGATTGATATCACGGTAATCAACACAGACGCGAATAGTGCCCTGCTTTTTGTTCACAGGAACTATATTAGAGACCCAATCCGTTAGTGGAATGGGGTAAATGAAACCAGCCTTGAGAATCTTTTCGACTTCTGCTTTGATGGCGGCAACCTTGCGGGGGTGCACAGGCTTAGCACCCCCGCAAGGCTGCCGCCATCAAAGCAGACGGACAGGCTTAGCACCTGGATATGTAGGTATCTCGTGCACCACTATACTAGGATCGATGCCGGGCATCTCTTCATAGGACCAAGCAAAAACATCACGAAATTCTCGAAATAGATCAGTGTAGAGTTGAACTTCCTCTGGAGTGCAAGTGACTCCAATATGAATGTGCTCGACAATCCCTGGTTTCACAGAGATGTCGATAGGTTGGGTTTGCGTAATGTTCCCCATATTGCCCTCAGAAGATACTTGGTAAATTTGAATAGGCGTTTGAAGGGGTGAGGATGGGATACACGGAGCAAACCGTTCGAGACATGCGATCATTTCCTGATGGGCAGGGAGAAAGGAAGAGCGGTGATGATGATCTGACCAAGGGAACTCTTCAAGAGAAATGGTCTCTATGATGGCTTCATCCGAAGGAAATATTTCCTTCAATGGATTCGAAGTAGCATCATCTCCAAGCCAAGGGAAGTGAACATATGAGTCGGGAACACCACTCAGAAGAGCAGGTTCGGGAGGGGGAGCTGATGCAGCAACGATTTCGACGTAGTTGAGCTCGGCAGGACTCAACGGCATCATATCACCCCAGGAGTCTATCTGATTAGCGGGAGGAAGGACCCACGGGTCAGACCGTACGGAAATCATGTTAATAGGGGCGAGATTCGGAGGTGGAAGGGGAAAGATACCCATTAGGGCGGGATCTTTAAAGAGCCCAGCTCCCACACTCTCAAATGATTTAGACGTATGCTCCACGAACGGAACATTACCTTTGGAAGAAGAGGCGAAGAAGGAGAGCTGGTCCACCGTGAAAATCTTCCCTTAATGAGGGAAACGAATGACACGGAAAAGGGAGGAAGCCACGGCTTGCATAGCGTATGTCCAGCTACGTCAGAGGAGGAGGTTGTAGGTAAGATTAGCGTCGACAACTTCGACCTCCACTTCTATCGTCTTCCCTTCCAAGTGTTAACACCCAGGTTGTTCCCTTTGACTCCCAAGGGAATACGGCCGGGGTAACCACTAACCAATCTTTGGATTACAGATTCTAGCCTAGTTGTAATCATAGAGGGCTCTCTCTTTATGGTTTGTCTCTGTTTTGAGAAGAATTTTAGGCTAGCTATGATGCTCAAGGTTTGTTTTGGATTTGGTTGGGTGATGGTTTCAATCAAGATATATATGTGTTCACTAATATGTTCTAGGCCATTGGGCATGGAGTCAGTGGTCCTTTGGTAGTTTGGTGTGCTGTGTTAATACAGTAGTGATGCTGCAGAGCTGGATAAGTGTCTGAGAAGCAATGCTTTGAAAGTGTGATTACGTGTGATGTGTCCAGTTCATGAAAGGCAGTTAAGAATCTTCCAATAAACTGATATGCAAAAGAAGTGAGAGTGTTATTTAGAAGCAGTGAAGAATTTCTAGACAACATTCACATTATAGAATTAATGAAAAAACATGAGCATTTAAGAATTCATGTCCATAGTTAATTCTGAAGAAAAACATTTACAGCAGTAAAAATTGAGCACAAGGTGTAACCAGACAATTCATGCACTATTCTTTTTCTTTACTGCTAGTCAGTGAAACATGAGTATGATTTAATAAACATAAGAAAACAAACAGAGATTAAGGAAAACTTATTATTTCATCAGACATCACAAGAATTCTGCAACAGCACTTAAGTCATCAGCAAGACATCAAAGTTCCAGGAAATCACTGAGCTGGTCCAGCCCTTTGTATTAGACAATCTGAAAGTGTATAATAGATTTTCCTCAGAGTGAAAATCACCAACCCCTTATGCGTTGCTAAGGGGGGTATATATACAAAATTTACATAAGAAAATATCAAGAGAATGAGTTAATGGCTCATTTATGTTATGCCAACTCCTAGAGCATTGTAGCTGAGAAATTTAATGCTGTAATAACTCTTCAGGGCTTTAGCTGTCCAAAATAGTCAGAAACTGTTGACTTGGTGGCTGCTGGAGTCGGTTGAGGGTACGCTGTCCAAAATAGTCAGAAACTGTTGACTTGGTGGCTGCTGGAGTCGGTTGAGGGTACGCTGTCCAAAAATCCGCGTATCTTCTTATCCTTTGGGCTAGCTGTCGTTCTCCATGTGCTTAGTCACCTTTCAGCTGCCTTTAATACTGACTTTATTCTGCTGTTTGTCTTCTAGTGAGTTGGAGCTGGCAGTGACCGAGCAATTTAGGCTACCATGGCAAAATTTGAAGCATTGCCTGCCACCAATCCTCCTTTGGCAGCTGATGTCTTCTAATCTTTATCAAAGTTTCGTCGGCCTCTGTATATCTGTAAAAGTTTGGAGGAGTTTCAAAAAGGTGATTTACCTCATTTTCAATAAAAAACAGGCCTCCAAGTTTATCATATAGGCTCTGTCCTGTTGGAGGCCCTGTTCCCTCAGATGTACTGCCAGATGCAGTGATTTGATTTTCAATATAAGTTGCCATCCTGTTGGTGAATTGATCTCGGGAGATCAGTCTTCCTGCACCACTTAGTAGGCTGGGCAGTCCCTTTGCTTGCAGCACTGCCATCTTGACTCTATATTCCTCCACATCAGCTTGTATCTCGTAGCACTTCCTCTCCACAGTTTGTACATAATTTCTGAGAGTTAGCACCTTTTTGGCTGTGAGGACAGCCTCTGTTCTGTTGACAATGCCAATGGCTGCCAGCTCCTCCTTTTCTTGCCTGTTCAAGAAATCTATCATTCTGTTTGCCTGTTCAGGTTTGTCTCCCAGTAATGCTTTGGCCCTCTGAATTTCTGTTTGTGCTTGGCCAATTAAATCCATCTGCTCATGTATAGTTTTGATTGACCTCCATTGTTGAGTGATGGATTGGCCAATTTTGGCCCATAGAATTCTTTTTATCTCAGCCATGGCACTCTCCAGATTTAGCTCTTTCTCTAAGGCTTTTATCTTTTCTTTTAGAGCCTTTATTTCTCTGCCCTGCTCTGCTACGGTCACTTTTGATTTGTCATACTTGGCATCCAGCTCTGTCAATTTTTCCTTGGCCCTTTTTATCTCATTTGCCTGGAGCTCCATTTCTTTGATGGCCTTAGTCAATTCTTCTACACTTCTGCTGGAATCTAGAGCTGTTGTTGTTGTTGCTGCTTCTGTTGTAGGGGCCACTGCTGCCTCTGTAGTTGTTGCAGTGGTTGAAGTAGTTGGAGGAGCTTGGGATGTAGATTCTCCCTGTTTATCTTGTAATGCTCCTTCAAGCTCTTTCTCCAAATCGAGGACCTTTTGGTTTAGCTGCATTATGAGGTCCAGTTGCTCATCAACCTGTTTTTCCTTTTGTAGCTCTGCTGTTTGAGGGTGCTCTGTGGGCTGTAGCTTTAACCTCTTCCTTAATGCATTGAGGTCATCTTATTTTTTCTTCATAAGGGCCTTTACACCCTTTGGATCCTTAGGATCATGTCCCAGGTCGATAATAATGTCCTCAAGTGACTTTATTCTGTTATCTTTGGCAAGGGAGGACATTCTCTCAAAATCCAACTGAGTGTTGGTATTTTTCAGTGATTCTTTCAGCTCATGGGCCATGGTTGCCCTGTCTACCAAGGTTGCATAGACCATTTCTCCTACCTGCTTATGGAGTTCAATTTGGTCCATGGGATGGATGTCCTTGGCTAGGACCTCCACCCTTGTCTTCACATAATCTGCCCCTGATTTTGGATTGGGCACTGTAGGTTTGAAATGGCTGAGGATCATTTTCTCCTCTTGAATGTCATATACAGACATTAGCCTTTCTTTTCGTGCTGGTGTTGCATTAAGAAATTGTTTGTAGACTTCCACCCTGAGCAAGTCATTCTGTGCCTTTATTTGCTTGAAAGAAGCCTTAGTGCTTTTGGGCTTCTTGCTCTGCTGAGAGGAGGAGGACACCTCCAAACCAAGTTGTAATCCTTGCTCCTACTGAAAGGAGCTTGTCCCTGTATGCTCGCTGCCCTCCCTGTCTTTCCTTGAACTGTCAAGGATTTCTTCAGTGATGTCTTCTACCTCTGGGGAGTCAGCCCTTTGCCTTTTGGTCTAGGGTTGTTGGGAGGATCCACTAGCAGGAGTGGACTCTTCTCTGTCTCTTTTTGTACCCCTCTCCTCCTGTGCTGGGTTCTGCATGATTGGAGCTGTTTGTGGCTCAATTTGTGGAGGTGGAGTCTGCTCTTGTGGCTGCTCTTGTTGCTGTCCTGGTTGCTACCCTGGTTGCTGCTCACTTGAAGGGGCAGGCTTTTCTTTTACGGTTTCTTCTTCAGCACCCATTATTCCTTTCCCTTTGTCTGTTCCTGGTGCTGCTGTAGACGGTGCCTGCGTGGCTGGTGCTATTCTTGAGGCTGAGGTCCCTTCTCCTGCTGAGTGCGGTCGTTTGAAGGGTACCTGCTGCACAGAATCTAGGTCAAGAGTCTTTTCCAGTTCTCTAGCATTCTTTAACATTGTCTCTTCTTCAGTTAATTTTTCAACTAAAGTGTCCTGCTGCCATTCTTGCTGGTTGGCATATTTTTCAATGTGCGGATATTTGCAATGCCTATAACCTAGTAGCCTGTACTTGACTCTTCTAGCAGTAATGAAGCCTTCAGGGTCATAAGGGACCCACCGGAAACTATGTGATAGCTTGTATTTGTTTCTGAGGATTAGGTCAGCATCTTCCCATCCTTCTTTTTTATTCATGATGAAGGGGCCCACCTGGTGCTTGAACTTGAGATGGGCTTTCTTTTTGGAGCTGTGAAAGTGAGTGAGGTCAGATTGAATTAACTGCCTATAATACTCCAAGGCAAATATCCTCATAGGCACATATTTTGGGAGCCTGTATGGACAGAGTTCACAGCCATAGACTCTGATGACTGTATGCTCCTCATATAGGTACCAATCACCTATTTTGTAATTTTTGGAGAGCTGGAGGACTTTCTGAATTTCAGTTGATATTCTGGGAGGAGGGGACCTCATCAATAAGCAAGAGATAGGGTATACAAATTGGTCAACAAACTCACAATAGGAATAGGGTGAACTTTGGACTTGATGATAGACAGATGTCCAGAAGATAACAGATCTTCTTTCCCCTTTATAATCCAGCTTTTTGATGTAGCATGGAAAAACCTCAGACTGATAGTACATGAAAAGGTGGTAGATATAGGATGAGTACTTGAAGACACCCTGTCTGTCTACTTTTCACAGCTGATCATGAATCTTGTTAGCTATGAACTTGGCAAAGTTATATTTGCGGGCAGGGGGTAGGCCTGGGCTATAAGCAGCTAGCAATACCAGCATTATTTCATCCACATGCTCACTGGTTCTGTATCCCAACACATAAGCAATCATGTCTAGCAACAGTCTGCCTACCTCAGTAAAATAGACATCCAAGTAGGGAGGTGGCCCTGCAAGCTGACATTCAGGTTTCATAAATGTCCTGGTGACCTTCTGAATATCCTCACTGGTCATCTTTGCACCAGTGTCCAGCAGATAATTCATGGAAAATGGGAACAGCAGCTCAGTTTGCTCAAAGTGGAGCATCTTATTGATAGTTTCAGGATTGATGTGAAAGAGGATGCTCCCAGATGGAGACTTAATAGCTCTTTGCTGCACATCATAGTTTTCAGCACAGAGGCGAATGATCTCAGGAAAGACATTTACAGAGGGGAGACAGTAGTATGGCAGATTTGACTCCCATATCCCATGTGTATCATGACCATTCAGGTAGTCATCTCTTAATTGCCTGAAGGTCTGCAAGAAGTCCCTGTTACCCACAAAGTCTTCAATGAGGTAGTCCCTGTCAGCAAGAGGCAAGGACTCCAGGTCTTTGTTTGGTGCATTTAAAGGAGCAACACTGAGGGCTGATGGTGCAGGAGCAGCCATTGTGTAATCAGATTTTGGACAAGGTGAGTGCAATGGTTTGCAAGGTTCTTCAGAGCTTGAGTGACAGGCTCACTGTAGACAATGCTTGAATGTTCTTCACAGTGGAGAAAGCAGGCTTGGCAGACTTGTCTCTGCTGTTTTTTAGTAAATTCACAGGGATTGTGAATTGATGGGGATGAGTGCAGAGGGTGAGCTGGATTCAATTTGGTGATATGCAGCCTTGGGCCTCCACCAGGCAAAAGGGAGCAATGCCGGGCAAGTTCGAGGCCGAAATTGTAACCTTCAACTGTGAATTATCGTTTTAGTACAGAATTCTCGGGGCAAAGGTTAATGCAGGTGGATTTAATGGCAAATTCAGTGACAGACAGTGTGGAATTTAGGATTTAAATGATTCTTATGGGAGAATTTGCATAAAAATGGTATGCACCCCCGGCTAAACAAGGAACTTGCGGTGAATACTTGGAAAAATGCACAGAACGCCTTCGGGCCGAAAAGGGGGAGCTTGCTGCAGCTGAATTTCCAAGTTATAGCGGCCGCAACTTCGAATTTGATGACTGGAGGCAATTTCGCGGCAAGTAGGTCGACAATGGCTGCGTCGTTTTCACGTGAAAATGACCATAAACGGCTAGTTCGGGCGTTTATAACGGAAAATTTGGACAAAAAGGGTCATTGGCGCTTTTTCCGCCAATGACATCAGCATGATGTCATGGCAGGCCCGGTACGGAAGGTGACGTGGACGCTAAGCTGGAGGCCAGCGTGGCTGGACATGGTGGCAGGCGGATGCTGTGGCAGGGCCACGTGGAGGGCCACGGGGCGCGGGGGCGGATGGAGTGGCATGACGTCATATTGACTTGGGCGCTGACGTGCGGGAGGGGTGGTATCGGGGAGGCGGTAAGCGGTCTCCCCGCACCGCTTTTGGTGATAGGCGGTATCGGGGAGGGGGGCTCCGAACAACCCCAGCGCCTGCCACGCGTCCAGGGTACGGCGCCCAATACCGCCCTTCCCCGGACGTTAAAGGGAGGCAGGTCGGGGAGCGAGATTGACCGCCCACCGTTGGATCAGGGGCGGCAGAGATCATACGGCTGGCGGGTACTGCCGTCGGTTACGCAGCTCTGGGTTGGGTCCCGCCCGGCCATTAAAATATTCAATTTAATAATTATGCGCGGGACCATAGGTTTAAGGGTTTTTGAGGGTTTTTGGGTTAATCTTTAGGAAAAAAAGGGTTCATAGTGGGTTTGAGCAGAGGGAAAGGGGTTTTTTGGGGAATTTTTGAAAAGAGGGGAGGTAAGGGCTTAGGGGGAGGTTATTACTCCAGCCAGAGGCTAGAGTAATCCCATGACAGGGTTGACCATGGTCCCTGGTGGACTAATGTCTCCCTTAGACAAACTTATTTAGCTATAGTGCTAACAAGGGAGGATATTATACATGTTTAGGGGTTTATACACCATGGTGTTATAATAGTAGGGGGAAAGGGAAACATAAGGGATTTAGATAATAAGAGGTTAGGGGTTAATATGAATGGAAGAAGTGAATGAGGGATGAAATTACTAAGTTTATATGAAAATAACTTAGCTTAGGGAGTAGATCAAAATAAAAAGATTTTTAGACAAGAAATGTGGCTCTTAAAGAACCAAGAACCCACATAAAACCTTGAATTCTTTCATGAAAGCAACTGGTGAAGGGATGTTAGTAATGAATGTGAAAGGGTAGAAAGGAAGTTAGACATGCTCCTTTACTTTGCTGCAACATGATGGAGAAGAGGACCTTCTCTATCCACTGATATTCCTTTGAAAACAGGTTACCAGACACTCAATTGAAAGGAATGACATTTCTGCAACCCCATCTGCTTACCCATCTACTTGCCTAGCATTTTTTGTTTCTTCATGAAGGGTGCACTTAGACTTGCAGACCCTTATGTACCTTTTCTTTTCTCTTGGCTTTTCTTTTGATTTTCTATCTAGAACTACCCTTATTGCTTCCAAGGTCCCAGATTAAGCAGTTGGGAACCTTACTTCTCTACCTAAGCTACTGGTCTGCCAAGATTAAACAGTTTGGACAGACCTCTTTCTCTATTCTACAACAGAAAATTAAAACATGGCATGATCCAGATTAGGCTGTTGAACCACCCATCAAAATTGAGTTAACATCAAGCTATGTACACATGTTTTCTCTTGGAAATATGGGATCTTTGCATCACCAAAGCAGAGCATATTTGGACCTTTCTTTTCCAATCATGAAATATGAAACCTATTGGTATAGGTAGCTAACAGTGGCTCCACATGGGGATGGTTTTTCTATCTGAAAGACCAAGAACAGCAGGTCAGAAAGCCTTGGCCCTTGATCTGTTATTACCAAAATTAGAAAATTCTCTCTTTGTATTTCAAAACTGGAGGCTATTACCTCTATGGCATTTCTGGGATGTAAAGCCCCTTTTCTGCTTATTTGTAGTGACTTCTCAAACTGAACTATTTATCTGCTGAAATAAAATATATACAGCTGATTATGTACAGGGAAACTCAGGTTACACTTATGGATAGTAGTCAAAATAGTGCTTCAGCATCCTGCCATTCACAGGACCTTCATCCAGATCAGCTTCATCAAGACGTTTAAGGAAGTAAGTATTGTTTCCTTGTACTGCTTGAACAGCAAATGGTCCTCTCCAAAGGGAATCAAATTTTCCATGTTTTCCCTTATCTTCTCTTCTTGAATCCCACTTGAGGACTTTGTCTCCAATGTTGAAATCTTCTGCCTTGGTCCTTCTATCAAAGGCTTTCTTTAACTTTTCTTGTAAAACTTGAACTCTGTTATAAACTTGGTCTCTAGTTTGCTGCAAACATATTATTTGATTTATCCTTCTTTGCATATCATTTGGCTCAGCTTGACTCTCTTGAAGTAATTTCATAACCGGGACCCCTAGTGATGAAGGAAATTTGGCTTCTAATCCATAAACTAACTCATATGGGCTGATCCCAATTGATCTCTTGGTTGTTAGTCTATCTGCCCACAAGGCATTTACAAGCTTCTTATGCCAATTCTTCTTATTTTCTTCCAACACCTTCTTTATGATGTTTACAAGGCTTTTATTTGATGATTCAGCAAGGCCATTTCCTTGGGGATAGTATGCAGTAGAGTGGCCCAAGGTAATGTGAAATTTGTGGCAGAAATTCACCATCTTCTTAGATCTGAAAGCAGCAACATTGTCTGTTATTATCTTATCAGGACAACCAAATCTAGAGAGAATATTGGTCTCAAGGAACTGAATGATAGTGGAATCATTTGCTTGTCTGCATGGAACAGCTTCAATCCACTTAGTAAAGTAGTCTGTAGCTGTTAGAATCCATCTATGTTGGCCTGAAGATGAGGGATGAATTTCCCCAATGAAATCCAAGCCCCATTGTTGAAAAGGTCTCTCTGTTGCAATAGGCCTCAAAGGAAGTGGCAGTAACTTTCTTCTTCCCTCAAACAATTGACATTTATGACATGAGGTGGTAAATTTCTTGACATCAGAGAAAACAGTGGGCCAATAGTAACCAGCCCTCAGTATCTTATCCACAGTGGACTTCCAATACAAGTGTCCACCACAGTCACCTGCATGAAATTCTTCCATGATTTTGTTAGTCTCTTTCTCAATTAAGCAGTTTAACAATATACCTTCATGGTTTTTCCAAAGCAAATTGCCATCCATGACACAAAATCTTGAAGCTTTCATTTTTAAGAACCTACATTTAGTTTTGGACAATCCTGGGGGAGCACGCAGGTTTTGTAGTACATAACAGATATCAGAATACCAAGGGGATTGTTCAAAGGCTACATTGATCTTTGGAGTCGCCAGCTCCGGTTCATTGTCCAGCTGGTTTATGTCTAAGGCTTGGAAGTTTGCTTCTGTCATTAATTTGGCCAAGCCTTGCCCTTTTATTAGTTTTGTAGGTTTTATCTCAATATCAAATTCCAAGATGTTGGCAATCCATTTTCCTCTTCTACCCTCTAAGTTTTCTTGAGTGAGAATATCTTTTACAATGGGACTTGGCACATAAGCTATAACATGGGAATAAAGGATGTAAATCCTAAAGTCTTTAATGGCCTTGACCAAAGCATAAGCTTGTTTCTCCATGATCTGATATTTTAGGGGTGCATCTCTGAGAGCTCTACTAAAGAAAGCAATGGGTTTCTCATTTCCTTGGTCATCTTTCTGTAATAAAACAACAGCAATAGTATGCTGGGAGGCAAAAGAGAAAATAATGAATTCTCTATCAAATTGAGGGTTTGTTAAGACTGGTGTTTGGGTAAGGGCCAATTTTATACCTTCAAAGGCTTGATTTGCTTCAACTGTCCATTTCACTTTTGAATCCTTCTTTAGCATGTTATTTAGTAATCTGATCAATTCTGCTAAGTTTGGGATAAACCTTCTCAAGAAGTTGATCTTACCCAAGAAGGCTTGCAATTCTTTGATGTTTCTTGGGTGGGGCATTTGTAAGATAGCTTGTATCCTGTCTGGGTCATTTCTTATGCCATCCTTTGAAATGATATGCCCTAACAGCTTACCTTCTTCCAAACCAAATAGAGACTTCTTGGGATTCAAGGAAATTCCATATTTCCTACATGTTAAGAAAATCTGCCTCAAGTGCTTCAAGTGTTCTTGGTCTGATTTTGAGAAAGGTGTAAGGTCATCCAAATAAATGACAAGAAAGTCATGAATCTCTTTGGCAAAAGCAATATCCATTGCCCTTTGAAATGTTTCCCCTGCATTTTTCAATCCGAAAGGCTTTTTTACATATTTGAAAGTTCCCCATGGGTTGTGAATGCAGTTTTGTCTTGATCATCAGGGTGTACTAGGATCTTATTAAAGCCTGAGAATCCATCAAGTAATGAAATCCTTGAGGCCCCTACCACTCTTTGGAGAATGTGATCCATCTTAGGTAAGGGATAGTTGTCTTTGAGGGACACTTGGTTTAGATTTCTAAGATCAACACAAAGTCTTATTTCACCAGTTTTCTTTCTTGTGGGCACCAAATTTGAGATCCAATCAGAAAACCTCATTGGTGCTATGATACCAGCTTTAAACATTTTTTGTACCTCTTTCTCAATTGCGGGGAGAAGCATAGGGTTTATTCTTCTCAATTTTTGCTTAAATGGCTTTTGATTTGGCTTGAGAGGGATGGTATGTTGGATAACAGAAGTGTCATAGGATTTTAAGTCCTCATAACTCCATGCAAAGACATCTTGGAATTCTTTAAAGAGGTCAATGTATTTGGGCTTCTGATCAGGGGGTAGGGAAGTAGACAATTTTATTATCTTGGGCTTTTCAATGGTTCCAATGTTGCGTTCTTCAATGGCAGAGTTAAGGGGCTGCATTTTTGGTTTTCTAGGGACATCATTTGAATCAAAAATATCCTCTAGTGGAGTTAGGCCTATTGGAAGAAAATTGTCTTTCAATTGTATCACTTCAGCCTCAGCATCAGCCACTTCTTCACAACTGATTTGTTGAATTTCTTGTGTGTTGTCTTTGTTGAAAATTGTTGGATGTAGGATTTGGTCAGCTGTTTTAGGTGATATTGGCTTATATTTCTGTTGATCAAGTATTTGTGATTGACTTGCTCTTTCAGTGTCAATATTTAGTCCTGCAAATTCTTGTTGCAAGGTCAAGAAATTATTTATTTGTGTATCATCTTCAAATACTTTCCAGTCCTTGAATTTGTTTGGGACAGAAGGTCTGTGTTTTACCTCAGCTGTAAAGCAATGGTGGGGCTCAAAAGGTAGCTTGCAGGTACTTGCAAATGTGGCCAAACTGTGAGCATGAAGATTATGGTCTCTAGGGATTTTGGTGATTTGGAATTCAATGAAAGAGTTTAATATTTCAGCAGCAGCAGATCTATAAGATCTCAATCTTTTGTCATTAGTGACAAAATTTCCCTTTACTTGTTGGATAACTAGGTCTGAGTCTCCTAGAATTGAAACCTTTGTGGCTTGTAAGAATTTTACTAGTTTAAGGCCTAGTAAAAGAGCTTCATATTCTGCCATATTATTAGTGCATCTGAAATTTAGCCTATAGGCTCGACCTTCTGCATGATTGTTCTGCTTGTTATGTATCCAAACTCCAGCTCCTGCCCCTAATTTGTTGACTGACCCATCAAATTCAAGGAACCATAGGACTTCTTGTTCTAGGGGAGACTTAATAACTTCTCTGTGATCTGGGCTTGTGAGTTGAAGTTCTGGTTTTTCATTTAGTTTGTCTTTTAGGACAGTCTCATTGGTTGATTGGATCAGCTTTACTTCTAGAGTAGCAGCTTGTTCATTAACGTCCTGATCTTGTTTAAGTGTCTTGGTTTCTTCATCATTTGTAAGACCTGAATTATCATTGAAGAGAATATATGAATCTATATCAGAATGGACAGCATATATGGGAAAATTTTGAGGTTTTTCTTCACTGCTGACCATGTATTTCATAAGTGACTCTCTATATAACCTCTTGGGTTGACCAAAGACCGAGATGGTTGCATACGACATGTCTAGTTGTAGGGAACCTTGGAGTTTAGCCCCCCATGACCTTGATAACAACATCCCATATTTAGGTGGGATATCAGCAACCACAACATCCATGAGAATTGTTTTATTTGGGTACTGAACAAGGGACACACATAAGTCTTTTATCAAGCCTAAACACTTAACTTGGCTGGAGTCAAATGAGAATAGGTCCTTATATGGTCTTGTAATATCTAAATTCAATCTCTCCATGACTGATTTTGGCATCAGGTTGTGAGAGGCACCTGAGTCAAACATTGCATTGTGTAATATCTTATCATGAACATGTAAACTGACATAAAAAGGTAAGATCCCTGTGACTGTTGTTTTTCCATCAACCTCTGGACCGAATAGCAATTCTGGGGTGTCATCCAACACATTGACATTATCTTTATTACAAGTAATTTGAAGGGACTTCTTGATTTGTTGTCTATAAATGTCAAGTTTGGCTAGTTCTGAAAGAGGAATAGCTACTTTCAATTTGCCAATTTCAGCTTCTAAGTCAAAGGGTCTTTCAGATGATATCTTGGTGTTGTGGGTGACAGCCTTTTCCTTATTCACTAAGTCTTCTTCTTGTTTTCTTTCTTGATCTGGAAGCTTGTCCTTCTTCCTCATTTCTTGAGGAGTTTTACATGAGTTGTGTTGGAAGGGTGTTGTATCAACTGGCTGCTGTTTTGAGGGGGATGTTTGAGTTACTTCTTCAACTGTTACCTCATCTGTACTTGGACCAGTTTTATCCCTTGGTTCTGTGACAATAGCTTCCTTAGGCTGCTGGCTATCCTTTGTTTTTTCGGGCTGTGTTACATTTATAGTTCTTCTTCTTAGCTTGTATTGCTTATGAACTTCATAAACAGCTGTGTCATATCCTTGTTTAAAGTCAAATGATTCACCTGACCTGGTCTGGAATTGCTGAATGTCATCATCCTTATGATCTTCTTGACTCAGAAAAACTTGCTGCTCATCATTCAGGCCCATTAGGTTAATGTGGGTGTCATCTGTTTGCTCATTTGAAGTGGATGCCTCAGTATAGTTTTCCTGGAAAGGAGGCCTTATGTCTGGATCAGAACCAGTTTTTCCAGTGTTTGGGTTTTGATTTCTCCTAAAATTTGGATTCCTGATAGGGTTATTTTGTGGTGCTTCCCATGATGACTTTCTCTCAACTGATTCTACTCTATCACCCAATCTCTTCATACCAGTGAGTATTGCATCCAATTTTTGATCAAAGGCTGAGGGTTCTTCTTTAAAGGTGGTTCTCTTTTCCAATCTTGCCCTGTTTCTTTTGGCAATCAGGTTAGCCTCCACTGTGACAGCAACCTTTTGGGCATCTTCAAGGGTTTCAGGGGCTCTTTCCTTCAACTGATATGCCATATCAGGGTCAAAACCATCCGGAAATTTGTACAAGGCTAAATCAGGAGGAGGTCTTAAATTATGTGGTATTGTGTTATATACATTGTTGAATCTTGCACAATACTCCAAAACGGTCTCTTGAGGACCTCGTTTAATTGTATCATATTCACCAAGTATGTGCAGGGGATCTTTCTTTTTCTCCCATCTGTTAGTAAAGGCTTGATAAAGCTCATCAGGGGTTGTAATGGTATTTGCTGCCAGTGATCTAAACCAAGTTCTTACATCCCCTGTGAGGCTCTGAACAAAGATTCTCATTCTCACACTGTCATCATCTATTTCATAGTTCTCAAAGTGGTCTTGCATCCTTCTGGCATGCTGAATTGCTGTGAAAGGGCCAGTGGAGTCAAAATATGAGATCTTGGATTGGTAGTCCTGGGGTAGAGCTGCAGCATTGGCAGGCAACTGCAGGGGTGCATATCTATTAGCCATATTTGCAGGATTTATAGGATTTACAGGGATAACTGGGATAGCATGAACAACTGGTACAACAGGGGGATTGGGAACGGTAGAAACTAGAGTATTGGTCAAGGGAATATGTGCAGTGGATGGGGGTGTGAAAGAGGGGCTTTGAGATGTGGATGGTGAACTGGGGGAATCAAGGGTAGACCGAAATAGAACCTTGATTGGAGTTGGAACAGGGTTTGGATGAGCTGTCTCAGGACTTGAATCAGCAAGAGTTTCCTGTCCCTGCTGCTTCCTAATGATCTTAGGAATTGTATTAGGATTTTCAAAAACAGTTGGGGGATTGGGGTCAGGATTTGACCTTGTATATCGTGGATTTTTCTTGGGAGCCAGCTTCTGGACTGTGTTTCAGTATGTTTTTTGGAATATTTTTGTGTCTACAAGGGCGAGACAAGATTTTGGAGTGACTGTGTATATCTTAAAGCTAGTATGAAAATTGATTGCAAACAGATTTAAGAGATATACAGAGATTAGAAAATCCTGAGGAAGTCCCCAGTGGAGTCGACAATTATGTTAACACCCAGGTTGTTCCCTTTGACTCCCAAGGGAATACGGCCGGGGTAACCACTAACCAATCTTTGGATTACAGATTCTAGCCTAGCTGTAATCAGAGAGGGCTCTCTCTTTATGGTTTGTCTCTGTTTTGAGAAGAATTTTAGGCTAGCTATGATGCTCAAGGTTTGTTTTGAATTTGGTTGGGTGATGGTTTCAATCAAGATATATATGTGTTCACTAATATGTTCTAGGCCATTGGGCATGGAGTCAGTGGTCCTTTGGTAGTTTGGTGTGCTGTGTTAATACAGTAGTGATGCTGCAGAGCTGGATAAGTGTCTGAGAAGCAATGCTTTGAAATTGTGATTACGTGTGATGTGTCCAGTTCATGAAAGGCAGTTAAGAATCTTCCAATAAACTGATATGCAAAAGAAGTGAGAGTGTTATTTAGAAGCAGTGAAGAATTTCTAGACAACATTCACATTATAGAATTAATGAAAAAACATGAGCATTTAAGAATTCATGTCCATAGTTAATTATGAAGAAAAACATTTACAGCAGTAAAAATTGAGCACAAGGTGTAACCAGACAATTCATGCACTATTCTTTTTCTTTACTGCTAGTCAGTGAAACATGAGTATGATTTAATAAACATAAGAAAACAAACAGAGATTAAGGAAAACTTATTATTTCATCAGACAGTACAAGAAGTCTGCAACAACACTTAAGTCATCAGCAAGACATCAAAGTTCCAGGAAATCACTGAGCTGGTCCAGCCCTTTGTATTAGACAATCTGAAAGTGTACAATAGATTTGCCTTAGAGTGAAAATCACCAACCCCTTATGCGTTGCTAAGGGGGGTATATATACAAAATTTACATAAGAAAATATCAAGAGAATGAGTTAATGACTCATTTATGTTATGCCAACTCCTGGAGCATTGTAGCTGAGAAATTTAATGCTGTAATAACTCTTCAGGGCTTTAGCTGTCCAAAATAGTCAGAAATTGTTGACTTGGTGGCTGCTGGAGTTGGTTGAGGGTACGCTGTCCAAAATAGTCAGAAACTGTTGACTTGGTGGCTGCTGGAGTCGGTTGAGGGTACGCTGTCCAAAAACCTGCGTATCTTCTTATCCTTTGGGCTAGCTGTCGTTCTCCATGTGCTTAGTCACCTTTCGGCTGCCTTTAATACTGACTTTAATTTGCTGTTTGTCTTCTAGTGAGTTGGAGCTGGCAGTGACCGAGCAATTTAGGCTACCGTGGAAAAATTTGAAGCATTGCCTGCCACCAATCCTCCTTTGGCAGCTGATGTCTTCTAATCTTTATCAAAGTTTCGTCGGCCTCTGTATATCTGTAAAAGTTTGGAGGAGTTTCAAAAAGGTGATTTACCTCATTTTCAATAAAAAACAGGCCTCCAAGTTTATCATATAGGCTCTGTCCTGTTGGAGGCCCTGTTCCCTCAGATGTACTGCCATATGCAGTGATTTGATTTTCAATATAAGTTGCCATCCTGTTGGTGAATTGATCTCGGGAGATCAGTCTTCCTGCACCACTTAGTAGGCTGGGCAGTCCCTTTGCTTGCAGCACTGCCATCTTGACTCTATATTCCTCCACATCAGCTTGTATCTCGTAGCACTTCCTCTCCACAGTTTATACATAATTTCTGAGAGTTAGCACCTTTTTGGCTGTGAGGATAGCCTCTGTTCTGTTGACAATACCAATGGCTGCCAGCTCCTCCTTTTCTTGCCTGTTCAAGAAATCTATCATTCTGTTTGCCTGTTCAGGTTTGTCTCCCAGTAATGCTTTGGCCCTCTGAATTTCTGTTTGTGCTTGGCCAATTAAATCCATCTGCTCATGTATAGTCTTGATTGACCTCCATTTTTGAGTGATGGATTGGCCAATTTTGGCCCATAGAATTCTTTTTATCTCAGCCATGGCACTCTCCAGATTTAGCTCTTTCTCTAAGGCTTTTATCTTTTCTTTTAGAGCCTTTATTTCTCTACCCTGCTCTGCTACGGTCACTTTTGATTTGTCATACTTGGCATCCAGCTCTGTCAATTTTTCCTTGGCCCTTTTTATCTCATTTGCCTGGAGCTCCATTTCTTTGATGGCCTTAGTCAATTCTTCTACAATTGTGCTGGAATCTGGAGCTGTTGTTGTTGTTGCTGCTTCTGTTGTAGGGGCCACTGCTGCCTCTGTAGTTGTTGCAGTGGTTGAAGTAGTTGGAGGAGCTTGGGATGTAGATTCTCCCTGTTTATCTTGTAATGCTCCTTCAAGCTCTTTCTCCAAATCGAGGACCTTTTGGTTTAGCTGCATTATGAGGTCCAGTTGCTCATCAACCTATTTTTCCTTTTGTAGCTCTGCTGTTTGAGGGTGCTCTGTGGGCTGCAGCTTTAACCTCTTCTGTAATTCATTGAGGTCATCTTCTTTTTTCTTCATAAGGGCCTTTACACCCTTTGGATCCTTAGGATCATGTCCCAGGTCGATATTAATGTCCTCAAGTGACTTTATTCTGTTATCTTTGGCTAGGGAGGACTTTCTCTCAAAATCCAACTGAGTGTTGGTATTTTTCAGTGATTCTTTCAGCTCATGGGCCATGGTTGCCCTGTCTACCAAGGTTGCATAGACCATTTCTCCTGCCTGCTTATGGAGTTCAATTTGGTCCATGGGATGGATGTCCTTGGCTAGGACCTCCACCCTTGTCTTCACATAGTCTGCCCCTGATTTTGGATTGGGCACTGTAGGTTTGAAATGGCTAAGGATCATTTTCTCCTCCTGAATGTCATATACAGACATTAGCCTTTCTTTTTGGGCTGGTGTTGCATTAAGAAATTGTTTGTAGACTTCCACCCTGAGCAAGTCATTCTGTGCCTTTATTTGCTTGAAAGAAGCCTTAGTGCTTTTGGGCTTCTTGCTCTGCTGAGAGGAGGAGGACACCTCCAAACCAAGTTGTAATCCTTGCTCCTGCTGAAAGGAGCTTGTCCCTGTATGCTGGCTGCCCTCCCTATCTTTCCTTGAACTGTCAAGGATTTCTTCAGTGATGTCTTCTACCTCTGGGGAGTCAGCCCTTTGACTTTTGGTTTGGGGTTGTTGGGAGGATCCACTAGCAGGAGTGGACTCTTCTCTGTCTCTTTTTGTACCCCTCTCCTCCTGTGCTGGGGTCTGCATGATTGGAGTTGTTTGTGGCTCATTTTGTGGAGGTGGAGTCTGCTCTTGGGGCTGCTCTTGTTGCTATCCTGGTTGCTGCCCTGGTTGCTGCTCACTTGAAGGGGCAGGCTTTTCTTTTACGGTTTCTTCTTCAGCACCCATTATTCCTTTCCCTTTGTCTGTTCCTGGTGCTGCTGTAGACGGTGCATGTGTGGCTGGTGCTATTCTTGAGGCTGAGGTCCCTTCTCCTGCTGAGTGCGGTCGTTTGAAGGGTACCTGCTGCACAGAATCTAGGTCAAGAGTCTTTTCCAGTTCTCTGACATTCTTTAACATTGTCTCTTCTTCAGTTAATTTTTCAATTAAAGTGTCCTGCTGCCATTCTTGCTGGTTGGCATATTTTTCAATGTGCGGATATTTGCAATGCCTATAACCTAGTAGCCTGTACTTGACTCTTCTAGCAGTAATGAAGCCTTCAGGGTCATAAGGGACCCACCGGAAACTATGTGATAGCTTGTATTTGTTTCTGAGGATTAGGTCAGCATCTTCCCATCCTTCTTTTTTATTCATGATGAAGGGGCCCACCTGGTGCTTGAACTTGAGATGGGCTTTCTTTTTGGAGCTGTGAAAGTGAGTGAGGTCAGATTGAATTAACTGCCTATAATACTCCAAGGCAAATATCCTCATAGGCACATATTTTGGGAGCCTGTATGGACAGAGTTCACAGCCATAGACTCTGATGACTGTATGCTCCTCATATAGGTACCAATCACCTATTTTGTAATTTTTGGAGAGGTGGAGGACTTTCTGAATTTCAGTTGATATTCTGGGAGGAGGGGACCTCATCAATAAGCAAGAGACAGGGTATACAAATTGGTCAACAAACTCACAATAGGAATAGGGTGAACTTTGGACTTGATGATAGACAGATGTCCAGAAGATAACAGATCTTCTTTCCCCTTTATAATCCAGCTTTTTGATGTAGCATGGAAAAACCTCAGACTGATAGTACATGAAAAGGTGGTAGATATAGGATGAGTACTTGAAGACACCCTGTCTATCTACTTTGCACAGCTGATCATGAATCTTGTTAGCTATGAACTTGGCAAAGTTATATTTGCGGGCAGGGGGTAGGCCTGGGCTGTAAGCAGCTAGCAATACCAGCATTATTTCATCCACATGCTCACTGGTTCTGTATCCCAACACATAAGCAATCATGTCTAGCAACAGTCTGCCTACCTCAGTAAAATAGACATCCAAGTAGGGAGGTGGCCCTGCAAGCTGACATTCAGGTTTCATAAATGTCCTGGTGACCTTCTGAATATCCTCACTGGTCATCTTTGCACCAGTGTCCAGCAGATAATTCATGGAAAATGGGAACAGCAGCTCAGTTTGCTCAAAGTGGAGCATCTTATTGATAGTTTCAGGATTGATGTGAAAGAGGATGCTCCCAGATGGAGACTTAATAGCTCTTTGCTGCACATCATAGTTTTCAGCACAGAGGCGAATGATCTCAGGAAAGACATTTACAGAGGGGAGACAGTAGTATGGCAGATTTGACTCCCATATCCCATATGTATCATGACCATTCAGGTAGTCATCTCTTAATTGCCTGAAGGTCTGCAAGAAGTCCCTGTTACCCACAAAGTCTTCAATGAGGTAGTCCCTGTCAGCAAGAGGCAAGGACTCCAGGTCTTTGTTTGGTGCATTTAAAGGAGCAACACTGAGGGCTGATGGTGCAGGAGCAGCCATTGTGTAATCAGATTTTGGACAAGGTGAGTGCAATGGTTTGCAAGGTTCTTCAGAGCTTGAGTGACAGGCTCACTGTAGACAATGCTTGAATGTTCTTCACAGTGGAGAAAGCAGGCTTGGCAGACTTGTCTCTGCTGTTTTTTAGTAAATTCACAGGGATTGTGAATTGATGGGGATGATTGCAGAGGGTGAGCTGGATTCAATTTGGTGATATGCAGCCTTGGGCCTCCACCAGGCAAAAGGGAGCAATGCCGGGCAAGTTCGAGGCCGAAATTGTAACCTTCAACTGTGAATTATCGTTTTAGTTCAGAATTCTCGGGGCAAAGGTTAATGCAGGTGGATTTAATGGCAAATTCAATGACAGACAGTGTGGAATTTAGGATTTGAATGATTCTTATGGGAGAATTTGCATAAAAATGGTATGCACCCCCGTCTAAACAAGGAACTTGCAGTGAATACCTGGAAAAACGCACAGAACGCCTTTGGGCCGAAAAGGGGGAGCTTGCTGCAGCTGAATTGCCAAGTTATAGCGGCCGCAACTTCGAATTTGATGACTAGAGGCAATTTCGCGGCAAGCAGGTCGACAATGGCTGCGTCGTTTTCACGTGAAAATGACCATAAACGGCTAGTTCGGGCGTTTATAACGGCAAATTTGGACAAAAAGGGTCATTGGCGCTTTTTCCGCCAATGACGTCATGGCAGGCCCGGTACGGAAGGTGACGTGGACGCTAAGTTGGAGGCCAGCGTGGCTGGACACGGTGGCAGGCGGACACTGTGGCAGGCGGATGCTGTGGCAGGGCCACGTGGAGGGCCATGGGGCGCGGGGGCGGATGGAGTGGCATGACGTCATATTGACGTGGGCGCTGACGTGCGGGAGGGGTGGTATCGGGGAGGCGGTAAGCGGTCTCCCCGCACCGCTTTTGGTGATAGGCGGTATCGGGGAGGGGGCTTCGAACAACCCCAGCGCCTGCCACGCGTCCAGGGTACGACGCCCAATACCGCCCTTCCCCGGACGTTAAAGGGAGGCAGGTCGGGGAGCGAGATTGACCCCCCACCGTTGGATCGGGGGCAGCAGAGATCATACGGCTGGCGGGTACTGCCGTCGGTTACGCAGCTCTGGGTTGGGTCCCGCCCGGCCATTAAAATATTCAATTTAATAATTATGCGCGGGACCATAGGTTTAAGGGTTTTCGAGGGTTTTTGGGTTAATCTTTAGGAAAAAAAGGGTTCATAGTGGGTTTGAGCAGAGGGAAAGGGGTTTTGTGGGGAATTTATTAAAAGAGGGGAGGTAAGGGCTTAGGGGGAGGTTATTACTCCAGCCAGAGGCTAGAGTAATCCCATGACAGGGTTGACCATGGTCCCTGGTGGACTAATGTCTCCCTTAGACAAACTTATTTAGCTATAGTGCTAACAAGGGAGGATATTATACATGTTTAGGGGTTTATACACCATGGTGTTATAATAGTAGGGGGAAAGGGAAACATAAGGGATTTAGATAATAAGAGGTTAGGGGTTAATATGAATGGAAGAAGTGAATGAGGGATGAAATTACTAAGTTTATATGAAAATAACTTAGCTTAGGGAGTAGATCAAAATAAAAAGATTTTTAGACAAGAAATGTGGCTCTTAAAGAACCAAGAACCCACATAAAACCTTGAATTCTTTCATGAAAGCAACTGGTGAAGGGATGTTAGTAATGAATGTGAAAGGGCAGAAAGGAAGTTAGACATGCTCCTTTACTTTGCTGCAACATGATGGAGAAGAGGACCTTCTCTATCCACTGATATTCCTTTGAAAACAGGTTACCAGACACTCAATTGAAAGGAATGACATTTCTGCAACCCCATCTGCTTACCCATCTACTTGCCTAGCATTTTTTGTTTCTTCATGAAGGGTGCACTTAGACTTGCAGACCCTTATGTGCCTTTTCTTTTCTCTTGGCTTTTCTTTTGATTTTCTATCTAGAACTACCCTTATTGCTTCCAAGGTCCCAGATTATGCAGTTGGGAACCTTACTTCTCTACCTAAGCTACTGGTCTGCCAAGATTAAACAGTTTGGACAGACCTCTTTCTCTATTCTACAACAGAAAATTAAAACATGGCATGATCCAGATTAGGCTGTTGAACCACCCATCAAAATTGAGTTAACATCAAGCTATGTACACATGTTTTCTCTTGGAAATATGGGATCTTTGCATCACCAAAGCAGAGCATATTTGGACCTTTCTTTGCCAATCATGAAATATGAAACCTATTGGTATAGGTAGCTAACACCAAGGAGATGGGCAAGCGTTGGAGGATACCATAAGGACGGGACTCTCTTCCATCAAAGGCTTCTAACGTCGTAGGAGACTGGCTCAATGTTGGAGAACCAATAGCTTTCCAGCAAGCAACAGACATGATGCAAGTTGAGGCACCTTCATCAATGACTGTACGATGAATCGTTTTACCATTGATGATGACCTGTATAAGGAAATCAATTTGGTGAGGCAGTCTCAGTGTATAGCCCTTGAGATCAAAAGAAATCAGATCCGAGTCAGCCGGGTCTATGCCACCGATGGCCGATAGCAAGGACTTCCTCTGGGAGGGGCAGCTCTGGAGGACTTCTAGAGCTGACATAGCAGACGGAGCCTGGGCTAAGTCCTCAACAATGCTGTATTGCTGGGCAGCATGAGCATTTGGGTTGTAAGAAGACTTCCAGAGTACACCTTTTGGAGGGGGTCGGATTGTCGTCTCAGTGCTGGGTCGTTCAATGTGGAGTGGACCAGAACTGGACAGAGGAGCGCTAGAGGGGGCCTCCGGCTCTTTCCCGGCATGAGATGGATATTCTTTTGCTCGAGTGGTGACATGGATGGGAATCGTTCCAGCCATGAAGACTTGAGAGCCGAATGAAGAAGAGGGTTGCGATGGATCTGCCACCATTTGAGTTTGCTGGGAAGGGAAAGGTTCTTTAAGCACAGTAGGAGTCCCAGGAGCACCTTTCAATAATCGACTAACTTTGGACCGCCTACGGCAGTCTTTAGTGTAGTGATCCTCATCACAGATAAGACAAGGATACTTAGGTTTACGTTTGGCTCCTTCCTCGGGTGGAGGTTTAGGTGAGTCCTGTTTGGACTGTTCGGATTTATTCTTGGCTTTCCCTTTCTTTTTCCCTTTCGAGGATTTATCCGCCATGGTGGACTAAACGGCGTTTACCTCGGAGGTACTTCCAGAATTAGATTGTCCCTGAGAAGCATTTCCATTAGAAGCATTCTATTTTTTCTTCCCAGGGTTCGCGGATTTCTTTGAAGATGCGTTTATAGAGCCAATAACTCCGTTAACAGATGGTTTTGGCGGAGCTTTGGATGTTCCGGGTCTCGGGGCGTCTGGAAAATAATCATATAGAGTACCTGACTGAGAATATACCAAGTCAAGGTACTAAGCACGTGCGATAGCTTGCTCTTCAGTTACACAAGCTCCCATGGCAATGTCTCGTGCAATTGCAGGGACAAAGGAAGTCGTGAACCAATTGGTCAGGAGCTGATCAGGAATCTAGAATTTGATCAAGCGATGACGCCTTCTCCATTCATGTATATGATCGGATATGTGCGTGGCCGTGTCCTGTTTGAGAGACGTAAGGAGATGTGTCCCCGTCTCATACCGAATGGGTAACTGAAAATGAGTTAGGAAAGCCATAGCCAACGAGTTGAAATCTTGAAATGTTCCACGATTCAACTCAATATACCACTTAGCGGCTGAGCCGGTGAGAGTCCTTTGGAAGAGGCGGAGCCGGATGGATTCGTCAAGCCATGAGTTGGATGAGCACCAAAGGTGATAGGTCATGACATGGGCTTGAGGGTCCTCACCAGCTTTGCTGTCGAATTTCGGGCAATCATCGGGTATCTTAGTTGGAACTGGTGGCCAATATGGATTATGAAGAATGGGATCATTTGTCAACTTGGACACATCTGGAAGTTCCAACGTCGCTAAGAAGGGCAACTGAGGATTAAAGGACATTTGTGGCTGTGGAAGAGAGGTAGTACCAGGGTTTCAACCAGGTGGTGGTTGCCCCCACGGACTTTGTCCGGATGGGCCTGGCCCGTAAGGGTTCTGCCCATAGGGATTTTGTCCATAGGGGTTCTGTCCATATGGATTCTATCCATAAGGATTTTGTCCATATGGATTCTGTCCATATGCAGACAGTTGACCCTGGGTCTGCCCCCCAGCACCCCATGGATTAGCAACTTGACCTGCAGGTGCAACATACTGCTGTTGATAATTCTGGTAAGGAGTGACCTGCATCTGTTGATAATTTTGATAAGGGGTAAACTGAGTTTGCCCCTGGGGTTGCTGGTAGCCATACATTTGCTGAGCTCCATACTGAGCCTGATAAGGAGGTTGCGCTTGGTAAGAAGGTTGGGGTCGTGGCCCACCTTGCATTTGATAACCAATTTGAGTCTGGGGCCCAGAAGGATGTCCTTGAATGGGTTGAGCTTGGACCATCTGGCCAGAAGGTTGGCCTGGTTGGGTTTGGGATGGACCTGTTTGCCCAGAAGGATGTGCTTGCTGGGTACCAGGTTTTCCTTGTGCAACCGAGGGTTGTCCTTGTGGAACAGATGGTTGAGCAGGCTGGACGGCCGGTTGACCTTGAGGTTGGCCAGCCGGTCTAGAAGGATGACTAAGCTGGGCAGTGGGTTGGCCTTGCTGTATAGAAAGCTGACCCGCTTGCCCAGAAGGATGAATAGGCTGAGCAGTGGGTTGGCCCTGCTGTATGTAAGGCTACCCCCCTTTCCCAGAAGGATACCCCTGTTGGACCGCCGGTTGACCTTGTGGAATATAAGTTTGTCCAGCTTGTCCAGAGGGATAACCCTGCTGGATACCAGGTTGGCCTTGTTGGATGTAAGGTTGTCCAGGTTGTCCAGATGGGAAACCTTGCTGGGTACCAGGTTGCCTCGGATAACCAGAAGGTTGACTCAGATAAGTAAACGATGGACCACCAGCAGCCGAAGGTTGTCCCTGATAGGGTTGTCCTTGTGGGCCCCCAGATTGTCCTGGGTAAGACTGGCCATAATATTGCTGCCCTTGGGGGGCTTGCACATAAGATGGCTGGCCTTGGTTAGGCGGTCCTTGAAGCTGTGCAGGCATTACTTGGCCTCCATGAAAAGAGTGAGTACTAGGGTCCCAAGCAATGGATAATGGTACCGAAACCTCAACGAAAGGTTGAGTAGGCAAGGGTTGAGAAAGTTGAAGGTACTGACCAGTAGAATTGTAATAAAAGAGTGGACCTTGCGCGTTCGGATCCTAAACAGCTTGTCCATAGGCATCATACGGCCCCCCTCCTGGAACAGGACCAGAAGAGGGTGGAGCACTTTGTGCAGGGTGGACAACTCTAGGCGAGAGTGCCGGCTGGCCATTACTCACTTGACTGTGAGGGGGACCAACACCAGTGTTCAAGGCTGAAGACGTTGTTACGGCACTAACAACTGGAGTTGAATGCGCTACACAAATAGTTGGATTTGTCGAAACTAAAGTAACAGGTGTAGAGTGGACTTGTGAAACAAAAGATCCCGTGGTGGGAGTGATATGGGGATCCCACATGGTCGAAGCAGGGATCCTGGCACTTACTCTATCCCTCAACGATTGATAGCGTGGGGGGAGTGGAGAAGTAGCTGGGATGGGAGTGTCGATATTCGACAACACAGGTGTCTCACTCACTCTAGGAGATGTCTCATCCATGTGAGAGGTAGATATTGGAGACGAAACACCAGGGGGGTAAATGGAATATCGTCCTCGTCAGGCTCCCAGATGGGGTTCCAATGAATTTCGTAACCTTCGTTGTCCAGAGCGCGAGAGTTGATCGGTTGGATACTCGGGATAACAGGAAGAGTATCACTTACAACTGATACCTCAGGAGCAACGGAAGATGGAGACCCTTGATCACTTGGAATAGGAGTCGACGGTTCAGCCAGGATGACAAACTTCAACAAGACCTAAGGGAATCTAACGATGAAGGACCCTACTCAAACTAACGCACACAAGATCTAACCAGGTAATGTTTTCGTGGCCAAATAAATTTTAAGACGCAAGGAAACAACTTGACCTTTTCATGTTTTAAGAGTCAAGAAAAGGACAAAAAGGTTGCTCTAGTCGCCTTCGAATGTTTTGTGAGCCCGAAGTGACAAACTGCTCAAGTGAGCCTTTTCTTTTAAGGAGTCCGAAAAGGATCAAAAGTGACTACTCTGGAGAGACTAGGCAAAGGGTTTACCAAACAAATCCGTAAAACTGCATATACACCTTGGCAGTCATATGAAAACCAAGGACTTCCCGTACGGCAGTCAATCTTCTCGAATGCTGTGTTCGGTGCGTTACGGCTTGTAAGGCGGCAGACACGGCTTCCTGTATATAAAGGATGATAACCTAGTGGGGTCTCCCCTATATACGCGACGGTACGTGGGAGCTCAAGTCCGTGCTAGACCACTATCGAGTCACAAAAGGAGGAATCACCCAACCGTAGTGTGAAACAACAGTGACTAGGTTTAACGATGCCGGAGCACGTCTCTAGCCTAGACCTCTAATTAGTGAGCGTTATGTTCCAATGCATTTTTAAGTTCATTCAGTTCATTTTATGGTTGATCTTTAGTTAAGTTTCAATTTCCAGGTCCTACCGTATGTAATCTCTCACAATTCCCTAAATGCAAGCTATATGCCAAAGAATATCATTTCGTTCGATGAATACTAACTACGAGAGAGTTAAGAATTTTTCAAACAAAATGACCACAATCAAGAAGCACTCTAATGCAGCTAATGATAAACAAACAAAACTTTTCTTTGTTTTAAATCACTTAATCAATGAAAAGCTTCTAATTTCAATTAACTAATGCAACGCAAAAGAGATTATTCGTTTTTCTTTTCCAATGGCAAAGTGCACTAAACAAATTTTGAGAGATAGTAACACCGAGAAAAAGATCAATTTCACTCAATGAGAACACAATCGAATCCTCAAAACACCAAAACAGTCCTTCAAATCAAGAAGAAAGCACAAAGACCTCTATGAGCTATGTAATCTAAGCCCAAACGAAGCCAAGTGAAACCCAAGCGAAAAAGAAACAAATCACTTGGAGAAAGCTTTAATAACTACCGAGCAAACGCAAAAGGTAATCACAAAGTCGACTGGACGATCAAAGAACCCAAGACTCCTACAGAAGGCTCGATGCACCAAGCCACTAGATGCCCTAGGGCTAAAAGGTGTAATCGATAGAGAAAGGCAAACACCCAAAGGATGAAGGTCCAAAACCAGTCAAACCAGGATCAAACACACTCCAGTAATTGAAAAAGACGCAGCAAGACACAAAATCCAAGCTCAGAGGGCTTAAGGACAAGCAAACTGAAAAGTTGACGGGCTTGGTGCGACTATCAAGCTGCAACTCGCGCTTTTATAGGATTGGCGCAGGTTGTCTTTGAGCAACTTGCGCCAATTGGTGCGACTATAAGGCTAAAAAGCGCGCTAATCAAGTTGGCTAAGTCAAAAACAAAAGCAAGCGACTCAGGGCTTGAAGACAGTATCTAGGAAAACCAGGAAGCAAGAAACAGCAAGAAATCCAACCCAGAAAGCTATCTAATCAATCAAAGCAAGAAAAAACCAAAGAGACAAGACAAACTCCAAGTTGTTTAGTCCATAAACCAAACCGGAGATTGACTGAAGTGGTGTTGATCTACTTCGCTAATGCAAAACAATAGCGTTTCGAAGGCTACCTGGCCGTACTTCAGGCTCCGTCTAAAGTTTACAAATCAAACAAGAAGATCTCCCCAGCGGAGTCGCCAAATTGTTGTGGAGGTAAATCCTCTCTGCGGACAGAGACGATCCCTACTAGCCCAGACCGGGTCTAGAAACAATCACATAATGCTATCACGCAAGTTCCTAATTGCAAATACAAAGTAGATGGTGAGAACCTACTTGGATTCCAACGCTAGTGTTCATAGAAGAGATGTCGCCCTCATTCCTTTTCTTTGGTCGGTCACGATCCCCACGATCTCCGTGATTGGACACCTGCACATGCAAAGAACAACACAAAAACAAGCATAAAATCTAGTAGATACAATTATATATCAGTTAGAAAAGATATAACTCAACATCAAACATGAAACAATGAGAGTGGAACCATAATGATAGTCATCTATTATTGATAAGTAACAAAGAAGAATACAACCATTTTTCTGACGTCAAATCCTCCTTTGGCTGGGTGATTAGCTACACAAGTCTTGCAAAGCTTGTTGGGATGAGGAACAAGCCTCTATCTCTTTGGGTGACAAGAATCTCCTTACTTAGATTTGGCCTTATGGGTGCAAAGAAGGCTCTTGCAGCTTCAAACTCTCTATCACTATGCCGGGACCAGAACTACCGTAACTATGACTAGCTTGCTCAAGGCATAGAGGCAAGCTTTTATAGATAGAGAAGAAAGAGATAGGATCAACCACATTATTCATGGGATTGGCTTTATCACTTGGAAACTTCCATGAAAGGTGGCAAACCACTTTCCTTTCTATGGAGATTCGAAGCCAAACCATCCTTGCTCAATATAGATTCAGTTGGTGAATGGGTTGAAGAGAACCTTCGGGAGTTTGGTGGTTGAAAAATTTACTCAATTTGGTTGGCACGAGTGCGACTCTGAGACAGAGCGCCAATAGCGCGCCCTTTTAAGAGGATTTCCCTCATTGGTGCGGGCAGTGGACTGAGGACCCGCGCTAATGCAAAAAGAGCTGTTTTCATGGAGATTTTGCAGGAGATGTCTTCAGGGCAAATGAAGCTCATACTTAGAGGAATATGATGCAAGTGGTTTCAGGTCATGTCACTTCTCAGAGGTCCCGGAATGAGTCCTCCAGTGCATGGGTGAGGGGTAACAGGGACGGTGACAAATTGTTGTGTAACAATGAGTATAGGTTGGTTATGCATTGGTTATGCATGTTAGTGTTTGTATATATCGTGTATGCATCCATGCCGTCCATATGTTGGCTATGAATACATGGATATTGATGTAGTTTTCATGCATGAGGTCATGATGTGTGTTTGATATGGTCATTCATTGATCACTAGACTATGGTTACGATGATATCTATATGTTGTTATGATTATGTTTATACATATATTTTGCTAATCTAGTGGATCTTGCAGATGAGATATCCTCACCGAGCTACACTTAGGTATGTTGATTATGTTTATATTTTGATTTAGCTGACATGGTATATTTGGTAGGAAAGAGATCAAGATAATATGGTAGACTATAGTTATCGAGACTCTCCTTATGGATCAAATGAGTAGTTTGGTGTTGGGAATTCTTCTTACTTGGTAGACACGTTGAGAATCTTCAAGGAAGAATTGAGGAGGCAAGGAAGATAATGATAGAATCATGCAGGCATAGGAGAAACAAGAAAAAGTCAATGCAATTATCCTTCAAATTTTGTCAGACTTGTAGAGACAAGGACCACTTCGGATCAGCCATGGGCAGGAGAATAAGACTAATGCAACATGTGGAAGTAGATCATAGAGGTGCTGGACAAAGGTACTATTCTAGTTTTGGTTCTGATAGGCACTAGAATCATCATCATTATCATCCTTTCAGGAGGAGTGATAGGGGATATTTGTTAGATGAGTTTAAGAAATCTAAGCCACCTACCTTTGATGGATATTTAAATAATTTAGAGGATGCAGAGACTTGGTTACTTGGGATGAAGAAGTTATTTGAGTTTCATAATTACAAAGATAATATGAAGGCCAAAGTAGCTATCTTCAATTTCAAAGGTAAAGAAAACATCTGGTAGGAAGATGTGAAGAGGGTCAGAAACCTCAGGACATAAGAGTTGAGTTGGCATGAATTCAAGAAACGTTTCGGGAAGAAGTTGTAACAACCAAAGTGAAAATTCCATGTAATAAAAGTTAAAAACAATAACCATGGATGAATGGGACACTTATTCCAGGCTAAACTTTTGGCAAGATATCTTAGGGAGTGTTCATTTGGTTGTTTATGGCTAAGGAAATTGGCAAAGGTAATTGCTAAGACTTTGGAAAGGCAAAATGGAATTTTTGGCACATTTATTTATGAAAATAATGGAATTTAGGAGAAAAAGGAGGTGAAATGGCATAGGTTGCATGTGAGGAAGAAAATGAAGAAAATAGAGGCCTCATTAATAAAAAATCTTATGAGGATTAGTGGGCAGGATCGATTAGTTCAGTTTTGCAGCTCTTTCATTATTCTATCTCTCTCTCTCACATACTCTTGGAAACTTAGAGTTTTCTTGAAGCACTTTGGCATTGGAGCAAGAAAGGAAAAGAAGGAAAAAGTAAGCAAAGATCAACCAGGGAAGGGAAGGATCAATCAACTACAACAAGCTTCATTGCAAGTATCGACTTGCATGCATAGTTTCCTTTCTAGATCTGGAATGCATGGTATTGCATGTTGTTCTTCTCCATCATGGCATGGGTTTTACCAGGTGTGACAGTGTTTTCAACCTAGCCTTTCCATTTTCGGATAGCCATGGTGTTGGCTTAGCTGGTCCTGACCAAGGTTCAGAGTTAGTGGTACCAAACAAATCCATACACTTTGGCTGAGCACTCTAGTAAAACCAATCAACACATTTGCATCGAAAACTCTGGTGTTGTGGCCAAAATAGAGCATTACCACCATAGGAAATTTAGAGAAGCTATCGAAATAAAAAAACACCCCAATAACCTAAATCGTGATGACAGTTGGAAAATAAGTGATAATTGGATTTCCACGCTAATAGGGGATTCCACCATATCCTAGACAAATCCCGACCCCTTTGTTTCTTGGTCCTCATGTTTCACTTCTCAAAAACTTTAGTAAGATTAAACTCATTCAATGTCGTTTAATCCAATAGTTAACCTAACCCTACTATCAAAATTTAATTAAATTAAACCAAATTAAATTAAATTAAAACTAAAAATTAAATTAAATTAAATTAAAATAAATTAAAATTAAAATTATAACTAAATTAAATTAAACAAATCATGATTAAATTAAACAAAATTTAAATAAATTTAAATTAAAAATTTAATTTAATTTAATTTAATTCAAAATAAATTATATTAAAAATTATAATTAAAATTAAATTAAATTAAAACCAATTAGATTAAATTAAAATTAAAATTAAAATAAATTAAATCATATAATCCATTAAATTAAACTAAGTATAGTATTAAAAATAAAATTAAAAATGAAAATAAAATTAAAATAAAATAAAATAAAAATAAAAATTAAAATTAAATTAATTAAAATTAAAAAATTAAATAAACTAAAATTAGAAATTAAAATTAAATCAAACTAAAATTAATTAAATTAAATTACATTACATTTTATTAAAACAAAATAAAATTACACTGAATAAAATTATAATAATTTTTTTATTTAAATCAAATTAAAATTAAATTAAATTGAATTGAAGTAAATTAAATTATTAAATTATATTAAATCAAAATGAAATTAAGTAAAAATATATTAAATTAAAACAAAAAACATAATTAAATTTAAATTTAAAGTTAAACTAAATTAAATTAGTTATAAATTAATTAAAAACCTCACCTTCATCAAAACCTGTCGACTCTTTACACTACCTACCATAACCTTTATTTATTTATCACTCATCCTTCTCTGACTTCTCCACACATCTAAATTCCTGATGATGAACCACAGATGATGGTTCGAAACGTCGATACATAAAACAATAAAATGCGATGGATTCGGCAGATATAATCACACAAAATCCCTACACTATTGGCCTTTTTGGAATCAATCTGCGATGCGCAGGTTGAAGTCTCACCCGAAGCAGTATGGAGGGGTGCTAGAACCGAGTTTTCGCACATAGAGTTCAGTGTGATGTCTTTTTGGCGACATAGATCTGCCTTTGCACAAACCTCTATGCTTTTGTGGCCTATGTAACTTCCTTCAATCAGCGCCTAGACCTCAGAAAGGTCTACGATTGGCTTTTGCGGACCCTGAACTGGTCAATTAGCTACTTACGCACACCTTAGATTACCCTTAGATCAATAGTTACTTGGAATTACCTAAGCATGTGATAAATTTAACAGAAAGTGATATAATCTTCGCGTAATGACTTAAAATTAATTTCATTAAGATAGCAATATCGATTAAGTAAAGTTGCACATCAAAACATCATTATTTCCTAAAACCATCATTATCATAGCATAAATCACATTCATACATAACAGAAGTTAATAGATAAAACACAGGAATTTTTGCAGCAATCTTCTTTATTGATATTTAGTTAAGCTTACAAACTCAAGACTTTCCTACGCACTCAGCTACAGGGGTCCCCGCACTCATCTGCAGACACTACTCTAGGCCTCTGTGCACTCAACTACAGAGCCTTCCTTCTTACTTTCCTGTGCTAACTCTCTAGACTCTTTCCGTTGTACCCATTGACAACTTCAATTACTTCCCTTAGACTCTCTAGGACACATCTATTTATACAATCCCATGGTCTGCGGACCACGAGTAGATCGTTAAAAGCTGACTCCAGTTAGATAAAATAAGGGTAAAACCCTTTTTGACTCTTAACTAACTATGTTCTTGGCGACCAAAACTTGCAGAGACTTTACATCTTTTTACATCAAAATTTGGGCTTTTTCCCCAAAACTAACCCAAGGGACCCCATCCCAACACATGATGTGATGGGGTTCTCATGTTTGGTTGAGATGGATTACCGGATAGATTTGAAGCTAAGTGAGGTGGATCTATGAAATGATAGAACACATGGCCTAGTATCCCCTGAACTAAACTATGGGTTGCGGTAAAAACGGATTTTGTGTTACCTCGAATGGCCTAGGAATCCTTGTCGATGAATGAAAGGATATATGGTAAAGCCTAGAGGTGGTTTGCTCTCCATTGGGCCTAGTAATCCTCAGTTTGGGATATGCAGTAAAGCCTCGAGAGTGGGTCTAAGTTTAGGGCCTAGTGATCCAGGTTTGGATTGCAGTAAAGCCTGAGAGACTAGGAGATAGGAAAATTCCTCATGATGTAGGTGGAGAAATCTGATGGCATCCATGTTTGTTTGGCCTAGTGATCTAGTGGAGATCACGGCAAATCCTATTATGCTGTGTTCATTTTGTTGACCTAGTGATCTAGGATGGATTATAGCAAAGGCTGGTTTCTGTTAATGAGGGTGAGGTGGTTTAGCCTCAGTATTCCCTCGTTGAGTTCTTTTGGTTTGAGTCCCACATTCATGCTTGAAATATGGCACGGGGGTGAATGGTTGAAGAGAGATTTGGCTCAACCATTCTATGGTTAGGTGGAACATGGTAGTCCCATCTCCGGTTGGTTGATTGCATTGATTAATGGGAAATTCATTCCCTTGATTTTCATGTGCAAATGTAGTGATGTATATATGGCTTTTGATGGTTGATATGTTTATGGTATTTATGTTCCTATTATGCTGATTATATGTACATTTTGTGGCAGTAACTATGTATGGCTCTCAACACTTTTTTACTTATATTTGAATGGATATGGTATCTATGACATAATAAGTGATATGGCAGCAAATAGCATGAGGTAAAAATGGTTTATAGCAATTCTCAGATAAGTATGAGATGACTACAATTAATTGTGTTGTTTACACCTGTAGGCTACATATTGACAATATGTTTGATGAAATGTCTGTCATGGCTAATAGGTGATGCAGGAGCATAGACTCGGAAAAATACCTTGTATTTATTAAAACTAAGGGGTCTCATGTTTTCAAGAAATTATTAATTTTATGTAAATATTTATGAGATTTTGAGAGGATTTGTAAGTGTTTCCAAACAACTGAAAACATGAGAGGAATTAGCCTTGAGATAATTAAGAATTAATGATGAAGCCTAAGTTAGATTTAGTTTCAAGATTTTAGGGATAAAATCTAGATTGTAGGGGTGTTGAGATATTTGAGGACTTTGTTGAGTGATTAAAGGGATTTGAACCTAAATTGGTTTAATTCAATTTGCATAAATTTATGAGCCTCAAAGGCAAATTGGGGTAGATAGGATAGAATACAGAGGAGAAAGTGAAGCTTGGACAGCCAAAGCTTGAAAGCCTCCGGGCAATTGTAAGGCCGTTAATGTTGAATATCCGGCAAATGCAAAGTCTGTAAGTATTTTTATTATTAATGTGAAAAGTGTTCTCAGAGTTGTGTGGTTCGATTTCTAGAGTGGTGTATATTTTCTGTAACTGAGTTTAAATTGAGAATGCACATTTTATATAATCTGGTGGTGTCGCTCTTCTTTATGCGGCACGGGAGCTTGACAAACTACAGTCGGAAAATTTTGACCAGAAGATTGGAGTCCAAATAATCCAGAATGCATTGAAGACACCTGTGCATACGATTGCTAGCAATGCTGGTGTTGAGGGTGCTGTTGTAGTCGGCAAATTATTGGAACAAGAAAATTTTGATTATGGCTATGATGCTGCCAAAGGTGAATATGTGGACATGGTAAAGGCTGGCATAATCGATCCGTTGAAAGTTATCAGGACTGCATTGGTGGATGCAGCGAGTGTGTCTTCACTGCTGACTACAACAGAGGCGGTGGTTGTCGAACTTCCAAAGGATGACAGACCAGGCCCAGTTATGGGTGGTATGGACTTCTAAAAGGCTTCTTGAGTGGTGAGGATTTTATCAGAAAGGAAGAGCAAGTTTTGGGGCAAAGTGGCAAGTTATAATCACATGAGACTTAGTTAAGTGTTCTGTGCTCCGCGGTGCTCTTTTCTTTTCAATTAGCAATTGAATAGTGCATAATTTAATAATTTAATATCTCTGTGCTGGCGGAGAGATTTTCATTAAACTGTGGTGTGACTACACCCGGAGTGAGAAGGAATTTTGTAAACATTGAAACGGGAAACGCTTGAAATTCTGTGTAAAGTATAGGAGGAGGAAAGGTCGATTTCAATTAAAATCGACCTACACATTGAATGGAATTCAATTTGCATAGCGCAATTAGAGATATGAATGAATCGTTGTATGGAGTGCATGAATTTTAATGGTATTTCTGCGAAGAGTTGATTTTAATGTCGACTTATGAATGAGTTGTTGGATTCATGTTTTATATGTCGCGGTGATGAACTGAAGGTATGTCAAATTGGGTGAAGCGTGGGGAACTCTATTTCCCTGGAGCGATGTCAGTTATGACAAAGTATAACTCGGCATTTTGCATCTTCTGGAACGTACACAGAAGTTTATAATTGAATCTAATCTTATGTCCTGTCAATTGACAAATGAAATAGAATTCGATTGATGGAAAACGTTGTTGGATGGAATTGAATATAAATGGCATGGTGGCTGTCATTTTATGTTGAACCAGGTCTATTGCCGTAATTTGTTCATATATGAAATCCTGTTTGGTATGAATGTGCAGAGATTGTTTAACAGCATTGAATAAGGTGAAAGACTTCGGAAAAAGCGTTGAACGCAGTTGAACGTTTAACTGGGGGCCCAACACTTGTTTTGTAAGCCTGAGTTCTGTAAATTGAGTCAGGTCGAAACGCTTGTTATTTATAGCTGTATGATCGCCGATCGAAAGTGTTTTAAATGGTTATAAAAGGCGCAGTTTCAAAAGGTGTATTGGATCAGAGGTGACAAACCTATAAGTGCCGGCAATTTCTTAATGAAGCGAAACCATTTCTGATTGTGGTATAATTATGGGTTGGAAGGGCTGTTCGATTTGGAACAGAGGTTTTGAAATCCTCTTCAGTTAATATCAGTTTGTGAAATCTGTGTATGTATCGAACCTTAAATAAAAGGATTGAATCGAAAGCTCGATTCGAATCAATGTTAGAACCTCAGTTTGATGAGTCGGTCTCATGGAGGGCGCCATTGGTTTAAGGGGAATCTCACTGTTGGTGTGTAAAAATGTTTGTGAAATTGCCAGGATTTGAAGTTTTTTTCTGAGATGTATTTTATATGCATTAGTCATAGTGTGATTCTGGGTTTGCAGGGATTTCCCTGCGTTAATAGGTGATTGGTTAGGGTCTTGATCAACTTACTTCTTTTGCATCATTATTTCCCTATACTTTACTTGATTCTGAGCTTTCATTCCATTCTGGGTAGGGGCCTGGGCTCTGGGCCTGAAAAAGTGTCTTAAATCTTAGGATCACTGGCACAAAGTTGACAACTTTAGTCCACAGTTGCTAGCAGGAAAGCCTATGAGAGTGACTCTAGGTCTTTGGTCGCTCCCATTCCCATAGCATGAGAGAAAGTATAGCGTAAGAGGTCTAGAAAAATAGTGGGACCCAGGGACAACCTGTTTGAGTGGCTGACTTGTCTCCTAAGGGTTCTGTTGATGACATTGGATGACTATGTGTGATGTTCCGTCAATTCCAATTCCTTAAGGTCACAAAGGAGGTCGAATTTGATCATAGTAGCCTCTCGTCTCATGTTTACCCCTATTGGCATGGTTACTTGGGTGGATGTGGGAGGAGGGTGTTACAAAAGTACTTGTTGGAGAAGTACTATGACAGTAAAGCCAAGGAATTCTATGGGCATCAAATGGGATTGATGGCAGATGAGGAGTATACGACTAAGTTCTTGGAGATATTGAGGTATGTACCATATCTTAGAGATGAAAAGGATAAAGTTCATATATTTTTCAGTGGATTGCAAGTGGCATTTAGAGATCGGATTGAGTATGATGATCCTTGGTCACTTGATGAAGTTATTGGGAAACTAAAGCATTTTTATGAGAAGTAAAAGCATAAGAATGAATCTCGGCAAGGATGGAAAGGGAAAGATAAATGTAAAAGTAAATGGCAATGGAAAAGAACCGGACCTCAGAATGTAGAATAGAAAGAGAATGTTGCACCATACAAGAAGTTCAACATAGCTAGACAGAGACATGGGTCACAACAATAGAATAGAGGTGATGGTATCAAATGGTTAGAGTGTTGGATATGCATCTCAAGAGATATTTTCCATAGTATCAAGGTGGTAGGCCTCATATTTACAGTACACATTAGGCGCAGACTGTTGGGGATGTCGGGTACAAAATTCCTCGTATCTATGTAGTGCTGGATAACAGACAGGTAGGTCACTAGGAATCTATCATTGAGATGGACATCAAGCTTTGTGATCAATTTTGTTTCTACTTTTATTGACCCTAGACCTAATTATAGTTATATTAGTCCCCACTTGGTGGATAAGTGTGATTTGAATAAAGAAGTGCATGCAGAATCTTGGTTAGTGCAGTTGGCTATAGGTACCAAGAAGAGAGTTCATCATTGGGTAAGAGCTTGTGAATTTGAGTTGAATGGTATGCCTATAGAAACACATCTAAATTTATTACCATTGGGGTCATATGGTATTATATTGTGTATGGACTAGCTATATCGTCATAGGAACAAAGTAGATTTTTATGACAAAGCTATTGAATGCTTGGATGACAATGGGGAAGAAAGAATCTTACAGGGTAAGAAGAAGGAAACATCAATTAGGATGGTGACAACTATGCAAGAAAAACAAAGTTGCAGAAAAGGGTGTGCATTATTTGCAGTACACATTTCTAGTGACAAAGGTAAGGAGGATGAGGATGTGGAGGTATTGACAAGGTACCTAGTTTTACAACAGTTTTAGGATGTGTTTCCAACAGAGATTTCAAAGTTTCGCGTCATAGAGAAGTGGACTTTTCTATTGAGTTGGTGCCAAGGGAAACACCAACATCGAGGGAACCTTATAGGATGAGAACTCCAGAGTTGGTAGAGCTGAAGTTGTAGTTGAAGGAAATGCTTGACAAGGGATGCATTAGGCCAAGTGTATTGCCTTGGGGTGCACCAATATTGTTTGTGAAGAAGAAGGATGGTACTCTTAGGCTATGCATTGATTATAGGCAACTGAATAAGGTGACCATCAAAACAAGTATCCATTGGCAAGGATTGATGACTTATTTGATTAGTTCAAGGGAGCAGCAGTGTTACCAAAGATTGATCTGAGATCTGAAAATCATCAGGTAAGCATCAAGGAAGAGGACATTTACAAGAGAGCTTTCCAGACCCGGTATGGGCATTATGAGTTTGTTGTAGTTCCATTTATTTTGACTAATTCTCCAGCTACCTTTATGTGCTTGATGAATAGTGTATTGCGTCCTTATTTGGACAAGTTTGTTATTGTATTCATTGATGACATCTTGATATATTCTAAGAATGAGGAAGAGAATGTCGAGCATTTAGCAGTAGTACTGAGATTATTGAGAGAGCATCAACTGTATGCTAAGATTAGTAAGCATAGTTTCTTTCAGACAAAGTTGCATTACTTGGGACATGTTCTTTCCAAGGAAGGCATAACAGTAGATCCAGAGAAGATAATAAATATCATGTAGTGGGAAGGTCCTAGAAATGTGGAAGAGGAAAGATCATTTATTGGATTAACAGGTGATTATAGGAGATTCATTAGGAACTTCTCCTAGATTGCATATCCTATTACTTCACTGCAGAGGCAAAGTAACAAAATTTGAATGGACAGAGGAATGCAACAACAAGTTTTGAGCACTTAAAGCAGTGGTTGAAAAACGCTCCAATGTTAACGATTACAGATTGGGACAAAGAGTTTGTCGTGTGTACATATACTTGCAAGAGAGAACTTGGTGGAGTCCTTATGTAGGAGGGACATGTAGTATGTTATGAGTCATGAAAATTGAATGAGCACCAGCATAACTATTTGACACATGATCTTGAGTTGGCAGCAACAATTCATGAGTTGGATATGTGGAGGCACTATCTTCTTGGAAGAAGATTTTTATTTATGAGTGATCACAGTAGGTTGAGATACTTGTTTGACCAGCCAAATTGAAATGCCAGGTGAGCTAGATGGTTGGCCACGATGAGTGAGTTTGAATTTGAGATCAGGTAGATCAAGGGTAAAGAGAACAGGGTTGCAAATATTCTTAGTAGGAAAATCAACACGATAATAGGTAGATGGAGCTCAGGCACATGTTAAAACAGAGTACATGTATAGGTACAAGTGCATAGGATGTGGACTATCATCTCTTAGTAGATGGCTTGATCAAATTTAGGGACACGATATATGTGGCAGATAATAGTGAAATCAAGAAGATTATCTTGATGGAGTTTCATGTGAAATCGTATTGAGGACACCCAGGATATAAGAAGACATTGACCATAGTGAAGAAGTTCTATTATTGGTCAAACCTGAAGAAGGATGTGGTAGAGTTTGTGATTAGGTGCTTAAATTGTCAACAAGTGAAGGAAAAATGTAAGCATCTCGGTGGACTACTACAACTGATTGTGATTCTAGAGTGGAAATGGGAAGTCATTTCCATGGATTTCATTATAGGTTTGCTGAGTACATCTAGACATCAAGATTCCATTATGGTTGTGGTGGAGCGGTTGACAAAGGTAGGACACTTCATTTGAGTGAAGACTACATATTTAGTTAGTGATGTGGCATAGGTGTTCATCAGAGATGTGGTCAGATTGCATGGTGTTCGGAAGAAGATTGTGTCAGATAGGGATGCTAAGTTCACTCCCAAGTTTTGGAAAGAGCTGTTGTAGGTTCAGGAACAGAGTTGGCCTTCAGTACAACTTATCATCCACAGACAAATGGACATATAGAAAGGGTCAACAGGGTATTGGAGGACATGTTGAGGATGTATGTGATGCATCAACATAGGAGATGGGAGGAGTATCTTTTGTTGGTCGAGATCATTTATAATAATGGTTACTAGGAGTCTTTAAGGATGAGTCTATTTGAGGCAGCCTATGGGTGGAGTTGTAATACTCCCATAAGTTGGAGTGATCCAATGAACATGGTGTTGATTGGACCTGATATGTTGGTAGAGATGGAACATGAAATGTAGATAACTAAGAAGAATCTAAAGGTGGAATAGGACAGGCATAAAAGTTATGCAGATCAGAATAATTTTCTTAAGGAGTTTCAGGTTGGGGAACATGTGTAATTGTGCATCAAGCCAAAGAAGAGCTCCTTGCCGATTCGATCACATGCCAAGCTAACACCTCAGTTTTTTAGAACTTTCAAGATACTTGAAAGGATCAGACCAGTAACCTATCGACTTGCACTACCTCCAATAGTGAAAGTCCATGATGTTTTCCATGTGTCATTGATTAAGAAGTATTTTAAAGATGTTGATGATGTGATTGATCAGTATATATTGGAGGTGGATCGAGAAGGATAATTCCAACCGAAACCGCAGTGTATATTGTAGAGAAAGGTGCTCATTCTCTGGAATTGAGTAATCCAATAGGTTAAAGTGCAATGGAAGCACTTTGGGTCCAATGAAGCTACATGGGAGATTAGATGCAGGCTATGTATCCTTGTCTATTCACTAGTTAAGCGATTTTTTTGGTATATGTTGGTATGATGTTTTCAGTATATGTACATCTGTATATGGATGTAAATACTGCCATGAGCTGTGTTATAAAGCTCCAATAAGTGGTATGAGTGTCATGTCATTATGGTTATCATGTAGCTATGTTGTCATGTTGGTTTGCTTCTCAGCAGGTTGATCATTGTAAATACTGCATCGAACTAAGTTATAAAGCTCCATAGAAAGAATGTTTTGCTTTTAGTAGTCTTGGTGGTTGTAGATATCATTGTGATCTAGGTGGATATTGGTGTCCACCCACCCATTTCACTTGGGCCCCCACCATTGTTTCTTTAAATTTTTCAGTTTCCTTAATTGTAGCACAATTTACTATTTTTGGTAGTTTTTCGGGTCCTGAACTTCCGGAGTCGTTTTGAGGCCCAAAACAACGTTTTTTGGGAAAACCACTGGTGATGAATACTAGTTTTCAACTTGGTATTCGTTATCAGCAGTTGCAATTCTCGGATAGATCTTTCTAAGTAGGTATCATGTGCATCAAATGAAGATCGTATGCTAAAGGTATGACCCTGTAAAGTTGATGTACCAACTTACCCCAACGGGGCCCATAGTTTGGCGTTTCATCTCCTAGGGTTAGGTTTTTGGATGTTTAGGGTTTTCCATTGTTTCTCAATAATAAATAGGCCTTCAAGCCTCATTGTAACACAGCTCAGAGGCATGTAGCCACCATATCTCGTTTTAGAGATATGCTGCCATCACCTGAGCTAGTCTTATTTCCATTCTGTTTGTAAGCATATTTAAGTATTTGATATTAATGAAATGAAGTATTATTTCTACTGCATATCTGTCTTTATGGTTATATATGTAATTTGTTGCATTCCTATTTAAATCTGGATCAGTGGTATTAGAGCGATCTACTCTTTCTCTATTTTTCTTTGCATGTCCCCAACAAGGTCGGGGTATAAGGATTTAGGGATCAATCTGGTTGAACCTTTGCAAGATCAAACTCATAAACCCCAATGGATGCCCATGGAGGAAGAAAAGAAATATGAGGGAGTAGGGGATCCTATCAAAATATTTCTTGAGGAAGCCTTCAAGAAACAAAGTAATGCAATTATGGATAACTTTGCTCAGATCCTTCAACAATTGCCCACTGGTGGCACATCCACATCCAATTGCCACTTTGGAGGCACCACTCCTTTTAAGGTACAAGTAAACTTTGACATTCCCATATTTGAGGGCAAAATAGATGTAGATGATGTAGATAAATGGTTAAATATGCTAGAAGGATAATTTCTCTTCATGATTTTTCCAGTTGGGAAAATATTACCTTTTCTCTTCTCAAAGCTACTCCCCTTGTCAAGGACTGGTGGGAAACCTACTATGAGCAGAAGGATGAAAGTACACCCTCACTGGTCTCAGTTGCACCCACTTGGAATTCATTATGGGATGCTATCAAGGAGCAGTACTATCTTGTTAAGAGCTATGAGGATAAATACATAAAGTGGACCATGCTATGGCAAGGAAGGGACTAAGATGTGTCAGAGTTTAACAATGTTTTTCATACCGTTTGCACAAAGTTGGGTATCAAGGATTCTAAGAAACATTTGGTACTCAAGTACCACAACTGAATACATAGGTACATCCAGGATGAGATGGAGTTCCTGGACATCTCCTCGCTCGACACGGTGTACCGATACATTGTCAAGTGTGAGAAAAATCTTAAACATAAAACGTGAGACTTTGGATTTTCAAATCTGAAGCAATGGAAAGGTTCCTGCGAACCATAGAACAAAGGACAAAGCCAAGGCAAGACAACCTATGACAACCCACCAAAGCCACAAGTAAAGAAAAACACTGCGAAGCCAAAGAAGGACATAGGAAAGTGGTGTGAGTTCCTTAAGAGCTCCACTCACAACACAAATGAGTGTCAGGCCAAGCAGTCACTCGTGGCTGAGCTGAAGGCTTATGAATTAGATGGATGTTCTGACTTTGAGTCACAACCTAACAAGGGGAATGACAAAGGCAAGCAGATTATCCATGCAGAGCCCAATTCCACTGTTGCCACCATGAAGATCTAGAAGTAGGAACCTAAAGATCCATAGGAGGAGGAGCACCTCTTCCACTCCAAGATGTGGGTAAAGGGTTCCCCACTATAGTTCATTATCAATAGTGGGAGTGAAAAGAACCTCATTTCAGTAGAGTTCGTGAAGTAGCTAGGATGACTAACCATAATACACCCACAACTGTACACCATTGGGTGGCTTAACCAAGGACAGAATCTTCGTGTTATCCAGTAGTGTTTCCTTCCATACAACATCAAACCCTTCACATATGAGGTATTATGTGACGTTTCTCCTCTTGATGTTTGTGATGTATTATTAGGCCAATGATACTTGTGGAAGCGACATGTTGTGTATGATTCAAGGACTCACACTATTATTGTTACCTTGGGAAATAATTTGTACATGATACCGAAGGCAGCACCACATATCACCATCTCTTTGGTTACTACAAAAAAATGCAGTAAGCTCATTTCCAAAATCGGGATTTTTTCCCTAATGATATGCCCTTAGGGAAAGATGAAGATGGTGGCCATGACCTCCAAACATAGCCCCTCTACACGATAAAAATAGATGGACAACGCCGTGGAGGAGTATGAGGACATATTCACCTCCCCCTAGGGGTGACTTTGCACTATTAGGTCAAGCACTCCATCGATCTGACCCCAAGTGCGTCATTTCCTAATGGACCCATCTATCGATGCTTTGTTATGGAGAACGATGAAATCAAGAGGCAAATTGAGGAGTTGTTGCATAAGGGACACATTCGGATAGGTTCATCACCCTGTGGGAGCCCAATCATGTTGGTATAGAAGAAGGATGGACTTGGAGACTTTGTATTGACTATCAGACGCTGAAAAATATCACTACCAAGAATAGGTACTCGATCCCACAGATTGATGACCTTCTGGACCAACTCAAGGGGGAATATAATTTCATCAAGATCAACTTGAAGTTTGGATATCATAGGGTACCAATCGAACCCTCCAATGTATGAAAGACTGCCTTTAAAGCTAAGGAGATCCTTTTTGAATGGTTGGTTATGCCTTTCAAGTTGACAAATGCTCCTGCAACCTTCATGAATCTTATGGATGACATATTGTGGCCATTCACTAGCTCATTTGTAGTGGTATACTTGGATGACATCCCAATCTTCAGCCACAGTTGGGAAGAGCACCTCCATCACATCTGGCAGGTTCTCTAAACACTACAAAAACACAAGTTGTGTGCCAATTTGGAGAAATTAACTTTTGCCATGACCTGGGTTTAGTATCTAGAATACATTATTGATGAACAGGGGGTTCATGTGGATCCATCCAAGATCCAAGTCATTCGGGATTGGCCATCTCCAATGACTCTTAGAGAGCTCTGCAACTTTCTCGGTCTTACCAATTTATACTGCAAGTTGATGTTAGGGTTCTGTCATATCACTTGGCCCTTTAGTCAAGTCACCAAGGGAGGAGTGAAAGAAAAATTATTTTGGTATGAATCTCAATAGAAGGCATTCACAAAGTTTAAACATTGCCTCTTCTCTACACTCGTGCTCACATTACCAAGCTTGCAACAACCATTTCAAATTGAAACAAATGCCTCTGATTATGCTATTGGGTCAGTCGTTACTCAGTAGGGGCATCCAATGGCATATCACAGGGAGACACTTTCAGACATAGTTTGAAATTATCCCACTTATGACAAAGAGATGTAATTTATTTTGCAGGCCCACCAAAAATGGACACATTACATTTTGGGGAAGGAAACGGTCATCCAAATAGACCACCGACCCCTGTAGTTCATACAGACACAAGGGAGGTTGCAGAATGATATCCATCAAAAGTGGTCCACATACCTCTAACAATTCCATTTTAATATCTAGTACAAGAAGGGAAACATCAATAATGTTGCAGACTGCCTCAGCTAACCCCCAATCATGGCATTAAACACCGTGCTCAACTCTTATGGGCACGATACTTCTAATTAGCCACTTCTCTACAAAAATGACCTATAATTCAGCCACACATACCAGACGCCCTTGGAGGCTCAGCAAGTGCCAAATTTTCCCCTATAGGATGCAATATTATGCCACCCAGGACACCTTTGTGTTCCTTCAAGTGAGCGTGCCAAGATTATTTGGGAAGCGCACTATAGTCGGTTCATTAAACATTTTGAGGTTGAGAAAATAGTGGCAGTACTGCATAAGTATTTATACAAGCCAAATATTCGACAAGATGTTGGGAAGTACATGAGATCCTGGACTTCTTGCATCATTTCCAAACCAACCATCAAGAAGCAAGGCCTCTATACTCCACTTCCTACCCCTAGTTGACCTTGGTAATCCATATCCATGGATTACATGTCAGGACTTCCTTCCACAAAGTATGGAAAGGAGTGTGTTTTTTTGGTCGTAGAAAAATTCTCGAAGATGGCCATCATGGCGGCCTGCATGAAGAATATCACAGCATAAGCCACTACTAAACTATTCTTTGAATGAGTGTGGGTACACTTTGGGATCCCACAGTTTATCAGCTCAGAATAGGATAGCAGTTTCCTCATTACATTTTGGTCCAGTCTTTGGTCGATGCTGGACACCAAGCTCACTAAGTCCACAACTTTCCATCCCCAAATTGATGGCTAGACAGAGGTCATCAACAGGATGATTGTACACATTTTGCACATGTACAATTCAAATCATCCATGCACATGGGATGAGAGCCTCGCATATGTCCAACATAACTATAATCGGGCTATCCACACTTCGACTTGCCACATCCCTTTTCAGGCAGGCTTGGGATTCCATCCACAATGTCCCAATGATGTGGCCATACCATTTGTAGCTACTTAGGTAGATTTAGCTCATGTCCAGTCTAGAGCTGACAAGGAAAACAACTTCATTGAGCACATTCATAAAATCCACCAACAGGTCTATGAAATCTTGGACAGAGCTAATAATAAGTACAGGAAATGACATGATCAACATCGGGTGCCGCACAAGTTCCAGGTGGGTGACAAAGGTTGGCTACATTTACAAAAGGAGCATGTTGACAGTGCTGGATCTGCGAACATGTCAAGGGGATCTCCTCGGTAATAAGTCCCAATTAAACCTCAGACCGTTTGGTGTAGGAGTCCCAACAATGGGTCGTAAGGTAATGCCTTGACCACGATGTCGCACAGAGGCAAGTAAGATAACTTTGTCAGTAGCAAGGGTGTGACTGATGCAGTGAGTTAAGGAAGGTGTATGAGAGGTTCTAACACTTCGAAGGGAGAAGAAGGTGAAGGTGAGTTCCAGGTTGAAAGGGATCAGTCCCAACTCGGCTAGGAACACACAACACAAAAGGACATGCACAGCTTCCGGCAGAGCATTCCACTCAGATGCGGCAGTCACATTATGCAAGGTAAGATAACACGTACAACACTCACGAATCACTCTGAGATGAGTGCGACAGTTGTTATAGCAAGGTTCATGTGATAGGTCTGTCTGATGTCTGGCAGAGCAGTCGATATGGACGTGACAACATTAACAACAAGATTCATATAATTTCATAAAAATCAGTTCATACACAAGTACGTAAGTTAAACAACATATATCATTAAGGCAACCAGAGTAGTCCAATTACAATAGCAACATATGCATGAAAATGTGTTGGCTCTTATTACATATATAAGTGTAAGTCACAATCATACAATACACCATGTAAATATTCTAGCCGCAATAGTGGAACATTACAGCCACATCCACCTACTCCTCCAAAGAGTTGAATTAGCTCCGTGCAGTGGAGAAGCCAAGGTGCATTACAATTCTATCCAAGCTTTATCCAAGATAGTCTTATCAGAAGCTTGGCTAACCAAAAGCCTCTACAATGAGTTATGAGTGACTATTTATAGCAAAGGGTGGGGTGACCCTTGACATTCCCCTTTGTGACATTTCAACTACCCTCATGACTCTTCATCTACTCTATGATTGTTACATCCAACTATTGACACTTGACTTACACTTGACATGACTCAACATTACAATGCACATGTACTCATGTGAGACAACATGGCTTGAGAAAGCCTTTCAAGACATCACTGGCACTTGATCTGGTGTGATGAGGCCAACTCTTTGACATTCTTTTGATGGTAAATATGGTGAGCTGATGCCAAGCTTAGTCATTCGTGATGGTATGCATGCACCTCATGGTGACATCTTGCTGAAGAGAACTCTTGCCTTCGTTGCAACGAGTGCATTGGTTTGGCCCCTTCATCCAATTCGTCTGCTAACATGCACATGGTCTTCTTGGGTACAGTTGAAACGGAAACACATTGGTGCATAGTGTCCATGCTAATCTTCAAGTGTGTGTTGGTGGTCATGCACATCAACTTGCCGAATTACATGTTCAACCCCATTTGGACTTGCTTCTTGTCTTCGCCTTGGTGAGTGTGTTGAATGGTTGGATTGCATGCATGCGCTCAATGACATGCATGCTATTGAATCCCTTGCATGCGATCAACAACATTGATCACCATGTCTTCTCTGTGTCAGCCGTTGGGATGGATCCTTAACTTGTACGGTGGCAGTTTCATCCGTGAGTGCTTGTTGTGCCCCCTACTATTCCTCTTCCTATTGCAACTCATTCATCTATTTGTGCAACTTCATGTTCTTCCTGAGTTGCTGATTCAACACATGAAACTCCTTCTTTGTTACATATTTTGCCTTCGTGCAATCTTCATGTCATGTTGCCACTTCATAGCCAGAGTCTCCAAAGTTGCTTTCATCATCAATGGACCTGCTTGAGCTTGAAACCTTGTTCCACCTCCGTGTTGTCAACAACCCTCCTCTTGCATTCGTTGCATTTGGTATGCTATCTTCAGCTGCCATTCATGATGTTGTTGTTGTCATATCTTGATGTCCTTGTCTACGAACAACTTGATGTCTTCATGGGTAGGCAAGTCCATGGACACTTGATCGATTGCATCCCCAAGTGTGCTCTGAATGGTGTCTTCATCTCTGCTCTCCTAGAAACCATTGTACCTATATTGCTGAGAGGAAGATGAACACCTGGGATACCTGGAGACATGGAAACACTCATGGCAAGAAATCTGTCAGTTGAAAACCAAAATGAACATGAGCACTGACTTGCAACATACTTGGGTCCATGATCATGAAGGTTGCACAATTTCGGCCGGGAGGTCAGGAGACTGACTGCCAAGACTGCACAAGGCATAGTCTGGGCTGTTGGGAGACTCACTGACTACTAGAACTATGCAATGCATAGTCCATTTTGGCCATTGACTGACGGGATTGTGCAATGCGCAATTCCAGCTGGAAAGGACTGCTGGCCTAGGGACAGATTTGTGCAATTTCTTGGGCCAAGCAGTCAATGTCCTACAGAAATGTGCAAAACAGTCTTAAAGGCTAGTGCTAAGATGCAATGCACAAATCTAGAGAGGAAGGTGAGCCTTCCTTCCCCATATTGTGTAATGCAGCCTTGTTGAAGGCAAAGTCTGAGCCAAGGTTGGCACAACTTGACGATGGGCAACTGAAAGAATCTAAGATAGTAAATGTATGGCAACACTAAATGATAGCATAAGTGATTGATATTGCATGCAAAACATGAATGAAAGATTCAACAAACATATCAACATGAATGTGGGACAGGCAGTTTGCCCATTGGGTGAATGTCTATCCAAAAAGTTTCATGCATGCGACAGTAGTGAGATAGCAACAAAAATTGAAACAGAGCTAGGACAAGCTAGTATATATGTAAATGGCAACAAGCGTCCAAAGAAATCAAGCAAACAGTACTCCCACAAGAGAAACACAAAAAGCGACAGAAATGAAACACAAGGCATGGGAAGTGGGCTTACTCCAAAACAGTTGAGCTGAATGCGCTAACGTCTCCTAGATGTGATGTGGGATGTTAGAGCTACAAGGTTGATGTGAGGAATGAGCTCTCCAGCATCTGGTTTATGAGTTTTGATAACATTGAGGTTGTGACGTGCATTCCACGAATCTAAGGGAAGTGACACTTGGTGGGAGGTTTAGGAATTGCTCCTTGCATGTAACGTCCAGCTGCTAAACATAGATCCCTAAAACAAGGGATGCCTTTGCATGCTGCCTTGGGAGAAGAAACCCGTGCATGAAAGTCTGTTTTGTTCAGTCTCGAAAGGAACTGATCAACTCAGCTGCATGTGCAAGGGACTGCTCGATTGCTAGAGAAAAAATTTGCATTTCTGGTTGGGAGTTGGGCTCGCTGCTTAGGAGATTTGCATAATTTCTAGGCAGAGAAACTGACTACTACCTAGATTTGTACAAATTATGGGCTAGGCAGCCTTTCCTGGGGAAATTTGCGCAAATCCTGCTAGGAGTGTTGGAAAGCAGGATTGCACAATCCTTGAGCCAAATAGACTGCCAAAGAGGATTGTGCAATTTTTGGAGGGAAGGCTGGTTTCCCTCTAGAAATGCACAATTTTCAAGGGGAAGCTGCTCAGCCTGCATTTGGACCAAGTCCAGGTGAACAGCCTGTGAGGGGAATGGATCAAGTTGTGACCAACAGGCTGCCTTTGTGCAAGAAATACCCTAAAGCTTGTGAACTTGATGAAGCAAGGCAAGCTACTGTGAAGGTTGGAAGGGAGGCTGCAAAACGAGGCTAAGGAAAAATTTTGGAGGGTGGTTGTAGCTACTACAATAGAGCACCTTGCTGGGCCCACCACAAGCTTCACCCACTACGATATGGGCCATACACCATCACCAAGGTAGTAGGGGACAGTTCCTTCGAGCTTAGTATTCCACCATTCCTTGTTCTACACCGAGTGTTGAATGTGGACCACCTTCGACCCTACTTTCCACCATTGTTGGACACATCCGACATACCAGAACAACTCACACCAATAGAGTTAAACCCAGACTACATGGAACAAGACACACCTGATCAGATCATGGACACACAGATCAAGAACACCTAACGACAAAGGATCCAACTATATCGGGTTGTCAAAGCGGGTCAACTCCTTCAGCAGGGCAAGTGGCTCAATAGGGACCAAGCTCAGCAGAAGTTTCCTCATCTCATGGAGGAACTCAATGCGGTGCAGACCATTGATTCCTAAGGTAGGAGGAATGATCTAGGTGGATATTGGTGGCCACCCACCTATTCAACATGGACCTCCACCATTGTTTCTTTTATTTTTTCAGTTTCCTTAATTGTAGCACAATTTACTATTTTTGGCAGTCTTTCGGGCCATGAACTTCCAGAGCCGTTTTGAGGCCCTAAATGACGTTCTTTTGGGAAAACCACTAGTGGTGAATATGAGTCTTCAACTTGATATTTTTTGTTACCAATTGTAATCCTTGGATAGGTCTTTCTAATGAGGTACTGTGTGCATCAAACAAAGATTATAAGATAAAGTTACGACCCCAGGAAGTTGATGTACCAACTTACCCCAATGGGGCCCATAGTTTGGCGTTTCATCTCCTAGGGTTAGGATTTTGGATGTTTATGGTTTTAAATTGTTTCTAAATAATAAAAAGGCCTTCAAACATCATTGTAACACAGTTCAGAGGCATGTAGCCACCACATCTCTTCTCAAAGATAAGCTACCATTGCCTGAGCTAGTCCTATTTCCATTCAATGTGTAAGCATATTTCAGTATTTGATATTAATGAAATGAATTATTATTTCTACTGCATCTCTATATTTGTGGTTATATCTGTAATTTGTTGCATTCCTATTTAAATCTATATCACATTGAACACTAAGGATGGTGTTCCCCTAAGGGGGAGGCTTCTATAACAACCATGGTGAAAATTCCATGTAATAAAAGTTAATAAAGAAAAAATAATAACCACGGTTATGGGACACTTATTCCAAGCTGAATTTTTGGAAAGACATTACAGTGTGGGTGTTCATTTAAGTTATTATGGCTAAGGAAATTGGCAAAGGTAATGGAAAAGGCTTTGGAAAGGAAAAATTCCATTCTTTCCATTTTATTTATGAAAATAATGGAAATAGGAGAAAAGGAAGGTGAAAGGTCATAGGTTGCATTGAGGAGGAAAATAAGGGGAAATGAAGAAAATAAAGGCCTCATTAATAAAAAGGCTTCTGAGGATCAGCTGGTAGCTTTTTGTTAGTTCAGTTTTGGAGATCTCTCTCTATTCTCTCCCTCTCACTCTTGGACACTTAGAGTTTTCTTGGAGCACATCAACATTGGGTCGAGAAAAGAAAATAAGGTAAGATGAATCAAAGATCAAGAATGGAAGAACAGGATCAAGCAGCTACAATGGGATTATTTGCAGGTATCAATTTGCAAGTATGATTTCCTAGCTAGATCTGGCATGCATGGCTATGCATGTGTGTTCTTGGTTCTCTTGTTGTCATTGGCATGGGTTTTTCCATGTGTGATAGTGTTTTTTAGCCTAGCCTTGCCATTTCCAGTTAACCATGGTGTGATTTATTCTTCTGTATGTTGTTGAGCTATATTTTGGAATGGACTCGAAGCTGAGTGGGGTAGTCCTAGGATTATTCAAAAGGCCCAGGAATCCTGGGATGGGATACATGATAAAGACTAAATGTGAACACCTCGATTGAGCCTAGGAATTCCTTGACCCGTAATGATGGGATACATGGTAAAGTTCAGTGGTGAGTACCTTTGATTAGGCTTAGGAATCCTGGGGTGGGATACATGGTAAAATCAAGAGCGTGGAGACCTCATAGGCCTAGGAATCCATTGGTCGGTAATGGTGGGATACACGATAAATATGAGATGTTGGGATGAACAAATTCATCACGGTGTAGGTGAAGAGATCCAGTGGCATCCATGCTTGTTTTGGCGTAGTGATCCAATGAGGATTGCAGTAAAGCCTCATATTGTATGTTTATTATTTATGGCCTAGTGATCTAGTGTGGATTGTAGTAAAGCTTGGTTCAATTGTTGAAGGTTAGGTGGTGTAGGCTCAAGAAGCCCTAGTTGATTTTTGTGATAATTCCCACATGCATGCTTGGAATATGGCATGGGGGTGATTGGCTGAAGAGAGACTTGGATCAACCAATATACGGTCAGGTGGAACGTGGTATTCCCATACTGGGTTGGCTTTTGCATTCATTAATGAGAACTATTTTTCCTTGGTATTTTATGATAAAATTTACTGGTTCATATGAGACATCTATGGTTGATGTATCCTTGATATTTCTATTGGTTATATTCTAGTTATGAGCATGTTATATGACAATGGTGATGTATGGATCTCATCATGTTTTGATTTGTAAATGAATATACAATCAATATATGACCTAATAGATGATAATGTGGATAATGTGACAAGGTACTAATGATTCTTAGCGATTCCCAAATAAGTATGAGACCCCTATGCTCAGGTATGTTATTATGACCTATAAAATGCATATTTGTGACATGTTTGATGAAATGAATGTCATGGATAGTAGGGGTCCAATCAAGTATTTTTTCAATTTTTCATTTGTATCATTATTTCGATGTTACTTTTCATTCTTGAAAGTTTCATGGAGCTCTGGGCAAGGGCCTAAGTCTTGGCCCTAAAAAAGTGGCACAAAATTCGGGGTCACAAGCTCGAAACTAGCTAAAAAAGACACTAGTCTCTTGCATGCCCATGTTGGGAGAGTGACTGGAGGGCCCCAATTGCATGCATTCCTAGGTCATGGGAACAACTAAGGCTCTAGAGTAGTGAAGTGCCAAGTTGTTGCAAGGGTTGATCACCTGGAAGGGTTGGTTTGCTCCTATAGGTTCTGTCGTAGGTGTAGAAGGTCATATTAGTTGTATTGTGTAAGTTCCACTTCCTTAAGGTGACCTTGGAGGTTGAATCATATTGCAGTAGCCTCATGTCACATTTTTACCCCAACGGAACGGTTAACTTGGGTAAAAGTGGGAGGAGAGAGTTACATTATTGCTTTCCACTTCATTGTTGCTTCAATTTCATATTTATAGATTAGTTATCAGTTTCAATTTAATGCATGTTCTATTTTTTTAAATTGATGGGAATAGTATTTTAGTGATTAGTCCTCACTAATCAATTACTTAGGTATATAAATTTATAACTTTTCTATAGAAAGAAATATGCTTTTTCACCTCTGCATTAAATCAACCCAAAACATATTAGCCACTCCACTAGTTTTTAGATCCAAAAATATCCATTCTAAGGCTATGCCATTGTCTCATTTATATTATGTTATAGGTATTCAAATTGACCTCTTCATAACCTTGGAAAATCATTCTATATTATTTTTTATCATGCAATTCCATTTTCCATGGTGATGTGATCTGTGAGATTGTGTGGTCGAAACCTATGAAATTCCCATGCTTTGCAACCCTTTGAGGCCACGAGAGCTACACAATATGTGCAACTATCCACATAGAGATCCACACAAGTTTTCTAAATCCATAATTTCTTATAGTGAATTTAGCTCATCATCGAGCTTAGGCCACATGATTTAATTTTTCATAAGTTATAGTTTACAATATTGTATATGTTTCTTATTCTTGCTTAGTAATTTGTTCATCTAGTTAAGTAGGAGGAAAAACCAATTTTCCTTCTTCTTTACGAATGCATGCCGTATTGATTTATGTGGCACATGGATATCTAAATGATATTTCAACCATTTTAATTGTTTACTTGTATTTTTAAAGGGATTTAAACAATTCTCTTTTGTCAAAGTATCTTGTTTACCTTGTGCTCATCAATGATTTGGGTGAATAAGAAAAACAAAAAAATACCACCATATCTTCCTTGAAAATTCACCATTATTGATCCATATTGGATCATTATATTTTTTTTCATCCATCTCATTGCTTTTAGTGTGGAAAAAGGTGGAGAAATTAGTTCACAAGACTATTTTATTGGCACGACCCAACTTGGCAAATTATGGTTTGAAACCTTTTGGGAGCATTATGAGGCATCAAACGTAATTTCAAGAAACCAGGTTGAGAGTAGCTTTGATGTGAATGAGAAATAAATGACCAAACTCGTCCATATAAATATACATGTCAAGAAGACAAAGATTAATACTTTGTTTGACTCAAGATTGCAAGAAAATCTCATTGCAGTAGAGGTTGTCAACAGATTTGGATTAAAGTTTCATTATCATCCAAATACATATCCATTGGGAAGCGTAAATAAGGATGCAGAGTTAAAGGTAGCAAAATAGTACAAATTATATTTTTTATCAGTGCTTATTTTATTGATGAAGTAGAACTAGACAATAGTTCCCCTTGATGTATGTGGAGTGGTGTTTGGAAGTCGCTACATGTACATTCGAGATGCAATATTCATGTAGAGATCCAACCATTAGAGGATCTTCAAGGATGAAAAACAATTCAACATCAACATGCACAAAGGAAAGTAAAAAATTGCAGTAGTATGTTCCAACCAAGCCAAGAAACTGATCAGTTCTAGCAAGAATTTTGTTTTATTGTTTTAAAGAGAGAAACAATTTGTAGAAGAGTCAATAATATTAAAAGCATCCATGGAGGGGTATACTAAGAAATATAAATAACAACTAGAAGAGTTCCGACATGCATATAGTATGTGTTCTAAGAGCCTAAATGGTTACCACCGAAGAGGGAAGTGAAGCACGCGATCCAACTATTACTAGACTCCCATTACCAAACATTGGGTTGTACATGAAGTCTATTATAAAATCAAGTGAGGTGAAGAACAATTACAACAACTACTAGAATAGGGTTTCATTTGATCGAGTACATCCCCATATGGGTCACCTATCATCATATTGCCAAAAAAGGATGGGACATCGTAGATTTGTACTAATTATAGGGTGTTAACCAAAATCACGCTCAAGAAAAGGTACCCCATTCTCAAGGTTGATGATTTTATGGATTATTTGAAGAAAGATAAATACTTCACCAAGTTGGGCTTAAAGTCTAGATATTACCAAGTTTGAGTTAGAGAAGAAGATACTTGGAAGACTAGCTTCAAAACTAGGAAAGGTTTGTATGAGTGGCTAGTCATGCCATTTGGCCTATGTAATGTGCTAATTACATTTATGAGGTTAATGAATGATATATTATTCCATTTTATAGACTCTTTTGTTATTATCTATTTAGATGATATATTGGTGTATAGTGCTACCTAGGAGGAGCACATATCACATTTGATGTAGGTTCTAGAGATGTTAAGGAAGCACCAACTGTTACCAAATCTCAAGAAGTGTAAGTTTTCACAACAATTTGTGGTGTATATGGGGTATGTGATATTGTAGTAGAGCTAAAAATAGATCCTGCCAAGATGGAGGCCATCATGGAATGGCCAGTGCCTACTAATGTTTATGAGGTTAGGATTTTTATTAGGGTTACATTGTACTTAAGGAAATTCATATCCTCATTTTCATTGGTAGCAACATCACTCCATGCCATCAAAATGAGTGGAAAGAGTTTACAATGGGGAAATGGTCAACATAGAACCTTTGAGAAGTTAAAAAACAAGATTATTCAAGAATGAGTTTTGGAATTACCCAACATGCAACAACCATTCAAAGTGGAGAGATATGAAAGTGGGTATGTTATGGGAGTAATATTGATGCATGGAGGAAGTCATGTATGGTATTATTATGAAGTATTTCATGGGGAATTTCTTAATTACGCTACTTATGACAAGGAGTTCTATGCCTTGGTGTAGGATATGAAGAAGTGGAAACATTATCTAATCGGAAAGGAGAAAATAATCCACACATATCACCAACCACTATAATACCTACAGCTGCAGGGTAAGAGCATACAAGGAATTACAAGTGGATTGGGATTCCATAGCAGTTTCATTTACTGATCATGTAGAAGAAGCAAAAAACAAACAAGTTTTCCAACATTCTTTCAATGCCACCCACATCAAATATGATAGGTTTGGGAACTCTAATGCACATGGATCCATTCACACATGATGCATATATAGAGAGGCATATTTAGATTATGGAGACATTAAGGAGGTGTTTCAGTAGTTATAGAGTTAGATTCATGTGCACGATGGTGACAACACCATTGACTACCATATCCAGGATGGGTTTCTCTACATGTTGAATAAGTTTTGTATTCCTAATGGTGAGTGATTGCAATTGATTAGAGAGGCTCACACCTCCAAGGTTGTAGGGAACTTTTGTTGGGAAGATAATGGCCAACCTGCAGAGGTATGTGTATTGGCCCAAAATGCAAGAATAGGTAGCTAGGTTCATAAGGGGTGTTATCACTCAGGTTGTCCTTAAAGCTCCTTAAAGGATACGGCCGAGGTAACCACAAACCAATCTTTGGACTGCAGGTCCTAGCCTACCTTCAATCAGAGAGGGCTCTCTCTTTATAATTTAGCTTTGTTGAAGATGATATTAGGCTAGCTAATGAGTTCAAGGGGGTTTTGTTTATGTTTGGTGGGATGGGGGATTCTTTCAAACAGAGTTGGGATGCATAGTGTGAGAAGTTCAAACCATTGGGCATGGAGTCGTGGATTAGGCTTGATATTGCGTTTTCTTGGTCATAAGAGGAATACAGAGCATGATAGCTACACATAAAACAATATCAAGCTGGAATAAGGATGGAATGAAGGTCAGTGAATGAAAGGCCACTAAGTAGCTCTCATTATGCTAACAGAGGGAAGGTGAATGAACATTTATATAGGAGCAATCAAGGATTCCTAAACAACATTCATATATGAAGGAACTAGTGTAAATATGAGCAAATCAGTATTCATATTTAGAACTAATTCAGAGGAAAACATAGATAAATCACAGAAATTGAGAACAGAATAGAACTAAGTGAGCTCTGAACTATTCTTTCTTTCTGTTATTTAGATAGTGAAACAATGATGGCATAAACACATATAAATTGTAAACAAAGATAAGAAACACTTATTGGGCTATGTAGAAGCATTAGGATTCCATAGTCACTCTTCAGTCATTAAAACACAACAGTCAATTCATCTCCCAAACATTCCAGCGATCTTTGATTATAGAGACTCTCAGAAAATACAGTGCAAGTCTAGAGAGGAAGTTATCGACCAACCAACCCTTAAAATAGTGCAGAGGGTGGTTTAAATAGAAAATATTTACAAACATCCCTTGAACAGGTGTCAAGGGAGAAAATATCTCAAAATATCTATCAAAACAGATTCAAAAGAGATCTGTGCAATAACTGCTTCTAATGCTAAGTTGTGCTGGAAATAAATGCAATAAAATATCTAAAACAGGTATTCATGAGGGAGCAGCCTCATCAAAATGGCTCTTTAGGGCTGCGCATGGTCCTGCAGCTTCAAAAATGGACTAAAAGAGTGCCTTGAGCCACGCGTTGTCCTCTGTGTGATAACTGTGCTTTTAAGGAAGCAGCGCTGCTCCAAAAATATGACTGGGAACAATGTCTCTTCAATAACTCTGCCTTGAAAGCCTTCATTTATGCCTTTAGGTGGCTTTAAGGCAACAAAAGAAGTGTTGGTGAGCCTTAATGGCTGAATGATGCTTTGTTGACTTTGTTGGGCTTGCTTTGCCTTCATCTGCTTTGAAAAACTGGACTGATACTCTTTGCCGCATCCTGATACACTTTGGCACTGAATCTGGGCCTTTTCTCACCGCTGATATGCTTTAAACTGTCTAATCGCCCCTTTATCTTCCAATTAAATGCAAAAATAACTGCTACAAAGACTTCCGTGGCCTTTGGGATGCTATCGGCGCTGGCCGATTCAAAATAGTATTAAACTCTGAAGAGATTCCGCGAAAAGGAGGAATTGTATGCTGCTGATCGTGCTGAGGCCGAGACTGGATTCTGGAGCTAAATAGGGCTTTGGAGAAATCCATAATGGCTTAAGGATGCCTGAATTTCTTTAACTGGAGCCGGGCATGGGCGCTAGAAGAAACCCTGTGAAAAATGGCCGCTTTTCCTTTTATAAGGCAAAAATGCCTTAAAACATGAAATTTTACCAAAACTAGGGCGGGAGCGATCACTGTTCATTAGATTAAATCATAGCCGTTGGATCTTGTGCGGGCCGATCCAACGGCTAGCGCTAACTCGCATCGGGGCGGACCATTGGTCCCAACATGTAAAACCTCCGAACTGTCGCGGACCCCAAATGCCTTGAGGCTGCCCTTTATAACTTTTTGGCTCTGCCATATTGAAGCCTTCCCTTTTCGCTGTACAAAGGATCCTTACGGACCCGAAATCCTTATTGTGCCATGCTATAATTTATTTCAGCTCCGCTAGTAGGAGATGGGGAGAGCCGCGAACAGATCATGATCGTTGATCTGGGAGGGCAATCGGACGGCTGGCGCTAACTCGCATCGGGGCGGACCATTGGTCCCAACATGTAAAACCCCCGATGAGCGAAATAGCTGGTGGACCCGATCTGATTATAGGCCCTTCTTCATTGCATTTCGGGTCCGGCCCATCGGCGAACCCAAATCGGCAGATTTACAATGGAACGGGTCTGCGGACCCGAAATCCTTTAAACTCTGCTGCATTTGTTATTTCGGCTCCGCCATATCGGAGCAATCCCTCTTCGTTTTGTAACGGGCTCCTTTCGGACCCGAAATCCTTATGCACCACGCCTTAATTTTATTTCGGCTCCGCTGGTCAGAGCCATATACATGGGGTGACCGCCGATTACATATGGGCCGTTGATTTCGGGCCCAAAAATGGATGGCTGTGATTAATTCGGCAATTCGCTATCGGCGGGGTCATGGGGCTGCCACATAGAAACGCCGAAATGTGGCAGACCCGATATGCTTTTACCAGTCCACTTTATATGTTTTCGGGTCTGGCCCATCGGCATTATGCCCCATGCCTTGAGACTTAGTCATTTCGCTTATATATGCCACTGCCCCCTCCCGATAGCGATATAGCATCGTAGGGGGATCAAATAGATCCTTTTCTCATCGGGGCATGCATTTTATTAAAATGCAAAGGAAACATGAATTCGGAGGAGTTATATATGGTGTTTGAACATATGATTGCCCCCTCCCGATAGCGATATCGCATCGGAGGGGGACCCAAAGGACCCATTTCTCATCGGAGCCATTATTTATTCAAAAATGCAAGTCTTTTGAATTCGGAGTGGGTAACCTTTATGCTTTTGCTTGGATTCTAAGGCATCAGAAGGGGTCCGATGGCCAAAAAAGGGAGGATTTTATCAATTTTTGAAGGTTTTTCATGGTTTTTGCATGGTTTGCATATTCTTATGCCTTGGAAGGAGTCCAAAGGCACTTAGGAGGAAAGTGATGTGGTTTTGAGAGGGGTTTAGTGGCCAAAGAGGGTTTCATGCCTTATAAAGGCAAACCAAGGTCAAAGGGGTGATTTTTAAACATGTGAAGGGGAATTATGCAAAGGAATGAGTCCTTATGCACTTGGGAAATAGTTAGGGGGGATGAAGGGTTCTATGCATTGGAAAGTGTCCAAAATGCATGAGAAGATGGTTTGAGGGGGCAGTGAGGGTTCTTGCTGAGTTTCAGATAAACTTAGCAATCCCCAAGGATGCATATGGTTATTTTTCAACCAGGGGGAGGGATAATTATATAGGGGAGTTATATACATAGTTTTAGTAGGGGAAGGGGAAATAGATAGGGAGCTACATAATAAAGTTAGTAGTTAACATGACAAAGATGAGAACAAGCACTAAGTATGATGTCTTAGGCTATCAATGGGGGAAAAATGACTGATAGAAGAAGTGTAAGCATTCCTTGAGTGAAGCAGATCTCCACCAAGGCAAATGATATGGAGAATGATGAATCTAAGAGGTATCAAGCAGATCTTGACCTCTTTGGGGGAAGTTAGTGAGTGATTTGGGGAAAGAGGAAGAAGGGGAGTTAGACATGCATCGCTTGAAGTCCTCCAACTGAACAACTGCCTTCAACTTGTGATATGATAGATATAACACTTGACAATATGAAATGGATCACAAGCCATGATTCTGCAACCACAAAGCTACCTACCCGGCCTACTCACCTAGAATTTTCTCTTCTTTTTGGTTTGGGTGCACTTGAACTAGCATACCCAACTTTTTGTTCTTTTCTTCTTGCTGTCCTCCTATCTACAACTACACTTATTGCATCCAGGGGCTCGGATTAAGCTGTTGAGCTCCCTTGTTTCTCTACCTATCTACAAATCTGCCAAGATTAAACAGTTTGGACAGATGTTTATTCTCTATATTCTAAAGCAGGGGAAATTGAAACCTAGGGAGACCAAGATTAAGCTATTTGGACCTCCCTTAGCTGAAAAAACTCATCAAAATGGATCAACTCATCAAAAATGGAACACAACAATGGCATTTAGACTAGCACACTCTCATGGATACTTCTCTGGCCATCTGTAGCAAATATGGAGCATTGTAGCAAGCAAAGTATGACATATTTGGCATGTAAAAATGTCGATCATGAAAGATGATTAACCTGCTGCAGCAGGAAGCTAACAGTGGCTCCACTTGGGGATGGCTTTTCCTTGTGACAAGCCAAGAACAGTAGGTCAGAATGCCTTGATCCTCTGTAGTTGCTATTTAATTGAAAATTTCTTCTGTGCTAACTGCTGAATGACTAGAACTTTAACTTCTGAATGCAACACTCCTCCTTAACTGAAACACTGTGAAAATTAAAGCATCGCCTGCTTTCTTCTGCGTGCTTGATATTGCATATACTTTTGCTTGAGCACTGCCTTGTGAAATAAACACAAAAGAGGAAATAGAACTAGATCTCTTCTTTTCTTGTCTTTGAAAGGGTGCTGAAGTAAACTGAAAATCCTCCTTTCTTTTTGATACTGTTGACTTAAAGACTACAAGCTGCAAACAACTTCTCTTTAACATAAATCACTGTGATATGACAGGGCTGCTCTTGCTGTTTTGCTGAGATTACTGTAGAGACAGAGCTTAAAAATAGAGGACTTGCATCAGCTGTGTCTTCACAAACTTTGTTGTTGCTCCTCTAACAATCGGACTGTTTATACAAAATAGAAACAAAAGTGCTGATATATACAAATATCAATGTACAAAGAGATATTTACAAAGCTGTGTTATGTTCAACAAAAGGGATCATGATAATGCTTCAGCATACGGCCATTTACAGGGCCTTCTTCAGCAGTTCCGCCCTCTACAGATTTGAGGAAATATGTGTTATTTCCCTGAACAGCAGAAATAACAAATGGCCCTCTCCAAAGGAAATCAAATTTTGCATGTTTTCCCTTGTCTTCTCTTCATGAGTCCCACCTTAGAACTTTGTTGCCAACACAGAAATTCTGAGCCTTAGTCCTCTTATAAAACATCCTTTTGAGCTTCTCTTGCATAATTTGAGCTCTGTCATACACTTGCTCTCTTGTCTGCTACAAATGAATTGTTTGGTTTATCCTCCTTTGTATATCATTTGGCTCAGCTTGAATCTCTTGCAGCAGCTTGATAATAGGAATGCCCAGTGATGAAGGAAATCTGGCCTCCATGCCATATACTAGCTCATAAGGGCTCTTCCCAATGGATTTCTTGGTTGACAATCTATCTGCCCATAGGGCATTTGTGAGCTTTCTATGCCAGTTCTTCTTGTTTTCTTCTAAGATCTTCTTGATAATACTGATCAGGCTCTTGTTAGATGACTCGGCTAAGCCATTACCTTGAGGGTAATAGGCTGTGGAATGGCCTAAAGTGATATGGAATTTATGGCAAAAATTGATCATCTTTTTGGATTTGAAAGCAGCGGCATTGTCAATGATAATCTTCTCAGGGCAGCCAAATCTAGAAAGGATATTGCACTCAAGGAATTGGATAATGGTGGTGTCATTGGCCTGCCTGCATGGAATGGCTTCAATCCACTTGGTGAAATAGTCGGTGGCAGTTAGAATCCACTTATGCTGGCCTGAGGAAGAAGGATGGATTTCTCCAATGAAGTCAAGACCCCATTGTTGAAAAGGCTTTTCGGTTGAGATGGGCTTAAGAGGCAAGGGCAACAACTTTCTTTTGCCCTCAAAGATTTGGCATTTGTGACATGAGATAGCAAACTTCTTTACATCTGCAAACAAAGAGGGCCAATAGAAACCAGCCCTTAAAATTTTATCAGCAGTGGACTTCCAATATAGATGTCCTCCACAGTCCCCTGCATGGAATTCTTTCATGACATTATTAGTTTCATTCATGGTCAAACAATTAAGCAATATGCCTTCATGATTCTTCCAAAATAAAGCACCATATAAGACACAAAATTTCAAAGCCTTCATTCTTAAAAATCTCTTCTTGGTCCTGGACAATCCTGGGGGAGTAAATAGGTTTAACAATACAAAGCAAATATCAGCATACCATGGGGAAAGGTGTCACTGATCTGTGGAGTCGCCAGCTCCTGTTCATTGTCCAGTTGGTTGATGTCTAAGGCTTGAAAGTTTGTTTCGGACATCAGTTTGGCTAAACCTTGTCCCTTTATTAGCTTGGTTGGTTTTATTTCTATGTCATACTCAAGAATGTTAGCAATCCACTTGCCTCTTTTGCCTTCTAATCCTTCTTGGGTTAATATGTCTTTTACAACAGCATTTGGGACATAGGCAATCACATGTGAATATAAAATGTAAATTCTGAAGTCTTTGATTGCTTTAACAAGGGCATAGGCCTGCTTCTCCATGATTTGGTACTTCAGGGGTGCATCTCTTAAGGCTCGGCTGAAAAAAGCAATTGGCTTTTCATTTCCTTGGTCATCCTTTTGCAATAGGACAGTAGCTATGGTATTATCAGATGCAAATGAAAATATGATAAAGTCCCTATCAAATTGAGGACTTGTGAGGACTGGGGCTTGAGTTAAGGCAACTTTGATACTCTCAAATGCTTGCTTGGTTTCAAGAGACCATTTTACCTTGGCATCCTTCTTTAACATGTTGCTCAACAGTCTTATCAACTCGGCTAGATTTGGGATAAATCTCCTTAGGAAATTGATCTTTCCTAGGAATGCTTGCAGCTCTTTTATGTTTCTTGGATATGGGATTTGCAATATGGCTTGGATCCTTTCCGGATCAATTCTAATCCCGTCTTTTGAAATGATATGTCCAAGTAATTTGCCTTCTTCAAGGCCAAATAAAGACTTCTTGGGGTTCAAGGAAATGTCATATTTCCTACATGTCAGGAACACTTGTCTCAAATGTCTTAGGTGCTCTTGATCAGATTTAGAGAAAGGGGTAAGATCATCAAGATAGACAACCAAGAAATCATGGATTTCCTTGGCAAATGCAATGTCCATGGCCCTTTGAAAGGTGTCACCTGCGTTCTTTAGGCCGAAAGGCATTTTTACATATTTAAATGTTCCCCACGGTGTTGTAAAGGCTGTCTTGTCTTGATCATCTGGGTGAACCAGTATTTGATTAAAACCTGAAAAGCCATCTAGCAAAGAGATTCTAGATGACCCTACTACTCTTTGTAGGATGTGGTCCATTTTGGGCAATGGGTAGTGGTCTTTAAGGGAGACTTGGTTTAAGTTTCTCAAATCTACACAAAGCCTAATCTCACCTGTTTTCTTTCTTGTGGGAACAAGATTGGATACCCATTCAGAAAATATAATGGGTGCTATGATACCTGCTTCAAACATTCTTTTCACTTCTTTCTCAATTAAAGGGAGAAGCATAGGATTGATTCTCCTCAGTTTCTATTTGAAGGGCTTTTGATTTGGCTTTAAGGGAATGGTATGTTGAATAGTTGAGGTGTCATAGGACTTCAAGTCCTCATAACTCCAAGCAAATACATCTTGGAATTCTTTGAACAAATCCACATACTTTGGTTTTTGATCAGGAGGCAAAGATTTAGACAGTTTGATCATTTTGGGCTTCTCTGCTGTTCCAATGTTGTATTCTTCTATGGTAGTGTTTATAGGCTGAATTTTTGCCTTTTTGGGCACATCATTTGCATCAAACATGTCTTCTAGTGGAGTGAGGCCAACTGGGAGAAAATTGTACTTTAGATCAATGATTTCGGCCTTTGTTTTGGCTATTTCCTCCAAATGCATCTGTTTCAGCTCTTCTATGTTTTCTTCATCAAAGATGGTTGGCTGTAGCAATTTTCTAGCTGTTTCAGCTGTTACAGTTTGCTGGATTTGGTTTATTGTTTGCAGGGGATCATCCATGGCATCCATATCAATGTTTAGGCCTGAAAACTCATGCTGTAAGGTAAGAAAATTGTTGATCTGAGCATCATCCTCAAACACTTGCCAATCTTTGACATTGTTAGGGACAGCAGGCCTATGTTTTCTTTCAGCAGTGAAATGGTGATTTGGCTCAAAGGGAAGCTTGCATGTACTAGCGAAAGTGGCTAGGCTGTGAGCATGAATGTTATGATTTCTTGAAATTTTGGCAAGCTTGGATTCAGTGAATGTATCAAGTATTGCAGTGGCAGCAGTCCTATAAGCTCTTAGCCTTCTATCATTGGTAACAAAGTTGCCTTTCATTTGTTGGATTACTAGGTCTAAGTCACCTAGAATGGAAACTTTGGCAGCTCCTAAAGCTTTGAGCAGCTTGAGGCCTAAGAGGAGTGCCTCATACTCAGCCATGTTGTTGGTGCATTTGAAATTCAATCTATAAGCATGATCCTCTGCATGGTTGTTATGTGTATTGTGAATCCATATTCCTGCCCCTGCTCCTAACTTGTTAATAGAGCCATCAAACTCTAAATACCATGTGATTTCTTGCTTGTGGTTAGTATTAAGAGTTTCAGTCATTTTAGGATTGGGCAGACCCGAGTCTTGTGGTTCAGGAGGTTTTTCTTGTGTGCTGGTTGCATTGGCTATTGTAACAGTCTCACGGGTATGTGCAACCGATTCTTCATTGATGTGTAATTGTTGTACTAAAGCCATAGGCTTATCATCAGTTGGAGGACTTGTTTCATCATTAAACAAAATAAAAGAATCCATATCAGAATGGATTGAATGGCTTTTCCTCACTACTTACCACATAATTCATCAGTGTTTCTCTATACAGTCTCTTTGGTTGCCCAAAGATTGAAATAGTGGCATAGGAGAGGTCTAATTGGAGAGATCCTTGGAGTTTTGCCCCTCAAGATCTTGACAATAGCATGCCATACTTTGGTGGTATGTCAGAAACCACCACATCCATTAGGATTGTCTTGTTGGGAAATTGGACTAAGGAGACACATAAGTCTTTGATTAAGCCTAAACACTTGACCTGACTTGAGTCAAAGGAGAATAGATCTTTGTAGGGTCTTGTTACATTAAGGTTTAGCTTCTCCATTACAACTTTGGGCATAAGGTTGTGTGAGGCACCTGAGTCAAACATTGCATTATGTAAAACTTTATCATGTATGTGCAGACTGACATAAAAGGGTAGAACAGATCCATATGTTGATTTTCCATTAACTTCAGGACTGAACAACAGCTCAGGGGTATCATCTAAAACATTCACATCATCCTTGACCTCTGGCATTTGAAGTGATCTTTGAATTTGTTGCATGTACACATCATGTTTGGCAAGTTCTGATAAGGGGATGGAAATCTTAAGTTTGCTTATTTCTACTTCTAAGTTGAATGGTTTCTCCAATGGAGTCTTTGTGTTGGCAATAGCAAATTTCCCCTTTTCAAGTGTATTTTCTGCGTTTTCCTCTTGATTATCAGTGTTATGGTGAGTGATACCTTGCGGTATTTCTATTTTGGGAAGGCTTTTAGGAGTGTTGTTCAAGTTCTCTTTCGAGGAAGAAGGTGGCAGAGGCTAAGCAATAGAAGGTTTTATGTTTGTTATGTCCTCTACAGTCACTTGGTGTGGGTTTGGGATAGTTATATCAGTTGTTTCTGTTATAATAGCCTTGCCTCTAATCTGGTTGGGTTGTTTGCCCTCCTTTGGTTTAACTTTTTCGGGCACATCTATGGTTCATGTCCTCAGCTTATACTATTTGTGGACTTCATAAATAGCTGAATCATAACCTTGTTTAAAGTCAAAAGACTCACCAGACTTAGTCTGAAATTGACTTATCTCATGGTCATCTTGGTCTTCTTGAGTTAGGAAAATTTGTTGCTCACCCTTCAAATCCACCAAGTTCATATGAGTGTCCTCTATGGCATCACTAGATGTGGATGCTTTTGTATAATTTTCTTGGAAAGGAGGCCTTATATCACGGTCTGGGCTAGATCTACCAGTGTTTGAGTTCTGAGTGTTCCTGAAATTTGGGTTCCTTATGGTATTGGGCTGTTGTCCTTCCCATGATGATTTCCTCTCAACACTCTCTACTTTGTCTCCCAGCCTGTGCATGCCATTGATAATAGCATATAGCTTTTGATCTAAGGTTGAGGGCTCTTCCTTGAAGGTGGTTCTTCTCTCAGTTCTAGCTCTGTTCCTTTTGGCAATTAAATTTGCCTCCACAGTGACAGCCACATTTTGCATGTCTGCAAGGCTGTTAGGGGCTCTTTCTTTTAATTGGTAGGCCATATCTGGGTCGAATCCATCAGGGAATTTATATAAGGCAAGGTCAGGTGGGGGCCTTAAGTTTTGTGGGATAGCATTATAAATGCTATTGAACCTTGCACAATAGTCCAAGACTGTTTCTTGTGGACCTCTTTTGATTGTATCATATTCAACTAGTATGTGCAAAGGGTCTTTCTTTTTCTCCCATCTGTTGATAAATGACTGGTATAAGGCTTCTGGGTCTGCTATGGAATTGGCTGGAAGTGCTCTAAACCAAGTCCTGACATCACCTGACAAGCTTTGGACAAAAATCTTCATTCTCACACCATCATCGTCAATCTCATAGCTTTCAAAGTAATCCTGCATTTTCTTTGTATGCTGAAGGGCTGTGCAGGCACTTGTGCCATCAAAATATGTGATTTTAGTTTGGTAATCCTGAGGCATAGCCCCAGGATTTGCAGGCAGCTGTAAAGGTGCATATCTATTCGCCATGTTGGCAGGGATAAATGGAACAACAGGGATAACAGGGATTACAGGAGTAGTAGTGGTAGTATGTGCAATGAATGGAGGTGTGGAAGGAGTGCTTTGAGAGGTGGATGAAGAACAAGGGGAAATAGGGGTTGAACGAAATAAAAATTTGACAGGGGTTGGGCCACAGCGTGGGTGAACTGCTTCAGGACTATTATCAGCAAAATCCTCTCTTCGCTCTAGCTTCCTGAGGTTCCTTGGGATTATATTGGGATTTTCAAAAGCTGCTGGGGGATTTGGGTCTGGATTTGACCTTGTATAACGTGAATTCTTTTTGGGAGCCAGCTTCTAGCTTGTTTTTTGGGGATTTTTCTAAGAATATAAGGGTTAGAAAGAAACTTTTGAAGGTCTGGTTCCTTCCCAGTGGAGCTTTCCAACTTGATTTGTGAAATTAACTGAGGATTGTCCCCAGTGGAGTCGCCATTATGTTATCACTCAGGTTGTCCTTAAAGCTCCTTAAAGGATACGGCCGAGGTAACCACAAACCAATCTTTGGACTGCAGGTCCTAGCCTACCTGCAATCAGAGAGGGCTCTCTCTTTATAATTTAGCTTTGTTGAAGATGATATTAGGCTAGCTAATGAGTTCAAGGGGGTTTTGTTTATGTTTGGTGGGATGGGGGATTCTTTCAAATAGAGTTGGGATGCATAGTGTGAGAAGTTCAAACCATTGGGCATGGAGTCGTGGATTAGGCTTGCTGTTGCGTTTTCTTGGTCATAAGAGGAATACAGAGCAGGATAGCTACACATAAAACAATATCAAGCTGGAATAAGGATGGAATGAATGTCAGTGAATGAAAGGCCACTAAGTAGCTCTCATTATGCTAACAGAGGGAAGGTGAATGAACATTTATATAGGAGCAATCAAGGATTCCTAAACAACATTCATATATGAAGGAACTAGTGTAAATATGAGCAAATCAGTATTCATATTTAGAATTAATTCAGAGGAAAACATAGATAAATCACAGAAATTGAGAATAGAATACAACCAAGTGAGCTCTGAACTATTCTTTCTTTCTGCTATTTAGATAGTGAAACAATGATGGCATAAACACATATAAACTGTAAACAGAGATAAGAAACACTTATTGGGCTATGTAGAAGCATTAGGATTCCATAGCCACTCTTCAGTCATTAAAACACAACAGTCAGTTCATCTCCCAAACATTCTAGCGATCTTTGATTATAGAGACTCTCAGAAAATACAGTGCAAGTCTAGAGAGGAAGTTATTGACCAACCAACCCTTAAAACAGTGCAGAGGGTGGTTTAAATAGAAAATATTTACAAACATCCCTTGAACAGGTGTCAAGGGAGAAAATATCTCAAAATATCTATCAAAACAGATTCAAAAAAGATCTGTGCAATAACTGCTTCTAATGCTAAGTTGAGCTGGAAATAAATGCAATAAAATATCTAAAACAGGTGTTCATGAGGGAGCAGCCTCATCAAAATGGCTCTTTAGGGCTGCGCATGGTCCTGCAGCTTCAAAAATGGATTGAAAGAGTGCCTTGAGCCACGCGCTGTCCTCTGTGTGATAACTGTGCTTTTAAGGAAGCAGTGCTGCTCCAAAAATATGACTGGGAACAATGTCTCTTCAATAACTCTGCCTTGAAAGCCTTCATTTATGCCTTTAGGTGGCTTTAAGGCAACAAAAGAAGTGTTGGTGAGCCTTAATGGCTGAATGATGCTTTGTTGACTTTGCTGGGCTTGCTTTGCCTTCATCTGCTTTGAAAAACTGGACTGATACTCTTTGTCGCATCCTGATACACTTTGGCACTGAATCTGGGCCTTTTCTCACCGCTGATATGCTTTAAACTGTCTAATCGCCCCTTTATCTGCCAATTAAATGCAAAAATATCTGCCGCAAAGACTTCCGTGGCCTTTGGGATGTTATTGGCGCTAGCCGATTCAAAATAGTATTAAACTCTGAAGAAATGCCGCAAAAAGGAGGAATTGCATGCTGCTGATCGTGCTGAGGCCGAGACTGGCTTCTGGAGCTAAACATGGATTTGGAGAAATCCATAATGGCTTAAGGATGCCTGAATTTCTTTAACTGGAGCCGGGCGTGGGCGCTAGAAGAAACCCTATGAAAAATGGCCACTTTTCCTTTTATAAGGCAAAAATGCCTTAAAACATGAAATTTTACCAAAACTAGGGCGGGAGCGATCACTGTTCATTAGATTAAATCATAGCCGTTGGATCTGGCGCGGGCCGATCCAACGGATGGCGCTAACTCGCATCGGGGTGGACCATTGGTCCCAACATGTAAAACCTCCGAACTGCCGCGGACCCAAAATGCCTTGAGGTTGCCCTTTATAACTTTTCGGCTCCGCCATATCGGAGCCTTCCCTTTTCGCTATACAAAGGATCCTTACGGACCCGAAATCCTTATTGTGCCATGCTATAATTTATTTCGGCTCCGCCAGTAGGACATGGGGAGAGCCGCGAACAAATCATGAATATTGATCTGGGAGGGCGATCGGACGGCTGGCGCTAACTCGCATCGGGGCAGACCATTGGTCCCAACATGTAAAACCCCCGATGAGCGAAATAGCTTGCAGACCCGATCTGATTATAGGCCCTTCTTTATTGCATTTCGGGTCCAGCCCATTGGTGAACCCAAATCGGTGGATTTACAATGGAACGGGTCCGCAGACCCGAAATCCTTTAAACTCTGCTGCATTTGTTATTTCGGCTCCGCCATATCGGAGCAATCCCTCTTCGTTGTGTAACGGGCTCCTTTCAGACCCGAAATCCTTATGCGCCGCGCCTTAATTTTATTTCGGCTCCGCTGGTCAGAGCCATATAAATGGGGTGACCGCCGATTACATATGGGCCGTTGATTTGGAGCCCAAAAATGGATGGCTGTGATTAATTCGGTAATTCGCTATCGGCGGGGTCATGGGGCTGCCACATAGAAACGCCGAAATGTGGCAGACCCGATATGCTTTTACCAGTCCACTTTATATGTTTTCGGGTCCGGCCCATCGGCATTATGCCCCATGCCTTGGGACTTAGCCATTTCGCTTATATATGCCACTGCCCCCTCCCGATAGTGATATAGCATCGGAGGGGGATCAAATAGATCATTTTCTCATCGGGGCATGCATTTTATTAAAATGCAAAGGAAACATGAATTCGGAGGAGTTATATATGGTGTTTGAACATATGATTGCCCCCTCCCGATAGCGATATCGCATCGGAGGGGGACCCAAAGGACCCATTTCTCATCGGAGCCATTATTTATTCAAAAATGCAAGTCTTTTGAATTCGGAGGGGGTAACCTTTATGCTTTTTCTTGGATTCTAAGGCATCGGAAGGGGTCCGATGGCCAAAAAAGGGAGGATTTTATCATTTTTTGAAGGTTTTTCATGGTTTTTGCATGGTTTGCATATTCTTATGCCTTGGAAGGAGTCCAAAGGCACTTAGGAGGAAAGTGATGTGGTTTTGAGAGGGGTTTAGTGGCCAAAGAGGGTTTCATGCCTTATAAAGGCAAACCAAGGTCAAAGGGGTGATTTTTAAACATGTGAAGGGGAATTATGCAAAGGAATGAGTCCTTATGCACTTGGGAAATAGTTAGGGGGGATGAAGGGTTCTATGCATTGGAAAGTGTCCAAAATGCATGAGAAGATGGTTTGAGGGGGCAATGAGGGTTCTTGCTGAGTTTCAGATAAACTTAGCAATCCCCAAGGATGCATATGGTTATTTTTCAACCAGGGGGAGGGATAAGTATATAGGGGAGTTATATACATAGTTTTAGTAGGGGAAGGGGAAATAGATAGGGAGCTACATAATAAAGTTAGTAGTTAACATGACAAAGATGAGAACAAGCGCTAAGTATGATGTCTTAGGTTATCAATGGGGGAAAATGACTTATAGAAGAAGTGTAAGCATTCCTTGAGTGAAGCAGATCTCCACCAAGGCAAATGATATGGAGAATGATGAATCTAAGAGGTATCAAGCAGATCTTGACCTCTTTGGGGGAAGTTAGTGAGTGATTTGGGGAAAGAGGAAGAAGGGGAGTTAGATATGCCTCGCTTGAAGTCCTCCAACTGAACAACTGCCTTCAACTTGTGATATGATAGATATAACACTTGACAATATGAAATGGATCACAAGCCATGATTCTGCAACCACAAAGCTACCTACCCGGCCTACTCACCTAGCATTTTCTCTTCTTTTTGGTTTGGGTGCACTTGAACTAGCATACCCAGCTTTTTGTTCTTTTCTTGTTGTTGTCCTCCTATCTACAACTACACTTATTGCATCCAGGGGCTCAGATTAAGCTGTTGAGCACCCTTGTTTCTCTACCTATCTACAAATCTGCCAAGATTAAACAGTTTGGACAGATGTTTATTCTCTATATTCTAAAACATGAAATTGAAACCTAGGGAGACTAAGATTAAGCTGTTTGGACCTCCCTTAGCTGAAAAAACTCATCAAAATGGATCAACTCATCAAAAATGGAACACAGCAGTGGCATTTAGACTAGCACACTCTCATGGATACTTCTCTGGCCATCTGTAGCAAATATGGAGCATTGCAGCAAGCAAAGTATGACATATTTGGCATGTAAAAATGTCGATCATGAAAGATGATTAACCTGCTGCAACAGGAAGCTAACAAGGGGATGCATGCTTTGTTGTACTAACAAGCCTAGTAGCAAGAAAAATGGTTTATGACATCCCTTACCTATAGCCACTCATCCATGGGAAAGTATTTCCATGGAATTTGTGGGAGGTTTACCTACAACCAGGAAGGGACATGACTTCCTATTTGTGGTAGTTGATAGGTTCAACAAGATATGAATTCTGATGCCCTACAGAAATACCATTAGTGGGAAAGAAGAAACAAACATTTTCTTTGGAAAGGTTTGGGTGCACTTTTGGATATCAAGGAGCATAATTTTGGATAGGGAAATGAGATTTCTCAGTGAATTTTAGACTGAATTGTGAGAGAAGATGGACACAAAGTTGAAGACTTCTATAGAATTCCATCCATAGCTAGATGGGTAGAAATAAGTAGTCATCATGACTTTGGTGCAACTTATGACGGGTTACAATAAGAATCATCCGAAGACCTAGGATGAAAATCTGATATATACATATAGAACTATCATATCAGACCAGTCCACACTTCTACTAGTAAGCCCCCATTTGAAATTTTTTTAGGATATTTTCCACCTCCAAATTTGGATATTGCATATGGATAGAAAGAAGGAGGAAGGGAGGATATTACATGGGATGCCTTGAGGGATGCTTTTTTTTTTAGAAGATCAAGTTGATTTGAAAATAGGTATAGGAGACACTGTAGAAGTCCTAGGAAAATGATAAGGCCAAGCATGATCAACACAAAACAGATAAGTCGTTCAAGGTGGGAGACATAATAAGTTGAATAAGGGGAGGCTACAAGGTCTCAGTAATAATATCAAGGCTTTGTAATATGGTCCCTTTGAGATACTAGAAATGGTTGGAGATAATGCCTATAGACTCAATCTACCCCCACACATGTATTTACTCAATTTTGAATGTAGAGGATCTAAAACTCCATGAGCCTTCCATTCTAGATCAGGAAGAGGAACAAGTCCTAACTTATATAGAGGATTTGGCATTAGATGCTTAGGAATAATTGAAAGAAGATACAATTTTGTAGAAGATGTCCCAAATTAAGAGACATGGACAACATGACCTTTAGATGATTATGTTGAAAGGACAAATTCCAAGAAAACCTAAATGGTATACCCAAGAGAAGGTGGAGGAAAATTTTCCTCTCCTCATTTAGTAGAATATTTTGGGGACCAAAATCCTCCCAAAATGGGGAGGTGTGATCCATATTGGATCATGTATTGTTTTTAGTCCATCTCAATACTTTTATAGTGGAAAAAAATGGAGGAATAAACTCATAATAACATTTTTACTAGCGGGACCCAATTCGGAAAATTAGGGTCTAAAACCTTTTGGGAGAATTTTGAGGCATAAATTGATTTTTTTCGAGATAAAACCTTTATTATTTAGTGTCACAGCTTATTTTTCCTATTCTAGACATAGAGATTTTTCCAATGGTGGATGAATCGCCTCAATCAAAGTCTATATGAAAACGTTGACCTTCCTATTTTATCCACCATAATTCAAGAGGATGCCATGTCAGCCCCAAAAATCATGGAAAAGGGGCTAGCCACTTGATATAATGATGAATAGAACTATAGAAGATTCAATTTTGTACCTCCAATTAAGAATTGGAATCAAACCTAGCCACCAGCAAGCTATTGAGACCTATTATAACCAAGCCACTAGGAGGAAAAGGAGTTCCATTTCTTTTGAGTGCCTTTTATTCCATAAATAAAAAAAGTAGTCAAGAGGGATAGGGAGATATCACAATGAGAGGATTTGTGCACTGTAGTAGACCATAGGCCACATGCCTTACCTCCTTGTACTTGCACCCATTTTCTATTTACAAAAAGAGAGCAGAGCGACCTCACCTTCTAGTCTAGTTTTATCCCAAAAGGGTTTCTTAGGTTATAGCTTATGTCAAATCAAGGGTCGTGATTTTTTATTTTGTTTTTCTCTATTTTATGCATGATTATAACTTGCATGCATAGAAAATAAACAATAATTTAAAAATCCAAAAATCTAAAGAGAAATACAATCTCATAGTGAAGATTTTATATTTTTAAGAATAATTTATTAGATATGTTGTGACGAATTTTGCATTGGAATATCCGTGAAATTTAGGGATTAATTAATGAAGTGGAGTAATAACCCATAAATTTTTGTAATTCTCTATTTTTGGATTTTTTTTGAAATATTTTACAAAATCATTAGTGAGGGGTGTTATGTTTGCAAAATGTCACATAGAAGTTAATTCGACAAAGTGAGGACTACTCAAGTGCACTTAATTCGACAAAGTGAGGACTACTCAAGTGCACATGTTATCTTGTTGATATATTTTTGTTCAAGTATTAAAATATTTCTCTACTCCTATGTCACACATTTTTTTCCCTAATAAGAAGAACACATGGAAAGGGCCTAAAGTGTTATCTTTTTTCGAGTATGTTCTTGTCCTTGAACTCTTTAGCAATCTTGGTGAATAAAGGTATTAAAGAGTTATGGAGTGTATCTCCTTTAGCACACCATAATGAAACATAAATAGGATCCTAACAACATTATGATCCTTCAAAAATAACTTTACTAATTAACACACTTAATTACTCTTTCACAAGTTCACAACCTTTGATGATCTACCCTTGATGTACCATGTACCTTTATTGCTCATATCAAAATAACTAGAAGTGTTGGCTACGTTTTTGGGGACAAAATCAAAATAAATCCCCTATATCATCTCTTAAAAAAAGAATAACATCTTTGGGAACTTTAAAATCCTTTATATCAAGTGTGTAAAATATTTAGGCTAGGTGATACCTATGAAGGAGTAAAGGGTTAGGTCTAGTTTTTGCTATGAGTCATTTTGATCCATGCATCTCTTTTTCGATTTTAGATTGTGATTAACTAATGCAAAGAGTTCCTATTTTAAATTTTAAGAATATTGTAATGTAGTCATGAAAAACTAATATTTCCACATGGGTGGTTTCATTTTCACCTAAGGAAATTAAATGATATTGGCCATTGGGGAACGTTTCTTGTTCCATGGGGACATATCCACAATACCCGTCTCTAAAAGCAATGTGTTTGATGACAAGTCCAAGCATATAGAGATTAGGTATCACTTCATGAGAGATAGGGTATAGAGAGGTGTTGTGAGATTGAAAAACATATCCATGGGGGAGATTTTGGAAAACATTATTACCAAGCCTCTAGTGAAGGGAAATTTTGATGTCCTGTAGGGACAAGTTAGGGGTGGTGGAAAGTACCTTCCTTTCTTGGAGGGAGTGTTGATTTATATATCATTGGAAGGTCTTACAGATAGGCTTGGTGTCTTAACATGTGAAAGAGTTGTCCTCTTTAGGTGGTTGTTCATGAGTAGAAGCTAATATGATTTCCTTCATAATTTTTACTTAGGAAAAATATATTAATTAATTTAAGTGATTAATATAGACTCGAGGTAATGTTTTATCTAGAATAAGTAATTAATTTATAATATAGTGACTTAGAGCTAATCTTAATCCTAGCCCTATACCACTTTGGAGATTATGGATTTAGCCTTGGAAAATTATAAAGAAGAACTAAGGAGAGGATAAAGACACATTCTTGTGTTGAGTGATTGAGAGAGAGTGCTTTTTCGGAGCATCTTGACTTGACTGAAGAGAGGAAGAAATTTGCTGAGTGGAGGTTGAAAGTAGAAAAGAAAAGGAGAGAGAGAGGGTCAAGTACAACTAAAAAAGGTCGAGTTATTACTTGAAGATAGGTCGATTTAGCACCCGATGAACCCACATGTGCATAGGCCATATAGGCCAGAGGTGTCCGGGTTAGGGGGTGGAAAATGGTGTTGTAAAGTGCTAGATCATTGCCACATAAAAAACCATCTAGCAGGGGTAAAGAGCTCAAATGTATTGTAGAGAGGGGCCAAATTTCTTAGGCATTTCAGAGGTCGATTTAGTCCTATAGTACGGTGATCAATTTCCTGTAGTAGGTTGAGTTATAGGTTTTTCTATAGCCAATAAATTTATGTGTAAAGTTCTCTAAGAGTCTAACCCTACATTTCCTGATATAATATAAGTGAAGGAAAAGTGATTTTCGTCAAACTTTTGTTGTCCTTGTGGCTAACGTTTTTGTGATTTTTTCGTTGCATTTTATTTGTGAAGTTATGAAATACAAGAGTATTTATTTTACAACAGTTTTAGAATTTATTTTTTTTTGGGTAAAATATTTTTCTGAATTTTTTGTAAATTGTTGAGATAAAATAGATTTGATATGGTATTAAATGATTAACATTATATTAGAGTGATAAAAACTCTATGGGAGAGATCAGGAGGACTAAAGTTGATGTAACAACCCTGGTCAAAAATTCATGTAAAAAAAATAAGACCAAGGTCATGGGACACATATTCCAACCTGAATGATGGTAAAAAAATCCTAGCATGGGTGTTCATTTGGTTGATTGTGTCTAAAGAAATTGGCAAAGACAATGACAAAGGATTTGGAAGGCAAGAGGTATTAATTGGCATTTTATATATGAAAATAATGGAAATTAGGAGAAAAGGAAGGTGGAAGGTCATAGGTTTTATGTGAGGAGAAAAATGAAGGAAAATAATCAGAAATGAAGAAAATAGTGGTCTCATTAATAAAAAGGCTTATTTGGATCAATTCACAGACTTTTGTCAGTTCATTTTTGGAGCTCTCTCTCTATTCTCTATTTCACACACTCTTGGACACTTAAATCATTATTGGATCACTTCAACATTACATCAAGAAAAGAAAAGGAAGGAAAAAGAAGGCAAAGGGAAGCAAAGATCAATTAAGGAAGAGCATGATCAAGCAACTACATCAGGATTACTTTCAAGTATCGATTTTCATGTGTGATTTCCTTGCTAAATTTGGCATGCATGGTACATGAATGTGTGTATTTGGTTCTCTTGTTATCATTGGCATGGGTTTTTCTAGGTGTGACAGTGATCTTCAAACTTGCGTTGCCATTTATGGATAGCCATGGTGTGATGGGTTCTCTCATTATTGGTTAAGTTTGATTTCTATATGGTTTTGAAGTTGAGTGAGGTGCTCTTTGAAAAACAACACAAGGCCTAGGAATCCCTAGACTGGAGAAGGTGTGATTGCAGTAAAGCTAAATTTTGTGTACCTCGCTTGGCCTAGGAATCCTCAACTAGTGAAAGGTGGGATATATGGTAAATCCTAGAGGTATTTTCCCTTAATCAGACCTAGGAAACCTTGATCAGTGAATGGAAGGATATACGGTAAAGTCTGGAGGGTGGAGTCTCAATCAGGACTAGGAATCCTCAAACAATGAATGACGGGATACATAGTAAAGTCTGGAGACTGGAGTCTCTATTAAGCCTAGGAATCCTTTACCAATGAATGACAGGATATACCATAAATCCTAGAGACTAGGAGGCATCCAAATTGCTCATAGTGTAGGTGGAGAGATCCAGAGGCATCCATGATTGTTGAGGGCCTAGTGATCCAGTGGTGATTGCGGTGAAGCCTGGTTGTGTTGATGAGGGTTCAAGCCTAGTTATGTGGTGGGGATTGTAGTAAAGCTTGAGTAAGTCCTGGTTGGTTTTGTTGTGAGTTCAACATTCATGCTTGGAATATGGCATGGGGGTGATTGGCTGAAGGGAATATTTAGCTCAGCCCAATCTATGGTCAGGTAGTACATGGAAGTCCCTGAATTGGTTGGATTTTCATATTTTAATAAGAGTTATTTTCCTCTTGTGATTTATGTGTACATGTACTTGTTATTATGATACTTTAATGGTTGTTCTATTATTGTTACTTTTCTAGTTATATGCTAGTTATAAGCATGGTTTTATGACAAATCTTAGTCATGGATCTTACCATGTTTTGATAAATGAATGAATGAATGATGATTGTATGACCTAATAAATGTTATTGTAGCTATTATGAGAAGGCATTAGACCTTCTTGGTTATTTTTAGATAAGTATCAAACGCCTATGTTCAAATGTGTATTTATGACCTATAGATTTCGTGTTAATGATATGTTTAACAAAATGCTTATCATGGCTAGGCCTTGTTAGGTCAAGTTTTTTTATAATATTTGTATGGAAGGCTTTGTCCTTGTGTCATTCATGATTCTAGAAAGTCTCATTACGTTCTGGGTAGAGGTCTAGATCCTAGCCTGAAAACGTGTCTTAAATCCTATGGTCGTAGGCACAAAACTGGGTGAAAGATATTATAGTTTCTCCCTCATAGGAATCATGTTTGCGACTGGAGGGTTTCAGTAGAAATGAGGCAGTGTTGTTCCAACGTCTAGGAGATCAGGGCAATGGAAAAAGAGGTTTAATTCAAGGTTTGGGCACCTGGAAGGGTGGTTTAGCCTTTGAGGTCCTATAACACCTAATAGGGAAGTCATTAAGGGTTTTGGTTTGTTAATTCCACTTCCTTAACGTGATCTAGGAGGTAGAATCATATCATAGTAAATATTCATCACTTGTTTACCCTCGTAGGCCAGTAACTTGGGTAAATGTGGGAGGAGAGCATTACAAAGTGGTATCAGAGCATGGTTAAACACTTGGACTAGATGGGAAGAATGTGTTTGTCATGCATGCATGTAGGTTATATATGTGCTTGTTATGTATGCCTGGTAGTGGTCATTATTATAGTTGTGTTCCCATGTAGGATTTGATGATTTTTTGTTGGGATTCTCTAGTCATGAATGAATGTTAGTTGTATATGCATTTTTTATGCAGGTCAGTATCTATATGTTGTTATGCATGCAATGTCATGGTTATATTTATGCATGTATAGTAGGTCAAACACACATTGTGATGTAGTTTATGTCATCATGATGTTGTTGGTTTTTATGATGCTAATGTGTTGGCTAAGATAGAGCAGGAGATGCAGATCATCAAAGTGAATTCATGGCACTAGACTTTGGGGTGAGAGTATATCATCATATATGTTTATATGTTTGGCATGTAAGTATGTGGTTAATGGTTGTTATAAGCATTAGGGTTACGTATATGCTTGTGATTCTATTGTTATTATGGTTACATGTATGATAAATGTTATTTGATCAATGTAGTCATATGCACATGTGTCAGATTGTCATGAAGGATAGTAACTTGTTTTTATATGCATTGTGGTCATATGCATGATGGTTGTGGTCATTACAGTTGAGGTCTTGATGCTATTATGTTCTGTGCTAATTTGCATTGACCTATGAAGATGATTATGGTTATGACATTCAGGTATGAGTGAATATATTGTGATATTATGTCATACTAATCTAGATTGGTTGTGCATATGTGATTGTTATGCATGAATGATAATTGTTTATGAACTTATGATGTGAACATGTTAGCTAGTTATTGTTATGGATGTCATGACCTTATTTAAGTTTCAGTTCATGTAATGTGAAGTTACATCATGATAATCTAGATTGATTGTGAATATAAGATATCCTCCCCTAAGATACATTGAGGTATGAGTCTAATTATGTCATCTATTTGGTGTTTGAATGTTTTATTATGCCATCTATTTGGTGTTTGAGTGTTTGCTGTCTATTATGTCATCTATATGTTGATTGAATGTTTGATAAATTTCATGATATTAGTATGTGTCTATAAGATAGCATGAATAAATGATATTCTTTCAAGATGGTTGTACTAACACATATGTGTTGAGACAACTGATATGTACTTGAGTGTAAGTAGGTGATAGTTGTAGCATTATGTATTAAGGTTAATGAATGTGAGTGGATTGTTTATTATTACATGGTTGTTAGACTTGGTAAAGGGTGATTTCAAATTGATAGATATGTTTTCTTGATCTTTGGAACATGTGGCTAACATGCGTGTTTAGTTACAAGGCAACGTGTTTGGCACAACAAGGTAATATGACTAGTATATTATTATATTTATTTATGTGTTGACAGTTATGTGTTTATGATAATATGATGTAGGGGATTTCATGGCAAGGGACTTCCATAAAATCTTTAAGAAGGTTCAAGTTCAGATATCCTTTAGAAGAACTGGGAACCATGGGGATTGAGTCATGGTGTTTTCTGCTAGTCTTATGCTTTTGGTATTTTGTGATTTGTTGTTCTTGATTTGTGGCTTTGTTTATGTCTAGTGCAAGGCCTTTTCACTTTGTTGGTGGTATCATATTTCTATTAGTTTTCATGGTTTTCTTCTAGTTTGTTTCTTTTTCTTTCCTTTTATGTTTAGAGGGTCTTGGGAATTGGTTGGGAAGGAGGAAATTTAATGGAGCTCGGGGAGGGATGAATGAAACCCAATGGGTGCTGAAAGACTTGGATGAAGCTTGATGCATGAGAAAGGGAAGTTGAAGGAAAGAGTATGATAGTGAATTGGATTGGTTGGCTCCATTGGTGTAGATGGACAGTGGCAGGAAAATCACGAGAAAGGTAACAAGTAAGGTAAATTAAGTGGATATGAGATAACAAATGCCTTGGCTAAGTTGGGAACTATTGTTCTCAATGTTGTGCATGGATAAAGGGAGTTATCGTAACCTTAAACCTTATGATATCTGGTAATTGTGTTGTGACTATGATTATGTTTATGTTTATATCTGTATGTATGTATGTATGTATGTATGTATGTATGTTGTTTACTAATAGGTTTATTAGGATTTTTTTGTGCTAGTATTCACATGTGTGTGTGTTGTGTGTGTGTGTGTGTGTGTGTGTGTGTATATATATATATATATATATATATATATATATATATATATATATATATATATATGCAATTGTCTCACAAGGTCATTAGGGTCATGATTGCTTTATGTTGATTTTTATATGTATATATGAATGTATTTATGTAATTTTCTAACATGGTCGTTAGGGATCATTCTTGTGGAGGAATGATTGCTTATGCATGTGAATGGCATGAAGAGGTTCCTCGATTATGAGGAATCAAGTGGGAAGAGTAACCTTGAGAGCTCTACAAGGTAAGTATCGTGTGGATATGAATTGAGATTATATTATTGTACTATGCCTATGTTTATGTTATGGATAGGTAATATTGAGGGGTATATCAGCAAAATGAAAGAAGTGTAATTTGCGGCATGTTGGGACAAGCATAGATGGTGAAAAGATACTAGAAGAAAGGTTGTCTATGAGAGACAGTGTAGTCTCTAGATGTGTAGTACTACTATTGTGCATATGTTGTACATATTGTACATGTTGTACCTGTGATGTTGTATACATGCAGTGTTGTGGATATATGGTGTTGTGTACATGTTGTTTATGTCTTTTGTGTACAGATGGTGTTGTGCACATTATATGTGGTGTTGTGTACATATGGTGCTATGTGCATGTTGGATATGCAGTGCCATGTACATATGGTGCTTTGTGCATGTTGCATATACAGTTTTATGTACATATGGAATGGTGTGCATGTTGTGCACGTGTTTCTATGTACATGTGGTGTTGTGTTCATGATTGCAAGTGTGGTGTTGTGTGACTATAGTGTTGTATACATGTTTTACATGTGGTTTTGTGTGTAGATGGTGTTGTGAATATGTCGTGCATGAGGTGTTGTGTACATGTGGTGCTTTGTAAACATCATGCATGTGGTTCTATGTACATTAGGTGTCATATACAGGTGGTACTATGTACATGTTGTACATGTGGTACTGGTGTACATGTGATATTGTGTGAATGCCATACATGTTGTGTTGTTCACATGTGGTATTGTGTGCATGTTGTACATGTTGTTTTGTGTACGTGTGGTACTATATATGTGCATTTCATAGTCGTGGTAGCATGACAAGGTGTATTATGTTTTGTTGTAAACTAGATGTAGGAGTATGTATTGTGTTATGTTATACATCAAGTGTAGATGTATGTATTATGTTGTGTTGTACACTAGATGTAGGTGTATGTATTGTATTGTATTGTACACAGGGTGTAGGTGTATGTGTTGTGTCATACACCGGATGCAGGTGTATGTGTTGTGTTGTACATTAGATGTAGGCATATGTGTTTTACGTTAGGTGTAGGTGCATGTATTGTATGGTGTTGTATGTCATGTGTGGTTATATGTGTGTGATGCACACTATGCATATGTGTACGTAGTTGAATAGAAGGAAGGAATTGGGCTTTTTTGGGTGTGGAAACCAATCTTGTGTGTGCACAGAAAGAACAAAGGCATAAACAAAAATTGATTAAAGGATAGTATCAATATTTTATTTTAGTTTTAATTATGCATGTGATCTATAATTTTGGTTTATGATGGCTACATGTGATCTATGATTCTAGTTTATGATGGTTACATGTGATCTATGATTTTGATTATGATCATTTCTTTTTGAGCTAATTAGATGTGATATGTTTATACATGATGACTTGATCAAAGGGCTAGTTTGACTTGTTGCGATAGGAAGTGTGTTGGGTCCCTATAATACTAGTGATTACCCCATTACTATTGTAGTTATACCCCTTATTTATATTTTTGTGCCCCTATTACCCCCATATCGTTATTTCTGTGCCCCATAGAATCCCTCTATTGTTATTTTTGTGGCTTTATATTATTATTGTTAGGTCGGCTGGATTATATTGTGACTCCTTAGACTCCTATATATAGAAAGAAGGTTTTGTCATTTGTATCATCCAAGAATTGTTCATTTATGTAATGTAAAGGAGGTTGCCCCCTCGAAGAGGCTGAATTCTAAGGCGTGGATCTCTCTTTTCTATCTTTTTGTGAGCTGGTTTCATAACATTTGGTATCAGAGCTTTGGATTCTAGGGTTTCGTTGCTCCAAACAGGTCATCGTGGCATTTTCGCTATACCTTTTTTCTGTGACGTTTCAGAAGTCGCAAAAACAACCCATTTGAGAAGAATTGGCGCTGAACCTTGGGTCTGAATTTCAGAGCTTTTCACGTGATATTTTCGGAGATATGATCTGAGGAAGTTGGTCTTTTTGCAGACTCCTGAATTACACTCAAAACAGGTGACCTGGGGAAAATCGTCATAACTTTCTCTCTGAGGATCGGATTGAAATTTAGTAAAAAGGTACAGAAAGAGGACGGACTGTAGTTTCTTGTGTGTGTGTTTCAGATTAAAAATTTTAAACAGTGACTCGTGGCATGTCGTACAAGTTCACTCTACTGAACCAGTCTAAAAGCAAGTCACTGTGGGAGATTTCACATAACTCTTCGTTGGAGAATCCAATTTGGCTCAGACTTGTGGCATTGGAAAGAGGACGCAGAAGGCTACTACAGGTAGCAATTTCAGAACTGGATGATCTGAAATTACAGAGATACATCAGATTCAATATTAGGCTTCCATAAAGTGAAAAAAGGTGTGTAGTTTTTTTTTCATTTTTTTTGTGTAAGCTTGGTTGAAGGAATTCAAAGGGCATAGTAGAGAATTATTATCGGTAACTGATGCCCCAAGGAAAGAAAATGCAAACACCTAGTAAGGAACCTGAAAGCTCTAGCATGACTCATGAAGAAGAGGAAGAAATGCAACATGATATATCAAAATTACAAGACCAAGTGCAACAACTGTCCCTTGCACAAAAAGGAACAGAATCTAAGATGGATGGTTTAAAGAAAGATGTAGAAGCTAAGATGGATGGTTTAAAGAAAGGTGTAGAAGCGAAGATGGACTGTTTAAAGAAAGGCGTAGAAGCTAAGATGGATGGCATGGAAGCTAAGGTGAATGGCATGGACGCTAAAATTGATGGCATGGATGATAAGATGGAAGAATTGAAGATAAATATGAATAAGTTGCTACAAGAAATGGTCACTAAGGGTGAAAGAGTACTAAAGGAAACTCATGATGAGAACAAAAGAAATGTTAATCATGATTCCATAGACTCTAATGTTGGATCGAAGACTCACCATGTTCCAAAAATCGATATGAGGAAGTTTGATGGCAAGGATCCCGCCACATGGATATTACAGATGGAGCAATTCTTCGATCTCAATAATGTGCAAAACACACAAAAGGTACGTATGGCAACTTTATATTTGGAACCAAATCAGTTTGTATGGTATCAATGGCTTTGTTCTCGTAAACAATTTATCACTTGGGCAATTTTTACGGAAGAATTGATAGCACATTATGAGGATACAAAAAGAAACACTTTTTTTAGCCAATTGATAAGTCTCAAACAAAAGGGTTCAATAATGGAGCACATTGAGGAGTTCCAAAAATTGAACATAAGGGTAAAAGATATTCCAGAGGAGCATAGGATTGATGTGTTCATAGGGTCTTTAAAGGATAATATACAACATGATGTGCGCCTTTGGGAACCTGATTCATTAGAGAAGGCATTCAGGTTAGCAAGAAAAATGGAAAGCAAAATTATGGCAACTAGGAAGCATACCGTTCACAACTATAAAGACGGAAGTGTTGTTGCCCATAGTCTTCCACAACCTACAAGGTTGACACCACAACAATTGGAAGAAAAAAGAGCAAAAGGGCTTTGTTACAATTGTGATAGCAAATACACAAAAGGTCATAAGTGTGCTGAGAAGAAATTATTCTACATAGATTGTGAAGAGGAAGAAGAAAAGGAGCAAGAAAGGTCAAAAGAAGAGGATATATTCCAGGAACAAAGCCTAGATGAAGAACAAATAAATCCGACCATATCTTGTAATGCATTGGCGGGAATTACCACTCCTCAAACCATCAAGATAGAAGGACAAATCAAGAAGAAAAAGGTAATAGTGTTGATTGATTCAGGAAGCACCCACAATTTTATTCATTGTAGGGTAGCAAAAGAATTGAATTGCTTCCTATATCCAGCACCAGAGTGTCAAGTGATGATTGCAAATGGAGGAACAATAAATTGTTCTGGAAAGTGCCATAATATCAAGCTATCCATGGGAGAATATGTATTGACTAGCCCAATGCTTTCCATTCCAATGGGAGGTGCTGATGTTGTACTAGGAGTCCAATGGCTACAATCCTTGGGTACAATAGCTTTTAATTTTCAAGAACTTTTCATGAAATTTTTTGTGGAAGGAAAGGAAGTTGAATTAAGGGGTATTGCAGGGAAACCAGGAAAGATAATCAGCTCTAATGGCATGAAAAAGCTTCTAAAAAAGGAGCAAAGAGGTGTAATTGCACAATTATGTTCGCTAGATGTTTCCACATTGGAATCATCTATTTCTCCAGATCTCCAAAAAGTCCTGGACAATCATTCCAAGGTATTTGAGACTCCCAAAGGTCTCCCACCTATGCGTGATCATGATCATGCTATTCATCTGATTCCAGGAAGTGTTCCTCCAAACATCAGGCCATACAGATATCCATATGTCCAAAAAAGTGAAATTGAACGTATGGTTGCAGAAATGCTAGAGGCTGGTATAATTCAACCGAGTCAAAGTTCTTTCTCAGCTCCAGTAGTATTGGTGCACAAGAAGGATGGATCATGGCGCATGTGTCCAGATTATAGGGAGCTCAACAAGCTCACTATTAAAGATAAGTTCCCCATTCCTGTCATTGATGAATTACTGGATGAATTGCATGGATCAATTTACTTCACCAAGTTGGATCTTCATTCGGGATATCATCAAATCAGAATGAAGATTGAAGACATTCCGAAAATGGCATTTAGAACTCATGAGGGTCATTATGAATTTTTGGTCATGCCTTTTGGCCTTACCAATGCACCTTCAACATTTCAAGGTTTGATGAATTCAATTTTCAAACCATTCCTTAGAAAATTTGTGTTAGTATTTTTTGATGATATACTAATCTACAGCAAGTCTTGGAAGGATCATGTTGAACATGTTGACAAGGTGCTACAACTATTGGAGGAGAAACAATTATATGCAAAAAGATCCAAATGTTTCTTTGGAGTCCAGGAGGTGGAATATTTGGGTCATATTGTATCTCATGAAGGAGTTAAGGTAGACCCTAGCAAAATTAAAGCCATTAAGGAATGGAAAATCCCCACATCCATAAAGCATCTGCGAGGATTTCTTGGGTTGACAGGGTATTATCGCAAGTTTGTTAAGAATTATGGGAGAATAGCAGCACCTCTAACAACATTATTGAAGAAAGATTCATTTTCATGGACTCCGGAAGCAACAAAGGCCTTTAAACATCTTAAAGAGGCAATGTGCCAAGCACCGGTCTTAGCTACACCGGACTTCACAAAAACCTTTATTGTGGAATGTGATGCTTCAGGAAATGGAATTGGTGCTGTTCTAATGCAAGATGAAAGACCCATTGCTTTTGAAAGTCGTCCAATCAAGGGAAAGTTTTTAAGCAAAGCTATTTATGAGAAGGAAATGTTGGCAATACTCCATGCACTTAAGAAATGGCGACCCTACCTAATGGGAAGACACTTCAAGGTAAAAACGGATCATGATAGCCTTAAATACATTTTAGAACAAAGATTATCCTCTGAAGAGCAACAAAAGTGGGTCACAAAGATGTTGGGTTATGACTTTGAAATCATCTACAAAAAAGGGAAGCAAAATGTGGTGGCAGATGCACTCTCAAGAAAGGATGAGGATATGGAAGCATTGTTGTGTGCCATTTCTATTATCCAACCAGATTGGATAAACGAAGCAAAGGAGGAATGGAAGAATGACGAAGAAGTGTGGGCACTTATTCGAAAGCTACAACAAGATTCCAGTACTTCTGATACATTTAGCTGGCAAAATGATTCGTTATGGTACAAAGATCGCTTATACCTCTGTAAGAATTCCCAGCTAAAACAAAAGATTCTTATGGAATTGCACACTTCTCCCTTAGGAGGGCACTCAGGATTTTTAAAAACTTACCACAGGGTTAAGAAGGAATTTTTTTGGGATGGCCTTAAATCAGATATTCAAAAGTTTGTGGCGGAATGTTTGGTTTGCCAACAAAATAAAGTTGAAACAATTAAGACACCGGGTCTATTACAACCTTTATCCATTCCAAGCCAACGTTGGGAGAAGGTTTCAATGGATTTTATCACAGGTTTACCCAAGTCTGAGGGAAAGAGTGTCATCATGGTGGTAGTTGATAGACTTACCAAGTATGCACACTTTTGTGCATTATCACATCCATTTAAAGCCAGTACAGTTTCTACTGCATTTATGGAAACAGTTCAAAAGCTACATGGAAACCCAAAGATTATTGTAAGTGACAAAGATCCCATTTTCACTGGAAATTTTTGGACAGAATTATTTTCCTGTCTTGGTACTCAGTTAGCTCATAGCTCATCTTATCATCCTCAATCTGATGGGCAAACTGAGATAGTAAACAAATGTTTGGAAGGATATCTTCGTTTCTTTGTATCTGATAAATAGAGACAATGGGTCAAATGGTTGCCTCTGGCTGAATGGTGGTATAACACTTCCTTCCATACAGCAACAAAAATGACCCCATTTATGGCACTTTATGGGTACCAACCACCATCAATCACATCATATTTAAGAGAAAATTCTAAGGTTCAAGCAGTGGAACATCACATCGAACATCAACAACAAGTCCTCCAACTCTTAAAGGATAACCTCGTGTTGGCACAAAATAGAATGAAACAACAGGCATATCAACATCGCAGTGAAAGAAGTTTTGATGTAGGTGATTGGGTATTCCTACGGCTACAACCATATAATCAAATGTCCCTAAAGCAAGCGAAGAAGGATAATAAATTATCACCAAAGTATTATGGTCCGTACAAGGTGTTGGAAAAGATTGGTACTATGGCATATAAATTGGAGCTTCCTGCAGCTTCTCGATTGCACCCAGTTTTCCATGTTTCATGTTTAAAGAAGGTTATAGGCGACAAGCTCCCAGTTCAAACAATATTGCCAGAACTTGACGAGGAAGGAAAAATTATATTGGAACCGGAAGCAGTCACAGAAACAAGAACTCGACAGCTACGAAATCGATCAATTTCAGAGTATCTTATCAAGTGGAAGAACTTATCTGCTGAAGATTCCACATGGGAGGATGAGAATTTTATGCAGAAGTATCCAGAACTGCTCAAGCATTGAGGACAACACTTTTTTGAAGGAGAGGGGCATGTTGGGTCCCTATAATACTAGTGATTACCCCATTACTATTGTAGTTATACCCCTTATTTATATTGTTGTGCCCCTATTACCCCCATATTGTTATTTCTGTGCCCCATAGAATCCCTCTATTGTTATTTTTGTGGCTTTATATTATTATTGTTAGGTCGGCTGGATTATATTGTGACTCCTTAGACTCCTATATATAGAAAGGAGGTTTTATCATTTGTATCATCCAAGAATTGTTCATTTATGTAATGTAAAGGAGGTTGCCCCCTCGAAGAGGCTGAATTCTAAGGCGTGGATCTCTCTTTTCTATCTTTTTGTGAGCTGGTTTCATAACAAAGTGAACAAAATTACAAGTGTACCTTATTGATGAGCTACCAGTGAGGTATGGTTTGAACTTATTTCAATTTATTTTGAATCTTATGGAAATTATGTGCTTGGTACAAAAAAGGATGAAAATTCTCGGTTGGGAGGTTGAAATTGGCTGCAAGAATTAGCAATGGTAAAAGGAATTAAAATAGGCAGTAGTATGCTGGTAAAGAACTTTAGGAGCAGGGCCGTTATGGGACACTAGGAACCAATATTTTCCATTGATTTCCATGAGCATGCTATGATCTATATAATCATTTTTAGGCAGGAATATTCCTTGGTTATTTTACCTTCCAATGTGAGGAAACCTTGCCAAGGGATGCATCACCCGGGATAGGGAATGCAAAGGAACTTGGAAGGTGAATGACTACATAGAAGGGGGTGACTGGATTGGTTGAGGGACTATGTAGCAGAGAATGGAAGGCCAAGGAAACTTTTGTTTTGGTCATTAACATTTCCAGATGGAATGAGATGCATATTGGGAGTTTTCCCTGGAGGAATGAGCCGATAATTGTTCACAGAGAGGACAACAACATAGGATTGTAGTGCTAGAAATTGGATGTAGGATTGACTTTGGCAGTGGATTTTGGACATCCTAAGAAGGAGCTGAATCCTGGAACTACTTTTGAGGGTAGAGGTGCGAGCCTCTAGATTCCCTTGTTGTAGATGCAAGCATCACATCCTTCTATTTGTTGGTTAGAGCAAATGTGAATATGTGTATATTATTGAAAATACTTTATTGAGCTGGATTTATAAAGATCCATAGAAAGTGTGATTATTTGATGGTTGAAGAAAATGTGCATGTGTATATGTGGTTATTATTTTAAATACCATAATGAGCTATTTTATAAAGATTCATTAAATGGTATGATTGTCATTTTTTCATCAAGATGTCATTGTAAATACTACAATGAGCTAAGTTATAAAGCTCCATAAGTAGTATGTTTGGGTTTTTAAGTGGTTATTCTAGTTGTAGATGCCATTGAACACTGAGGGTGGTGTTCGCCCAAGGGGGAGGGTTGTGTAACAACCCTGGTAAAAAATTCATGTAAAAAAAAATAAGACCAAGGTCATGGGACACATATTCCAACCTGAATGTTGGGAAAAACATACTTGTGTGGGTGTTAATTTGGTTTATTATGGCTAAGGAAATTGGCAAAGGTAATGGAAAAGGCTTTGGAAAGGCAAGAGGCATTAATTGACATTTTATTTATGAAAATAATGGAAATTAGGAGAAAAGGAAGGGGAAAGGTCACAAGTTGCATGTGAGGAGGAAGATGAAGGAAAGTAATGGAAAATGAAGAAAATAGAGGCCTTATTAATAAGAAGGCTTCTAAGGATTAGTTCACAGACTTTGTTTAGTTCCATTTTGGAGATGTCTCTCTATTCTCTCTCTCACTCTTAGACACTTAGAGAAATCTTGGAGCAATTCAACATTGGATCAAGAAAACTAAAGGAAGAACAAAGACGACAAATGGGAGAAAATATCAAGCAAGGAAGAGTAGGATCAAGTATCTACAGTGGGAGTACTTGTAGGTATCGATTTTCGTGTGTGATTTCCTTGCTAGATTTGGAATGCATGGCACATGCATGTGTGTATTTGGTTCTCTTGTTATCATTAGCATGGGTTTTTCCATGTGTGATAGCGATCTTCAGCCTTGCCTTGCCATTTCTGGATAGCCACGGTGTGATGGGTTCTCTTTTACTCGATTAAGCTGGATTTCTAGATGGTTTCAAAACTGAGTGACGTGGTCTCTGAAAAAGAGCACAAGGCCCTAGACGTGTGATGATGATTGCTGGATGCCTACTGGGAAATCAGGGCAATATAATCGACACTTGCATCCTTAGAGTTTATGAATGGTTAGGTCAGTATAACCGATGCCATGGCATACTCCAGTAGAGGACAGATAGGACGGGAGCGGAAGAGATTAGGAAGGATAGGATGATTTTAGAATAGCTTGGGAACCTGGTTTGGGCAAGGCATGACCATTAAAATTATAAATCTATCAACGTTCAAATCACAAATTTTAAATTGTCCTCATGATTATAAATGAAAATTCAATCACATAACACAATCCTTACATACCTTAAAGGAATTATCGCTATACTTTATAAACCCTTAACTTCAGGACAAAGCTTTTTTAAAGGAGGGGTGTATGTAACAACCAATCTCAAAACACGAACATCATAGCAATATTAGCATGCATGTGAGGCATGCATATGATAGCTACATATGCATGCATCATATACATTTCACTAGTATGTATATATATATATATATATATAGATATATATATATATATATATATATATATATATATATATATATATATATATATAGATATAGATATATATATCGATTATTCATGGAGAATGTCTAAATATAAGATAAATGAATTAATTATCAAAAGTGTTAATTAAATACCTAATTCTCGTAAATAGAAGGAATATACATTTAGTAAGAAATATAGTTGAGTTTATTCATAGGTTTTCCAGCTCATATATAACCCAAAATGTATATTAAATAAACTAAACCCATAAACCTTATTATTAAACTTGATATGTTATAAACATAAAATAATATTTAATATTTAAAATCATTATGGTCATATACTATTTAATAAATTAAAGTACCAGCCGTCATAATTAAAAAGTGATACCACTTGATGTTGTAAAGGGATCTGATTCAATTAAAAGAAAGAAGCATGACAAAGCAACCACCGCTTAACAAAAAAATAATATCCTTTCATAAAGGTGATGAACGTATACGTAGAGGTGAGGGGACCTCTACTATTTAAAGAGAGGAAGGAGGATTTCGGGGGGGGGGGATTATATAGAGGAAGGGGAAAAATAAATCTGTTGGAGGGATGAGCCAGAGGCTGGATTTTGGAACTGAAAATTGGAAAATATTCAACTGTTCTTGGAGTTTTGGGCACCGGGGCCAGTGGACTTCCATTTCAAAGTTCTTTGGATCTGGGAACCGCAGAGGTTGATCCCAAATAGGCAGGGAGGAATAAGTTGGTTTGGTAATGGAACCAAAAAACTTGGAGCAATGTGATCAACACTAGACAAGAGAATCAGGTACGCAGAAGCATTTAATTTGATAGAATTTATTTGATAGAATTTTACAAAATAAATCTATAAATCTGATTAAATTTAATATCAGTGTTTACATTTGATTGAAATGGAATATTAGTCTTTACATTTGGTATCAAAGCTATAGGGATTTTGATAGAAGCAACTAGTATCCTGAACTAGCCTTGTGCAGGCTAAGGTTTTTACATTTTTAAGTTTGTATAAGTTCTTCTGTGAAACCTTTCTTCAAGTTTGTGTGAAAACTTTTCTAGGTGTTTTCTTAATAATTTTTACTTCAAAAAATATATACAGTGGACAAATAAAATTTAAATGAGGCCTCTAAAGAGTCAAATATGATATCTTCATTACTCAGAAAAATTACCCCTTATACATAATTTAGCCATATTATTATTACAATACCATAGTAAAAGATGTAGGATTCCCACCTGTATATTCTCTTAATTTCCAATAAATTTCTGAGTTTGTGTGAAGGTTACAGTGATCCCTTTTTGCACATCAGTTTGTTATCTGTTGACTGTAGGTGAACAATTTTCCACTATATTTCTAGTTAAATGATAACAGAACTAGAAAATTGAGTTCAAGTGGTTATATATACCATTTATAATTATTAAACAAGGAATATACTACTATTGAACACCATGTGATGATGAACTAAACATCTTTCATAAGGGATAATAACTTAGAATTGCCAAGTTGATTTCTTAAATTTCATGAACAAGAATGGCCAAGCTGGTGTGCAAGACATAGTTATCTACATGGGCAGCACATAAATTAAGGTAAGAGTGGTACTCTCAGTTGGATAATTCTAGTGATTTTGATTCAATGTGTGGTAGTTAGAAAGATAAAGATAGTGCTCCTGACATTTCTGGGAGAGTAGGTTATTGCCTCCTATTAACACTCATAGAATTGAGATTTTACAAGATAGTATTTTGGGAAAGAATTCCAGAATGTACATTCTGATGCTGGAAAATCTCTCAGCCCTTCTGTAGAAACAGTTAGAGAAAACAAGATCTCATCTGATTGAATATTACGAATGTAATAGTCAGGAAGCTCTGGAACGATGAACCCTAGCTTCGTAGACGCCGCCTCCTTTCCTTTGGCCGCTGCCTGGTCCCTGCTCGGCCATGATATGGACGGCGGAGCGCGTTTCAGCCCCAGAGCGCTGGTTTCCCCCTTAAGCAATGATCTGCAGGCTGGAACGATGATCCCTATTTTATTGGATGCCGCCTCTCTTCCTCTGACCGTCGCTTGGCCTCTGTTCGGCCCTGAGGTTATTGGCGGAGCGCATTTCAGCCACAGGACAATGGTTTTCCCTTTAAGCACTGAAATGCAGGTATTTCATCTTTTTCTGAAAGCTTCTCGCTCCTCTCTAACTTCCGCTCGAATTTCTGGGGTTTCCAGACTTTGGCCCTCCGGGGAGGCTTCGGGCATCCTTTTCTTACCTCAGGTGGATCATTCTCATTCTTTTCCTCAGATGACGGCAAACGGGAAGTTGTTTTATAATCTGGAAGGCTGCTCAACCTTCTTATCACCTCCTCTGCCTCCCAAAGATAGCCAGTACTCTGTTTTTAAACTCAAGAATTTTTTCAGAACCCTGGATCTATCTGGACGGGCAATATGGAGGCCTGATAGCACAAGATGCATCAATAGTCTCAATGATGATAGAATACGCCCATCCTCTTCTCTCATGCCCTTCAGGCAAATTCAGAAAAAGAATACCCAGCAAAGCTCCCGCCTCCCCTTGTCTCAGATCTGCAGAGGAAAGAGGAGCTTTGATTTTTTGTCTCGTTTCAGATCCAAATCAAGCTCATTTCAGGTAAAACCCTGCTTCAATGGGTGAATTCCACAGATCTAGTGCAGGACCTCAAGCACGCACTGGATCTCAAGCTGGGGATCCCCTCGACAGCTCAACGGCTTCTCTACGAAGGTAAACAACTTGAGGATCTATACTCTCTTTCTTTTTACAGTATTAAAAGAAATGCTTCCATTAGTATTGCCCTTCGTTTGAGAGGGGAGCTGCAGGACAATCATCTTCAGCCAAGGAATACTCATACAAAGAGGCTGTCCATGCACAGAAACAGGGAAAAACAGTTCCACCAGTCCAGGCTCCCAAACCTTTTCTGGTGGACAAACTGGAGGAAACCCCCTCAATCGAAATAGGGCATCCAACGCTGGATGAGCAAACCCAAAAGTATGCAGAGCATGGTATTATATGCAGGTTCAATGGGCTATGGCCGCGCACAGCAGACCTCTACCAGTGGATTCACTCTAACTGGACCAACAACTGTCGAGTTCTGTTATGCTCAAAAGGCTTTTTCATTACAGTGTTTGCTTTTGATTAGGACTACCAAAAGGCCTTAAAAGAAGGGCCATGGTTCTGGGGTTCAGCAGGTCTATTCCTTACCCCCTGGTTCCCAGACTTCGATCCATCTACAACAATCATCACCAAGCTCCCAATTTGGGTCAGACTACCTAACCTCCCGGCACATCTATGGCACTTTGCAGTGTTCCAAGGGATAGGTAACTCTATAGGCCGCTTTCTAGACACAGACATGTCTAGAGGAGAAAAGGGCCTATACACCTTTGCCAGAATCTGTGCAGAAATAGACATGAGCAAAGGTCTCTCGGACAAGATCAATCTCAAGATTGGAGACTTCCACTGGACTCAGAACTTGGACTACGAGAACACAGCCTTCCGCTGCCGCAACTACCATCACACAGGGCACCTTCAGAGCTCTTGTCCCTCGATGCCAGCCCAAAAAAAGAAAGCCAATCCTAAGCAGAAATCCAAAAGCTGGAAGCCTCATGATCCTCCACCCATGGACGATTTTGATTTCAGCTCGGATGAAGAGGAGGAGAATGAGGAGGAAGTGGCTACAAATATGGCACAGGATCTGCCCTCGGCTGAGCCCGAAAATTTGTCCATCCAGCCATTCTCTTAGAAAAGAATTCATCAATCTTCTACCTCGGATTCAGATAAGGAAAACTCTCAGTCAACCTAGCTCAATTTGAAAACCATGCCAGCTTAGCATTGCCCTCCTGAATGGGTCAAAGTTGGTAAAAAGAAAGGGAAAAAGTACCGAATAGTTGACTCTGCCCATGTTGGGTAGAATCCTATTCTTTGCTTTCACTCCCTGGTTCTTCTAGTTAATTCCTGCTCAGCTCTTCCTTCTTCTCTCTTCTTCTAGGAGCCGAGGTGGATAGCATATCCTTTCCGGCTGCCTATGCTCCTGCTTCTCCTGGTTGTAATTTCCTGATGTACATTACTTTCCTTTAATAGACTTAATCTTTACCGAGAAAAAAAAAACAGTTAGAGAAAACTTTAATGATTCCTTAGTGTGAAGGCAACACTTTGGCAGATAAAGAAATACATTTGGAATTGCAGAACCGATATGTTGAAGCTTTTACCATGGAATCATAGGACATAGAGAGAGGTTTCCTTAAAAGAAAACTTCCAATTAAACTAAGTGGTGAATAAATTCATGAATATGTAAAATTTAACATTATCGAGAGAATAATTGAATTCACAGGTAAAGGTTGAATTTAGGTTCTTCAAAAGATTCCCATATCTTGAATAAAGGATAAGGATTGGGACTTAATGGATAATTTGTTTGAAATATAAAATGATGTTGACATAGCAATACAATTGGTTCCAATTAGAAGGTTGTGTACCTTATCTTTTGTTAAGGTAAAGTCTGAGAGCATTGACTTGATGAAAACAATGGGCAAACAGAAGTATACAGACGGGGGAGGCAAAGATGCTTCCATAGCAAAGTGAGGCATAAATCTAAAACAACCATCGTAATACATGTTGAATATTATATTAGTAATAATAGAATAAAAGTTAAAAACAAAGTCATAAAGATACAAATCATAGGCTTCACGATAGAGAAAGGAAATTTATGTACAATGCTTATCACTTTGGCATGACATTTTGCACTAACTTTTCAAGGAATGATTGTTGGGAGAACATTCAGAACTAATTTAGCACTTCTTATAATTAATGAACATAACCTGAGCATAGGTTCCATGAGCATAAATACAACCTATAGGGCCGAAGTATTGAAAGAGTACTACGATTTAAACATAAAGCAATGTATGATGTATTATTGTTAGAGGAAATGTTGAGTACAAGATAGTTCCCCAAATGTTGTTGCATAAAAAACAACATTATTGTTAAAAGAAATGAATTGAAGTCTATCTTTGCTAATGACTATATGCATGATGCATTTTGTTACCAAGTAAGATAAAAACCTAGCTAGTTGTTACTGGAGCAAAAACATATAGATCAATGAATGTTTGGGACATAACGATATGTGCTCGTAAGATCAAATATCATGTGTCAGTTAACAATCCAAAGTCACAAGTTTTATGCACAATCAATACATGAAAGAATGATTTCAAATTATTATGCTTAAACAATGCTGGTACATGGATACATAGATAAATCATGACTTATGTTATGAATATGATATCTATATTTATGTTTTTATTTTACATATCAACACGAATGATGAAATGAAAATCATTATTTGAATACAATTTATTTTGATTATATCGATGCATATCTTATAATTTGTGGGCAAGTGTTTACTTGGCAGATAGTATCATTACCAAACCGACTACGTGATGAAAAAACTCCAAGAACAATTCAAGCTCAATGAGATTCCATGATAGGATATTGACCCTAATTCTACTAGGAGGGGTGGAGGTGTTTCCCACCGTTTATCCTCCAAAACCTGGAGTCATGGGAGGACTGTGTGAGTCACGCTCCCCTAGACGTGCGATGATGACTGCTGGATGCCTATTGGGAAATCAGGTCGATATAATCGATGCTGCCATCCTTAGAGTTTATGAATGGTTAGGTCAGTATAACTGACGCCATGGCATACTCCAGTAGAGTACGGATAGGATGGGAGCGGAAGAGATTAGGAAGGATAGGATGATTTTAGAATAGCTTGGGAACCTGGTTTGGGCAAGGCATGACCATTAAAATTATAAATCTATCAACGTTCAAATCACAAATTTTAAAGTGTCCTCATGATTATAAATGAAAATTCAATCACATAACACAATCCTTACATACCTTAAAGGAATTATCGATATACTTTATAAACCCTTAACTTCGAGACAAAGTTTTTTTAAAGGAGGGGTGTATGTAACAACCCATCTCAAAACACGAACAACATAGTAATATTAGCATGCATGTGAGGCATGCATATGATAGCTACATATGCATGCATCATATACATTGCACTAGTATATATATATCGACTATTCATGGAGAATGTCTAAATATAAGATAAATGAATTAATTATTAAAAGTGTTAATTAAATACCTAATTCTCGTAAATAGAAGGAATATACATTTAGTAAGAAATATAGTTGAGTTTATTCATAGGTTTTCTAGCTCATATATAACCCAAAATGTATATTAAATAAACTAAACCCATAAACCTTATTATTAAACCTGATATGTTATAAACATAAATTAATATTTAATATTTAAAATCATCGTGGTCATATATTATTTAATAAATTAAAGTACCAACCGTCATAATTAAAAAGTGATACCACTCAATGTTGTAAGGGGATCTGATTCAATTAAAGGCAAGAAGCATGACAAAGCAACCACCGCTTAACAAAAAAATAATATACTTTCATAAAGGTGGTGAACGGATACGTAGAGGTGAAGGGACCTATACTATTTAAAGAGAGGAAGGAGGATTTCAAGGGGGGGGGGATATACAGAGGAAGGGGAAAAATAAATTTGTTGGATGGACGAGCCAAAGGTTGGATTTTGGAACTGAAAATTAGAAAATCTTCAACTGTTCTTGGAGTTTTGGGCATGGAGGCTAGTGGACTTCCATTTCAAAGTTCTCTGGATCTGGGAACCGCAGAGGTTGATCCCAGATAGGCAGGGAGGAATAAGTTGGTTTGGTAATGGAACCAGAAAAATTGGAGCAAAGTGATCAACACCAAACAAGAGAATTAGGTACGCGAAGAATCAGGTACGTAGAAGCATTTAATTTGATAGAATTTATTTGATAGAATTTTATAAAAGAAATCTGTCAATTTAATTAAATTTAATATCAGTCTTTACATTTGATTGAAATGGAATATCAGTCTTTACATTTGCTCTGATACCAAATGTAAAGAATGATGTTCCATTTCAATCAAATGTAACGACTAATATTAAATTTAATTAGATTGACAGTTTTTTTTTGTAAAATTATATCAAATAAATTCTATCAAATTAAATGCTTCTGCGTACTTGATTCTTTGCATACCTGATTCTCCTGTCTGGTGTTGATCAAATTACTCCAAGTTTTATGGTTCCATTACCAAACCAACTTATTCCTCCCTACCTATCTGGGATCAACCTCTGCGGTTCCCAGATCTAGAGAATTTTGAAATGGAAGTCCACTAGCCGCCGTGCCCAAAACTCCAAGAACAGTTGAATATTTTCCAATTTTCAGTTCCAAAATCCAACCTCTAGCTCATCCCTCCAACATATTTATTTTTCCCCTTCCTCTATACATTCCCGCCCCCCCCTAAAATCCTCCTTCCTCTCTTTCAATCGTAGGGGTCCCTTCACCTCTACATATTCGTTCACCACCTTTATGAAAGGATATTATTTTTTGTTAAGTGGTGGTTTCTTTGCCATGCTTCTTGCCTTTAATTGAATCAGATCCCTTTACAACATCGAGTGGTATGACTTTCTAATTATGATGGTTGGTACTTTAATTTATTAAATAGTATATGACCATAATGATTTAAATATTAAATATTATTTTATGTTTACAACATATCAGGTTTAATAAGGAATCCCTGGATCGGAGAAGGTGGGTGATCCAGGTGGATGTTGGTGGCCACCCACCTATTCCACTTGGACCCCCACCATTGTCTCTTCCAATTTTTCAATTTACTTAATTATAGCACAATTTATTATTTTTGGTAGTTTTTCATGTCCTCAACTTCTGGAGCTATTTTAAGGCCCTAAACAACATTTTTTGGGAAAACCCAGGCAAACATGAGTCTTTAATTGATTTTTTTCACTCGAAATTTGTATTCCTCAGATATATATTTGTAACTAGGTATTGTGCACATCAAACAGAGATCGTATGCAAAAGTTATGACCCTAGGAAGTTGAGGTACCAATTTCCACAAATAGGGCCCATAGTTTTTCCGCTTCATCTCCTAGGGTTTGGTTTTTGGATTTTTAGGGTTTTCCGTTATTTCTAAATAATAAATAGGCATTAAATCCTCATTGTAACATAATTCAAAGGGATGTAGCTGCCACATCACTTCTCAAAGATAATATACCATCGCCCGAGATGGTTTATTTCCATTCTGTTTGTAAGCTTAATTCAATATTTGATATTAATGAAATGAAGTGTTATTTTTGTTGCATCTTTGTATTTATGGTTATATATATAATTTATTTCATTCCTATTTAAGTTCATATTAGTGGTATAGAGACACAAATGTATGGAAGACCACCTTCAAATCCAAGGAAGTCCTTTTTGAATGGTTGGTTATGCCCTTCGCATTGAAAAATGCCCCTGCTACTTTTATAAGGCTAATGGATGACATATTGCGGCCCTTTACCAACTAATTCATGGTTTTTTATCTAGAGGACATCCTCATATTCAACAAGAGTTGGGAAGAACACTTGCAACACATTTGGTAGGTCCTTCAAACCCTTTGGCAACACAAACTATGTGCCAAATTGGAGAAATGCACCTTTGGCATGAGCCAAGTCCAATATCTGGGTTACATCATAAATGAGTTGTGCTTGCATGTGGATCTAACTAAGATCCAAGTCATTCAAGATTGGTGAGCCCTGACCATTGTAATAGAGCTTTGCAGCTTTTTGGGCCTTGCAAACTTTTATTGTTGGTTCATGTTGGGATTCTCCCATATCACTTGGCCTTTGAGTTAGATTACTAAGGGCAGGGTGAAATAAAAGCTTTCCTGGTTTGAGTCCCAACATAAGGCATCCGCTGAGTTGAAGCACCACCTTTGTTATACACCGGTACTCACAATTTCAGTCTTGTAACGACAATTTGAAATTGAGATAAATGCCTCTGACTATGTTATTGGTGCAGTACTCACCCAGCACAGGAATCCAATGACCTATCATAGTGAGACACTTTCCAATACAATTCAGAAGTACCCCACCTATTATAAAGAGATGTATTCCATCTTGGAGGCTTGCTGGAAATGGAAGCATTACATTTTAGGGAATGAGATGGTCATCCACACCAATCACTGACCTCTTTAGTTCATACAGACATAAGGGAAGTTGCAGAACGATCACCATGAGAAGTGGTATACATATCTACAACAATTCCAATTGAACATTAAATACAAAAATAGAAACACTAATCACATTAAAAACTACCTCATCTGACCCGCAATTGCAACATTTATTATTGTTCTCACCTCTTGTGGACATGAGACCTCTGGATGGCCACAACTATACAAAAGAGATCCAGAGTTCACCTACACATACCAGATTCTAGAAGACGGAAAGAAAGTTCCTGATTTCCACCTCCAGGATGCATTATTATGGTACTTGGGCCACCTTTGTGTTCCTTCAAGCGATCATGCCAAGATGATTTGGGAGGCACACTACAGTAAGGTCACGGGACACTTTGGTGTGGAGAAAACTGTGGTTTTACTACAAAATTACTTTCGTTGGCCAAAACTCTGATTGGATGCTGGGAAATATATTAGATCCTGCACTTCCTGTGCCATCACTAAGACAAAATCAAGACGTAAGGTATGTATATTCCTCTTCCTACTCACCGTCAGTCATGGGAATCCATCTCTATGGACTATATGTCTGGCCTCCTTCTACCAATGATGGTAATGAATGTTTATTTGTGGTTATGGAAATTTTTTCTAAGATGGCTATATTGGCAGCCTACAAGAAGAGTATCATAGTATAGGACACTGCCAAACTCTTCTTTGAATGAGTGTGGGTACATTTTGGGATCTCAGAGATCATTATATGAAATAAGGATAATAGGTTCCTGAGCACATTCTGGTCAAGCCTTTGGACACTATTGGACACCAAACTTACCAAGTCGACTACCTTCCTTCCCTAGATTGATGGCCAGATGGAGGTTTTCAATAGGATGATAGTGTAAAACTCCAAGAATCCACAAACTTTGGATGAGAGTCCTCTCTATGTGTAGCATAATTATAATAGAGCTCTCCATAGCTTGACTGGTCACAATCCCTTTCAAGTGGGTCTAGGATTTCAACCATTGTGCCTGATTGATGTTGCGATGCCTCATGCGACTACAAACACAAAATCCACACATGTATTTTCTGAGTATGATAAAGCAACTAAATTTATTGAATGAATCCAACATATCTACTAGTAGGTTCATGACATGTTGGAGAAGTCAAATTCCAAGTACAAGCAGTGACATGATCAACATTGATTGCCACACAAGTTTTAAGTGGGCAACAAAGTTTGGTTACATTTGTAGAAAGAACACCTTACTAGAGCCCATCAAAAGCTCACACCACTCTGATATGGTACTTACACCATTACCAAGGCTATGGGAGACAATGATTTTGAGCTCAACAATCCCCCATTCCTTGGCCTGCACCCAATGTTCAATGTGGACCACCTTCGACCATACTTCCCACCATTACTAAACACATCAGACATGGTAGAACAACTCACACCAACAAAGTTAAACCCAGACTGCATGGAACAGGCCAAAATTGATCAAATTATGGACACACACATCAAGAACACTTGCCAGCAGAATATCCAACTATATCGGGTTCTCAAAGCTAGCCAACCCTTTCACTAAGGCAAGTGGCTCACCACAGACCAAGTTGAGTAGAAGTTTCCCCATCTCACGGAGGCACTCAAAAAAATGGGGAAAATTTCTTCCTAAGGGGAGAGGACTGATCCAAGTGGATGTTGGTGGCCACGTACCTATTTCATTTGGACCCCCACCATTGTCCCTTTCAGTTTTTCAATTTCCTTAATTGTAGCACAATTTACTATTTTGGCAGTTTTTCGGGTCCTGAACTTTCGAAGCCGTTTAGAGGCCCTAAATGATGTTTTTTGGGAAAACCGAGGAAAATTTGAGTTATTAATGGATGTTTTCTACTCGAAATTTTTAGTATTTAGATAGATATTTCTAATGAGGTATTGTGCATGTTAGACAAAGATCGTATACCAAAGTTATGACCTCGAAATGTTGATGTACCAATTTACACAAATGGGGCCCATATTTTGGCGCTTCATCTCCTAGGGTTAGGTTTTTGGATGTTTAGGGTTTTCCATTGTTTCTCAATAATAAATAGGCCTTTGAGCCTCATTGGAACACATTTCAGAGGCATGTAGCTACCACATCTCTTCTCAGAGATAAGCTACCATCACCCGAGCTAGTTTATTTCCATTATGTTTGTAACATTATTTCAGTATTTAATACTAATTAAATGAAGTGTTATTTCTTTTGCATCTTTGTATTTATGGTTATATCTATCATTTGTTGTGTTCCTGTTTAAGTTTGGATCAATGGGATTGTAGTAAAGCCAGATTTTTTGTACCTTTGCAGGCCTAGGAATCCTCAAACAGTGAATGGCAGGATATACGGTAAAGCATAGAGGTGTGTGCCCTCGATCAGCGCTAGGAATCCTTGACCAATGAATGGTGGGATATATGGTAAAACCTAGAGGGTGGATTCTCAATCAGTTCCTAGGAATCATTAACACGTGAATGGCAGGATATACGGTAAATTATAGAGATTGGAGTCTTGATTAGGCCTAGGAATCCTCGATCAGTGAATTGTGGGATATACGGTAAAGCCTAGAGAATATGAGGCATCCAAATTACTCACAGTGTAGGTGGAGAGATCTGGAGGCATCCATGCTTTTTTAGGGCTTAGCGATCTGGTGGTGATTGTGGTAAACCCTGGTTGTATTGATGAGGGTTCATGCCTAGTGATCCAGTGGGGATTGCGGTAAATCCTAAGGAATCACTTGTTGGTTTTGTTGTGAGTCCCACATTTATTCTTGGAATATGGCATGGGGGTGATTGGCTGAAAGAAATATTTGGTTTAGCCCAATCTATGGTCCAGTGGTACGTGGAATTCCCTAACTTGGTTGGATTTGGATATGTTAATAAGAATTCTTTTCCTCTTGTGATTTATGTGTACATGTACTTGTTATTATGAAACTTTAATGGTTTTTCTATTATTGTTACTCTACTAGTTATATGCTAGTTATAAGCATGGTTTTATGGAAGATCTTAGTAATGGATCTTACCATGTTTTGATTAATGAATGAATGAATGATGAATGTATGAAGTAATAGATTTGAAAGTAACTATGATGAGAAGGCACTAGAACTTCTTGGTGACTTTTAGATAAGTATCAGATCCCTATGTTTAGATGTATATTTATGACTTGTAGATTTCATGTTCATGATATGTTTGACAAAATGTTTGTCATGACTAGGCCTTGTTAGGTCAGGTTATTGCAAGACTTGTATGGAAGACTTTGTTCTTGTGTCATTCATGGTTTTGGAAAGTTTCATTAAGTTATAGTGATGAACACTAGTATTGCAGCAAGAATGCTACAACTCTTGGGGTACCAACTTTACTTTATCAACCCGGGGTTCGTAGAAACTTGGGGGTGACAGTGTTGTATACACAAGTAAAAGTGATGGTTCGACCTTGTGTCACTCGTTCAACTAGCGAGAGACCACTGGGGGTTTTCAAGCCACACTTCTATGGACTCAGAAGAAGCTTGGTTTCTTGATGAAATAAAGGGAAAACTACTCTAAGAGAGAGCTGATCTATTGCAATAATGAAAAAGACCAAAATTCAATGCCAAATCACACCATTTCCTGATTAACTGCTAAGAAACTATGCTTTGCAATAATTCTAAATTAACATGAACCAAATGCTACTTTCTAAGTATGGAAGTTAAAATCATCAAGCATCACTATTGTTCAAGTAAAGGGACTGAAATAACTCTATTTTTTCTTTTTGTTCTTTTCATGCAAAATCAAATATGCAATCTAATCTCTTTTGGTGATGTGGCAGGTGGTTTAGGGATGTTTGAGGGTGGTTGGAAAGTTTAAGAGATGTTTGGATGGTGTGGGAGACCCTTGGGTGACCTTTGGGGCTTCCTAGAGGTTTTCCCTCAATTCAGCCTCAAAACAGGCCACTACAGGAAAACCTATAGGATGTACTAGAAACCTACAGGATTCCCTATATTTCTACAGGATATAACCAAGAGAAAAAAGAGAGGTGTTGGAGGTGATGGAAGGCTTAGGGAAGGTGGTTGATGGGTGGAATAGAGTGAGAAAAGGCCTAGGATCACTCAGAAGTCAACAACAAGGTTAGAAGATGGTTGGATTCACTCAATGTGCTTGGAAGAATTTCTATGTAAAATGATGAAATTAGTGAAGGAAATGGTGAAAGAAAGGAATGATTATGGTGGATGAAGTGGAAGGTGATTGCTGGCTATGAGGTATCTGTCTTCTCCTGAAGCACCTACTCTGCATCAAACATGTATAATTTCCAAAAAGTCATGTAAACAAGAAGCATTCTCATAAGCTAGAAAAGCATAATTAATGAACTAATTGTATACCTTATGCATGAGGAAAGTAACTAAAAGGAATGGAATCATGGATGAGATATACTACAAGAATGAATATAGAAGAGATGGAAATGCAATATTTCTTTGCAAAACTGATCAAATTCTAGCTCAAATACAGTAAACTCTTAAAGATTAAGAAAGAGATAGAAATATGTGTTTTTGGGGCTGCATAAGGGTCCCTTCCTCAAATCATGATCCCAGAGGAAAGAAGTGAGGCCAAGACACCTACTGACAGCCTTGTGGTTCTTCTTTTATCCCTACCAACCTGCTACTGAAGTAAGGCACAAATGGAAGAAAACTAATAAACAACCAATCAAATCTACACTACTTGCAATGAAAATACCTCTAAAGACAAATTAACAATGAAGCTATGAAACTAAACTAAACATACAGATACAAAAAGAGGAGCCTTGGCTATTAGGGTTGGGCCCTAACCAAAGAGCTTCAACCCTTTGAGTTAACTTAGTGCTGGCTCAAAACAAAACTCATTATTATTACCAAAACAAAAAATTACATCAAAATCTTCCACAAGTCTGGAGCCCGAAAATAACTTGGAGTTTTACAACAAACATTCAAATCCTAATGAGGCTCTAGGGCTCTCTACTTATACAATTGAAGTCCCCAACGACTTCCTTAAAATTAGGGAGGCTCAACTCCCAGACTCAAGATAAACTACCTCATTTTCTCTCACTTGCTCGACTGCCTTCTAATCCTCATGACTTGGCTGCTTGCACTCCGAGCCGGTGTAATAAATGGAGGAATATTTGAATAGGGGAGAAGTAAATCAGGAGGATTCACCTCCTACAGTCCCTCTCTCTTGTCCCATTCGAGTTTCAACCTTAGTCTTTGCCAAAACTCCTTGATTTTCTCCTTTAACCATGCATTCAATGCTTATTAGTCCACTAGGCATGATATCCCACTCTAACTCATCTCATAAACAAAATATAATAAAAAAAATGTAATAAATTGTGAGAGAAGTTGGTTTGACTAAGCTAGGAGGTGAACTAAGGCCCATATAGTTACCCAGTGATGAGGCTCATCATCACCCCCTACTAAAAGTGTTGCTCATCCTCTGAGAAACTCAATCAATATCCATATCCTTCATGGCTCTAGTGGGCTCCCTGACATCCCATGCCTCTATTGTGGTTTCCTCTTATTATTCATAGAAACCTACTTTCTTTTCTACCTTCTCCCACTGCCTCTTTCTTCTTCTTCCCTCATTCCTTCTAACATTCCTAAGAGCAGTGGTGGACTAAGTTTCAAACCAATCCAATTGACTTTGAGACTTTACATGGATTTCTTGTACATGGGTGTCATGTTCAGTGCTTCTCTCATTCTTTAAGGAGAGTGGTATTCTCTTATATTTAAACTGTATGGTAATGTGTTCCATCTCCTGAGGCAAGCATGTATGCTGTCATCCCCTAACAACCTAAACATTTCCTCAAAATGTGAAATTCCTTGCTCTTGGGCAGCAAGACACCTGGGTGAAAGCTTAGGATCATTTGCAATTAAATTATGCGTGTTGATGAGGGCCATTGGATTGGACTGCTCAAGTTTGATAATAAGGGGCTATGTTAGTTCTTCTACCAATATCTTCTTCATTTCTGCAGCCCTTGCTTCCTCATGGTTCATCCATGATGCCAAAGCCATCAACTGTAAATCTCCTATCTTTGCAGTAGGGTCCCATACATTCATGTCTGTTAAAGCCATGTTATGCAAATAAAACTCAGACATCTTGGCCCTGTCTTCCAATGTACTTTGAACACAAAGATCAATGAACTGTCTATAATCTTGAAATGGCATAGTGCCTCTCTTTGCTAGGGTCTTGATCTGGAATTGCAACCACTATTCCTTGAGGTATAGGGCATAGGATTTAGTTGGCATCCTACACTTGATTGCTTCCAAAGAGAGGCTAGTCATACATGCCAATAAGTTCTCTCTTTCTTGCAGTTGTCCTTTCAACCATGCATTTTTTGCCTCTAACTGATTTCTCATTATGGCCTCTCTTTCTCTCAGGCTACTTAATTCTCTGCCCATCTCATTGAGCTTCTCCTCCATATGACCAATGCCTTCCACCCCCTTGGATTTGTAAATCTGCATCCATTGATGAGTTCTGGCTCTCTCCTTCTCAAGCTCAAAGAATAGTGGAATATCAATTTTTTGTGGAATTGCCCTGCCCCCTTCAATAAATTTGTAGTAGGAGTCAAGGTTAGGTTGGGGGCTAGGTTCCTTTAACTCTAGGTCCTCTTCTTTAGTTTCTTGTTGTAGGCTTCCATCCTTATCCAATTTTTGAGTATCTTGTAGGTTTAGCAGAGTATGATGTAGGACTACTTCAGCTTCCTGTAGGTCCTTATGTGTGTCATGTAGGATTTATTTTCCCTTGGATGAGGTGGATCTAGTTATAGGCCTTCTCACATAGGTGATATGAGACTTAGGAGGAGGCATTTTCTCCTGTTGTTTAGGTGAGTCCTCAATCACAATGGGAATTTTGGTTGGTGTTTGGTGTTTCCCCTGTCTTATCCTTGTGCTTTTCCTTGTCCTAAAATATAATGGGGTATGCCTCTATCTTTTGCCTTTTTGTTTGATATGGGTGCTAAGAGCAGTGAGGGAATCTGCTACTTCTCTCTCAGTGGCCTCTAAAGACACCCTAGGTGACTCTTCCTTGTCATCTACCTCCTGTTTTTCATTACCCTTTCCCTCTCCTCTTCTCCTTCTAGCTCCTCATCTTGTTTATCAATCTCTTCTTTGTCATCCTCCTCTATTTCCTCATCATTCTCTTTCTCTTTCTCCTATTCTTCTTCATCTTCCTCCTCATCTATCTCATCTTCCTCCTCATTTATCTTATCTTCCTCCTCATCTATCTCATCTTCATCCTGCTCTTCTTCTTCTTCCTCTGTTTTAGTCCCTTCCTCATCCTTTTCACTGACAGTAGGACTAACATCATATGTGAGAGCCTTGATGTCATCCTCTATCTGCATGTCTCTAAAAATTGATCATTGGATAGGAATTCTGAGGTTGTGGATGGCATCTACTATGATGATTCTAATTAACCCATGATGAGCTAATTGTTGGGAATTTCCCTCTTGCACCTTTATGCTTGAGTCTATCAGTGATTGTAGAAGGAAGTATGGTATGTTGAGCCTGTGGTGAGGAGGTGTTTCTACTCCAAACCTCAACTCTTCAAGAAGCCTGAAGTGATATCCATAAACCAAACTATACCTACCCTCACGTGATATGTATTTGATAAGTTGGTAGCTCACCTCACTCCAGGGATATGGCAGGCCTTCTCTCCTTACTCCATTCTTGTCTTCAATGGGTTCCTCGCCTTCTAAAAATAATTTTCTCTTGGAAATCTGGTTATCTCCCTTGTCTTCCTTCCTTCATGGTACTCCTAGGGGAAGTGTGGTAACTTTGCTGATGAGTTTAGTGCTGAGCTCTATGGAGAGGCCTCTTACCACAACAGTGGCATGGACTCTAGTAAGTGGAATGAGGGAGAGAGTAAACCCTCGGGCCAATTCATCATCATACCCTCTTAATTTTTCGTAATACCCCATTCAATTATGCCTTATGAATATTTCTAGCACTTGAGGGTGTTGTTGAATTCTCATAGTGTTAATGGGCTCCCTTCTATTAAACCCTCTTGTCATCTTGGTTTGTGAAGTTTGAGGAAATGAGAGGGTTGATACAATTGTTAAATGCATCAGTAAATAATTGAAATGACTGTGTGGACAATTCCCTTACACAGTTGCCAAATTCACTCAAACTAGAGGATTTCTTGTTCAATTCACTTGGAAGAAGGGAAGTAATTACATAGCCTACCTTTTCATAGTTTTTGTTGTGGCCAACCCCCATGTTTTCCCCTTTGAAAATATTCTCGGCCAATCCTGTAGACTGTCTCGGTGTATCCTGTGTTGGGCGTGGGATCCCCCCGAGGCAAGTGTTGGGGATTAAAGCCCAAGTTTTGACTAAGTCCGATGTAAAGAATCCACGATTTATGGGCACGGAGCACAAAGATGGTAAAAGAGTCAGAGGGTTGTCCACCCTCATTTTTGTAATGTAATGTCAGTTTGAGAGATCTACCCATGGTCAGCAGACCATGGGATTGTATAAATAGAGCGAGGCTCTAAGTGTAAAAAGAATAAGAAGAGAGGAACGAATGAATGGAAGATCTAATAGAGGAAGTCTAAGTGTAGAGTTGTGTCTTTGGGTCGTAGGGTAGGAGAAGGCTCTGCAGCTGAGTGCACAGAGGCCTAGTTGTCCACAGTTGAGAGCACGGATCCCTGCAATTGAGTGTGTAGGGCAGGTTGAGTATCTAACTGATTGAAGCACTAATAAAGAGAAGTTTTATAATATTTCTATGTATCTTTTTCTATTTTATGCATTGAAGTACATTGGGTATGAATTGCAAGTTTACTGTTTATTTGTTGCGCGAATGTATATGAATGTGATGAATAAGTGAATATAATATAAGGTATCTGTTTACGCGAAGATAAATAACTGTTATAAGAAGATAAGTAAGATCCATGTTGTGACTTGGGAAAATAGTATGGATCATTGCTCTAGCAGCGCGAAAGCCCCACAACCCATGGTTAGGGCTACACGAAGACAAATATAACAAGGGCACGAAGGCCTCACAGGAAAAAAAAGTGTGTGAAGTAACCTGCATGAAAGTATTCACAGTTGGACTAAATCAACCCCTCAAACATCTCAAGCATGTAGAAACATGGTTCCAGCATCCCCCCATACTACTTTGGGTGAGACCTCAATCTGCACTCCACGGACTGTTGCCTAAAGGGCCAATAGTATAGGGATTTGTTTGGCTAATTAACTCTAAACCTAGGTTAGGCCCCAACAAGCAAACAAATGGTTCAGTTTCCAGGACTGGAATCTGCATAGAGATGTCTGATGTCGTATCAATGGAATCCAACTATGAAATAAATTGAAGGTTGGTTGGACAAAAGAATTCACAAATTCGCGGTGCAGTTGAATAGGAATCCATGACTATCAAAAGAAGAGTGGTTAGACTGCTATCTGTACACAGAGATCCACAATATTTTCTTCGCATCTTTCCCTACTGAGTTGTACGAGTGGATCGCTCGACAATCCTATTATGTGGACCCCAAAGTTGGTTCACAGATTGGAAGCATCAAAGGATATCGCATGTGCTATTGATTATTGGCTCAATCAGATTATAGGAGGATTCATTACTGAGTTCGCAATAGAAACTACGGTAAGCTACAATGAGGTCGAGCGATGCTTTCTCAAAGGACCACGAGGTAAGTACATTGAGTCTCTGGAAACTTAGATTAAAATGCTACTGTGTGAAAAGTGGATTATGTGAATACATTAATGTTTAGGGCTACGGGAAGTGGCATAATTTATAGAAACGAATATAGTGCAGAACTAGAAACTAGCCCCTTGATTTCACCTCCATGAGAGGACAAGGAAGAGCTCGCAAAGGTCTCCCACAAAGTGTGATAAATTTGATAAGGAAAAGGATTCTACGCATACCACCCCCACCCACACCACCACCAGCTTCACTGCTTTCACCCCCATCTTCTCCCTACCACCTATGCCACCACCGTAAATCAATATGGCAAGCGCGATAAAGTTTCTCATGTTCGAGGGAGTAGGAAATGAAGATTCAGGCTAGTTTTGGTTCATGATAAAATATGTATAGGAAGCACAGGGAGTTACAGATGATAACATAAAGAAAGCAACGTTGGTCAGCGCTCTGCAGGATTGCGCACTGACCTGGTATATCAAACATTCTAATGACAATCCGAATGTAGGGATTGCGGATATCCAAATTGAACTGAACAAAGAATTTAGCAAGTTGAATTCAGAGGCACAGTCGATCGTTGGGTTCAAAGAGATCACAATGCTACCAGGTGAGACCTCTTGGGAATTGGATTAGAAACTGAAGTGCACAATTCACGAAGCTACTATGACTTTGACAGATGGACAATGTCGCGAATGGTTTCTAGCATCGCTAACATTGCATTTGAGGAATGAGTTGTCACAATAGAGGTTAGCAACTCAGGCAGAGGCCTTGGAGATCATGATGATGCTGCATGAGACCCCGATATAGGATCCTAACATGGGTGTTCAACAAATCCACGTGCAGTTGAAAAACTTATGCCTTGAGATGCAGAGTCTGAAATAGGATAGGACGGCTCGTCCAGAAGTGTGTGAAGATGTATGGTGTGTTAAATGTAAGGGTCAGGGTCATGAAAAGGACCATTGCCCAGTGTTCGTGAATTACCTCGTTGGAGGAGGACTGATGCAGTTACGATCAGAGGCACAAGTAAGACCTAGCACGGTGCCTACGTTGTGGTGCGTGACTTGTCAAATAGGAGGAAAGCATGCTACGGACAACTGCCATATGTTGCATAAGTACACACAAAATTCGTAACAGTTGTTCTACAATTTCTGTAGATCAATGTGAAATGATGAGTGTACCTGTATAAGTTATGAGCTGATGATGGATATGAATCCCAACTATAGATTTCAGGCTGAAACGCGACCCCTTGACCAGAACGCAGGATTGGCGCGAACCGTATTTCAGGCGCGTGGATGAGGCCAAGGTGGAGGAGGACCTGGAAGAGGTCACAGACCGCTGATATGTTATAATCGGCGGGGGCTAGGACATTATGCACATGATTGTGAGAATCCAACACATTCATCATGTATGTATTGTACCTTGTTTGATCATGAGACAGAGGATTTTCCCACACTGATAGCGAGGCTACACGACAAGGGAGCGCTCCAACCTCCCCCGACTCAGAACCTGTAGATGATGAGGTATGAGCTGCGTGAGGAAGACCCCATGTGAACATTGTGCTCCGAAGTGGAGCTATGATAGGGGATGATAAAGGAAAACAACCTAAAGATAGTACTTGGGTTGCAAGGCTTTGATGAAAGAACAAGAGTTTGATTTGGAGCACGCTAAGAAAACCTTCATGGAAGCTAGGAAGAGCTTCGCTAATGCCTCGACTTCAGGAATCAAAGATAGACCGGAGCTAAAAATGAACCCATCGATGCTCATGACATTCCTAGAAACATACAGCAAGCTACTATGTGATAGTAAGGTTGTAAAGGGATTGTAGGAACTCATTAAGATATGTGCAGGGACCGCGCTAGGAGAACCGTGTGTAGTCCGAAAGATTGGAAAGCATGCAACGAGGATAGGAAGAGAAATGAGGTTGACAGTGCAGATTGGAGAATACGAGATGGACCAAGTAATTTTGGACCTAGGGTTGGATGCAAATGTTCTGCTGACACAGACATGGGAGCGCATGGGAAGGCCTACGCTGCAATGTTCTCCTATCCAGCTGTGAATGGCAAACCAGCAAAAGGTCATACCTATGAGGAGATTTCAAGGAATCACCCTGGATATTGAAGGGGAAAGCATGGTAGCAAACTTTGAAGTGATAGAGATTGTTGATGACTGCAATCCCTACCCCGCGCTATTAGGAATCGATTGGGACATTGACATGAATGGGGTGCTAAATCTGAAGAAGTGTAAGATGATTTTTTAGAAAAAGTATCTGGGCGTAGTCATACCTTTGGACCCTACTGAGGGATCACGCTACACTGAGCCAGTATGTGACTATGAAAATGACAATGACTTAGACTGCATCTACAAGATAACCGTGTGCAAGAAAGACTGGGTAAATCCCGCCGCGGATGGATGAATCTCATGGGAGCGTGAAAGATCCTGTACATTGGATTCGAATGAAGAGATAGAGAGATGGTAGAACTGGTTACACGAGGTAACCACACTGAACTGCAACATGATGACAAGATCTATGCGCTGTGTATCCACAGAAGTAAGGGATATACCTACTTATGATGGGTTAAGTGAGGTAGATGCTTTCTTGAACAGATTTGAAAAAGAGGTGCTAGAACAACAACGTTTCGAGGCTTTGAAATGGGTACTACGCGCTACACCCACAAGGTGGTGGGGTATGCACCAAGGAAGCTTTGACGACTGGCGCAAATGCAAGGTAATGATGTGCATGTGTTTTGGGAAGCCTCAGATGCAACTAACAGACAAGAATAACAGACAGGATGATCCGCGCGCACTTGTCCAAGTGGGTACAAGCATATGGTAAAAACCATGCGTGGATGCACATGGAATTCGCATTGGGGAACACGATCAATGTGTTGGCAAGGAAATTGTGTGAACAATCTCTCTAATTGGGATGATAAAGTGTGGAAAGAACCAGTGTGAAAAAGGTTAACCATGCATAAGCCTTTAACGAAGTGTATGAAGCACTGAACAGGGTATATAATGTGCTGCAGAGTGATTGGGACCTATGCGTATTAGCAATTGTATGGGCTTATAGGAAAACATACAAGAAACTGATGGAACAAACACCTTTCCTGTTGGCCTATGGAGCAAACATTGTAGTCCCAATAGAGTATAATATGCCTAGTCCGCGCATAGTAGCACCAATAGATATGAAATTTCGTGGAGCCTTGGAAGAAGGGATAGCGCAACTGAACGAAGAAGAATGCTTGGGACCTGTGGAAGAAATATGATAGGGTGATCTTAGGCTCCAAGAACTCATGAAACAGAGAGTGCAGTTAAGGGAGAAAAGTGCTATGGTGGAAGCATAAGTCAAGAAGCTTGAGGAGGAAATAAAGAAGGATTTTCTCGATAAGAAAATTGGGGTGATTAAACAGGGTGCACACGATTACGGTGACAAAATTGGGGAATACTGGTGAGAGTGGATCATCTTGATACCTTGGATTGGACCGTATATTATTAAAGAGATCACCCATGGTGGCACGATGCAGATAGTAAGGTGCGTGATGTAGACAGTAAAAATAAAAGGCAGATTATTTCCAGAAAAAGTGATGGATGACTGGTTGAAACCCTATACAGGTGGCACGACCACCTAACTAGCCATGGGAAGTACAGTCTTAGCGCTCCAGGAAGTTGAAAGGAGGCACAGGACTATAAACTACTCTGCCCGAGTGCTGCGCGATGTTGGGGCTGTGCGTAGGAGAAATGTGTCACAAGGTCCGCGACCACACAAGGGGGGCTGCACTGCCATGCGCATTTGCTAGAAAGTGACCGTTGTAGTCACTATTCACGATGTGATGCTTGACTTGAGACCAAATGGAGTGGGGGGAAGGAATTTAAGATGAGCTTTATGGGCAAGATTTTATAAAATCTACCACTAAGGGAGCATTAATGGACTAGATTTGGGGGGAATGGTCAAATTCAAATTCAAAAGGAGCTATAAATTGCAAATGGCTACCCAACAAACAACACTTGGTCATTTGCGAATTGAGCTATTATGTACCTTGTGTATTCTAAGCCGAGACCCATTTGTCCTGAGGAGAGCATTGTTTGATCACCTGATTGAATGGTTGAGAGACTTCTATACAAACAAGATGGCAACGTCCTAAGAAGCCAGGGAAATCGCAAAAATGACTGCCAAAGAATCTGCGCAAGCCATGATCATTGAAGATGCCCCTGAGAGCACTGGGATCGTTATGGAGATACCTAAATCACCACGTACCCCGAGACTGAAGAAAGATAAAGAACCCATGATTCTTGTGCATGTGTCCCCTCGGAACCCGCTGCGAACTAGATTAACAATGGAGGAAAAAGGGAAAGCAGTTAACCTGGAAATAGATGAGGAGGAAGAAGACCTTAAGGATATCATAATCAAAGAGGACGAGGACGAGGGCTTAGAGAAAGAAACCGAGGGTGCGGTCCCTCTAACCAACCTACCCGCATATGTCCCTCCGCAGAAGGGGAAGGCAAAGGTGCCAAAGGACCTCGATGAGAGAAAGAGCTCTCTGTAGACTCCGCTCCTCCCAGACGATATCATATTTGAAGGAATGCACTTGGGAAGGGTGCCACGACTAAAATTCAAAGATTTGGATATCGCTAACCACGAGAAATTCCCTTACTTGGTGATTGCGCACCTCATGAAGCTAAAGAAACACACCGTGACAAGAGTTATAGAATTGGAACCGCACAAATGGTTGTGTGAGGTAGAAAAGGTAGGGTTGTTGAACCTACTCTCGGTGACACACTACCATCGCGCCATAGTGACTATCTTCGTCATCAGGCAGCTGCTCTGCCTGGTGCATGGTGGTGTTTATGGTTGGAGGAGTCCATCCCCATCACAGACCACCTAATCCATCGAATTACGTGACTCCCGTGTAAAGGAGAAGACACATCAGACATTTCAGAGGGTAAGAGCAGTGATTTGGCCATCACAGTGGCCATGAAAAAGTAATACAAGTTGGAGAAGAAAAAGAGGGGCTATGCAATATCCAATATCAATAACAAGCCAATCAGAGCTGTGACTCAGATACTGGTAGGTAAGGTCATGCGAAAGTGCCACGCAGGTGAGGAGCCCGCAATAGTGGTTGCACTTGCCCAACAGGGCACGTAAGGGGTTCAGTTTAACTGGTCCAAATTCTTGTGCAAAGAGTTCCTAGAGAATTTCCGCAAGGCAAAGGAACAAGCGAAAACCTTCCACTATGCATGACTTCTGTTGTCCATAGTGCTGGTGGCTAGGAATTCCCTGAGGACAACTAGTTCCCCACAATTGCATGGGATCTCTTGGAGGCTGCGAAGTACGGTTCGCTGTCGGCCACTAAAGATGCACACTAGATCTGCGACAGTAAAATATTCTGGGTGTTCATGGAGATGAACATCAGAATGTGAATTAACTACAAGCCATAGTTATCACCCACTGTCTACAACAACCTGCAAAGTTTCGAGAGTTTAAAGTAGAATTTCATCACATCTACCTTAGGGCGTGCAAGGACCCTGGAAAGAAATGGAACGAACTACCCTATATCGCCACAAATGATGTGATCTTTGATGTACTTGAGATATGGCCACTGGAATGGTGTGCTCCAGACATCTCTGTAGTGGAAAAGTCTGCTACACAGAAAAAAAAGGAGGAGGAAAAACTATGCATGGAGGAGTCGGTGGAAAAGAGAAGAAAATAAGTAGTAGTAGGAAAGGCACCGGAGGCGTGGGAAATTCCACAGACAAAAGAAGAATAGCAGAAGGTTGTAGCAGAAGCACATAAGGCAACAATAATAGAGCATGAGGGCCGGAAGTTGCCTTCCCCTGAGCAGGAGCAAGAGATGGAAACAGAGATAGAGGAGGGTGGTGCAGACCCACAGACATCATCAACACAATTGAAGTGCCAACGCCCAAGACAACCGATGGGGTCGCACAAGAAGGTAAAAGTGTCTAAGTTGTCTATCGACCCGATCACCCTTACTGAGGGGGATCTATATGATATAGGAGAGACGGTGCGCAACGTCACCACAGAGGCCCTCCAGAACTTTGCGGAGGAGAATCAGATTGTGTTGGGGGCCCTTTGAGCACAAACTCAGGAGTTGTAGATATGCACTCCTCAGGCTGGTACCCTCTTGACTAGCCTTGTAGTAGGAACAACCGTAGCCGAGGAAATGCTACACGCTCGTATGACCAACACAATAGTGCTGCCAGAAGGGGAATTGGTTACAGAAAATGAGGCCGATAGGCCTATGGTCAGTACATTGAAACGAATAGCGATCAACATGGTTTTGCTCCCTCGGGATATGCTCTATGTCCTGCAGGATGGGATTACTATAGAATTATCGGGCTAGGGAGAGTCGTGCGCTGCAGGTGTTGAGTGAATAGAGGATCAACATTGAGCAGTTAAGCTTGCAGCTGGACGAGGTCGTGTCTCAAAATCGATAGATGGTATAGGTAATTGAAGATGCTTGCCATATGGTCCCTAAGCTGGCCATCCTAGCAAAAGCATCAACTGAGGTGCACATCCAGATATTAGCAGCCGAGGTGCGCAAGGCACGAGAGGAAATGGTCATGGTTCAACTGGAGCTAAACCTTAAAATAATAGAGTTGTGGTTGAAGGCACAACCCTCAACTCCTCCAGAGGTAAGAGAATAGTGCACCAGTGCCATTACATTGGGGATGGAGGAGATTAGCAGTGTAGTGAGGGATTGCACCAAAATGTTGGAAGAATTGTTTGAGTTCCTCACCAATCTGTAGGAGGAACTTAACATACAATGCTTAGAAACAGAGGCACATGAGCTGCAATAGTAGTATGACAACGTCAAAGGGACCATGCAGACGGTGGCCCTCACATAGAGGCTTGCGTGAATGTAATAGGTCAAAGTGCTTAAGGATAAATTAGACACAACGCGACACAGAGAGGTGGTTTTGAAGGTGCGTGTTCAGCCTTGGATCGATGAGGCCTTCGTAACCACCGCAAAAATTGAAGGTAAGATCGTGCAGATGCAGGGGATGGAGGAATAGATACAAGGGAGCCGTTCCGACACCGTGGTCTTAGAACAATGCGTATAGGAGATACAACAGGCAGCCACTCAGTGTGCTACCAACCTTGCAGTAGTGCGAGAAGAGTTGGGAGATCTCTACGCGAAGATCTTTGCACCGACAGAGTGACTTGAGGGTGAGTCATGATGTTTGTGTTAGGGGCCTATTGGGCGTGGGATCCCCCCAAGGCAAGTGTTGGGGCTTAAAGCCCAAGTTTTGACTAAGTCCGATGTAAATACTTCACGATTTATTGGTGTGGAGCGCGAAGATGGTAAATGAGTCAAAGGGTTGTCCACCCTTATTTTTGTAATGTAATGTCGGTTTGAGAGATCTACCCATGGTCCACGGACCATGGGATTGTATAAATAGAGCGAGGATCTAAGTGTAAAAAGAAGAAGAAGAGAGGAATGAATGAATGGAAGATCTAATAGAGGAAGTCTAAGTGTAGGGTTATGTCTTTTGGTTGTAGGGTAGGAGAAGGCTATATAGTTGAGTGTGGATAGACCTAGTAGTCCATAGTTGAGTGCGTGGACCCCTGCAGCTGAGTGCGCAGGGCAGGTTGAGTCTATAACCAATTGAAGCATTAATAAAGAGAAGCTTTTACAATATTTTGTGTATCAATTCCTATTTTATGCATTGAAGTACATTGGGTATGAATTGCAAGTTTACTGTTTATTTGCTACGTGAACTTATATGAATATGATGAATAAGTGAATATAATATAAGGTATTTATTTACATAAAGATAACTAACTATTATAAGAAGATAAGTAAGATCTGCGGTGTGACTTGGGGAAATAGCATAGATCGTTGCTCTAGTAGTGCGAAAGCCTCACCACCCTTAGTTAGGGCTGCGTGAAGACGAATATAATAAGGGTGTGAAGGCCTCGCAGGACAGAAAAGTGTGCGAAGTAGCCTATGTGAAAGTATTCACAATTGGACTAAATCAACCCCTTAGACATCTCAAGGGTGCGGAAACCTAGTTCCATCATCCTCCCTTACTGCTTTGGGTGAGACCTCAGTCCACGCTCCGCAGACTATTGCCGAATGGGCCAGTAGTACAAGGATTTGTTTGGCTAATTAACTCCTAAAATGGGTCAGGCCCCAACAAGCCAACATCCTGTAGGAATCCTGTGTACAATATTATAGGATTTCATGTGCAGTCCTGTAGGAAGTCTTGTGTATAAAAATGATGGAGTTTTCCTCTTCTTTAGGTGGCCTGAGTATGAGAGTGAATTTTGTAAGAGTGAGCCTTGAGGGAATGCATGCATGAGTGCATGGGGATCAACAAATATTTCTTCCTATGGCTGAGTTATGTGAGTTGGCGTGCCGGAAGCGGAGGTATGTTTTCTATTTTTGGACCATTGGTCCCCACTACCACCTCATCATTTCCCCCTCCTCGTAATCAACCCCCAGTTTAAGCCTTCGTAGACTTAACTGTTTTTGTCCTTCTCTTCTCCTTTTTTGACTTGACTATTTCCACGTGTGGGAGGACCAACTATTTTGTTTTCGTCGACTGAATGAAGGTGGCCAAGTTAGCTGGCCACCTTTCACTTATAAACCAACTTACTCGTACTTTACATCTTTTGACTACATTATGCAAATGAGAGAGTGAGCGAGATACCTATCTATGGTGCTAACCCTTGCTGCAGTTGTTGAAGATCGGAGGTGTTTGTTGTGTGTTCGCTGCATGCTATTTTTTCCTTCTTTTTTTTATTGCTCCCTAATGATTGCTTTGATGTGAAGGTACCTGGTGTTGAAGATACTAGTGCTGGTGCTACTTTGGAGCTCCTTTTGCTCTTGGATCATTATGCCGGAAGCTTGCTACAATCATGATTTGTATTCTATGGGATAGGCTGCTACAAGATTTCCTATAGGATGTCCTATAGCTTCTTCTCCCTCAGAACTCTTAATCATACACTCTTATGGGATTTTGAGGATGGTGATATGGATTGAGAGAAAGACTAGGAGGGTGAAGAAATGAGACATATTCAGGTGTTGCTCCCTTCTACTCTCTATTTCATGTTTTTTTCTCTTTATTTTCTTGAATAATGTGACAAATATATTTTTTGAAACTAATTTTTTTGATGGTGACTGCAGGGGTGATGAAAGTGGACATAGGCATGGTAATGAAATGTTGATGTAGGGGTGTTATTTATTTGACATAGCAGGTCATTTTATTTTTTTCCCTAGGGTCACTTCCTATAGGATTCACAAGCCACTATAATTCCTACATGATCATGTTGTGAGTTTTCAGGGGATCCTATAGAAAACATAGTCCCCTTGTAAACTGAAGCAAAGGGGTGAAGAAATGGAAGAAATGATGGAGTGATGAATGACAATGAGTGGAAAAATAACAATGTGTGTGAAATAGGTTCCTTTTTTATCCTCCTTTGTTCTCTAATCATCCTCCTTGTTGACCTGCAAATAGAAATTTTCATAAATTTTTCCTTCTTTTTTTTTTTAAACAACTAGGCTACCTCTAAGAGGTTTTCATCCTAGCTGTTTGCCCTGGGTGCCTCAAGGTAGGTTTTCATCTAGGGATACTTTTATTTTCCTTTTTTTTCATGACACCATTGGGTCACCCCAAGAGGTTTTCAACCCAATAGTGGTGTTGGATTAGTGGGGCCTGACCCAAGTTTGGAAGTGATTTAGCCAAGAAAATCCCAATACTACTGGCCCTTTCAGCAACAGTCCGCAGAGCACGGACTGAGGTCTCACCCGAAGTAGTATGGGAGGGTGATAGAAATAGGTTTCCACACCCTGGGGATGTTTGATATGAGGTGATTGGTACACGGTCCAACCTTCGCACTTGCTGCACTACGCACACCTGTGGGCACCCCGCACCCTGTGTTACTGTCTTCGTGCAGTTCCAGCCACATCGCAACCCATGTTATTTACCCAAGTCTTCCTTAATTAGTCTCTGTTAGCTGATCACTTAGATTAAATTCACATATAAGCATTCATACGAGTATTCATCAAGTGCGCACAGTAAACAAACAAAGTAAAAGTAATGTATAACATCAACATAAAGATTTCGAGACAGTTGCACAGAATAAACTTCTCTTTATTATCCTTCAATCCCAAGTACAAACCTGACTCTACCTTGCGCACTCAGCTGCAGGGGTCTACGCACTCAGCTGTGCACTCTACTAGGCCTCTACGCAGTCAGTTGCAGAGCCTCTTCCTACTACTACGACCTAGTACACTTCAGATTCCACTCTAGGCTCTAACCAATCCTTCGCTATTCTATCTATTCTCTACTATGCTTAGCTCTACACTTAGAGCCTTTCTCTATTTATACAATCCCATGGTCCACGCCGACACGTCTTTACATTAAATTACAATTCTTAAGGTGGACAAACGTATGAATCGATTATACAATTCATGCTCCACGCCAATACTTCGCGGAGTTCTACACCATCTTTGACCAAAACTTGGGCTTTAAGCCCCAAAACCTGCTGCAGGGGATCCCATGCCCAACAGGCCCCAACAAAATCATTGTGACTCGTCCCGAGTCACTCTGCTGGTGCGGCAATCTTTGCGCGGAGTCCATCCAGTAAGTGTCATACAGCTTGGATGTCTGCGGCACACTGTTCCACTGTCTGTTGTACTTTCTGCACATGTATCTCTGAACCTTCGTGAGTAGGGTCACCTCCCTGTCTAACAGCATAAAGTCCCTACATTTGTGCCAACTTTCCTTCGATGGTAGTTTTAATTGCGAAAGCTTCATTGATACATGGATGGATGTGTGCTTTAAACAAGGCTTCTTTTTGTCGCAAGACGTCTAACTGGTCCTTCAGTGCCCTTGCCTGTCACAGTTTGGCGAGTCATTAAGTAAGGGAGACCATCTGCACAGTCCGCTAAACACTGTCGTACTCCTGCTGCAACTAGCACACCTCTGTCTCCAGGTGTTGTAGGTTTGGATCTTCCTGCAGGTATGTAAGCATGGTTAGTGCTTAATCCAACATCCCGGTGGAGTGCTGTACTGCTTGGCCAATTTTCTCCAAGCCCGTTTGGATAGCACAGGTGCACTGCTCTCTGACCTCTAGGGCATGGAAGGTTGCGCCTTCAACTATATCTCGGTGATATACAGGTTTAGCTCCAACTGAACCTTTTTTGTTTCCTCCCTAGCCTCATGGACTCCAGCCGCCAATTGGTGGACCCGCTCTACCACTGGTAGCTCTGTCGGCACGACCAACTCTGGGACGCTCCTACATGCATCCTCTACTGCCTACTCTAGTCCGTGAGCCTGCACAACTAGCTAATCACATTGGAGGCTGAGTTGATCCATGTTGACTTTTTTCTTGTTGGAGACCTGGATAGTGCGGCCTTCTCTGGCACGGAGCTCTGCGATGACTCCATCCTGCAACTGGTACAGGGTTTCATGCGGTAGGGCTAGCAAGTTTAAGCCTACACCTTTCATGTTGCTCATCGCAGCCTAGTCTCGACAACGGAACCATTTTTTGGCTTAGTGGGGCCTGACCTAGGTTCGGAAATGATTTAGCCAAGAAAATCCCGGTATTACTAGCCCTTTTGGCTATATTCCATGGACCGCGTACTGAGGTCTCACCTGAAGTAGTATAGGAGGGTGCTAGTGTTGGCATTATGACATAGGTTTGGCACTATGGCACAGGTGTTGTCCTTGATGGTAACTCACTCAGATGGTAGATCACAGTTCAAGCTCTCAGAATGGAAGAAAAATACATATACATAGGTTCCTCTTGACCAGATCACATATACACGCGGTATTGATGATCAAAAGTCGCGTATGCGTATACATGCACTTTCATGCATGGAAAAGCGTGTACATGTGGGAAAGCTTATTTTTGGGTCCATGGTATTTGGACCTATGGTTTTGAACCTTGGTATTGCGTCCAAAGTATTGAACCTAGGTATTGGGTCCCTAGTATTGGTTCTCTATGGTTTTGGACCATGGTTTGAGTAAGGCCTAAGAATATAAAAAGGAGGAGATCATTTGGCAAAGGATTGACTCAAGTATTGAATATCTTAGGAAGAGCAAGAGCTGGAATACTGGTGATTGGTTTATGGTGCATAGCCGAATCTGAATCAAGGAGGAACCTAAGCGCAAGAAGATGGATAAGTTCTATTGATGGGTCAAAACTCAAGACTTGAATAGTAGTATCTTTGTGTGATTTTGATCTGTTATATTTGGCGCATGACTTGATCTATAAATCTGATAATCTGGGTATAACTGATGTCTGAATATTTGAAAGAGTGAATTATCTTTTATAGATCTGTACGCAGGTTTGACACATCAGAGGCACGTATACATGCTGGTTCAGTAAGTCAAAACAACGTATAGGTTGGTTGGCCTTAATACAGTAGCGTATGCATGCAGGTTTTTGTATATTGAAGGAGCGTACGTCTCTTGAAATATGTTTTAGCTACTTCTGTTTATTGCTGCAGTGTTCTGGGTTCAAAATTGGCGTCTGATTACTATTACTATTTTCTGGGTACAACATTCAGAGAAGTGACTCTTTGATTCAGTTTTGTTTGGTGAAAAGGAGTTTGGTTGATGCAGATATACTTGAAGTTTGATTGATGTTATTCATGGATCCAGTCTGAAAATTTATGAAACGTGGTCCCTGAAAGAAAAGAGAAGGTTGTAGCCTTCTGTAGGTCAACACCTACGTACTAGTACCTCTGCTAGTACAAGAGCTAAGGGGTTTGTAGCTCCCTTCCAGGAGAAGCTGGAAAATGAGAGAAGGTTGTAGCCTTCTGTAGGTAGCAGCCTGCATACTGGTTTAAGACTGCACCAGTACACAATCATTGTAAAAAGAAGTTTCTAATTAAAATAAGATAGAGACGAATTGCAGCAGGTGGTTTTCTCCCACATTAGGTTTCCACCTTATATCTTTGTGTCCATGTGTGTGATGATCTGTTCTATTTTACTGCTCTTATTTACTATTCTTATGATTAATGAAGTCCTGATGCACTGATTAGAGATATACAATTAATGCGTCTTAAGTTTTCTAATATACGATAGTTGCTTTAGACACAGTAGCGTATATACGCAGTTTCCCAGAGCTGAAGTCGCGTATACAAATCTTATTGTGAAATGAAAAATAGTTGATTTGATAATACTGATTCACCCCCCCCCCCCCCCCCGTGTTATTTCCAACAATTGGTATCAGAGCGGGTCCTTCAAAAGAAGGTTGATCGCTTGAAGGAAGATCTATCATCATGAGCAACTACGGAAAGGAGGCATCTATCAGGCCACCAATCTTTGATGGAAGTAACTTCGTTTATTGGAAGGTAAGAATCACAGCCTATCTTCAATCTCTTGGTACAGAAGTTTGGGATATCGTGGAAACAAGATACACATTTCTATTAGCAACTCCTACAAATACGGCTCGTAAGAAGCAGTATGAAACAAATGCAAAGGCTGTCAATACTCTATTACGGAGTTTATCTCAATCAGAATTTGTCAAGGTTATGCAGCTCAAAACAGCAAAATAAATATGGGACAAGATCGTTCTGAGCTATGAAGGAGATGATCAAGTAAAATGTGCAAAACTACAAACTCTCATAATTCAATATGAAAATCTCAGAATGCACAATGATGAAAGTGTGGCTAATTATTTCTTACGTATAGATGAGATTGTTAATTGTATGAAAAACTTGGGTCAAGAGATAAAAGAAGCTACTTTGGTTGAAAAGGTTCTAAGATCTTTGTTTTCTAAGTTTGAATCAAAAGTTTCGACCATAGAAGAAAAGCATAATCTTCAAAGCATTACCATGTCACAGTTGCACGAAATCCTAACTTCTTTCGAAATGAGAAAAGGGGGACCATCAGACATGAGAGAATCTACATTCAAAGCCTCAGGAAAAGGAGAATACAATGAGTCAAGACATATGTCAGAAGGAAAAGAAGAATCAAACTTTGTGAAGAACCTTCAACGGGGTTCTGGAAGATTCAGAGGTAAGCTACCTTTTAAATGCTTTGCTTGTGGAAGAGTTGGTCATTATGCAGCCAAGTGTCCTCATAAAGATAAGCTTGACAAAGGTAAGGAACCACTTAGATGGAATATATAATTGAATGTAAGTAAGAAGAGCTATTATACACATGAAGACAGTGATGGATTTTCAAATAGTGATGAAGATGAACAAGGTAATGATTATAGACTTTTGATGGCTTTTGAAGATGATGATTTCTTGGATGATATAGATGAAGAAGGTCTTTATGAAGAAATTTCTAAACTTAAAATTTGTTTAGAAGAAAAGAATATGATTATAGATACTCTGACATTCGAACTTGCTAAAAGGGAAAAACACAATGAAAAGTTAGAATGTGAAATTGTGGGACTTAGAAAAGATATTGAGAAAACAAAAGCTCTTAATCTTAGATTTGCTAAAGGATTTGAAACTTTAGATGAGATTATCAAAGTGTAACGTTCTCCTGTAATCAAGACAGGTATTGGGTATACTGAAGAAGCATCTAAAGCACAGAAGCCATCTACCTCCAAACGTTATCTTGAAGTAGCAAGGAGAAGTGAACAGGTTGACAATCGACAGCAAAGGCACAATGCAGATCACTAGGTAAATTAGGAACAATTTACTTCAAGAATGAATAGAGATCACCAAGTAAATCAAAGACAATCTACTTCAAGGATGAATAGAAGCTACAACCAACCGTAGGTAAATCATTCTCAATTTGCCTCAAGAACGAATGGCTATTACAATCACCTAGACGAAAGGTTTGATAATCACAGGAATTTCATCAATGGCCAATGTTTCTCTTGTCATAAATTTGGTCATAAAGTAGCTCAATGTGTTGCCTACAAGACCATCATGACCAGAGAAGCACGAAATCAAAGGAGTGTGACTAGAATCATGAAAAGAACCTACAATAACTTTTCTGATCTTGAAAATGAAATAGAATGTTCTATTTGTAACAACTTTGGTCATGAATATTCTGAATGCAGGAGTAGGTTTCAGAAAACAACTTAAAAGGAGAAAACTTCATTGAGTCCCAAAACATGGAGGAAGAAAGAACCACAACCATAAAGATTTGGTATAGCCTTATATGTGGTGTTGGAAATAATACTAGGAGGGGGGGTGAATCAGTATTATCAAATTCTTTTCAATATATCTTCCTTATTTATACTTTGAATAATTCTTCAAATATTGATCATTACTTTGTATGTCAGTATCATAAAATAATGAGCAGGAACAAGAAAAGCAAATAGTCACACAAAAGAACACCAGATATAAGGTGGAAACCCAATGTGGGTGAAAACCACCTGCTGCAATATGTCTCTATCTTCCTTTAATAAGAAACTCCTTTTACAATGATTTTGTACTAGTGCAGTCCTTTACCAGTACGCAGGCTACAACCTGCAGAGAGCTACAACCCTCTTAGCTCTTGTACTAGCCAAGATACTAGTACGTAGGTGTTGGCCTACTGAAGGCTACAACCTTCTCTTTCTTCTAGGGACCACGTTTCATAAATTTTCAGACTAGATCCATGAACATCAATCAATCATCAAGTATATCTGCATCAAACAATCTCCTTTTCCCAATTAGCACTGAATCAAGTAAACACTTCTCTGACAGTTCTACCCAGAACATAGTAACAGTAACCACACACCAAATTCTGAACCCAGAATACTGCAGCAATAGACAGAGGCAGCTAGATCATAATTTAAAGATATACGCTACTTCAACAACCTGAAACCTACGTGCAGATCTATAAAGGATAATTCCTTCTTTCAAATATTCAGACACTAATTAACCCAGATTGTCAGATTTATAGATCGAGCATGCGCCTCATATAACAGATCAAAATCATGCAAAGATACTATTATTCAAGCATAAATATTATGACCCATCAAAAGAACTTATCCTTCTTTATGCGCTAAGGTTCCTCCTTCATTCAGATCCAGATCTGCACCATAACCCAATCACAAATATTTCAGATCTAGCACTTATTAGATATTCAATTCATTCGATGATGCTTTGCCAAATGATCTCCTTCCTCTTTTATAGTCTTATACCTTCCACAATACCACGGTCCAAAACCATAGGATCAAAAAACTGTTGGACTAATACAATGAACCAACCATGAAAGTGCGTGAGATCAAACCTTTTCTCTACATGAAATAAACTTTTCTCTGCATAAAAGTGCGTGAACTTTTCTCTCCATGAAATAAATTTTTCTCTTCATAAAAGTGCGTGAACTTTTCTCTACATGAAATAAACTTTTCTCTGCATAAAAGTGCGTGAACGTTTCTCTACATGAAATAAACTTTTCTCTGCATAAAAGTGCGTGAACCTTTCTTTACATGAAATAAACTTTTCTCTGCATAAAAGTGCGTGAACGTTTCTCTACATGAAATAAACGTTTCTCTGCATAAAAGTGCGTAAACTTTTCTCTACATGAAATAAACTTTTCTCTGCATAAAAGTGCGTGAACTTTTCTCTACATGAAAGAAACGTTTATCTTCATGAAAGTGTGTGAACTTTGCTGCACTATAATTTATCATCTTAGATGAGTGGGTTGCCATCAAGTACAACATATGTATCATAATGCCAACATGTGGAAGTGCAAGAAAATCAGTGGTACATCAGCAGTGGATGCTCGAAACATATGACAGGTGATAAAGAAAAACTTCAATCATATAGTGCCTTAGAAAAGGAAAAGAAGGTGTCATTTGGAAATGACACCCCTGCATTCATAAAAGGTAAAGGTTCTATTCTTTTGAAAGAAAAGGTCAAAGTTGGAAATGTTATGTATGTTGATGGCTTAAAGCATAATCTATTGAGTGTCAATCAAATGTGTGATAAAGGAAATGAGGTAATATTTTGATCAAATTGATGTATTGTTCGTGAGCTTGATACAGAAGAAATAGTGATCAAAGGCATAAGAACACCAAATAATTTATACATACTCAAGAGAGGACAACAACAATTCTATCTAAGCAAGAATAATGAACACTAGCTATGGCACAAAAGATTGGGCCATCTAAGCTTCTCGCAGATAAGGAAAGCATGCAAATATCAGGCAGTTCGTGATCTTCCTAACATCAGAATTCCAGACAATACAATATGAAAATCATGTCAATTTGGGAAGCAAACCAGAACTCATTTCCCTAAGAAGGAAGGATAAGCTAGTAGGCCACTTGAACTTGTCCATACTGATGTATGTGGTCCAACTAGGAAGAGGTCACCTTGAGGAGAAGAATACTTCATATTGTTCATTAACTACTTCTCAAGGATGTGTTGGATAGGACTTCTGAAGCATAAAGACGAAGCTTTCGAAAAGTTCAGAGCATTCAAAGCCTTGGTTGAAAATGAATCAGATCGCAGAATCAAATGCCTCAGGTGTGATCGAGGACGGGAATTTACCTTGGTTGAATTTTTTGATTTTTGTGAAGAACATGAAATAAGAAGGGAATTCTCTACTGCAAGGACTCCTCAGCAAAATGGAGTAGTGGAAAGGATGAACAGAATGGTTAAACAAATGGATCGTGCTATTCTTGATGAGTCTAGAACTCCCGCAACCCTCTGGGGTGAAGCTGCATTTGCTGCAGTTACTATTCTCAGCAAGACAAACGTCTGGGTGAACAACACTCAAACTCCTCATGAACTTTGGTATGGTAAGACTCCCACGGTTAAATACTTCAAAATTTTTGGAAGCAAATGTTACATCAAAAGGATTAATGAAAACCTTGGCAAGTTTGAACCTAGAGCAGATGAAGGCATTCTCCTTGGTTACTCTCCCCACAGCAAAGGATATAAGTGTTACAATAAAAGACTTGGAAAAATTGTTGAAAGTATTGATGTAGTGGTTGATGAAGGAAACATTCCTAGGTGGGTAAAATCTGAAGATTTCGAAGATAATGAGAACTATCCTTCAACATCAAATCAAACTTATGATGAAGAAGAAACCCATGAGGCACCAGAAGAACAGATAAGGATAGAAGAAAAGACTCCATCCAGGTACATTCAGAAGAATCATCCAGAAACTCAAATTTTGGGGCAGAAAGAGGCGGGTGTACAAACAAGAAGAACTATTTCAGAAGCTTCAAGCTATCTAGCATTACTCTCCTCCACTGAACCACAAAATGTAAGAGAAGCATGCAGAGATGAATGCTGGGTCAAGGCCATGAATGAAGAACTTGAGCAGATTGAAAAGAATAACACTTGGGAGTTGGTTCTTAGACCAAACAATAAGAATGTCATAGGGACAAAATGGATATTCAAAAACAAGCTGAATGAAAATGTAGATGTTATTAGAAATAAGGTCAGACTTGTTTGTAAAGAGTATGCTCAACAAGAAGGTATAGACTTTGAAGAAACTTTTGCACCAGTTGCTAGACTTGAAGCCATAAGAATGTTCCTTGCTCTTTCTAGCTTTTAGAATTTAAAAGTTTTTCAAATGGATGTGAAATTTGCCTTTTTAAATGGAGACTTGGAAGAAGAAGTGTATATTGAGCAACCAAATGGATTCATCCTTGGAAATGATCCAAAACTTGTATGCAGACTTAAGAGGGCACTCTATGGTCTTACACACACTCCAAGGGTTTGGTATTATCGTCTGGAAAAATACCTCCATCAACAAGGTTTTTCAAAAGGATCAACAGATAGCAATCTATATGTAAAAATTGACAATGATAAATTGCTAATACTTGTCGTGTATGTTGATGATATCATCTTTGGTAGCAATGAAGAAGCCATGAGTCAAAATTTTGCTTTGGTGATGCAGAAAGAGTTTGAAATGTCCTTGCTTGGTGAGTTGACATATTTTCTTGGTTTACAAGTCCAAAAAAATAAAGATGGTATCTTTTTGTCACAAACCAAGTACCTCAAGGAGATCTTGAAGAAATATGGCATGGACGATTCAAAACCAGTATGTACCCCTATGGTAACAGGATGCAGCCTCAGCGCCAATGATGATTCAGCAGCAGTACATCAACCAACCTATAGATCCATGATTGGTAGTATGCTCTATCTAACAGGTACCCGACCAGACATCATGCATGCAGTGGGAATAGTTGGAATATTCCAGGCAAATCCGAAAGAAGCACATCTTCAGGCAGTTAAAATAATTTTCAAATACCTTCAAGGGACACAAAACTATGGCTTATGGTATCCTAGAGATACAGATCTCACACTTCATGCATATACAGATGCAGATTGGGCAGGAAGCGTGGATGACAGAAAAAGCACTAGTGGTGGTGCATTCTTTATGGGTTCCAGATTAGTATCTTGGTTCAACAAGAAACAAGGTTCAATAGCTTTAACTACAACTGAAGTGGAATATGTGGCTGCTGCATCTTGCAGCACACAACTCCTTTGGATGATGCAAATTTTGCAAGATTTTCAAATCACTTGTACTCCACCTATCTCCATTTTATGTGATAATACAAGTGCAATTAGTATTTCAAAAAATCCATTCATGCATTCAAAGACCAAGCACATACCTATCAAGAATCATTTTCTCCAAGAACAAATGCTTGGACAAAAGGTCAAATTGGAGTATGTTCCCTCCAAGGAACAAGTTTCTGATATACTCACCAAACCATTGCCTAGGGAGACATTTGAATACCTCAGACAGAAGATGGGAGTAGTTGATGCATCATCTTGCTATTGAAACTTGTCTGTTTCAGAGAAAAGTGGTTGTACGCAAGTTTAATGAGGAGAATCCACATACATACACAGGTTTATGTGGATTCAGCCGCGTATATGTTGGTTTGAAGACAAACATTGCCAGGCTCAGGATGAAAAGAGCTTGATATGGGTCTGACAGAGACCATCTGGCACAGGTTCAGGGGGAGCATATATATTCTTCTAATAATGCATTGTTGGCATTATCCTAGAAGATCTTGGTTCAAGTTCACATTGTTTTGGTTTCAGGTGGAACAGGTGCAAAAGGAGAACATGATTACTGGTCTGGATGATGATTGACATATGCTGCTGATGATAGTTGTTGATAACTATCATAGTCTGGGTGTAGATATTTCATCTCTATGTCATGTATTTCTTTTCCTATCAAGGTCATATAACGACCTACTTTGGTTTCCCCATATGCCTAGGATGGATAATGTAATGTTCTTGTTTTATCTTATGTAAATTTTTGGTGTATCCCCACTTGGTTGGGTGGATGAGTCAATCCCCACTTGGTTGGGAGATAGATGTATGTATGAATATTTGGTGGTAGGAAGGTCATTTATGATGTATAAAGTATGTATCTTCTTTTAGAACATCTTCTTGCAGACCTTGCCTACAGTCAGGGGGGGCATGGATAGCATAGCAGAGCAGAGATTTCAGCACGAACTCAGGGGGAGCATAACCCTTTGCCCTTGATGTCAAAGGGGGAGAATGTCTTTGAATGATTTAGGGTTGCCATAAAGTCCAAAGGGGGAGATTGTTGGCATTATGACACAGGTTTGGCACTATGGCACAAGTGTTGTCCTTGATGGAAACTCACTCAGATGGAAGATCACAGTTCAAACTCTCAGAATGGAAGAAAAATACATATACACAGGTTCCTTTGGACCAGATCACATATACACGTGGTATTGATGATCAAAAGTTGCGTATGCATATACACGCACTTTCATGCATGGAAAAGTGCGTACATGTGGGAAAGCTTATTTTTGGGTCCATGGTATTTGGACCTGTTATCTCAAAATCAGGCCCTGGAAGGCTGCTGACCAGGAAGACTTCAAGTAACTATTTCAGACCTACTTTAGGCTGAGGCTTAGCCTCCTCAACCTGAGAGGGCTCTCTCTAGAGGGGTTTATGATTTTGATTAAGATAAGATGGCTAACTCTTTGTGAAATAACTGTGACAAAAATGAATGCTGGAAATATATTAAACAAGTTTCCATTGGGCCTATGGAGTCACTAACACTTCAAGGTAACAGTGAACTTAATCTTACATGGCAGTCAGGGCATTCTGCATTTGAAGTTCAGAACATAACACATATGGAACCACAGTTTATAGATGCATACAGGAAATCAGAGCACAATCAGTGAATTCTGAGTGATTATACATCTACACAACTGCAAAAAACATTAAGGGAAGGATAAAATCACACATTCTGAACATAGAAATCCTTCATGAATCCTGAGAAGTAAAATTGAAATTATATTACTGAAATGAGTGTTTACATAAGCCAAAACAATGCTCTGTTATAAAATTTCCCAACCCCCATTACATTGTTGTTTCAGCTCTATATAGAGCTCTTATTCTAACTGATCGAGATTCCTCCTCCAGCATGAGGGGAACTCGAAGTCTATTTCTAATGACACCTATTCACCTTTAAACTAACTAATAAAAGCAACTGACTACTAATTGACAGCTCTGGAATCCTAAAACAATTAAAATTCTAATTCTACTAGATCTTCTAGACTTCTAAATCAAATAGGACTCTAATTCCATAACAGCCTTGGTCTACAATCATTTTCGTTCTCTGACATCTGGTTTCCTTCTGGCGGTGGCTATGATGAGTCTTCAAGGCTCCATGTTTGTCTTCAATGTCCAATACCCTGAAATATAGGAAACTGTCCCTATTTGTCGGTCCTTGGTTTGCCTCAAAATATTCGAATCCAAAGAAGCATGCTTTTATCCTTTAATTACCCCAAAATGGAGCAAACTGCCACGTCTTTGATCTGCTGTCCACCTTTGCCATGTGTGAAGATAAAAACCTCCTCCAAACTGTCTGACATACCATGGACTAGTAAATGTGATCACTTTATAACAAAAAGTTTAGAATTGGGTTTGAATATATGTTTCCTGTACCTGTCTTGCCCTGGTTGAAAATTGATACCTTTAAATGACCCTTTGAGGATATTCCTTTTTCAAAACTTTTCCCTTGGTCTCACAAAATCGGTTGACTAAGTTTAAATTATGTAGCTTCAACAGTTTCGTAGTGAGCTAGGAAACTGCTGAGCGATTAAGAATCCTTGGAGCTTCAATAGCTGCCTGACATAAGAGGCTGAAACGAAGTTCATTGTCTTGCTAGTCCACCCCAGTATGTCAGATTTTTAGCATTAAAGAAAAATATATCAGGGCCTTTTTCAGTATAATGTTCCAGACTTCATGACAAGACCTATAAACACAATTCAAATAAAGATTTGTTGTTGTCTTCAGTATCAGAAGATCTGCCCTGTTGTGACTATACAAAAACTGTAAAGTCAATTGTATGGGTGTTTCTCCAGATAGAATTCTTTTTATCTTTGCTAATCTTTCTGTGTAAGCTGCCTCTTTTATGTCTGTTAGATTGGTTTTCCCATTGCTAGTATGAACAGTATCAACCATGCTTTTATCTTCCATGTGGACATCCTCAGATGTGTCCATTGCAACAGAGGTGTCAGGAGAAGCAACGGTACCAATTTCAGGAGCATTTAAGCCATCAGATTCAACATGTGTTGGTAATGATGACTGACTAGAACTTGGGTTATTGGATGACTGAGTTTTGGACTCTGGTAGTTGATCTCTAACTTTCAGAAGGAAAGCCTGATACTCGTTCTCAAACAGATCAAAAGTTACTTGAAAAGCCATCAAAGCCCCCATCCTTATCCTTGGACTCCAACAAGTTTTCCAAAATACTTGCAACACTTCCGGGCTCATCTAAGAACATAAGACACTGGCAGATACTCAGATAGTCAGGCGAAGGCAAACTTTGATAAATTTTAACGAGGAGACGAAGAACCTCAGATCTGTACTTTCTTCTATGAACAAATGTTTGAGAGACATTGATGCAATAAGACAGCATTCCAGAAACATTATCACTCTTCACAATCGCCTCTTCCAACTTATCAAGCCTTCTGCATTCAAGTGCAATGCCCACCGCCTGCTGAAATTTGCTTTCCAAAATGCATTTCTCTAGCATTCTTTCTACAATTGTTTCTAGTCTAGGGTCCATCTGAAGTGTCCCTTCATTTGATTCTACTGCTTTGGTTCTGAAAGCTGCATACTCATCTATGGCTTTGGCAAGTAAAGTGTGCACATAATCTGAATCCTCTGAAACATTGAACAAGCTTCCAGCACCTAATGCATAGGATAAGGAATCATTAAGTTCCCCGAGGTAATAGAAAACCTTACTGGTTTGGTGCTGCTCATCTTTTTCAGCTTTGCGACAAAAAGCCATCCATGTTATGAACATGCGGATAGAAACGCCTTGTCTTTTCCAAAGATGAGTGAAAGCGGTGCTCCCTGAAATGTATAAACCCGTGTATTGACACATATCGCCTACCAGACGCCGACTGTTTGACTACCGAGAGCAAAGGAAGCAGGTGCTATCGGTTGATTTGGTGGATTGGACACTGAAAGAGATGGAGGCATCACAGGTGTCGAGGCGCAGAGGATGAGGGGAGAATTTAGATGGATTCCTGGGTTTTGTTTCTTTTCTGTGTTCACCCGTGGCATCTCCTCTGTGGTGTCTTTATACATACCCACATGCTGTACAGCTAAGGGCAGAGAGAATAGTTGTATAAGTTCTGATGATACACTTGCCCATCCTGATGTCAAAATATAAGTGACGAAGAAAGTTGCCTGTCTAGGAACTGCTTTTGCAAACTGCCTGGGTAAGTCTTTTGGGCTCGAAATGATGTTATTGAGTTGGTTGATGACCGTTCCAGATAAAACATTCACAAAAAACCCATTCCAAACTGTGAAGTAGAGCATTTTGGCACATGCACTCTTTTGCTTTCCACCATATGACACTGAAACTTGGATGGCTGAAAACAGCATCATTATGGGTGGAATAACATAAAGAAATAACTGGAGAATAACACTAGGAAGGTAGCCAGTGATGATTTGACTTGCAAATGTCGTTCTCAGCACTTTTCTTAGGAATGGAAAATATCGCTGTAACTTGTCAAGCTGTGAAAGACCCTTGCTAAACTCCATATGCTCCTTATTTGCAAATAGTTTCACTGTCTTTGGATTTCCTTGGTAAGACCTTTAATTATCAAAGAATGCAATTTGATAACTTGAGTAAATGGTATATAGATCAGTAGCTGCTCATCTACATCACTCTCAAGGTAAAGCCCATTATCTTCCCCGTAGCCCTGTTTTAATGCATTTACGATGCATTGAATCCAGAACCTTTACAAAGCCACAGAAGAATATTTGTTACTGGAATCCAAAACTGATTATTAAATGTTGAGAGTAACGCACCAGGCATCCTTTCCACTGCTACTTCATCTTTGATTATCCAAAATATATCAGTGCCACTGCAGGGTGCATCTAACAACACCCTATGAAGTGAATTCAGACCCAACACCTTTGGCAGCTCTTTGCCATCATACATTTGAACCGTATATTATAAGGTTTCCAACATATTTGTGACCACCAACGTGTGAGCATGAACTCACAGCTACATGAACTTTGAGGCTTGGAGATTCTATATCTTCTTTTGAAACTTGCAATCTGAGCTTACGACGACACCTAATGACCTAATGATAAGGATAAGCGGTCAAATTGACAGGCAAAGGGTATAAGCTGATCACTGATAATGGATTTTGATGGATATGACAGCTGTGTAAGATTGGCTATGGATTAGGACAAATCCCCGATTTCGTAGCGCAGCGAGTACAAAATATGAATTATGCGCTACGAAATTACTTAAAACATGTTGCGCTGCGAAACTGATAAAAAGGATTTATGTGCTGCGAAACCACTTTAAAATGATTACAGGCGCTACGAAATCACCTAAAGAGCTTTGTGGGACATAGTAACCTTTGAACAAAACTGACACATGGTTATGTGACCGGTAATGAATGAGAATGCATAGTTGACTCAAGACTCCTAAGACTCGGACTCTAAGGCAAACAAAAATCAAACTTAGACTAGCACTGACCTTTTTTACCATCAAGCTAATGTGAGCGGTTTTGAAATCAGAATTCTTAAGTGATAACAGGACCTATGGTTCTGGACCTTGGTATTGCATCCGAAGTATTGAACCTAGGTATTGGGTCCCTAGTATTAGTTCTTTATGGTTTTGAACCATGGTTTGAGTAAGGCCTAAGACTATAAAAAGGAGGAGATCATCTGGCAAAGGATTGACTCAAGTATTGAATATCTTATGAAGAGCAAGAGTTGGAATACTGGTGATTGGTTTATGGTGCATAGTTGAATCTGAATCAAGGAGGAACCTGAGTGCAAGAAGATAGATAAGTTCTATTGATGGGTCGAAACTCAAGACTTGAATAGTAGTATCTTTGTGTGATTTTGATATGTTATATTTGGTGCATGACTTGATCTATAAATCTGATAATCTGGGTATAACTGATGTCTGAATATTTGAAAGAGTGAATTATCTCTTATAGATCTCTATGCAGGTTCGACACATTAGAGGCACGTATACATGCTGGTTCAGTAAGTCAAAACAACGTATACACTGGTTGGCCTTAATACAACAGCGTATGCACGTAGGTTTCTGTATATTGAAGTAGCGTATGTCTCTTGAAATATGGTTTAGCTACTTTTGTTTATTGCTGCAGTGTTCTGGGTTCAGAATTGGTGTCTGGTTACTGTTACTGTTTTCTGGGTATAGCATTCAGAAAAGTGCCTATTTGATTCAGTTTTGTTTGGAGAAAAGGATTTTGGTTGATGCATATATACTTGATGTTTGATTGATGTTGTTCATGGATCCAGTCTGAAAATTTATGAAACATGGTCCCTGAAAGAAAAGAGAAGCTTGTAGCCTTTTGTAGGTCAGCACCTACATACTAGTACCTCAGCTAGTACAAGAGCTAAGGGGGTTGTAGCTCCCTTCCATGAGAAGCTGGAAAAAAAGAGAAGGTTGTAGCCTTCTACAGGTAGCAGCCTGCGTACTGGTATAAGACTACACCAATATAGAATCACTGTAAAAAGAAGTTTCTAATTAAAAGAAGATAGAGATGAATTGCAGCAGGTGGTTTTCCCCCACATTGGGTTTCCACCTTATATCTTTGTGTCCATGTGTGTGATGATATATTCTATTTTATTGCTCCTGTTTACTGTTCTTATGATTAATGAAGTCCTGATGCACTGATTAGAGAGCTACAATTAATGAATCTTAAGTTTTCTGATATACGCTAGTTGCTTTAGACACAGTAGCGTATATACACAGTTTCCCATAGCTGAAGTCGCGTATACAAATTTGATTGTGAAATGAAAAATAATTGATTTGATAATACTGATTCATCCCCACTCGTAGTATTATTTCCAACAGTTAGAACCGGATTTCCACACCCTGTGGATGTCTGATATGTGGTGATTGGTACACGGTCCAACCTTCACACTTACTATGCTACGTGCACCTACGGGCACCCCACTCCCTGTGTTACTGTCTTCGCGCAGTTCCGGCCACAGCACAACCCTTGTTATTTACCCAAGTCTTCCTTAATTAGTCTCTGTTAGCTGATTATTTAGATTAAATTCACATATAAGCATTCAAGTATTCATCAAGTGCGCGTAGTAAACAAACAGAGTAAAAGTATTGTATAACATCAACATAAAGATTCCAGAATAGATGCAAGAATAAACTTCTCTTTATTATCTTTCAATACCAAGTACAGACCTGACTCCGCCCTGTGCACTCAGCTGCAAGGGTCCACGCACTCAGCTGCAGACTCTACTAGGCCTTTGTGCACTCAACTACAGAGCCTCTTCCTATTACTTTAACCTAGTACACTTCAGATTCCACTCTAGACTCTAACCATGCCTTCATTATTCTATCTATTCTCTACTACACTTAGCTCTACACTTAGAGCCTTGCTCTATTTATACAATCCCATGGTCCGCGGACCATGGGTAAGCTGACACATCTTTACATTAAATTACAATTCTTATGGTGGACAACCCTATGACTCAATTATGCAATTTGCGCTCGATGCCTGTACTTCATGGAGTTCTACACCATCTTTGATCAAAACCTATTGTGGGGGATCCCATGCCCAACAAGTGGGACTCAGACGCCTCATGGAAGTTTTCACTTGAGTCCTTATTTTTTTATTTGTTTTCTCAATGATTTGATGAGGAAGGAGTTGAAACTTGATCCACTACCATCGCGGTTTTAATTATACCATCAATTAACTCTTTCTTTGAAAATGGTCTTTTGTAAACTTTCAATCGATGCCCATTCAAAGGTAGAGGAACGACCTCTTCATTTACGGTTCTGATCTGTACTGAACCATTATCATGACATCTCTTTATAACATAAGGCCCTAGTCATCTTGTCCTCAACTTTCCCTTAAAGTATTTATATTTGGAATCATATAACAAGGCACAATCACCGTCTTGAAATTGTTTATTCTTGATTTTTTTATCATGCCATATCTTCCTCTGAAGTTGGGTTACCTCCGTGTGCAGGAGGGCCTGCATTCTGAGCTCATATAAACCATTTAACTGCAACAATCTCTCTTTTTGTGCACTGCTGAGATCTAGATCTAGTTGAGATGCCATCCTTAGTGTGTTATCCTCAAACTCAATGGACAACAGGGCCTTTTCCCATAGACCAACTCATAGGGTGTGAATCCAGTGGTGGTCTTCCAGGTGGTATTATAGGCCTAGGTGGCCTCAACTAGTCTATCTATCAATCTTTCCCACTATTGTTAACTACTTTGGTCAAGATGCCCTCTAGCACTCTATTGGTCACCTCCACTTGCCCATTAGCTTGTGGGTGATAGGGAGTGGAGGTCCTATGCTTGATCTTGTGTTGGCTGAGCAAGTCTTCAATCATGTTGGAGGTGTTAGCCTCTTGCTGCAGTAGGTTAATCATATTTCATGATCGACATTTTTACATGCCAAATATGTCGTACAATACATGCTGCAATGCTCCATATTTGCTACAGATGGCCAAAGAACTGTCCATGAAAGTGTGCTAGTCTAAATGCCACTGTTGTGTTCCAATTTTTGGTAAGCAATTCATTTTTGGTTTGAGGCAGTTTTTCAGTTGGAGGACTTCAAGCGAGGCATGTCTAACTCCCCTTCTTCCTCTTTCCCCAAATCACTCACTAACTTCCCCCAAAGAGGTCAAGATCTGCTTGATACCTCTTAGTTTCATCATTCTCCATATCATTTGCCTTGGTGAAGATCTGCTTCACTCAAGGAAGGTCCATACCACTTCTATGAGTCATTTTCCCTCTTAATAGCCTAAGATTCACATACTTAGCGCTTTCTTATCACTTTTCATGTTAACTACTAACTTTACTATGTAGCTCCCTATCTATTTCCCCTTCCCCTACTAAAACTATGTATATTACTCCCCTATATACTTATCCCCTCCCCCTGGTTGAAAGATAACCATATACATCCTCGGGAATTGCTAAGTTTATCTGAAACTTAGCAAGAGCCCTCAATACCCCCTCTAACCATCTCCCAAATGCATAAGGACTCATTCCTTTGCATAGTTTCCCTTCATATGTATAAAAATCCATCTTTGGGCCTTGTTTTACCTTTCCCAAGGCATGAACCCCTTTTTATAGGCCTAAACCCTCCTCCGATCCGAATCCCCTCCCTCCGACGCGATATCGCTGTCGGAGGTGCTAACAGTGTTGGCCGCATATATATATATATATATATATATATATATATATATATATATATATATATATATATATATATAACACCATTTCCCTCTCCTCCGATGCAATATCGCTATCGGAGGCCCCCCTTATCATATCTCCCCTTTATCGCATTATACATATCGCGGCCGTCCGATCAAGCCTCAGATCCGACGGCCCGTATTAAGTCGCAACCCCCATTTCGGCGATCGCAACAAAAATGAAGTCACGCCCCATGCTCTCCTCCAACACGAAACGCTGATTTAATCTCAGCCGCCCATTCAGGCCCAGAGATCAACGACCCATATTTAATCGCATCACTCCCGTATGGCTCCGACCAGCGGAGCCGAAAAGTAATATAGCACGGCATAAAGGCATTTCGGGTCCGATGGGTTTCGGCGTTTCTATGTGGCAACCCCATGACCCCGCCGATAGCGAAATTCCGACTTAATCTCCGCCGTCCATTTGGGCTGTCAGATCAACGGCCCGTTTTTTATCGCATTGCCCCATATATTGCTCCGACTGGCCGAAGCCGAAATAATAATAAGGCACGACATATATATTTTTCGGGTCCGTAAATGGCCCCTTGTACAGCGAAATGGAAAGGCTCCGACGGGCTGGAGCCAAAAAGTTATAAAGAGCAGTTTGAATGGGTTTCGGGTCCGCTTATCATTTTTATTAAAATCCGCCGAGTTGGGTTCGCCGATGGGCCGGACCCGATCTAAATCAAAAGGGAGCCTATAATGCATTTCGGGTCCGCGGGGTTCATCGCTCATCGGAGGCATTATGGTTTGGGATCCGCCGATCGCCGATTTAGTGCCAGTCGTTGGATCGGCCCGCGCCGGATCCGACGGCCAGGATTTAGTATTTTGCACAGTGTCCGCCTAGCCCCAAATTTTGATGAAATTCATGTTTTAAAGGCATTCCGCCTGTTCATAATAAAAGGGCCATTTTTAATGTTTTGTGTGCGGCGCCCGTGCCCGCCCAGGTATAAAGGAAATGATGGTTTCCTTAGCCATTTTGAGATCGCTCCAGGCCCAAATACTTCCAAATGCAGGGATTTCTCCTCGGCATGCCACCAAAGCTCCTTTATTCGACCCAGTGTTGCAAAATTTATCAGTTTAAGGACCATTTTTGATCGGCCATGTGCCGATAGCATTCTAGGGGCCACGGAAAGCACTTGCAGCAGTTATTTTGCATTCAAAGAGCAGAATGGGGCGATTTGACAGTTATAGAGTATCAGTTCAAAATATCAACATCCTAAAAGCAGCAGAACATTAAAGAGGCCCCCATCAAAGTCAATAAAGCAGCTCAGAGCCATCAAAGCCCACCAGATCACAGTTATGAGCATTAAAGCCAGCATTAAAGCCACTTTGCAGTAGCAGAACCGCCTAAAGAGGCAATTCAAGTGTTTAAAGCCCAGTTATTGCCAGAACAGTGTATAAAGACACCTGAGAGCAGCGCTGCAAGTTCCCAAGGCGCAGTTATGGCAAATTGCCAGCGCAGAGCTCCAAAGGACCATATTAATTCATTCTTGAGGCTGTTGTCCCTGCGCAGCTGATTAGATAGATATTTTTTCATTCATTCCAATAAATGTTAGGTTACAATCATTCATTTCTCCAGATCTGCCCTCAGATCTGCTGTTTGTACATATTTTTAGATATTTTCTCTATAAAGACCACCCTCTGTATAGTGTAAAGGGTTGGTTGGTTGTATTTCTCATTCCAGACTTGCGCTATAAGCTTAAGAACTTCTGTAATCAAAGATTGCTGGAATATTTGCATCTGAACTGGCTGGTTGTGCTTTCAATGGCTGAAGAGCTTTGATGTGGAATTCATGTGCTTGCTCATGGTTCAATAAGTCTTTCCTCCCTCTGTTTATCAATTTGTATGTATCTGTATCATCTGTATATCATAATCTAAGTTGCAGGAAGGAGGAATAGTTCAGAGCTGGCTTTCATGCCCTCTGTGCTCAATTCTTGTAACTTTTCTATGTTTTCCTCTGAATTAGTGATAAATATGCATACTTAATTGATCATGTTTAAGCTATTTCTCATTTCTGAATGCTGTTTAGGAATCCTTCATTGCTCCTATATAGTCTTCATTCACTTTCCCTCTTTGGCTGGATGAGAGATCCTTAATCGCCTCTCATCCCCTGACCTCCATTTCATCCTTGTTCCAGCATTAATCATTGTGCCATGTGTAGCTATCCTGCTCCATATTCCCCTCTTCTGCCAAGGAAAACACACCCTTCAATTCACATTCATAGACTCCATGCCCAATGGTTTGAACTTCTTACACTTTGCATGCCAACTCTGCTTGAATAGATCAACCATCCCACCAAAACTCAAACAAAACCCATGTGCATCATATCTAGCCTAAAATCATCCCTTAAACAAAGCTAAATCCTAAAGAGAGAGCCCTCTCTGACTGCAGGTAGGCTAGGACCTGCAGTCCAAAGATTGGTTTGTGGTTACCTCGGCCGTATTCCCTTGGGAGTCAAAGGGAACAACCTGAGTGATAACATAATGGCGACTCCACTGGGGACCTGAAATCATTTGTTTATTACTGTATACCCCCAATTTTGATCAGTTTGCCTTGTTTTCTGGAGAAAGTGTCCCTTTTCTTCAGAGCTTCTCATGTTTAGCTCTGATCTGTGACGGTGGACAGAGATCAGGCACTTCAAGGTTAATTCATCCACCTGGCGACTCCACTCATAATAAAGACTCCACTGGAGAAATGAACCCAAAAGAGATATATGACCAGATCAGGCTTTTGACCTGGATTACTATCCAAGAGGTCATGTTTTTTCTCCATAAATTTTTGCTGTGTATATTGTATTTTAAAGACAATTCTATATTAGATTTTTATGATTTTCCTTTGGAAAATGTTGTTGAAAAGCCTCCTTGCACATTAGAGCAGCAGCCTTCAAATGCTGTTGAAGATCATCATACAGCCAAGGAGGAACCAAAAATAGAGCCCAGTCTTACAGTTCCTGTATATACTCCTGTGTCTCGTAAAGTTCCTGATATATATAAGTCTCTCATTTTGCCTCCTGTGCTGAATCCTTTGCCTGCAAATCATCCTGAGTATCTCCCTAGATTTGATGGAGAAAATGGTATTACTGCCCAGAAACATATCCAGGCTTTTGAAGATTATCTTAATATATTTGAAGTAGAAGATGAAGATGTCAGCCTTAGACTATTTTCCCTTTCTTTGCAAGGCGAAGTTAGGACTTGGTTTAAAGCAGTGCCTGAGGCCAGCATCTCAAATCTTCAGCAGTGTTCCAAGCTCTTCCTTGATAGATGGATGATCAAAGTTAGTTTCCTCTCACTCATTCAAGACTATGATGAGTTAAAAAGGCTTCCAAATGAGTCGGTTTAGCAATTTTCTGATCGATTCAATCAAGTCTATCTCTCTATGCCATTGAATATTAGGCCTCCCCCTGATTTGGCTCTATTGCAATATCCAAGAGCTTTTGATCCAGAAATGGAATTTAATTTGAGAGAAAGATGCCCGTCCACTTTGAAACAGATGCAGGACGTAGCCGTGGACATGGAGGCAAATCTAAAGAGGAGGGGAAAATAGCGCAAGGCAGAGCAAGAAGAAAGACATCATAGTGTGTTACAAAAGTCAGAAGAAATGATGCAGTTGATCACAATGAAAGTAGAAAGTTTAGAGCACCAGGACACATCTGTTGTGCAAGAGGAAAGTAGTGACATTCACGAACAAACCTACCACAAATCAGATGACATATTCATAGATCCATATGTGAAGGAGGAGTCTCCTGATATACTGTGTGAATATAATAGCTTCTCTTCTTTCAACTGTCTACCCAAATATGATATGTATGATGATGATTATGAGCCTAACGACCAAATCAGCCTTGCAGAGGAATCAGATCCTATTTTGGCAGGAAGAAAAGTTCAGGCTCAATAGCTTGAATGTAATGATCAGCTTGCCCAGTTCAGCTATGAAGTAAAGGAGGAAAGTGCAGAAAATTTTGATATCAGCGAAGGAACTTTACCTTTCTGTTTTGAATCTTTTCAATTTATTAAGGAGAACTATCATGCAATTAATAAACATTTGTCAGCAAGTCTTGTTATTGACTGCCTGGAGGATGATCAAAATATTGTTCCAGATGCATCGCCTCTAGTTTTGCAGCCCCGAAGAGCCATCGAATATCAGATTGAGGAAGACTCGGCAGCAGCACCTGAGCAAATAAATCGACTCCCTTCCCTGCCGCTTTGTTTTCAGCCATCTCAGGTATTTGAAGAAGAAGAGGAGCAGCCTGCGCAGATCAGTCAGGTTCCAAATGAGCCTGTATGTAATAAAGTGCAAGCACCTTTGCAAGTTTTGAATGACCCATCTACTGGCAGGCAGAATAATGAAAGAGATCAGCGCTCTTCTCCATTAGCGGGTTGTGTGCCTCAATATCAAAATGTTGATGATCTCCCGACTCCAAGGCATGGTAGCGATCCTGAACCTTTGTACAGTCCTTTATTTCAGCCTAGAAATTGTATATATATGTTGCAGGATAGTTTTGTACAGTGTTTAAACACAGCAAAGGAGGTCAGTAGCTTCCTGATCTTCTCAAAGATTAACAAAGCCACATCAGATTGCAATATCTCAGTTTTTCTCACCGGCAAGCACAAGCAGCAAAGCTCATTGATGTCTATTTTGCTTAAATGGCTGCATTGGTTATTTCACTTCACCTAACAACAAAGTAAGTGCTGGTTAGGGTAGATAGGTAGGTAGGATCAATAAGGCAGCCAGCCAAGGGAATTTTGCAGAGCATAGCAACAATTGAATACAAGGCAGTCTGACCTGCTGTTCTTGGCTTTTCACAAGGAAAAGCCATCCCCAAGTGGAGCCACTGTTAGCCTCCTGCTGCAGCAGGTTAATCATCTTTCGTGATCGACATTTTTACATGCCAAATATGTTGTACAATGCATGCTGAAATGCTCCATATTTGCTACAGATGGCCAAAGAACTGTCCATGAAAGTGTGCTAGTCTAAATGCCACTGCTGTGTTCCAATTTTTGGTAAGCAATTCATTTTTGGTTTGAGGCAGTTTTTCAGTTGGAGGACTTCAAGCGAGGCATGTCTAACTCCCCTTCTTCCTCTTTCCCCAAATCACTCACTAACTTCCCCCAAAGAGGTCAAGATCTGCTTGATACCTCTTAGTTTCATCATTCTCCATATCATTTGCCTTGGTGAAGATCTGCTTCACTCAAGGAAGGTCCATACTGCTTCTATGAGTCATTTTCCCTCTTAATAGCCTAAGATTCACATAGTTAGCGCTTTCTTATCACTTTTCATGTTAACTACTAACTTTACTATGTAGCTCCCTATCTATTTCCCCTTCCCCTACTAAAACTACGTATATTACTCCCCTATATATTTATCCCCTCCCCCTGGTTGAAAGATAACCATATACATCCTCGGGAATTGCTAAGTTTATCTGAAACTTAGCAAGAGCCCTCAATACCCCCTCTAACCATCTCCCAAATGCATAAGGACTCATTCCTTTGCATAGTTTCCCTTCATATGTATAAAAATCCATCTTTGGGCCTTGTTTTACCTTTCCCAAGGCATGAACCCCTTTTTATAGGCCTAAACCCTCCTCCGATCCGAATCCCCTCCCTCCGACGCGATATCGCTGTCGGAGGTGCTAACAGTGTTGGCCGCATATATATATATATATATATATATATATATATATATATATATATATATATATATATATATATATATATATATACACCATTTCCCTCTCCTCCGATGCGATATCTCTATCGGAGGCCCCCCTTATCATATCTCCCCTTTATCGCATTATACATATCGCGGCCGTCTGATCAAGCCTCAAATCCGACGGCCCGTATTAAGTCGCAACCCCCATTTCGACGATCGCAACAAAAATGAAGTCACGCCCCATGCTCTTCTCCGATGCGAAACACCGATTTAATCTCAGCCGTCATTCAGGCCCAGAGATCAACGGCCCATATTTAATCGCATCACTCCCGTATGGCTCCGACCAGCGGAGCCGAAAAGTAATATAGCGCGGCATAAAGGCATTTCAGGTCCGATGGGTTTCGGCGTTTCTATGTGGCAACCCCATGACCCCGCCGATAGCGAAATGCCAACTTAATCTCCGCCGTCCATTTGGGCCGTCAGATCAACGGCCCGTTTTTTATCGCATTGCTCCATATACTGCTTCGACTGGCTGGAGCCGAAATAATAATAAGGCACGACATATATATTTTTCGGGTCCGTAAATGACCCCTTGTATAGCGAAATGGAAAGGCTCCGATGGGCCGGAGCCGAAAAGTTATGAAGAGCAGTTTGAATGGGTTTCGGGTCCACTTATCATTTTTATTAAAATCCGCCGAGTTGGGTTCGCCGATGGGCCGGACCCGATCTAAATCAAAAGGGAGCCTATAATGCATTTCAGGTCCGCAGGGTTCATCGCTCATTGGAGGCATTATGGTTTGGGATCTGCCGATCCGCCAATCGTTGATTTAGCGCCAGTCGTTGGATCGGCCCGCGCCGGATCCGATGGCCGGGATTTAGTATTTTGCACAGTGTCCGCCTAGCCCCAAATTTGGATGAAATTCATGTTTTAAAGGAATTCCGCTTGTTCATAATAAAAGGGCCATTTTTAATGTTTTGTGTGCGGCGCCCGTGCCAGCCCAGGTATAAAGGAAATGATGGTTTCCTTAGCCATTTTGAGATCGCTCCAGGCCCAAATACTTCCAAATGCAGGGATTTATCCTCGGCATGCCGCCAGAGCTCCTTTATTCGACCCAATGTTGCAAAATTTATCAGTTTAAGGACCATTTTTGATCGGCCATGCGCCGATAGCATTCTAGGGGCCACGGAAAGCACTTGCAGCAGTTATTTTGAATTCAAAGAGCAGAATGGGGCGATTTGACAGTTATAGAGTATCAGTTCAAAATATCAGTAGCCTAAAAGCAGCAGAACAATAAAGAGGCCCCCATCAAAGTCAATAAAGCAGCTCAAAGCCATCAAAGCCCACCAGATCACAGTTATGAGCATTAAAGCCACTTTGCAGTAGCAGAACCGCCTAAAGAGGCAATTCAAGTGTTTAAAGCCCAGTTATTGCCAGAACAGTGTATAAAGACACCTGAGAGCAGCGCTGCAAGTTCCCAAGGCACAGTTATGGCAAATTGCCAGCGCAGAGCTCCAAAGGACCATATTAATTCATTCTTGAGGCTGTTGTCCCTGTGCAACTGATTAGATAGATATTTTTTCATTCATTCCAATAAATGTTAGGTTACAATCATTCATTTCTCTAGATCTGCCCTCAGATCTGCTGTTTGTACATATTTTTAGATATTTTCTCTATAAAGACCACCCTCTGTATAGTGTAAAGGGTTGATTGGTTGTATTTCTCATTCCAGACTTGCGCTATAAGCTTAAGAACTTCTGTAATCAAAGATTGCTGGAATATTTGCATCTGAACTGGCTGGTTGTGCTTTCAATGGCTGAAGAGCTTTGATGTGGAATTCATGTGCTTGCTCATGGTTCAATAAGTCTTTCCTCCCTCTGTTTATCAGTTTATATGTATCTGTATCATCTGTATATCATAATCTAAGTTGCAGGAAGAAGGAATAGTTTAGAGCTGGCTTTCATGCCCTCTGTGCTCAATTCTTGTAACTTTTCTATGTTTTCCTCTGAATTAGTGATAAATATGCATACTTAATTGATCATGTTTAAGTTATTTCTCATTTCTGAATGCTGTTTAGGAATCCTTCATTGCTCCTATATAGTCTTCATCCACTTTCCCTCTTTGGCTGGATGAGAGATCCTTAATTGCCTCTCATCCCCTGACCTCCATTTCATCCTTGTTCCAGCATTAATCATTGTGCCATGTGTAGCTATCCTGCTCCATATTCCCCTCTTCTACCAAGGAAAACACACCCTTCAATTCACATTCATAGACTCCATGCCCAATGGTTTGAACTTCTTACACTTTGCATGCCAACTTTGCTTGAATAGATCAACCATCCCACCAAAACTCAAACAAAACCCATGTGCATCATATCTAGCCTAAAATCATCCCTTAAACAAAGCTAAATCCTAAAGAGAGAGCCCTCTTTGACTGCAGGTAGGCTAGGACCTGCAGTCCAAAGATTGGTTTGTGGTTACCTCGGCCGTATTCCCTTGGGAGTCAAAAGGAACAACCTGAGTGATAACAGGAGGTAAACTGGCTTCCTTGATTAGTGACCAGTTCTCTAGGGTACCCAAATTTGTAAAATACATTGTCCCTTAAGAACTCATCCACCTTCTCCTCTGTTTCTACCTTAATTTCCTTGGTTTTAGCCCAGTTGGTCAGATAGTTAGTGCACATAATGATGTACTATTTTTTCTTGGAAGGAGGGTCAATAGGTTCAATGAAGTCCATGCCCCACTTTTCAAATGGCTTGAAAGTCACTTGAGGGTGTAGAGGCATTTCATTCCTTAGAGTAGGCTTTCCCATCCTTTAGCACCGATCACACTGACTAGTATATCTTTTTACATCCTGATGAAGAGTGGGCCAATAGTAACCTTCTTGTAACAATTTGAATGCTCTCCTCTTTGCTACAAAGTGACCTCCATAAGTACCATCATGACAGGTCAGAAGGATGTCAAATACTTCCTTCTCCCTGACACACCTTCTCAAGATTTGATCTAAGCCAAGTTTGAAGAGGTTTCCCCCAATCCAAGTGAAGGGGGCACTCTTCCTTATAATATTTCTTTTCTCTTTGGAGGACAAGTTCGGTTGGAACTATGCAGAAACCAAATAGTTTTCTATGTCAGAAAACCATGGAGAGAGAACTAAAATGGCGAACAATTTCTCATCCGGTAACTGGTCATCAACCATTCCCTCTTCACCTTCAAGCAAAGTTAATCTGGACAAAAATGTCTGCAACAACATTTTCCTTACTAGGCTTATCAACAGTAGTTAGATCAAACTGTTGTAATAAAAGAAACCATCTTATAATACAAGAATTCACATTGGGTTTATTCATTAAATATTTGATTACAGCATTATCAATATGGACAAATGCTTGATAGCATGTAATATAATGCCTAATTTTTTTCAATGAATGCACAATAGCTAGGAGCTCCTTTTCGGTCACTGTGTAGTTCAATTCAGCCTTTAACAGATTCTTACTAATAAAGTAAATGGCATAAAGAAATTTTTCATCTATCTAACCTAGGGCTACTCCTATGGCTTTGTGTGAGGCATCAGCATGAATTTGAAAGGGAATGGCCCAATTTGGGCCTCAGAGAATTGGGGTAGTTGTTAACTTGTTCTTCAAGATGTCCAAGGCCTCTTCACAGCTTTTTGACCATGTAAAATTAGATTCATTGGACAACAACCCAAATAAAGGAGAGGCCAACTTGTTGAAGTCCTTTATGAACCTTCAATAGTATCCAGCTAATCCTAGGAAACTTCTGACACCTCTTTGCTTTTGAGGAGGTGGTACCCTTTGGATAATAGCTATTTTGTTGGGGTTCACCTGTAGTCCTTGTTGAGATATTGAATGACGCAAAACTATCCCTTCTGTCATCAAAAATTCACATTTCTCGGGACTGAGAGACATGTTCATCTCAATACATTTGTAGTACCTTACCTAAGTTGGACAAAGCCTCATAGAAATCACCCCCATAAGGTGTGAAATCATCCATATAGATTTCTACCACATCATGGACCAACTCAACAAAGATACTCAGGACTGCTCTCTGAAAGGTGGCAGGAGCATTGCATATGCCAAAAGGAAGGACCCTATAGGCAAAATTTCAACAAGGAAACGTGAAGGTGGTTTTATCCTGGTCTTCCCGGATAATCTGGATTTGGTTGTACTCTCTGAATCCATCTAGGAAAGAGAAAAAAAATTTCCCTACAAGGCCATCTAGCACTTGGTCGATGAAAGGTAGAGGGAAATGGTCCTTCTTCGTGGCTTTGTTCAGTTCCCTGTAATTGACGAAAATCCTCCACTTACCATTTTTCTTTGGAACTAACACCAGAGGGGAGACCCACTCACTGTCGGAGATAGGATAAATGAATCCTGCATCTAGCAATTTTTGTAGTTCTTCTTTGACTATATCTTTAAGAGTTGAATTCATCCTCCTTTGGGGTTGTTAGACTAGCTTGCAACCTTCCTTGATATAGATATGGTGAGTACACACTGAGGGGTGTACTCCCTTCATTTCTTGGTAGCTGCAAGCGAAGGCATCTAGATGTTCCTTTAGCATGTTGCACAACTTCCCCTCTTGGAGAACAGAAAGAGATGGATTGACTTTCAAAGTTTTCCCAAGGACGAATTCTATGGTTTTGACATAGAGAGGATTGGAATTGGCCAAGTACAGATCAATTGGATGGTTGTTTTGGGTTTCCTATACTACTTATTCTAGGGACAATGTACTGGAAGTTAGACTTTGAAGAAGGTGTTCAATTAAATTTTCTTCATCCTGTATTCCTCCTCCCATGGTTGTTTCTAAGGTATACAGTTGGGCAGTATAAACTTCATCTTCTTCCTCCTCTTCCAGCCATAAAGGTAAGTCATGTTGTAGAGATGGTTGAGTAGGAGGGTATAGGACTAACTGCTTGGACATATGCCCATTCTTTATTGTCATATTCCTAGCTTTGCAGCTGATGTAAGCATCAGCAGTGGCCAACTAGGGCCTCTCAAGGATGAGAGAGTAACCAGTAAGCTTAGCCTTAGGCTAGAGAACTAGAAAATCTATAGGGTACTCCCAAGAGTCAATGGAGGCCATCACATCCTCCATAATCCCCTCAGGGGTCACTATGGAGTAGTCTGCAAGTTGCAGGACCGTTGTGGTCTTTCTCAATAAACCTTGGAGGTTGAGCTTGAGCATGGTGTCCTTTTTCATCACATTAATGGCAGCCCCAATATCGATCAAAGTGTGTGTGAAAATGGTGCCATTGATATGCACATCTATTATAGGGCTTCCAGGGTCCAAATATTTGGACAGATTACTTTCCTCAACATTAAGTCAGACAATTGTCCAATGACATTAATGGTAGGAGCATCTATTCTTCACCTCCATAGATGCTTGAAGAAATTCTCCTTAATCAACTTATTGTAAATAGGCACATCTTTTATTGCTTGGATAAATGAAATCTTTACACATAGATTTTTCAATTTTCCCAGAAGTTTGGTCTCTTCTGGGGTAGGTTGGAGTGGTTGAGTTAATCTCTTAGGAAAGGGTGGATTTACTTTAAGAATTATTTCCTCTCTTTCTTCCTTAATCTCCCTAGGTGGAGGTGGAGGTTGGTTATCTAGGAGAACTCTCCCGAATCTCAGGTTAATTTCCTGGATTTCCACAGCATAAGTTGGATATTATGTCTCTCCACTGTATACTTGCTGAGCCTGTCTGTTATTCGGGTTCGAATTTGGTTGGGCAGGCATCGAGGGTTGCTTGTGTGGAGCAGAGTGTAACAACTGTGGTTGGGCAGGTGGTGGAGGCAATAAAGCTGGAGCATTGTTGCATTGGGGCCTCCACCCCTAGGGCAGTGCATTCCACTGAGGTTGTGGCTGACCATATGGTTGATATTACTAGCTGGCTGGCTGGGAGTGATACTGAGATTGAAATGAACAAGGAGGAGGTATAGACCAGGAAGGATGAGTAGGGGGTCCCCAAGAAGGTATGGATGTGGTCTGGTTGGGGTTGTAGTATGCAAGGGATGACCCTTGCATGCCCTGATGATATGGCCTAGGCCCGTGAGATCTCCCTTGGTTTATGTAATAGAGCTACTTAGTGACCCATTTAGCTCCTTGATATACAACTTTGAGTCCAGGGAAAGAAGGGCACTTGTCTATGGAGTGGTTTTCTTCACAGACTGAGCAGATTTCGATAGACTTTAATGGACATTCATTCCTAGGGTTCCTCTTGGTGCACCTAGGGCAGAAAATGGCCAAGGCTATCTCTACTTCCTCCTGCTTTCTCCTAATGTGAATAGTGTCCATTTGTAAGGCAAGGGTTTGCAGCATCTCACTCAAGAAATATTCCAGCATGTTTCCAATTTCACCTTTGATAGATGAGTTGGAAGAGGATGTATTGACCATACGTTGACTACCACTACTAATCTGAATTGGATCCATGAAGAACTGTCAGAAGAACCATGGTTGTACCAAGTCAGGATAGACTTCTAAGAATTAAAAACAGCGATCAAAAACACCTCTGAACCAGTGGCAATTGGAAGCCAGCGTGGAACGACGAGGACCTCGGTCAAAGTGCATTGATCGAGGCCCATGGAGACTACGCGGGAGGAAAAATTAACCCCTGGGAGGCCCAGATCGGGAAACAGAGGCAGTGTTTGATTTGCACATCGCTGGGAAAACACCATCGAAATGGAGAAGCCCCGAGTGTTAGGTTGCATAGAGAGCCGGGAAAACCGTGGGACAAAAGGCGAAAAGGCTAAAGGACAAGGCGAGACCTGCACTCTGAAAAAAACCTGCAGTAAGCGGAATTGGCAAAAACGGAGTGATTCCACTCAGTGGTAGACGTGTGGCAAGCAGATGAGAGAGAAAACCGATGTTGATCGTGCACTAACTGTCGAGCAAGTCAACCGCGTGAAACGTGTGTATGGCGTCGGATCTGGAGGCCCTAGATCTAACAGCTGAGATCACGCCCGATGGGGAAAGCGAAATCAACAAGGGATTAAGCCACAGTTTGTAAAGATTTGACATCCGATTTGACTGCCACAGTGGAAGAAGACTCATTCCACGACGTAACCAAAGAATTGAACCGACGAAGCAGGCTAGCGCTTTACCGGAGGACATATGGCCACTCCCTATGAGCCTAAAGATGACGCCGAACATGGAACTCCAAGCACAGCTGCAGTAGACGATTAGACAGAGGTGGAAGAGGAACCGCACTACCATGGGAACAAATGGCCTTAAAGCCATGAACAGAGAATAGAAGACACAAATAGAGGAAGACAGAAGACAGAGAAGAGAAGAAGACAGTGAAGCAAGAAAAATTAGAAAGAAGATAGAAGGTCGAGCTGACCAAAGGCAACGTTGAGCACCAGAAAGCTTGAGAGATTCAAGCCATCCCTGAGAGGATCTGTTGGATGAGAGAGGTCAAAGAGCTGGTAGGAAAAAGAGTTTTTGCACTCCAGTGGCTTGGGAAATCCAAGAACCACCCTGCCAAGAAAATCTGTTTCAGGAAACTCACATTGAGCTCCTGCATTTTAATTCTTTGCTTAAGACACAATAAAATAAGGCCAGCACTGAGAGATGTGTTACACAAAAATATCGTCACCATGATTATTTACAGTCAGTATGGGTCTATCTTCACTTGTACTGTCCTCCTAAGCAAGTCTCAGACCTCAGCTCTTCAAGTCAAGCTTTGAAAATGATAGAAAGACATTGAAAATCAACAAAGCTCTGGTTCCGCACCTCCTGTTTACAAAAACGGCGGACCTGCCCGCTCTGTCCCTAAAGGAGTGGGTGCAGACCCCTGTGAAAGTAAAAAAGGCACAAGTTTATTCTAAAAAAATCACTTTGGGTTAATTCTAGATGATTCTAGAAGGAATTTTGACGTGGATTGGCCGCTCTTAGGTGGTTCATGCATCCCAAAAGAAGGAGCTAATCCCTTGATGAGAGGAGCTATCCCTTTGAAGGAGGGCTTTATCCCTTTGAAGGAGGACCTAGTAACTTCCCTCCATTGCACTATAAATTAAGGCATTGGGCTGGTTGCTAGGGAGGTTAGAAGCTGAACATTTTTTAGGGTAAATGTTGGTGGAATTGAGACTTCCTAGTTAAGCTTGAGAGGAGAGATCACATACCTTTTTGGATTCATTGGGAAGAAAGTGAAACTTGTCAAAGTAGAGGAGACTTCTTGTTGGACCCTGGGAGGAGCTTGTACAACATCAAGGCATAGGTTGTAAAGTTCTTATTTGATTTGAATTAATACAATCAGATTCATTTTTCTCAACAAATTGTCTTATGTCATTTGTTTCATGAATTCCTTGATCTTCATGTTAAATGTGTTTTATGATATTGGCTTTTCAAGTGCTATTTAATTTGTTTTCTTGTTTGTGTTTGCAGATTCGCAACAAGGGAGCTCACTTGGATCAAAGGAGCGAGGCTTCCACAAACTTGATTGGACCCAAGGTAGGCCTAAAACACTTGTTTGCCTTTGTTTATAAATGCATATTTAGAGAAAGATAGTTTTTGATTGGCTTGCTTGTCACTAGGTCTCTTTAGATTCTAGGAAGGTCTATCTTGTCCGCAAGATCGACTCATTCTGTGTGACAAAATGGTGACTCCGCTGGGGACTTGATTTTTTCCTTGTTTTTACTTTTACCTGAGAAACTGTGTTTTTGTTTATGTTTTTGGCTTGTTGTGTGTGGAATTGGGTAGAATTAGTAGATCCAGGGTTATTTTTTGTTTTTCATAATTTTGGGAGAGGACCGCACCCTAGGATTTTGACACAGTGCGTACCTATCCGCGCTTTTGCTTTTAGCACAGAGCGGTACCACACCTGTGTTAACTGTGGGCCTGCGGACCCTGTCAAAATTTTGGAAAACCTAAGATTTTCTCTGTTAGTCAGCTTAGTTTTTATTTAGAAGTTATTATCCCCTGCCCAGAACTGCATATAACCTATCAGAAGCTTTCCTTAGGTTGATTTCATTGGTGTTAGGGTTTTAGGTGGAATTCCTAGAAGTTTTTCTTGTTGGGTTTGTTTTTCATTTTGGTCTTGTAGTAGCTCTGAGCTTAGAAGCTGTAGGAACCTCAGATCACCTTGGTTTCTACTAGCCTTCTTATGAGTCTGACCATTTGTGAAATCCACCTTTGTTGAGGAATTCTCCTTGTGTTTTCTCTTTACAAAACTTCGAAAAGCTTGTGTTTAAAAGTTTGGATTTTCATTTTTAAAAAAGAAAACAAAATTGGTTGTTTTTTGACTGATTTGTGATTCTGCATAAATTAGTCCTTAGTTTACATCTAGCTAAGTAAAACATCCTTTAGAAAGACATCTTGTAAGCTTTGACTTCGAATAGGTTTTTATAGTTTATAGATCTCAAAGTTAGTTGCTTCCATAGTTTTGAGTGTTTTATAAAAAATAAAAAAAATCTCTTTTGGAAAAAGTTTGTTTTTGTAGTGGTTGAATGTTTTGAAAAGAAAAGGGAAATTTTTGTGAAAATAACTAGTTGTCTCATTTTGAGTGCATTGGAAAGGACAAAAGCTCTTCTTTTAATTTGTTTGTTAAGAAAGATTTGTGTTTACAAGTATTTGCATTGTCAAACTCTTTCCTAGCTAGAAGTTCATCGAAGGGAAAAGATTGTTTAATCATCTTAAGTGCATTTTTAGTGATTTTGAGTCGAGTATTCATACCACGAGTTTCATCTCCACACCACTTGACTTAAACAAAAACCAATAAAAATAACGCTTAAAGTAAAATTCATCTAGTAATATTTTTATTTCTAGAGCTCTGATACACCAACATAGCGTAGGCTAGTGTCTTGGAGTAGGAGAGTAATTAACTCTCCAAGACAGTAAAACAAAAAAGTAGATGTATCTTGTGGTATGGAAGAAATCCAATTGTTGCATTTATGCTCTGGGAAAGCTCCTCTTAAAGGAGAAGCACGAGATCGTGTCCGAACCAGTGTGGGAATCAATCCTTCCTCATTGGGAATGACGCCAGATATTCACGTATTAAAAATGGTAAACCTCGGATTAACCATTGTCGAGGAGCCTGGGGTCACTTGTTGGTAAACCTTGGATTATGTCAAGGAGCCTTCAAGGGGATTGAGCTTGCTACTCTGCCTTCGCGTGCGTATCGGATCGTAGACTGTTCCCCCAGGTATATTTGTTTCAGTTGGTAACCTAAGTGACCATATTCTTTAGGATTCTTCCTAAGGCGACAGTGGTGGGAAGATCCCATTGTACCTGGAGCAGACGTCAGCTAGACTCACTTGGATTTTTTGGGGGGTTCTCTTCACTCGAGACGGTTAAGTGGAGGAACTTGTGCCAGTCTATTCATTAAGCAAGTTGCCAGGGTAACCGTTCCAACCGCCATTTCTGTATTGAACTCTGCGATGTTGGGCTTCATAACCAACTAGTGTTTTCAGTACAGAAAGTTACTGTTTGTGTGTGTTTGATCTCCTAGATTCTTTAGGCGTGTGATTCAAATTTGTTTGGTTCTTTAGAGGCTTTAGGTGGTTTTCAATGATATTTTACTTTTTTTTCATGTAAAGTAGTTAAAAAATTTTAATCGTGGCTGAATTATCGAGGAAGTCCCGTAGACTTTGGGGCCAACCTCCTGAGTTTTCACCGAGCCAGCTTGAAGGGTTAAGAGCCCTCGTAACTCCTAGAGACAATAGAGTTGGGTCACCTAAAGAAGGAGAGTCTTCTTTGGTGATACATCCTGATTTTCAAGCTTTAGTAGCAGATTATAATCCACAATCAGTGTCTATTTCTGAAGTTACTGGTAGCTTTTCATCTACTAGTGATATAGGTGAAGAACCTGAAATATCTGAACCTGAAAATGAATTTGCTGCTACTCCGACATCGAGGTTTGCTTCTCCAGCTTCTAGTGGTCCTGGTTCACCTAGGGTAGAAAGAATAATTACCCAAAATATTCCTTCTGGACTTATAGCTATCGAAGAACTTGCTACTCCAGAAGAAGAAGTAGGCATCCCTATCCCTGAAAATCAACCTGCTATTGAACTAAGGGAGCGTAAATCAATTTTTTACATTCCACCTAGGAGCAGTGCTTGGTATCTTTCTTTGACTAATTTCTTAGAAAACCCAGGGTTAAGCTTTTCACCACCTCGTGTTCCTTATCACCCAACACCTAGACGATACTATCCTCCGTTAAATATGTCAGGACAGTCGTCCATGTTTACTCAATCGCCAGAATCCTTTTTGTACGGCGGTCCTTCTGTTCCCTCTAGGTATCAGTCACTTTCTGATACTTTTTCGGGAGCATCTCCTCAACCCATTGAATAAGGGTTATTAACTGGAAGCAATGGTACTAAGCCGTTGAGCGTAGACGATATTCTCATGATGTCAGGTACTATTCCTAATCCTCAACCTCAAGGTGGCCAGTTACCGCCTGGGGGGCAGCCTCAAAATCCTCAATTATCGCCTGGGGGGCAACCTCAAGGTACCCAATTTGTGCCTGGGGGGCAACCTCAAGGACAGTACATACCTACGGGACAGTACGTTCCTTAAGGTCAACCCCAGACTCAATATGTACCCCAAGGTCAACCCCAGTATCAATATGTACCTCAAGGTCAACCCCAGTATCAGTACGTGCCTCAAGGGTATCAACCCCAAGGTCAGTACTCGAACCAAGGTTTCCAACCACCCTCCGGTCAATCATATGTTCAAGGAATGGGAAATGTACCTTTGAATTATCAATCCTATCCTCAACCCGGTTATGGTCCTTAATATTCTCAACCTGTTATGGGTCCGTACCCCAGAAAGAATTTGGTGTGGGATCCATCGCAAACTCAACAGGTCTTGCAACCGAATGTACAGTTGTCATCTCAAACTGGACAACCCTTAGTTTCTGGTACACCCCAGCAACCTGTCCAGTCTTCTATTCAAACTTCTATACCTTCGGTAGTTTCTCAGCCTGGGCCTAGTACGCCTCGTACTCCGCCTCAAACGATTGTCGCAACTGCCGCAACATCTGTTCAATCTACCCCACCTACTTCTGGAGTATCGACAGCTCCAGTTTCTACTCTTCCTCTATCTACTCCTCAGACTTCTTTACCTCCGTCTGGATCCACGATTCAAACTTCAGTTCAAATGCCTGTAGGACAACCTTGTTCAAGTACGGTCGTCACAAGTCAACCACAATTTACTTATCAATCGTACCAGGGACAGTACCAATTTGGTCCTGCTGTGCAGCAACAGGTCTATCAGTATCAACCGTACCCTGGGTACACATATCAACAACCTCAACAACCCCATTACGGTCCGGTTAATCCTGGTTTTCCTGGAGGATACAATATCCCAAATGCAATTCCTATTCCTAGTTATCCTGGATATCCTCCTCCTGGGGCTGGTCTCATGACCTAGAGTTTTAGGGACCCTAATCGTTAGTTACCGTTTATTGCAACTTTGGACTTGCTTGACTTGTCGCGCCTAACGAATGATCCCATTAATTATCTTCTGTTTTGGCCGCCAATGCCGAATAAGTTGCCTAGTGATATTCCTAAGTTTGAAGGCAAATCAGGAGAGGACCCGTCGAACCATGTGATGACTTATCACCTCTGGTGTGCGTCTAACTCCATTTCAGATGATTCAATCCATCTAAGGCTTTTCCAACGCACTCTAATTGGTCTCGCGGCCAAGTGGTACATTGAGTTACCGCGAGGCACTTTTTATAATTTTAGTCAATTAGCTACCTCGTTTTTAACCCATTTTCAGTTGCCTGTCAGATATGACAATGGCACGAAATTACTAACTTCATTAAATCAATCGATGTCCACTTACATTTTAGATCACATTCATGAATGGAGACGCCGACGGTGTTTAGTGAAGGTTTTTATTCCGGATCAGATCTTGGTTGAATGGTTTGTAAAATCTTTGTTGCCAAAGATCACTGAAGATGTAGCTAAGGCCGGAGTCGTTACTGAGGAGAAGGTAATTGCTCAAGCACAGTACCTTGACTTGGTCTATATTCAGTCAGGTACGTTACACGAGAAAGTCCCCGATCTTCCCAAGAAAAATAAAATCGCTGCAGCTCCTTCAGGGTCTCATGCCGCTGATGGTATGATTGGTACGGTTAACACTAAAAGTAAGAAGAATTCTTCCAAGAATTCTTCTCCTATCATAACCTTGCCTGATTCCCCGACAGGAGATTCTTCCGCAGAGATTTCTGCCGATATTCATGTTGTAGAGTCATCTACAGCCAAATCAAAATCCGGTGGCAAGAAGAAAGGGAAGAAAAAGAATAAAACAGACAAAAATTCAAAAGAGAAACCTGAAAAATCGGAATCCAATGATGAAAAACGCAAACCTCGTTATCCTTGTCTCATTTGTGATGAAGAACATTTTACAAGAGACTTCCCTCATCGTGCAGAGGTTGCAAAGATTGTCAAAGGTTCCCAAATGCCTGTTGTTTTGAAGGATCCTTTTCCAAGTCAAGACAGTAAGATGATAGATTCTTCCTTGAGTGCTAATGAAGAACCCATACTGATGATGTCCCTTATTAGGATTGCAACTCGATTGCATGATTATGGTAGTAAAAGTCCTATTGATGGTAAAGAAGCAGAATCTTCTCATTCTAACCCATCAACCTCAGCTCCCAGTTCCGATCCACTACAGATAGAGAAACCTAATCCAGATTTGGTAATCAAACCACCCACCAAGGGTATACTTCGAAAGTCAGCTTTCAATCCACATGCGAGAGCGGCTCAGAACTATAACATTGTTGAGGATTTAGTTGTTTCACCCTCAGCAATGTCAGCTTTGGAAGTGATGCAATCATGTCCAGCACAACGTAAATTACTTTTGTCGGCTATAGGAGATGTTGACGTTCAGGACTCGAACCTAATAATTTTCGATCTAGAAAATAGTACACCACGCTTACCTCATCAAATGGCTTTCCAAATTCCAGTGATAGTCAAAAAAAGGCCTATTCATAGGACTGTGATTGATGAGGGAGCCTCAACGTGTATTATGTTGATACAATGTTGGAGATCGCTTGGTTCTCCTTCACTAAATCAATCCCTGACGATTCTAAAGGCCTTTGATGGCCGTGGGTTTCATCCCTTTGGCATTCTACATGATTTACCTATAGGGGTTGAAGGAAAAACCGTTAATCTAGATGTGGAGGTGGTTGATGCCCCTCTAGATTACAACCTTCTCTTGGGTCGTAGTTGGTCTTACGCTATGACAGTTGTCGTTTCATCGGTCTTTCAGGTTATAAAGTTTCCTCATAATGGAAAGATCGTAACAATAGACCAGCTCGCTTACTTTTCATCTGACCCAGCCTCTTCTGAAAGTATTCAGCATGTCGGCAAAACGACTATCCCGTATAAGGATGTTGGAGTAGGACTAGTTAAAGATGCCGGTTTACTGGGAACTTTTCCTTTTCCTCTGATCAACGCATCGTCTTCATTTGCAACCATTCATATGATTTTTTCAGACACCATTGTTTATGATGATCCTTGGATCGTTCCTCCTGAATCTGAGATAGACTCATTTGGTGATGTTATGCCTTTGAGTCCATATGAAATTGCGTATGAGGCCGTGCAATCGTTTACTGACCCATCTTCAACCAAAATTGACTTAATGAATGTGGTCCGTGAGGAATCACTTTTCACATCAAGCTCGGATTCACTCTCATGAGCAAATTCGTGAAATCCTATGTGTAGATGATTTACCATGGGAAGATCTCCATCACAGATCTTCATTTTTACCCGAGAATGATCGTTTTCTGAACTTGTTCACTCTCATGAGCAAATTCGTGAAATCCTATGTGTAGATGATTTACCATGGGAAGATCTCCATCACAGATCTTCATTTTTACCCGAGAATGATCGTTTTGAAAATTATTTTTCATCAATTTTTACGACTAAATATGTCAAGGAACCTCAGAATCCAGTGAAACATCCTGATTCAGAGTTAAATTTGGGAAACATCTCTCGAACTATTCCTATTGACATTTCGGTTAAGCCTGGAATTGTTGAGAACATTCATATAGGTGCCTCGTGTATAAAAGACGAAATCCAAATATATAAGGCCCTATTTCAAGAATTCTGTGATGTGTTGCCTGTTCCTATGAGGAAATGGCAGGAATTGATCTCGCGATTGTTGTTCATGAAATCAAGACTTACCCAGACGCTAAACCCGTCCGGTATTGTTTGCGTCAGATTCACCCAAGAAAAGCTGCTGCTATTAAAGCAGAAGTTGAAAAATTACTCAAAGCAGGTTTCATTTATCCGATCCCGTTAACGGATTAGGTATCGAATATTGTTCCTGTTAAAAAAAGAAAGGGACAATCAAAATATGTATTGATTATAGGGACATTAATCGAGCCTATCCAAAGGACAATTACCCAACTCCCTATATCGATCAAATCATTGATGATTGTACTGGCAGCGAAATATTCTCCTTCATGGATGGTTTTTCCGGATACAATCAAATCAATATTCTACCTGCCGATCAACCAAAAACGGCTTTCATTTGTCCATGGGGGACATTTGCTTATTGCAAATTACCTTTTGGGCTCAAGAATGCCGGAGCAACTTTTCAAAGGGCCATGTCTTATGCGTTTCATGACATCAAGCACATTGTGCAACCCTATATCGATGATTTTCCTGCTCATTCATTACATCGAGCTGATCATCTCATCCATTTACGAGCAATCTTTATGAGGTGTAGGCATTATCGGATTCGGTTGAATCCACACAAGTGTGTTTTCTGTATAGAAATGGGTCGATTGCTGGGGTTTGTTGTTTCGAAAGCTGGCATTCGTGTCGATCCCTCGAAGGTCAAAGCTATTGTCAAATTGCCTCCTCCTTCGAGTCTTCACCAACACCAAAGTTTGCAAGGGAAAGCAAACTTTTTGCGACGATTCATTCCTAACTATGCCGAGGTTACCAAGGGTTTTACCCGGTTGTTGAAATAGAATACTCCATTCTATTGGGATGAGATATCTCAGAAATCTTTTGATGCATTAAAACACGCATTGACCCATGCACCGTTATTGCATCCTCCCAACTACAACCAGGACTACTTCTTGTATCTCGCCGCCTCTCATTCCACCACTGGAATGGTCTTAGTTCAGGAAGATGAATTCGGTACTAAACATGTGATATATTACCTTACTTGAACTTTAAATCCCACTGAGCTAAAATACTCACATGTGGAGAAATTGGCATTGGCAGCTGTTCAAGCTGTTCAACGTTTTCGTCACTACATTTTACTACGTAAAACTACAGTAATTTTTTATTGCAACCCTATGATATACATTTTGACCAAGCAATTGCTAGGGGGCAAGTACTCTAAATGGATTGTTATCCTGCAGGAGTTCGACTTGGAATTTGAAAAATATAAGTCTAAGAAATCTTTAGTTTTTGCGGAGTTAATGTGTGACTTCCCGCATGCTGACACGGAAACTGTGGTGGCAGAGCCCATTGCGGACGAATACTTGTTTCTCATTAGCACTTTAGATCCATGGTATGGGGATATCATCGTTTATCTCCAGACCCAATCCTTTCGGCCGTAAATTTCAAGGTCAGAACGTCGGAAAATACGATTCCAGTCCCAACAATTCAGGATTATTGGAGATACTCTTTATCGTCGTGGGGCGGACTCTGTTTTTCAACGTTGTTTAACTCACGAGGAAGCTAAAAGGGTTCTAAATGACTGTCACTCTGGAGCGTGTGGCGGTCATATGTTTGGGTATGCCACAGCCCAAAAGATATTGCGCGCTGGCTACTTCTGGCCGTCTTTGTTTAAAGATTGTATTAACGCGGTCCGAAAATGCCACAACTGCCAAATTTTTGATCGAAAGATGCGCACTCCACCTGCTCCTCTCCACCCTATAATTGCCATTGGTCTTTTTGCCAAATGGGGTATCGATTTTATTACATGTAACCCTCACTCGGCCGAGGGGCATGCGTATATCATCCTTGCGGTAGATTATTTTACCAAGTGGGCCGAGGCGATGCCTACATTTGAGGCAGATGGCAAGACAACTGCAATTTTCGTGTTCAATCATATAATTGCTAGGTTTGGTGTCCCACAAGCGATTATCACTGATCATGGGCATCATTTTCGAAACGTTATGATGACCGAACTTACAGGCCAGCTTTGTTTGTGTCACGATAGTTCAACTCCTTATTATCCACAAGCTAATGGTCTGGTTGAATCCATCAACAAAGTTTTAGTCATCATGATCCGATGAATCATTGGGATTCATCGCTCGAATTGGCATAACATGCTATTTTCAGCGCTTTGGGCGTATCGTACCTCAGTAAAAACATCAACAAGGTTCACTCCTTTCCAACTAGTTTATGGTCTAGAAGTTGTGTTACCCATTGAATGCGAAATCCCGTCATTGCAAATGGCCGTCGAATTACATCCAGCCACTTTCGAAAAGGAAAAACGTTTGTTATACTTGGCTCAATTAGATGAGAATCGATGTGTTGCTGCATTGGCGATCGAGACTCAAGCAAAACGTATGAAAGCTCAGTATGATCGAAATGTGACCCCTCGAAATTTTTCGGAAGGAGATCTAGTCTTAGTTTACGATCAAGCTAATGATAAATTAGGCACTGGAAAATTCGTTCCTATGTGGCATGGTCCCTATGTTGTCAAGCGAAAGCTAGCAAAAGGGGCCTATGAATTGGTAGACTTTGATGAGGACTCTTTAGGTAAACCCAGAAATGGTCTTTACCTGAAGAGGTATTATGCTTAAAGAAGGGGTATGGAGAATTTTAGTTAGGATAGTTTTTCTTTCTAGCTGGTGTGTTTTAGTTTAAAAAGTGTGCTTAGCTTAGAGAGTATTTTTCATCAACATTCCTGCTTATCTTGGTTTTACTCTTGGTATTGCAGATGTTGATGCCTCTCCAAACATACATTGGTTTCGCTGATGGTGCTAGTCGTAATACACGGAACATTTCTTCCGCAGCTTGGGTTATCTATTCGCCCTTTGACGAATTGGTATCTATGCATGGGGTAAGCCTCGGTCAAACAACGAGCAACATTGCCGAGTATAGTGTAGTGATTGAGTTATTATCTGAATCTATTTCATTTGGGATTCAGAGTTTGATAGTGAGGTTAGATTCTGAACTCGTTGTATTACAGCTTAATAGAGTGTATGCCATTAGAAATCCAGTGTTATTGAGATTATTTTTGAGAGTGCGTCTCTTGGAACGTGAATTTGATTATATTGAATATCAGCATATTCCAAGATCTTTAAATACATTAGTAGATGCAATTGCTTCTCGAATGTTAAGTAGACATTTGCAATAATCATACATGTAAATTTAAAACCATTCCATAACATGATTTACAAGATAAGCCGGTAATAGTGATATATATAGGAGTGTGTCAAAAAATACATCGTCCTCAATCATAGGTTGAAAAATACCTTATGATCGGAAAAAATGATAAGTACAAAAAGCAAAAATGTCATATGTGCCTACAACAGGCAATCATCCTATCACTGGTGATGATCTAGATAAGAAACCACTGCACGGGCCACCTTGCAAAGGAACCTCCTAAAAGGTCCTAGGACCCCAATCATATAGCGTTGAAGTCGACGAGGAATGTCATCTATGTCGGTCTCCGAAATATCTCCTGTCAAGCGCTCTAGATGACTCTCCAACTCGGCCAAAGTCTCTGCTGATTCGTCCTGGGGGGCTGGCGCAGCTGCAATTGGTTGTTTCCTCTCGTAAGGCCAGAGAGTGGCTGGTCGCTGTGGACCCACATCTGCATTTGAAACTTTTACTATCAGTTTTGGGACGATAGAAGAATAATAAAAAATTAAAATAGGAAAATGTTGAAAATGATTTTACCTGAGTCATCCCATTGCTCTCCTGGTGGAAGAGCCATGTCTAGGTCACCACGAAAATCTACCCCAGCATAAGGGAAGTCCTGAATAGAAAAAACCTAGTTTTCCAACCACTGGAAATACTCAGGTTTGAATCGAACAACCTCTGTCCCCTCGTCCGGATGACGGGCCATAACTGCAACCCATCGCATCAATTTGGGCTCTCGAGGAAGCCCAGCTCCAACAATAAGGTGCTGCGGGATCAACATCGGAACCCTCTCCAGACCAAAGCTCACAACCAAAGCGCCATAACCAAAGGTCTTCAGTTGTCCGTTCTTGGCTCTGGTCAGTTGGCCTTTTACATTGGCCAACACAGCATCGCACCAGTTGAAGATGGTGCCTCGAAAGCAGTCAACTGCCATCCGCATCTGGGATCCAGTGGCAATATGTAATGTGGCACTCCCGCAAAGTCTGGTGACAGTAAACGCAATCACCATGAGTTCAGGAAGGGATATGGTTTTAATGTCTATCCCTTTGTCTCTAGCCTGGCTGTTGCAGAACTCTAGCCGGAGGCTATCGACAGACTGGCCACCTGGCCTAGTCCCGAATAGAGTCAAGTCTTCGTCGCTCTTAGGAAAATTGGTCAAGAAATATATGTCTGCCGGCTCAATTTCGAGCTGGTGGCCACCAATGAAGAAGCACTAGTCCTGTATGATCCATCTATCAACCAGCCACTGTAAGAAATCCACCTGGGCCGTCATGCTAGGTATGGCCCAGAATTTGTACAAGCCGCATGCCTTCAGTGCATCGATCGAAGGTTGGTGATTCAACGTGGCAAGATCCACGTCCTCATGCTCTCGTTCATGCCAATCTAGCATGATGTACCCTCTACATCCAATAAAAAGACAAATTAGAATGCTAGAAATTAATTTGTTTGGGTCAAAATTGAGAATTTTTGGGTTAAAAACCCTTGCTGCGGGGACCGCACGTGGGTCCGCACCTTGCCCACATGGAAGGTGCGGACCCTTGACTTTTTCCCCATTTAGAAAAAGTTGGGGTCCGCGGGCTGCCAGTGCTATGCCTACGGGCCCCGCGCATGGGTTTTTAGCCTAAAAACCCTTCAAAAAATGAAATAAAAGCCTAAAACAAAAAATGAAACGGTTAAAAATGAAGAGTAGGATGATGTGGATTACCTAGAGAAGACGGTGTTCGATTCCGACGGTTGGATTTTCCGCAATCTTCACGGGAAGTTTCTGAACAAAATCACTATTTTCTCACCCAAATCTCAAACGATAAAAATGAATTGACGAAAGCCCTTTTTATAAGTTTTTTGAGTAAATAAATTGCAAGTTTGTTTATGTTTCACTTTGGAAAGGTAATTTTTGCAGCATTTTATCCATTTCAAACAGGTATGAGTAATGTTTGCATTTATGTTCAGGATAATGGATTATTCAGGCGAAGTCTATCATTTTCGACGAAAAAACATATGGAGTCACCTTTAAGCTCTTTTCTGACTCCTAAAACATGAAAATATCGTCGAGTTTTTCTTTTTAAACTCGTTAAAACGGAACTAAAAAGACGGTCCACTTACAGCTCTTTTCTGACCATAAAAACATGAAAAGATTGCCGAATTTTTATCGTTTCAAATTCAATATTGGTTATAAAACGACGTGTCGTTGATCGCGTTTTTACTTTTTCGGATCAGGGGCACTAATTACGAAAAGTACTCCTTGGTCGTAAAGATCAAGCAGTTCTCTCAAGTATTATTTTATACTTTTTCGGGCTTGGGAGACACAAATTTACGAAAAAGGTCAACCCTGGAGTCTTCTTAATTTTTTTCAGACTCTCTAAAATTAAAAAACGTTGAGTTTCTCCTATACTGGACTCATTAAAATTTCACAGTAAAGGACCTATTCAATTACAAACAGGAACGAACCACTCCTTCTTAGGGTTTGAATTTAAACTAAGTTGGACTCATCCGAAGGATGAGCTTATAATCAAGCAAATGTTATGCTCCTCAAGCTTGTCAAAAATAAAGAGGTACTTGCCAGAAATGGTGGGGGGAAAGAGAGAAAAATGAGACTATTTGTCATAGTTTGTAACCACTCTTGAACACGACACTTTTATTCACCTGGGTTGGGAAATCCTTCACCAAACCATCTGTTGTGTCGTTATGTGTTCAATAGGTCACTGCTAATAAGCCATTCATCTGCAAAATATCTGTCATCCATCTTGACCATGCCTGAGTCAGTCCTTGCAACTAAATTTCTTCAACTTGATCTATGATTTCGTGTTGTAGGCTTGCCTGCGACGGATCGCTTTCTATCGAATTCAGCTCATTATCTAGAAAGATGATCTAGAAATCGTCAGTACCTTGGGATCTGCATGCCTCAATGGCAGGTTTCTCGCCTTTGACAACAGGTTGCATCATTGACCTTCAATCAAAGGATTCCGTGACATGTTCGACATCAACACATTTATTCACATCTCATGGATTGTACTGGGTACTTTGAGAGCCATTGACATCGCTGGTGGTTTCTCTCACACTTGTTAACAGTTTACATCATTGACTGGTAATCAAGTGGTTTCTACCATGTTGGACATCAACACATTCATCCACATGGATAGAATCGTACTGTTTCGAGAAGTAGAAATGAAGACCCTGGATCTAGTTTCTACAATCCAGGCTGCGAGGAATTTTGTATTCATTATATGATGGACTATTCATATACAGATGGCTACGTCCATACTGTGTCCACATGATTCTATACTTGTGATGTATTACAAGATCGTTCCTGTATCAGAGCAGTAGTTAGTTTTCTAAGTCAGTTTTGATCTGAGTATGGGAATGCCTACCTCAACGATGATATGATCTCATATATATATCTTGCATTGAATGTTTTTACAGGTTCCGACCGGGCTCTCCACAAGATGATCCTCGAAATGATAAAGTACTTCACTCTTCCTAAATGATAAATGAAATCCTCATCTACTACAGACTTCGCACTTTATGGGGCAATCTATTACACAAAAATATCGTCACCATGATTATTTGCAGTCAGTATGGGTCTATCATCACTTGTACTGTCCTCCTAAGCAAATCTCAGACCTCAGCTCTTCAAGTCAAGCTTTTAAAATGAGAGAAAGACATTGAAAATCAACAAAGCTCTAGTTCCGCACTTTCTCTCACTGTTGCTTGCGGTCCCGCACCTCTTGTTTACAAAAACTGCGGACCTGCCCGCTCTATCCCTAAAGGAGTGGGTGTGAGCCCCTGTGAAAGTCAAAATGGCGCAAGTTTATTGTAGAAAACTCACTTTGGGTTAATTCTAGATGATTCTAGAAGGAATTTTGACGTGGATTGGCCGCTCTTAGGTGGTTCATGCATCCCAAAAGAGAAGGAGCTAATCCCTTGATGAGAGGAGCTATCCCTTTGAAGGAGGGCTTTATCCCTTTGAAGGAGGACCTAGTAACTTCCCTCCATTGCACTATAAATTAAGGCATTGGGTTGGTTGCTAGGGAGGTTAGAAGCTGAACATTTTTTAGGGTAAATGCTGGTGGAATTGAGACTTCCTAGTTAAGCTTGAGAGGAGAGATCACATACCTTTTTGGCTTCATTGGGAAGAAAGTGAAACTTGTCAAAGTAGAGGAGACTTCTTGTTGGACCCTGGGAGGAGATTGTACAGTGTCAAGGCATAGGTTGTAAATTTCTTCTTTGATTTGAATTAATACAATCAGATTCATTTTTCTCAACAAATTGTCTTATGTCATTTGTTTCATGAATTCCTTGATCTTCATGTTAAATATGTTTTATGATATTGGCATTTCAGGTGCTATTGAATTTGTTTGCTTGGTTGTGTTTGCAGATTCGCAACAAGGGAGCTCACTTGGATCAAAGGAGCGAGGCTTCCACAAACTTGCATTGGACCCAAGGTAGGCCTAAAACACTTGTTTTCCTTTGTTTATAAATGCATATTTAGAGAAAGGTAGTTTTTTAATTGGCTTGCCTGTCACTAGGTCTCTTTAGATTCTAGGAAGGTCTATCTTGTCCGCAAGATCGACTCATTCCGTGTGACAAGATGGACTGGAGATGTAGCCCTGGAGGATAGGGTGAAATCCTTATTAATTTCTTGTGTTCTTGTATTTTCGTACTATATTTCTCTACTGTGTTTCCATTTCAAGTGTCTGTGTATTTGCAATCTGATCGATCTGTTGCCTAAATAACATAGACACACACTAGCACATGAGTCTGTAATACCTTTATTCAATAAATCTTTAACTAAGGTCACTCATAGGGTGATTATCAGATCAAGTGGTATCAAAGCTTTAGGCTGTAAGGTTAGACAAGCTTGTGTTGGTTTAGCTGTTGAATGCTCACTAGATCAAAGCTCAAATTAGGAGAAGGAGAGTTGGTCGAAACTAACCTTGAAATTGGGAGAGTCTATCCTCGGAAGATAATGTCAGAGGAAGGTTGTGTGGGGCTAGACCCTCAATTCATAGAAAGTTTCCTAGCTATAAAGTCCATGGTAGAAGAAATGTATAGGGACTTTACAAAGCATAAGGATGAAGATTCCTTAGGTTCTAAACAAGACAAAGAATAAGATGATTCTCATTCCCATGACCACTCCAAAGAAAAAGGGAAAGAGAAAAGCTTTCTCACACCTCCTAATAGCCCTGTGCATAATAAGAAAGCATCTTTGATCAAGCTAGATGTTAAATTTGACTTTCCTATATATGATGGAGAGCTAAATGCTGAAAAGTTGGACAATTGGATTAGAAAAATTGATGTGTATTGCAAAGTACAAAACATAGACTCAGACAATAATAAGATTCAGCTGGCAAGCCTATGCCTAGGTGATGGCAGACAACCCTGCCAAACCCAGAATTACAATTTCCTGACGCGTATAGAATGCATCTCAGCATTTTCCCAAATCAAAATCTCAATACTTGGCAAATTCACACTCAATATATGCCCTTTAAACTTAATCGAGATTGACATTCACAATCGCCACCAGCGCATATGGGATTACTAACCTTCAAGGTTTATTCAACATACAATTTCTACTATTCAAAAGTTGAATTTTTAAAATAAAGACCATATAAGCAGAAACCCATGCCTGGCCTTTCCTTACTTCTATGCTTCTGATTGAATAATCAATTACAATGTAATTGGTCTCAATTTCAACAGATCGGTTTCAATTATTGTGGCACCTCTACGATTTCATTCGATTTTAAGAATCGAACAGGCTTAAGACATAAGCTCTGCGCCTAATTCCAATACCATTCAGTCCTCAGACAGAGTTCAACTCATTCTTCATACGCTTCTGCATTGAAGCTTTGATACAATCGTTGTCGATGGTTACAAATCGACATCATTCTCATGTAGGGTCCACTGGCAAACATCACTGCATAGTTTCCACAGAATCTGCAACTCCACTACACTCCACTTTCCAATCTACCACTATGTAATATCGATCGGCGTTCACAAATTATTAGGATTGAATACCACTTAACCATCGCTGATTCCACCCTTCCGATCTGATACAATCTCTATACTCCGATGCGATTGCAATCGGCGATCGGAGATAGCTATTCAACACCAATCGGCGATCACACTGGGCTATAATACATATTGCTTAACAACTGATCCGATGCAATATCCATATAATTCCACAACTCCCATGCGCACCGATATGATATCAATCACTGTTTAAAGCGATTCAAACTCTGACATACGCCGATATATATCAATTGGCGACCCCAATCTATGTGATTTAATATCACCACCAGCTATTTGCAGTTTCATTAACTCCAATCCGAAGTTATCGGGATATCGAAGATCACTGGGTTTCCAATGCTGCCCACCATAAACTTGCGATATATCACGGGCCCGAAATCCTTATAAACGATCTTTATGATTCTTCGCGTCCACTATCCTTTGGAACTGTATGCAACATTTGATAACTCTCTCCGACCCGAGGCGATGAATTAACAGACCCGACGAATTCCAAAATCAATACATATCATTTCAAACTGCTCAAAGGTTCCACGAAGTATTTCTTTACTCCAATTCTCTGTGTAACGGGCTTTTTTTTTTTTTGCCTGCTCGTGGTCGCAACTAAGGCAGGCTTGCGTTCATTTGGGAATTCTTACAATTAAAACAAAAAACACACACAGATCATCATCAATTCAACCATTTCACAAGAACCCCATATTCTAGCTCCACACGCATTATACAAAGAGTCACAAAATATTTATTTTATTCATAATACACAGAAAACAGAGTCTCGCATTGCCTCAATTACATAAGGAAAAATCCTCTATCAAACAAAACACAGTTCACACACAACGACTTCTGAGCTTTCGCTCCACACCAAGCCACACACTCACTCTAACCAATCTAAAAGAATCCTCCTTTGCTCATTACAATTTTCCTCTATTTATTATCCACTCGAATAATTCTCCTAAATTATCTAACAGAATTTCCTATTTTTTTCAAGATAGAACAGAATTCTTCTATTCCGTTGCTTTTCAAGCACACCTAGAATAATAGCTCTATCCCAAAATCCAAAATAAGCTAATCTCCCATTTATTACAATAACAAACTATTTGAGGAATCCAACCTCCTCAGTAAAGTGATTTTGACTGACAGTCAGTGAATTTCACTCTATTTTAGCCACAACATGTGACCATTTCATCACATTTCTAGCTAGGTCTAGATGCTCCTGCATCAGACTCCCAAAGATTAAATTAACCATGATCTCCTGATCATGTACATCATACTTGTCTCCTCCTAGATCCCATACTTGGTTTGATAATTTGTCCTCGATTACTACTGTTGTTGTTTGTCCTTCATGTCTCTATCCATTATGCTGTAATGCCTCACTATCTGCTACTATCCTTTTCACATATTCCGCTATTGTTTTGCTCATTCTAATTCACAGTTTTCCATTCCCTTCACCTGTACCATTTCTTCCAGCCAATCTTCCTTTCTTCTTTTGTCCTGTATTTGTTTTACTGGAATTCCGTAGTATGAGTTTCTAGAACCCATTCAATTCTTTGTCCATTTCACTTTCCATGTGTTGAATACTATTCTGTGGAACCTGATTGTGTTCTTGAATTAGAACATCATAATCTCTGTGCCCATAATCTTCCATATACATTTCTGAAATGTACAAATGCCTTTTCCCAGGTCTTTCTTCTGGTTTCTCATTCATGACTTCATCATTCCTTGCTTCAAATTCCAGCATACCTTCCATTAATCTGATCTGTTCTTCTTGGTTCAGATTGATTTCACATTTCCTTTTTCCTGCATGTAAATCTTCATCAAATTTAATCAACTCAATAAACACAAATGTTTTACCTGGATTCCTCATCAAAAGATTCGACTTATACCACAAATATGCCATCTCATCTGGAAGTTCTTTCAAAAGTTCTGTACAATCTTCATTAACTGCATTGTCCACAATATCTGTCATTAATCCTTCTTTACTTTGGCTTTCTTCAAGGTCAATGATCCTCAATGACTTAGTGTATCCTTTGATTTCAATAATTCTTTTGCCATCCTCTTTTTGACTTATTCTTTGAATGTCATCTGATTGATATCTCCCTGCACTTGATTGTAACTTCCCTCCTTATTCTGCATATGACTATGAGTAGTCATCTCTTCATCTGTTAATACAACAGTCTTCAATAACTGTTTGTCTTTCCTCAAGTCGATATGACCTGCAAACACACAACAACCTTCAGTTTTCAAAATACAATACCTTCCATTTTCTTTTGATTCTTCAAGCACCAATCCTCCATCATAGATCTTTTGGATTTCAGCGGATCCTTCTTGCTGTGACTCTATTTCTCTGAGTCTTTCCTTTTTTAACAAATCAATATGAATTTGTTCAAGTTCCCTGAACTCGTTCATCAGCTTGCCATTCCACCTCTATTGCAATAGCTTCCATTTCACCCTTTTCTTCAGTCTCCATCTGTATCTTCGGTCTTCACTTGTCTTTCTTTGTACTACTGGACCAATTTCTGGTTCTTCATTCTGCTACCAGTTTCTATACTTCTGCAATTTAATTCCTTCCTCAAATTCACTCTCATGTAGCTGATCATTCCTTCCAAATTGCTGGTTACTTCCATATTCATCTTGCTCAGTTAATATTTCTGTCTCCTTCCTGCCTCTGAGGACATAACTCCCTTTTTGCTCCTAATCTTTCATCTCTCCTTCAAATAATCACTGCTCAATTTCTCTGATTTCAGCATCATATTTATTAATGCTATCTTCCACACCTTTTCCTCCATCCGGTTTTGTAAGCTTCGTTTCTCCTTTAGGTTCCTTGATTAATTTCTCCAAGAATTCTATTTCCTTGTGAAATCTCTCCAGCAGTTCATCACAATTTCCATTCTCAGCTTCATTCTTTTCCTGGCAATCCTCCTGAGTTGACATGTTTTCTACATTATCATATTGCAAGGATCTTTCATCAATTCCATTAAACAAATTCATTGATTTACCTTCTTGTAGTCCCACTATGGAATTGTCATTAGACTTCTAATCTATATCAACATCATCTAACTGTTTCACACCAAACAAGATTTCATTTATGAACTCCTTCTGTTGCAATAGATCAACGCCTTCTTCCTCTAAAAGGGATTCTCCATCATACTTCACCTCAAGAGCTTCATTCCTATTTGTGACAATTTCATCAGACTGTCCATCATCCTCGGCATATCCTGCAATCATACACAAACTATAAGAATCAAAATCACAAGGTTTCATTGCCTCATCTGTTTCCCTTGTCAACATATCTTCGAATTGTTCTGAACTATGCCAATAGTCCATGAGATCTTCAGCTGACCTCTCATTATCCTCTTCCCCCAACAATTCACCTTGTTCTGGTCTACAAATGGAAACTTCCATTTCTACTTCTGCTTCTCTGAATTCCTCTGATTCCTCTTGAGCACTCAATATCTACTCAATCTTTCTCAACTCTTCTACTATCTCTAACTTCACTTGCTGATTTCTCTTTTCCCATAGCCTTTGCCACTTTTCTCTTTTCCTCATGGTCCAACCATTCTTCTGGTCTTCAACACTTCTCTGTAGCATCTTCATCAATATTCCAATATGGAAATCTATCTCAACTTTCTCTCTGTCAAATTCTTCTTGACTCGTCCTCATGCCATTTGCTTTGGCATCTTTCCTTCTGCTGTGGCTTCTTTGTGAACTTCTGCTATGACTATCTGTAGTCATTTTCTTCTCCTCTATTTCCATGAGCTCCTCACTCCTCTGCAACAAGCCTCTGCAACAGTAACCTCTTCTGCTGCCACGTACCTCACTAAGCTCTCCTCACTCAGTCTTTTGGTAAGCACGATCCTCTGTCTGGAATCTTCTCTCGAGAAACACTTTTTCTCCCTCTAGGCTTCTGCAATCTCTCACTTTCTCTTCTGAAACACTTCAATTGTCTCTCTGTCCAATCTCTTGTTGGATTTTTTTCAGGTTCACTGACATTTCTAAGGACTTTCCTTATTCTGCTTTTTAGAATGCATTTGGTTCTTCTCTCACAGTTTCTCTTGATTTATATTGCTGCAGTCTTCACTCTTTCAACATGCTACTGTTTTCATGCCTCTGTAGTCTTAAATCTTCATAAGCAGACCTCTTCAATTTCCACAAAGCCTTCCTACTCTGATACCAAATGATGGCGGACAACCCCGCCAAACCTAGAATCACAATTTCCCAACGCGTATAGAATGCATCTCAGAATTTTCCCAAATAAAAATCTTAATACTTCGCAAATTCACACTCAATATATGCCCTTTAAACTTAATCGAGATTGACATTCACAATCGCCACCAACGCATATGGGATTACTAACCTTCAAGGTTTATTCAACATACAATTTCTACTATTCAAAAGTCGACTTTTTAAAATAAAGACCATATAAGCAGAAACCCATACCTGGCCTTTCCTTACTTCTATGATTCTGATTGAATAATCAATTACAATGTAATTGGTCTCAATTTCAACAGATTGGTTTCAATTATTGTGGCACCTATACGATTTCATTCGATTTTAAGAATTGAACAGGATTAAGACATAAGCTCTGTGCCTAATTCCAATACCATTCAGTCCTCAGACAGAGTTCAACTCATTCTTCATACGCTTTTGCATTGAAGCTTTGATACAATCGTTGTTGACAATTACAAATCGACATCATTCTCATGTAGGGTCCGCTGGCAAACATCACTACATAGTTTCCACAGAATCTGCAACTCCACTACACTCCACTTTCCAATCTACCACTATGTAATATTGATCGGCGTTAACAAATTATTAGGATTGAATACCACTTAACCGTCGCTGATTCCACCCTTCCGATCTGATACAATTTCTATATTCCAATGTGATTGCAATCGGCGATCGGAGATAGTTGTTCAACACCAATCGACGATCACATTGGGCTTTAATACATATTGCTTAACAATTGATCTGATGCAATATCCATATAATTCCACAACTCCCATGCACACTGATATGATATCAATCACTGTTTAAATTAATTCAAACTCTGACATACGCCGATATATATCAATTGGCGACCCCAATCTATGTGATTTAATATCACCACCAGCTATTTGCAATTTCATTAACTTCGATCCGAAGTTATCGGGATATCGAAGATCACTGGGTTTCCAATGTTGCCCACCATAAACTTGCGATATGTCACGGGCCCGAAATCCTTATAAACAATCTTTATGATTCTTCGTGTCCACTATCCTTTGGAACTGTATGCAATATTTGATAACTCTCTCCAACCCGAGGCGATGAATTAACAGACCTGACGAATTCTTACAATTAAAAAAAAAACACACATAGATCATCATCAATTCAACCATTTCACAAGAACCTCATATTCTAGCTCCACAGGCATTATACAAAGAGTCACAAAATATTTATTTTATTCATAACACACAGAAAACAGAGTCTCGCATTTCCTCAATTACATAAGGAAAAATCCTTGGTCAAACAAAACACAGTTCACACACAACGACTTCTGAGCTTTTGCTCCACACCAAGCCACACACTCACTCTAACCAATCTAAAAGAATCCTCCTTCACTCATTACAATTTTCCTCTATTTATTATCCACTCGAATAATTCTCCTAAATTATCTAACATAATTTCCTATTTTTTTCAAGATAGAACAAAATTCTTTTATTCCGTTGCTTTTCAAGCACACCTAGACTAACAGCTCTATCCCAAAATCCAAAATAAGCTAATCTCCCATTTATTACAATAACAAACTATTTGAGGAATCCAACCTCCTCAGTAAATCGATTTTGACTGATAGTCAGTGAATTTCACTCTGTTTTAGCCACAACATGTGACCATTTCATCACATTGCTGGCTAGGTATAGATGCTCCTGCATCACTAGGAGGGACTACCTTGGTTTGGTGGGAAGGCAGAACCCAAGCTGATATGAAAAGACATGGTAAGACCATCTTTGTCTAGAGTGAATTTGTTTCTGCAATCAAAAAGCAATTCTATCCATTGGCCTACATGCAACAAGCCATGATTAGTTGGCAAACTCTTCAGCAGTTGAAGGGGCAAAGTGTGCAAGGGTATACTCAAGAATTTAGAAAGAGAGCATTGATTCTAGGGATCTCATTAGACTCACCAAAGACTCTTTTGAAGTACATTGGTGGTCTACACAACTACATGAGGCATACCATCCTCATGTTTAACCCCACTAGTATAGATGAGGTATCTGTACAAGCTACTCATCTAGAAGCCAGAGGAAAGAATGGAAATCTAGAAGTTAGGGGACCATCCCAACCCACTGCAAGCAAGAGCAAGGAGAAAAGAAAGTAGAAGTGGAAAGCAAGGAAGGCTAACACTGCATAGAAAATCAAAGCTTCATGCACTCACTGTAAAAAGGATGGGCATGATGATGAGCATTGTTGGATTCTGCATCCAGAGTTGAGACCTAAGAAGTTTGAGGGCAAGAAGAAGAAGACAGCTACAGCTATTCAGAAAGATTTGGGGTCAGACTTAGGAGATGAAACAACTATTGCAGCCATAGGTATAAAAGGTAGGAATTTTGAAGCATCTACCAGTAATTCTGCTCAATCTATTAATGATGAATAAAATGAGAGAAAAAGACATGAACTTTTCCATATTTGAGTTGTTTCCAAATATCAAAAGATTGATACCTTTTTTGATAGTGGCTCACAAGTAAATTTAATTTCTGAAGCAATTGTAAAGAAATTGGGATTAGCAACTACGCCTCATAAGAAACCATACTCATTAGGATGGTTGAATGATAAAGCACAACTACAAGTGACTAGACAGTGCGAACTCAAGTTTTCTTTTGGGTCAACATTTGTAGATGAGGTGGAGTTAGACATAATTCCTTTGGATATACGTGGAATTGTTTTAGGAAGTCCTTACTTGCATGATAGGAAGGCTATTTTCTATAGAGCTGAGAACAAGTATCTGCTTGTTAAAGATGGAATCGAATACTTTGTAAGAGCTCATAAGCTCAAGAATAATTATACTCTCATAAACTCAAGGTAGATGAAAAGAATGATAAACTCATGCAAACAATTCTTACTGATGGTTGTAAAGGAAAAGAAACCTGATAAAACCAATGTATTTGAGGGATGTAATGCTGAATAGAAAGCTGATATAGAAAAGGTTGTTTTAGAGTATGATGTCTTATTTCAAGAACCTAAAGGTCTACCACCCAAAAAGGGAATAGTACATGATATTATTTTGCAGCAAGATGTTTCATTGCCTAACATTGGAATGTACAGGTTGTCTACTTTAGAGAATGTTGAAATCAAGATGCAGGTGTAGGAGTTACTCAAGAAAGGGTTCATCAGGCCTGGCACATCACCATGTGGGTCACCAATCGTTTTGGTGAGAAAGAAAGATGGCTCGTGGAGAATGTGCATTAACTACCAAGCAATGAATAAGATAACAATAAAAAATCCTTATCCCCTTCATCGCATAGATGATCTTTTAGATCAATTGAAGGAAGTTGTTTATTTCACCAAGCTAGACTTGCACAAGGGATACCATCAGGTTAGAGTTGAAGAACAAGATGCATGGAAGACTTCTTTCAAAACAAAGTAGGGATTGTATGAATGGCTAGTTATGCCTTTTGGCTTAACTAATGCTCGTGCTACTTTCATGAGATTAATGAATGATGTACTCAGACCTTTTCTTGATGATTTTGTTATTCTGTACCTGGATAACATTCTGATTTTTAGTAAAACGTGGGAAGAACATTTAAAGCATGTTCACCAGTCGTTAGATGTTTTGAAAAGAGAAAAACTTTATGTTAAACTCTCAAAATGTGAATTTGTTAAAACATCTTTAAACTACTTGGGCCATATAGTAGGGGGGGGTGAATTGAATATAGATTCCTCTAAAGTGGCAGTCAATGTAAACTGGCCTAAACCCAAGTCTACTACAGAAGTGAGAAGCTTCTTAGGAGCAGCACAATATTGGAGGAAGTTCATTTCTAACTTTTCCTCAATTGCGGCTCCCTTACATGCTTAAACAGGATTGAACAAGGTGTTTCATTGGGGAGGCAAACATCAGAAAGCCTTCGACACCTTGAAAGAAAAGATTAGTACATCACCTGTACTAGCACTACCAGATCTAAAAATACCATTTGAGATCCAAATTGATGCCAATGACTATGCCATGGGAGCAGTGTTGACATAGCATGGTAAAACCATATGCTATCATTTTGAGACTTTTAATCCTGCAGTAGTTAACTATCCTACATATGATAAAGAATTGTATGCATTAGTTCAGAGTGTGAAAAAGTGGAAACATTACTTAATGGGCAAGGAGATAGTAATACATACTAATCATCAACCACTTCAATATCTGCACTCCCAAACTAAGTTGCAGCAATCAAGACACTACAGGTGGATGGGTTTTCTACAACAATTTCATTTATTCATCAGATATAAAAAGGGCATCCATAACAAAGTTGCAGACATATTATCTAGACTCATTATAAATGCATCTACCATACTTAAGCATAATTCTGTACTACATGAAATCTACATTGAACAATATGCTCAGGATATGGACTTTAAAGATGTATATGCAACTTTGAGTCAAGGAAAAAGAGTAGAAGAATTGGATTATCATGTGAAGGACTAACTCTCACATCATTGTGGGAAACTCTGCATTCCACAAACTGAGAGGGTAAAGATAATTAGGGAGGCACATACTTCTCTGATATCAGGTCACTTTGGGGTAAGCAAAACAACTGCACAACTACAAAGGTTTTGTTATTGGCAAAAAATGAATGAGACAGTTTCTAGATATGTAAGTGGGTGTGCTATGTGTGCTAAAAGAAAGCCTAGTAATAGAAAACTAGGTTTGTACACTCCATTACCAGTACCTCCTCACCCTTGGGAAAGAGTTTCCATGGATTTTGTTGGAGGACTGCCTAAATCTAGGAAAGGTCATAATTTTTCGTATGTTGTTGTGGATAGGTTCAGTAAAATGTGTATTTTGATACCTTGTAATAAATAGATTGTAGTTGAACAGACTGCAAAATTGTTCTTTGAACATGTATGGGTTCATTTTGGATTACCCACTTCCATTGTATCTGATCGAGACACCTGATTTGTGGGGAAGTTTTGGTCGAGTCTGTGGGAATTGATGGACACCAAATTGAAGAAAAGCATAGCTTTTCATCCACAAACTGATGGCCAGATAGAAGTAGTTAACATGATAGTGATCCAGTTACTGAGGCGATATTGTAGCAAACATCCTAAGCTTTGGGATGAACATTTGTGTTATGTGCAGCATGCTTACAATAGAGCAAAATATTCTTCTACCCAGAGATCTCCTTTTGAGACCTGTTTTGGTTTCACACCAAGGTCTCCTCTGGATTTTGTCTTTGGTAAAGATACCATGGTTGATGGACACAGTGATGTGGATAAGGCAACTAGGTTCATTGAATAGATCCAGGAGATCCACTAGGAAGTACAGGAACAACTAGAAAAGAGCCAAGCCAAGTACAAGGCTAGGCATGACAAGCATCGGATGGAGCATAGTTTTCAAGTTGGTGACCAGGTCTAGCTGTATATCAGCAAGGACAGGATGCAAGGTGAAGGTAAAAAGCTAAATCCTATCAGGTATGGACCCTTTAGGATACTTGAGAAGATTGGTGAAAATGCTTTTCGCCTTGATCAACCAACTTACATGCACATATACTTAATCGTCAATGCAGATTGCTTGAGATTGTTTGAACCTTCAATATTGAGGATCCTGAAGAGCAAAGTTAATTGCCTTCTATTGATGACCTGCTACCTGAATGTCTTAATGAATTGCAGGAAAACACAGTGCTGGACAGGAAGGTGAGGACGATGCGTAGGGGAGATGTGGAGTACGTCAGGATTGGGCTCAAAGGTTCAAAGCCAAGCAGTGCAAAGTGGATTGAGATTAGGCAAGTGAGAAAACAATACCCTCACTTAGTCGACACTTGAAAACAAACCTTTGGTGGTCCAAAAGCTTTTTATTGGGAAGGCCGTGATTTGAATTGGATCCATGAAGAATTGTCAGATGAACCATGGCTATACCAGGTCGGGATAGACTTCTAAGAATTCAAAATAGCGATCAAAAACACCTCTGAACTAGTGGCAGTTGGCAGCCAACGTGGAACAATGAGGACCTCTTTGAAAGCGCGCTAATCGAGGCCCATGGAGACTGCGCAAGAGGCGAAATTAGCCTCTGGGAGGCCCAGATCGGGAAACGAAGGGAGTTTTTGATGCACGATTAGTTCTTAGCACGCCAATCACGCATTGCTAGGAAAAAGCACTTGAAATGGAGAAGCCTCGAGTGCTAGGTCACATGGAGAGCCAGGAAAACCATGGGACAAAAGGCGAAAATGCTAAAGGACAAGGTGAGACCCACACTCCGAAAACAACTGATGGTATTGATCGAGGGCACCCTCAAGTGGTAAGTGGAATTGGTGAAAAAGGAGGAATTCCACTCAGCGGTCGATGCATGGCAAGCGGAGGAGAGAGAAAACCACCACTGATTGTGCATTAATAGTCGAGCAAGTCAACTGACGAAATATGCATATGGTGTCAAATTTGGAGGCCCCAGATCTAACGGCTGAGATCACATCTGATTAGGAAATCGGAATCGACGGGGGATTAAACCATAGTTTGTAAAGATTTGACGTTTGATCTGACTACCATAGTGGCAGAAGACTCATGCCATGACATAACCGAAGAATTGAACCAATGAAGCAGGTTGGCGCTTTATAGGAGGACATGTGGCCAATACCTGTGAGCCTAATGATGACATCGAACAGGGAACTCCAAGCACAGCTGCAGTAAGTGATTCGACAGAGATGGAAGAGGAACCGAACCACCATGGAAACTAATGGCCTTAAAGCCATGAATAGAGAACAGAAGACACACAGAGAGGAAGACAGAAGACAGAGAAGAGAAGAAGACAGTGAAGCAAGAAAAAGCAGAAAGAAGATAGAGGTCCGAGCTGACCAAAGGTAGCGTTGAGAACCAGAAAGCTTGAGAGATTCAAGCCATCCTTGAGAGGATCTGTCAGACAAAAGAGGTCAAAGAGCTGGTAGGAAAAATAGTTTGTGCACTCCAGTGGCTTGGGGAATCCAAGAACCACATTGCCAAGCAAATCTGTTTCTGGAAACTCACATTGAGCTCCTGCATTGTAATCCTCTGATTAAGACACAATAAAATAAGGCCACCATTGACAGCTGGACCAGAAATGTAGCCTTGGAGGATAGGGTGAACTCCTTATTGATTTCTTGTGTTCTTATATTTTCTTACTGTATTTCTATGTTGTCTTTCCATTTCAAGTGTCTATGTATTTGCAATCTAATCAATCCGTTTCCTAAATAACATAGACACGCACCAACACATGAGTCTTTAATACCTTTATGCAATAAATATTTAACTGAGGTCACTCAGAGGGTGATTATCAGATCACCTACCCTTTTTCCGGGCTGCCCTAGAATGGTTTGTAAAGACAGTCTTGATGTCCTCATAGGGTAACTAGTAGATATCTCCTCTTGCTAACAAGTGTAGGGTATCTAGAAGATCTTCCCTTACTCTCCTAAGCAGGACCAACTTTAGTGACACAAGGTCAAGTGTGCACCTAGCCCTTTTGTAACTAAGTTGGAATCTTTCTTCATAATCCTCTAGGGATTATCATTGCCTAAGGTCATCCTAAAAATTTCTTCTTTAGTGTCCTTAGACCTGTTGTAGAATTTTTTGGGTTTGAAAAGTTAGAATAAATTAAACAAAAAATTAAAATGTATTTACAAAATGTTAAGATAGTATATGGAAAAAAAGAATATTGGGAAAATATTTTGAAAATATTTTGATAAATATGTCCATATCAAAGAAAGGCGTGATGAACAATCATAAAGAATTGGAATGCGGGAGCTGGATGGCGAGGGTAGGTTTCGATCCGGGACCCCTAGGCCCTAGGCCTAGGTGATGCAGGATTCTGCAGAATGACACGCAGGTACGGAGGTGCAGCGCTGGCGGACCCATCGAGCTTTGGTTACTTCGTGGGTCAAGCGGGTTATTGACGGTTGGGTTAAGGAAACCTTTCTTTCAGGCTGGCGGGTTTCGTCTCGGTCGAGGGTTTGTGAGAGCGGTTTCCTGATTTGTAAGCCCGTGAAACTTTCTTGGAGTTTTGCTGTCCCGGTATAGTTGCATAGCCTGCCTCCTTTGTCTGCAGGCGGTTTTTCAGCGTTTCTTTCTCGGGTAACGGTTGCGAGGAGGTATTGCCATTTACGGACTTTTAGGTTTTTACCATGGTAATTGCTAATGAGTCGGTGGAGCTTGACCCATCTCCTGAAGACTTACTCACGGTATGGGGGAAGGAAATTAACGCGCAGAACCTCGGAGAGCTACTTGGAAAGACTGATGGTCATGGAGCTGTTTCGGTCTCGGCTGGTGCTTCAAGAGTTTCAAGTTTTGCTAAAGGCCTGTTGGACGAGAGTTGGGACCTGTCAGGCAACCTGGGCATCACTGGCAAGGGCCCTGAGAAGGAAAACCCTAAAGCAGAGCTGAGCACTTGGGGAGACAAGGGTTTTGCTGCGTCGATTGGTAAGTCTTTATCCCCATCTAAAATCTTCTGTCCGTCCGGGGGTTTAGAGGATATCATCAATTCTGTTCATAACATAGGGGTATGGAGGTCCGTAGGGGGACTCAAAGATTCAGGGAATGAGGTCGGGGGAAGTTCTCACCTGTTGGCTGTTAACAGAGGAATTTTTTCTAAGGACTCTACTCAGAGTATCGTAGGGTCGGAGGGTTTGGTTATCGATTCTGGTAGGCAAGCAAAGCAGGGGTTTGTATCTTCATCTCTTGGGGCAGGTAAAGGATTTGAGAAGGGTCCCTCGGAGAAAGGGGAGGTAGGCAGTCCAATCGAAGGGCTGGTAGAAACCCCGTCAAGAAATGGGGATGATCATGCAGCAGGGCCTGAAGATGGGGCGCAAAGGGAATCTGGAGTACAAACCCCAGATCTCGGTGACAAGAATGCAGAGCCGGAGTTGAGAAGGTCAGGTGAAAAAAGAAAGAAGTCAAAACCTCTGAAGACAAAGTGCTTTTCGGAGCTGGTTCTGGGTATGGATGTGCAGGTGGAAGACGTTCTGGAGGTAGCAGAGGTCACGCTTGTGGGCAGGATCAGAGGGCGGCCTGTTTCAGGCAAAGCCCTCAGGCAGTGGGCGGCGAGACAATGGTTGGGTACTCCAGCGGCCTCTTTCAAAACAAACTCCCTGGTTAAAGGATGGTTCATAGCCAGTTTCGACAGCAAGGAGGCATTGGAATGGGTCGAGGGGCAGAATTGGGAGTACGGGAACCGGCCGGTCTTCTTCAAAAGATGGACACCGCTCTTCGATGCCGCCAAAGAAAAGGTCGACGAGTTCCCTGTATGGGTGAGGGCTCCAAGCTTACCTCCATTCCTCTGGGCGGATTCTGTCTTCAAGTCTATAGGGAACTTGTTGGGAACCTATCTGGATGCCGATAGGTCGTATCTTCATACTTATGAGAAAGCAGTGGCAAGAATCCTGGTGAGACTCAACCCCAAGGAAGGCCTGGAAAAATCTATTACTTTGCGCTATAGGGAGTATGTCGTAGAACAGCCTTTGGATTATGAACTCCTTCCGTTCCGCTGCCATCGCTGCCATGAGTATGGGCATCTGGCGAGGGACTGCCCGTTGGGAAGGAGAAAGAGGATGACTCAAAGATATGAAGAGGAGTGGGAAGGGCCTAGGAGGCATGTTGAGAACTTGCAGTTGGAGCCTATTCCTTTTGGGACTACTGTGGAAGAGCACCTGCATCAGTCAGAGGAAGGAAAGCCCAAGGAGGATGGAGACCCGCTGGTTTCTTCCGAGGATCAACCGATGCTGGATCCTCCTACTCCTGTTCCGGCCGTCGTCAACGAAGAAGAACAATCGGGTATGCAGTCCTCTCAAAAAAATCCTGCCTTTATATCTGAATCTATTGTCGGGGGTGGTTCTCTGTTAAATAAATGTAAGGATGTTATGCAAAATATTGATAATCTCTCTGCCGAAATGCCCTCCTTAAATCTGAACTGTGAGGATTTTCCCCCATTGGGTAAGGGTGTTGGGCCTTCTTCTGCTACTCGCCATTATAACCTTAGATACCTCAGCAAGAAGTCGGTTTGTTCGAATGAGATTATGGAGCCTGTAGGTGGGTTAGGGACTGAGACTCCTAAGAGTTTTTCTAAGAAGGGTAGAGGGCGAAAATCCCTGCTTTCAAAAACTCAAGCTAAAGCCATTTATGATGTAGCTGATGGGAAACAGATGAAAATTCCTGGGGTGCTTAGAGCAGCAAAACCCCCTGAGACAGTTATTAAATGATCTGTTTTTCTTGGAATTGCAGGGGTTTAGCTAGTAAACCCAAAAAACTAGCTCTAAAAGACCTAATTTCGCGTAATAACCCGGATATAGTTTTTCTTCAAGAAACATTGGGCAAAAGTATGGATATTGAATCGTCTCTCTGTTCTATCTTACCGGGTTGGGTCTTCATAGCTGCTGATGCTTCAGGTCACTCGGGAGGGCTTGCCATGGGGTTTAAGAAAGGAAGACTGAAGGTTTTAAACTCCTGGGGATTACCAAATGTTTTGGGATTGGAGGTTGTGTCCCCTGATTTTGATATCCCTTTGTTGATCGTTAATGTTTACGGCCCTTGTCAGGGAAGGGTTTCTTTTTGGAATGATCTCCTCTCAAAAGGCCTGATTAAAGATAAAAATCTAATAATTGGGGGAGACCTAAATTTTTCTATGGGGATCGCTGAAGCTTGGGGGCCTCTTGCGAGGGAGGATCCCCTGACTGATTTCTTTTCTAATGCCCTCCTTTCTCATCATCTGATTGATGTAAATATCATTAAAGCAAAACCAACCTGGAGGAACAGAAGAACGGGGGATGATAGAATTGCGAAAAGATTGGATCGGTTTCTTATCAGTGAAAGGCTGGCGTCCAATATCCCACTGTTCCGGCAATGGGTGGGTGAAGGTGGAAACTCGGACCATTTTCCCATCCTACTGGAATTCTCAAAACCCCCTTCAAAACCGGCCGCTCCTTTCAAATTCAATGCCTCCTGGCTTCAGGAGGACTCTTTCATAAAACTTTTCAATGAAACCTGGAGACATTTGGGTTCGGAGCAATCGGGGAATAAAGCAGGTCGATTCATGGATAATCTTAAGAGACTTAAGAAAGCTGCTATTGAATGGGCTTCAGCTAGAAGGAAAAAACAAATTGAAGAGCTAGTCAGCATTGATGAGGCCCTGGGGGTTCTTGAAGACCCAGAGGCTGATGCTTATGCATCCCAGGAATCGAAAGAAAGAATCCTGGCTCTGGAAAAGAGAAGAGCGAAGATCTTATTGGATAGAGAAGAGGAGTGGAGATTGAAAAGCAGAGCTATTTGGTTGAAAGCAGGGGATGAAAATACAAATTTTTTTCATAATTATGCAAAAGGGCGGAGGAATGCAAATACTATCTGGAAGCTGAGGGACTCTGAAGGCAGGGAGGCCTCATCATTTGAAGATCTGTCTTCTATGGGAAAGAATCATTTCCAGTCTCTCTTCTCCGATCCTGGGGGGATATCATTGCCTGAAATAATCAGAACTGCCCAGGCTTTTCCTCGTTTTGTGGAGGAGGAAGAAGCTGAAGATCTTTTTAGAGAAGTGACAAAGGAAGAAGTAGAAAGTGTAATAAAGTCTATGGCGAAAGATAAAAGTCCAGGACCCGATGGATGGACCATAGAACTCTTTACACACTTTTTTGAATCTATCGGGGCAGAAATTACTGAAGTTGTGGAGGAATCTAGAGTGAAAGGAGAAATCTATGGTCCGTTCAATGCAACTTTCATAGCCCTTATTCCAAAAAAAGAAGACTCTGGTTCTTTCGAAGACTTTAGGCCTATCTCTTTGTGCAATACCATCTACAAGATTATAGCAAAGATCATTGCGGTTTTCCTGAAACCCATTTTATCTTGTTGTATTTCAAAGGAGCAATTTGGTTTCCTGGACGGGCGACAAATTCATGAAGCTATCGGGGTAGCTCAAGAAACTATTCACAGTATCAGGCAAGCAAACAAAAAGGGGGCAGTGCTAAAAATAAATCTATCAAAAGCCTATGATAGGGTCAGTTGGATGTATTTAAAGTTGCTCTTGACACACCTGGGCTTCCAGGTGGGCTTCATAAATTGGATCATGGGATGTATCACAAATGTAAATTTTGCTGTCCTGATAAACGGAGCTGCTTCTCAATTCTTTAAAAGTCAAAGAGGGCTGCGTCAAGGGTGTCCGCTCTCCCCCCTGCTTTTCCTTCTTGCTGCAGAAGGCTTGAGCAGACTTATTGCAAAGGCAAAAAGTTCAGGTTTGGTAAGAGGTTTGGAAGTTGCTGTTAATCTGTTCATTACTCATCTGCTTTTTGTCGATGATATTATTTTGTTTTCAAATGGGAACTTAAATGAAATTTTAGAGATTAAGCGCATTCTTGATCAGTTCCTTAAAGCTACAGGGCTTCAAATAAATGAAAGGAAGTCTCAACTAATCTTTGAAGGCTTCAATAGACAAGAGGAGGCTATGATTGCTGCTCACCTGCCCTTTGGAACCTGTAATATGGAGCAACCATTCAAATATCTTGGTTTTTGGCTTAAACCATCCTCTTACAGAAAGTAGGACTGGAATTGGCTAATAGCGAAGATTGAACAAAAAATATCCCATTGGAGTTTCAAGTGGCTTTCTAGGGCAGGAAGACTTACCTTGGTAAATTCAGTCCTTCAGGCTATTCCAGTTTTTTGGGCAGCATTGACCTAGATCCCAAAAGGGATTCTCCACAAAATAAAGCAGATTTGTAGTAGGTTTCTGTGGTCTGGGTCCAAAGAGGATTCTGTTCTACCCTGGGTGGCATGGGATAAGATCGCAAGACCAAAAGACTGGGGTGGATGGGGTTTGAAAAGTTCCACTGACTTTAGCCTAGCCTTAGCAGCTAAATCAGGTTGGAGAATCATCTCCATGGAGAATCTTTGGACGAAGGTAGTAAAAAGAAAGTACATTGACCCTACTCCACTCGAAGATTGGATTAGAACCCCAAACAAAAAAGGAAGAAACTGTTCTGTCATTTGGAAAGCCACTTCTGAGGCTTTTAAGGTCATTGAACAAGGTCTGGCTTGGCGGGTTGGAAATGGAGAAAGTGTGAGGATCGGTAGGGACCCGTGGGTAGGGTGTAGTGAGGGTTTTGCTCTTTCTCCTGGAATGCTCACTCACCTGGATGATATAGGAATAAGAAGCTTAAGGCAGATTGCAAATATGGAGCAGTCATCTATATGGGGGCAGGCTTGGAAGTCTGAAGCTGATCTAGGAATAGATCTCACCTGGAGAAATGAATGGCAGCTATTCCTTCAGGAGCTTAGAAGATCCAATGTAAGAATAAAGGACAGGCTGGATTCTCTGGTTTGGGCACATGCTGAGATAGGGCTATATTCTCCAAAGGCTGGCTACAATTTCTTGATGAAGAATAAAGGCTGGAATCCTCCTGTTTGGTGGTCAAATCCTTTGTTCAAACTTAAGTGTCCTAAAAAAGCTAGAATCTTTTTTTGGTGCGCTTTAAATCATAAGATTCCTACATGGGAAATTCTACAAGCCCGGTTTAAGCAGGGACCTGGAAGATGCCCTCTGTGTTTTGCTGTTTCAGAAACCATTCCCCATATTTTCCTATCATGCCCTTTTACAAAGCAGGTCTGGAATGAAGCGGAAAGGCTCTTAAATGTAAAATTAAGATGGGAGGGAGATTGTATGTCCACAGCCTGGGAATATTGGTGGAACCACTTTCAAGAGAGGAACCTGAGGAATTTGCCTCCCATCATTTGCTGGGGTATTTGGATTGCAAGGAATCGTAGTATTTTTAGAAAATTGTCGACCCCTGTGGCTGCTATTGCCATTCAAAGCAATGCCATTCTTGATAGCATTCCAGTAAAGGAGGATCCTGGAAAAAATGTTCCGCGGAAGGAGTTTCGCATTAGAGATGGGATACCGTGGGCTTTCTTTGATGGGGCAACCCAAAACAATTACACGGGTGCTGGGTTGTGCATACATCTTAGTGATTCTCACTCACTAAAGGCCTCAGTGGGAATAGGGATGGGAACAAATAACTTTGTTGAACTCACTGCTTTAAAGCTACTCCTTTGTTGGCTCATCCACAAAAATATTCTCACAGTTCAGATTTATGGAGATTCGATGAATGTTGTTAACTGGGTTAATGGGAAATATAGATGCCAGCACTACATGTTGATGCCTTTACTAGAAGAAATACAATCTTTAAAACAACAGTTTAATGTTTTTTCTATTGACCACATCTACAGGGACTGCAACGAGGAGGCAGATCGGCTTTCTAAAGAAGGTCTGCAGAAAGCTGTGGGCTCTTGGAGAGTAACAGAACAGTTTCAGGATCAGATCCGTGTGTCGGATCTCCCTCCATATATATAATGTTTTTGTTTTTTCCTCCTATATGCACTAGTTTATCTGTGTTTCATATGATATCGGTGGCATATGTCAACTATGTTTTATTTCCTCTTATAGTCTGTTATGCTCTGGATTGATAGAGCAGATTGTGAACTGGTTTCTGTATGGTTTTTTCTGGGTTGTTTTCCTCATGAAAGGAGACCCAGGAGACACTGTGGACTTCAGCTCTTTTTCTTGGTTATGGCTGTTCAGGCCGAGTGCAGGAGACTTTGTTAGCGCTCTGTAGGGGTGCTGATGATCTTTCTCAGAGGAGCCTTTGCTCCTTGTCAGGCAGTTTTTTTGCAGAATGTTAACTCATATGCTCTGTAACTTTTTTATTTCTTATAAAAAAGTTCACTTTTTTTCCTTGGAAAAAAATGTCCATATCAAAGAAAATGTTGGGGTAGCTGCCCTAAAAAAATAAAGGCAAAATAAAATGTTAGGTTAGATAGAAAATAAAAAGAAATCGACTCTAAAAGTGTTGCAAATCTAAATGCCACTACTTTGTTCTAAATTCAGTTTGAAAAATAATAGTTGTGTGCAGTTTGTTTAGATGCCACATTAGGTTATTTTATCCAATTATACAGTTGCATCATAATTGGATTTGTTTTAAATTAATTCTCATAGGTAGAAAATAAATTGGCTCAACAGTTTAATCTGAGCCAATGGAAGAAATAAGGTATAGAGATAGATTGTTCATAAAAAGAAAATATTGGGTTGCTAGTTCAAATGCACTCTGGAAGGATAAGTAAAATTGTTAGGAATAGAAGGGTAGGTAGAAATGTGAAAGTTTGAGATGCTGAAATTGTTTTTTCCTAAAGATCAATATCGCATTGCATCATTCATGAGTGAATGAACCTTGGGCAGAAGAAAGTGCAATTTGTGATTCATATGCTATCACTTCATTCATTTAAACACCCGGACCCACAACCGCTGTGTCCGCCTATCATATCGCAACCCCACTGTTCATTCCCCACTCACACGATAAACTCCATCCACCTCACCACTCATCTCGCACACTCCTTCGCAATCATACTGCCCACACCCCCTTTCAGCCCTCATTCGCCGTCCAAATTTTATCAACAGGGGGGCAATGGGCAGTCTTTGATACTATCTACATAAACCACAAAAGTTACCTTTTAGTCTTTCGGGACTAGAAATCCCAAAACCACAAACCACTCTGTCTTACCCCTGAGCACGGTATCCTTCATAGCAGTTTATGCCCCCTCCCCCCCCGATACCTCAATTCATTTCATCTGCGTACCTCTCTCACCTGACTTCTGTCCGATCACCATCCCCCTCATTCGACAGTCCACATCCATATCGGCCATGCCTGATGACTGATCGTTACCCATCCGATAAAGCGGTTTTCTTGGGCCTCCTGACTACTACATGTCATTCGCTGGAGTAGATTGGGTGACCCCTCCCAAATACCGCCTCACCCTCAGAAGTGGTGCACTGGCTTGGAAAAATGCCTCTCTGCATAAGATAAGACCATCACATTCACTTCATATTTCCCATCCAATCATTTGCCGCCTATCCATTTCCCATTCATTTTCGCTCTCGTTCATTTATAACCAAATGTCCATTAATTAACCCGTTGGATAACTAATGAACTTTCAAACGTTTGACGCCACCTTCCCACTCCATTTTTCTCTTTATAAACACTGTGTCATGCATTTCAAAGGTTCACAGTTAACTTCTATGACTGAGAGTATTCTTGAAGCCTGCTTGCTCAATAACTCAGCCACTGTCCGACATTCTAGCAACCACTTGTCCTGTTCACAAACACACCTTCCAGGTCCACTTGTTAGTTATCTATCTCCACTCTGGTAACTCCTTTTACCATTTTGTCATTTACAGTCCATAGTTTCATTTGACAAAATGCCTCCCAAGGGAAAAGCAATTGCAGAAGTTTCAAATCCTCTAATTCAACCACAGATTGATTTCCACCATACTCCATTAGTTGACAAGGATTGCAAAATCATTGAGACTTCTTTTCAATTTGATTTATCTGAAATTTATTGTTGGTGGGAAGAGAAACTAATTGACCAGAGTGATGAAATTGGGATTTGGGAATCCCAATTACATCAATATATTTTTCCACAAATACATTGAGCTCGAGAGTTCATGAGGCAATGCCATGAACCCTATAATCCCAGCTAGAGAGCCATTATCTCACCTAGTGGAGAAATCCTATGTCCTATTAACATTGATTCAATTGAGAAAATGTAGCAGGCCCCTGCTACTACACCGTCTCATCCTTTTTCTCATGAAAACCTGATAGAAGCTTATAACAAATTGGACTTTACCAAGAGATCCCAGACCCTAGAACTATTTTTAGCAATTGGTAGTCCTCTACCAAAGAGAAACCCCCCTTATGATTCATCTATGTTTCTTGATAGAACCAAGCATATTACTACTATCCTGTCCTATTTGCTTGGTTATCACTCCGATCAATTTGTCAATGAAGCCATCCTTGGTTTCTTATCCATGTTTTCTTCTTATTCTAAGCCTACTATTATTTATGATTTTGGTCATTTCATAGCTGAAACCATACATGAGCAGTTTTTCAAATTTAACATTGAAGAAGTATTCAAGTATGCTTCAATACTTGTGTATCTGGTTATATATTTTCAGGGGGACAAATTCCCATTTTCTATGCAGAAACTTGATGAAAAAGGATCGCCACAGTTAGTGATTTTCTGGACTTCAATGGGGATGAAGGAGAAAGAAGAATTCACATATAATTAGTTCATAGAATTGTTTATTCATCCATCCCTCGGCCTTATGAGCAACACTATATTACCAAGGATCATTGAAGAGATTGTCAAAGAACTTCAGTTCATAGATCAAGCTGCAACAGGAGATTGGTATTGCTACCAGAACTACACAAAAATCAAGGTTTTTGGCTGTGAGCTTGCACCCTACAAACTGCCAAAGTACCTCCCTGTTAGAATCTTTTCACTAGTGTAATTAAGGCAAATATTGAATGCAAATGAAGTACATTTTGTAGTTGCCAAAAAGAAATCACAATTTAAGCTCAAAGCTTAAGTTGGTCCCTTCATTTGTAATACCAGGGAAACAGGGGAGGAAACTAATAATCTATTAAAAGAAATGAAATTTTCTCTGAGATTTTCATGGTCATATGACCCATTGGGAGTCATCTCCAAACTCAGGGTGGAAAATAAGTTCACACCAGATCATCATACATCTAGGCTTGAGATAGAACAGTTCAAGAATCAGTTGGAATGGACAGAGAATACCTTCCAGGATGCTGAGGAGAAGGTAGTATCTACATCAAATATGTAAACTCCAATTGCACAGGAAAAGACAACCAAGAGAGGGAGGGAAGAACAATATTCACCTGTAACAGAGGCAACAAGCCAATTCTTCAAGTTTTTTCACAAGAAAAAGAAACAAAGAGTCTCTATGAATGTTGATTCATAGTCTGGTGAACAATCTATACAATCTCCAACTCAGTCTATCACTTATCATGAACATCGGATAGTCCAAGTTGTTGGAGGCATTCCAGAGAATAAAGAGGAAGACATCTTCCATGTTTTTAGTGAAATCAAAAGAAAGAATTTGGAATTGAAGTTGAATACTTACACCTAGTTCTAGAAGCATCCTTCCAGCTCTCAAGCAAGGCTTATTTCAGTCTTTGACTCTAAGAAGGGGAAGATGAAATGGATTTCTTGCAGGCCCAAGTTCCTTAGCCCAGGACTGTAGCACAATATCAGAAACACACTTCTTTTGAGTTCAATGTTCAGGATGTGCATCCAATTGATAAAATTGAGATACAAAAACAAACTGAACATATGATTGCTTAAACCTTGACAAACACTACTATGAGTTTGTCAAAATTGCAGGTTACATTGGCCAACATTCAGTCACAATTAAAGTTGGAGAAGTTCTCCTCGTTAGCAAAGGATACCAAGATTCAGTCAATAGAAAATTTATTGATGAGGATGGGATATGATCCATTAAACATAAATGTTGTAGAGGAGCTCATTAAGAAAAAGAACACTAAAGTTGCAACACTAAAGAAACAACTGAAACTACCATCATCTGAGGATCCAATGGCCAAAGAAATATAGGAGACAGAGACTCAAAAGTCAGACCTGATGAAGCTCATCATAGAATATAATTTGCAAATAAAACAAATGGAGGAGAAGATGGAGAAATTGGTTAAGGAGAAGGAGGAAGCTATCAAGAACATTCAAACTTCAACAGATGTAGTTTCTCTTGCAGCAGTTCCCATCACTATAGTTTCTACTACAACCACTACATCAACAATAGGTACAACAGAAGGAGATGAACAACTTACTGAAGCTCTTCAGAACATGTCTATCCAGATAAGATAAATCAATAAACTAAAGGATGAACTCAAAGAGTTACAGATTATGAAGTCTATATCAAATAGTTCACACACAACTGAAATAAACAGACTCAAAGGCCAAGTGGAAATGTTGAAGAAAGAATTCACAGATTCTTTCATAGGAAACAAGTTGGGTTTAGCAAAATAAATTCTATGGGAAGAAATCACAGAAGCAATCAAGGATTTTTGGCCCTCCATTAAGATAATATTCAATCAAAAAGATCTCTTGGAGAAAGCTTAGGAAGCAATGGAATCCATAACTAGGCAGCTAGAGGATGTGCCAGAGACTGCCTCTGATATAATCAAATTTCTAAATTCCAAGGATGACTATGAGCTTGAGGAGTTAAGGATAAGTGACAGAATTGCAACAATATTATAAGTAAATAAGAATATCACTAAGAGAAATCTCAACCTTCAACTACAAGAAAAGTGTAGCAATGTTAACATGGTTCAAAGATTCTTCAACAAAATTGAACCTTTGATCAACAAAGGTATACCTTCTATGATGGTTATTAATGATAAATTGATGCCAATTGAGGATTATGTCAAAAAGTTAACAGAGGTTGGCACCCATGTGGCTTCAGTAGCCAATATCAAAGGATCAACAACACAAACTCTCATAGTAAAAACGCTCAGGGATTCTTTCTTCATCTTGGATGAAATCAAGCATATACTTTTTGTAAAGCCCACTTTTACTAAATACGTTGAGATGGATGAAATCTATAGGAGGGTAACAAATATTTCTATCCCAGATAAGAAATGTTGGGAAGAATTAACATATTTACTTGATTAAGGATTTTTGAACAACATTCAGCTTTTGAGGGAACAGTCAACTAGCTTCAACCATTTTTCAACTTTTTTAGTGATAGTCATCAAACAACGTAGCACAAAGTAGTGCCAGATCATTAGACAATTTTATTTTTTATTTTTTAAATAATCTATTTTTGTAAAAGCAGTTTAGGATGTTTTTCATCCTACTATTGTATAAATAACTCTCTTCACAAGTTATCAAGGGTTGCACCCTTGAAGAAGCATTTCTAGACACCTTATGTAATTAATATTTCTAGATCATTAACACAAAGCAAAGGATTATGAATTCTATTTTGCACAGTTTGTGTTTCCTGTAAGTGTTTCTAGTGTCATTCATCATGTTTTTATTCATATACTTGTGTCTTGCAGAGATAACTAGGTAGGAGTAATTGTATTTCAATATATTCCTAGAAGCTTTCTAAAGTGATAATCTATAAAGAGAATGAATTAATGGAATGTTTGTTTAATTAATTCCCTCAAAATCAATAAATCCTCAACATCTTTTGTAAGCTCATGTGTATTTTCTCAAACTTGTAAACTTAGTTTAAAGGTTTTCATACTTATGATTATCTAGATTTCAATTTGAAAACTGTGGCAATCATATTACTTTTATGTTTCTTCTCATCATCATGAAAGCTATTTCACTGTGTAAATATTTATAGTAGCCCTCTGTTGAGATATTGATATTATTCAAAAGGTTGAGCATATTAGTTATATATCTATTTCATCCATTGGTCTCCCAAATTAAAACAAAACCCCCAAAACATTTATCTTAGATTCTTTGTCATAATAGCGGACCATTATTATCTCAGAGGTACATCAAACTGGCGTCGTTTCCCAGGACTCGAATTTCACTAAGTTTTCCTAGGGAAACAATATGTATTATATCCTTTAAGGTTATTAATGGTCTATAAAGGTGAAAACTCTTCACCTGGTGACTCTACTCTCCCAAACTGGCACCTTTTAAGCACACCAGATCCAGTTCAGAGGCTGACTTAGTATCTGTCAGACCTTGAAACTTTTTTGAGGAAAGCCAATTCTAAAAGCGGACATCAACCCTCTTCTTCTTCTTCTTCTTCAGTCTTTCAGTCTGAAGATTTAGCATCATTTGGTCCTTATAGTAATATTCCATCCAATCTAGATTACTCCCACCTATCTCCTAGGGTTGTTGTACTCTTAAACAGAGGAGCTTATTTTAAATCAACATTCCTCATTCATTCATTTGAATCTCATCTAGAACCCTCACTACCACCACGATCACCTAAAACTGAGTCTAACTTGGGTGTTAATTTACTAGATTATAAACCAATAGATTTTATATCCCCTACCACTTATTCGTTTCCTCCCACTTTTGGACAACCTAAAGCTTCTACTTCTAAAAAACTCAAAGATACCTTCTCTGTGTATTCAAATACACTCTTTGAAACAAAATAATTTATTCATCCATAGGTCTGGAAGTTAGTTCTTAAGACTCCATTGAAATCATTCAGGAGATCCTCTCCTTCTTCACCTCCGACTAGTTCTTCACCCCGTCAATCACCTTCTTCAACCCCTTCTTCATCTTCGTCAACTTCTTCATCCAAACAAACACCTCATACACCACGTTCCACTATGGCTTTCCAACTTATTGTACAGGATACGAAGCTTTAGTCTTACCTCCTAATCTCGATGGATTCCCAGCTGGATACTTGAAATACCTTCCCAGGTATAATGGAGAAACCGGTCATTCTACCGAAGACCATCTTCAAGCCTTTTTAGACTTTGCAGATAACATGAATATTGAACAAGAAAACATATACATGAGGTTGTTTGTACAATCACTTGAAGGAAATGTAAGAATTTGGTTTAGGTAGTTACCTACAAATACCATTAGAAATTGGGAAGAACTTACAAATATATTTAAAAACCAATGGGGTGTGAAAAAATATCCTCTTTACTTTCTCACTAAGTTTGATGAACTTAACAAAAAAATTTGGTGAACTTGTATCAGACTTTATCAAAAGATTCAATAAGCTTTATCATAAAAAGCCCCCTGATTGTAAACCCCCTGTTATAGCAACAAAGTCTAGATTTTATAAAGCCTTTGATGATGATTTGGTTGTTATGCTAAGAGAGAGAAATTCAAGAACTCTTGAAGATATGCAAACAAATGCTATTGAGGTAGAAGAAAATAGGGTTGCTTCAACTTCTTTGAAAGCTAAAGAGGAAAAGGCCCAAAGAAAACTCAAATCGACACCAGAGGCTTCTAGTTCCTTTAAGACTAAAATTGAAGATTCTAAAATAGATGAAATAACTTCTCTTATTAGAAATCTATCTAATAGAATTTCCAAGATCGAGACTCAGCCTAGGACAATTCAACAAACAGTTTCTAGACCCCAAAATCAAAATCAAGGTCAGTATAAAAGAAGTTCACAATTACAAATTCTTCAGAGACCTAGTAATGATCAGCAGATTCCCACTCCTTTTTTGATAGATGATCAGCAACCTGATGGTAATACTACGACCATCATTGAATATATAAATAATATGGATACTTCCTTTGATCAAATAGTTATTATTCCTATTACACCACAAAATCAAGTTCAAGAAGATCAAGAATCTTCATAGGTTTCTAAATACCATGCCTTCTTTGAATTTTTTATTGCAGAGTTAAACAAAACATATGACCATAGGCCTAGGCTTAGCCCTGGAAGACCTCCTAAGGAAACTCTAGTAATTGAATCTTGTTCCAAAACTGCTCAACTCAAACGACTTTTATTTGACCATTATAACAACCAATTGATATTCCTCAAAATGACAAAACTACATTGACTACATTTAATGTTGAAAAAGAGTTAGAAAGAGTTAAAATCCAAATTCCTCTTTCAGAACTTTCTAAAAACCCTGGGTATAAAAATCAGGTCTCCAAATGGATACAAAATACATCGGTTGATGCTGAAGGTGATATCGTCAGTCTACAAGATGAAAAAAACCAGCGGTTGTTTTTAGCCCAAGCTCAGATATGATAGATGAAATAGTGCCTCCTTTCTATGTAACTCTTAAGACAAATGATTCGATGTTGTATAATTGTATGCTTCATTCTAGAGCATCATATAACCTCACGCCAAAAACTATCATGGATCATTTGAAACTTGACATAACTAGATCATATCATGACTTGTACACCTTTGATTCTAAAAGGGTTCCTTGCTTAGTATTAATTAAGGATTTAGTAGTCACCCTTGCCCAAATTCTAGTGAAAAGTGTAGTACTTGATATAGTTGTCACAAATATCGCTCCCAAATTTGGAATGCTCCTTTCAAGGTCTTGCTATGCCAAATTAGGGGGAACTCTTCAGATGGATATGTCTTATGCTACTATTCTAGTTTATGGGGGAGAAGAACTACAATTATATAGGGAGGTGAGATTTGTGCACACTGTTTACCAAACAGACTAGCCAAGGAACTATCCCATTTATGCAATTGACCAAGATTTTGGTTGCTTTCAACTCTCTTCAAACAAAGTGCATTAAACTCAAGTTAAACTTGATGATATAATTGAAAGACCAGTACCAAATCAAATTGATATATGGAAACTATTCTTTGATGGCTCCTGTACCAAAGATGGATCAAGAGTTGGAGTAGTTTTAATATCACGAGAAAAAGAAAACATTACCCAATCATGTAAGCTTGACTTCGAAGTTACAAATAATGTGGTTGAATATGAAGCTTTCCTTTTGGGATTGCAATTAGCCAAAAGCTTAAAGGTTGAAAACTTAAGTGTTTTTACTGATTCAAAACTTATTTTCAAACAAGTGAGAAATGTTTTCCAGACTAAACATCCTACATTTAGGTCTTACCAAAATGAAGTATGGGATTTAGTTGAAAACTTATTTGATGCTTTTAATTTGACTTACATTCCAAGAGATCAAAATATTCATGCAGATTCCTTAACTATTTCTGCTAGTTCATTAAAAATTCCTGATCAGACTAATTTACTCTACCAAATACAAGTCAAGTATAGACCATCTATCCCTGACAATGAAACACTGGTAGATATTTGAACATAATGAACACTTGAAATTATTTATGCAAGTTGTAGATCAATTTTCTATTCTACAAATTGATGAATATAGATCCAAAATAAATGAAAATACAAATGAGAATGATACTTCATATTTCAGTTCAAAAATTGTTGATCATGATTTTATTCAATTGTCTAACAATTTTATTCCCAAAGGTTTGATACCTTTAGAAAAATTGTTTGATCAAAATGATGTCCTCCGAAATCCTCAATCCATTTCTTCGGAAGAGGACATAGAACAAATTAACATTGGAACAAATGATGATGTCAAAAGAATAAAAAATTGTGCATCTCTAGACTGTGATAATTAAACTCAATATCTTAATTTACTTCAAAATTATAAGGACGTTTTTTCTTAGACCTATGATGATCTAAAAACTTATGATACTTCATTAATACAACATAAGATCCCTTTGAAGCCAAAATCATTACCTTATCAACAAAAACTTAGGAGGATTAATCCAGCCCTCCTACCAACTGTCGAAAAGGAAATTAAGAAAATGCTAGATGTCCAGATCATTCTCCCTCTTAGATATTCTAATTGGGTTGTAAATTTAGTTCCTCTTACGAAAAATAATGGAGAAATCAGACTTTGTGTGGACTTTAGAAATTTGAATAAAGCATCATTAAAGGATAATTGCCCTTTTCCAAAAATGGATCAGTTACTTCAAATGGTTTCAGGAGCACAAAGACTTTCTATGCTTGATGGCTTTTCAGGTTATAATAAGGTGAATGTTGATCCAACAGACAAGGAAAAGATAACCTTCACTACACCCAGGGGTACATTTATGTACGCAAGAATGTCATTTGGATTATCAAATGCTAGAGAAACATTTCAAAGAGCTATGGATGTAGCTTTCATGGGTTAGGTAAACAAATTTGTGGTTATTTATCTTGATGACATTATTGTTTTTTCTAAATCTAATCAGAAACATCTAAAGCACTTGATGAAGGTTTTTGACAGGTGTAGGAAATTTGGGATATCATTGAACCCTAAAAAGTCTTTGTTTTCTATCAAATAAGGAAAACTATTGGTCCATATAATTTCAAAGGAAGGAGTGGTAATTAATCCCAAGCGTGTGTCTGGAATTGAAACATTGACCTTACCTAGAAACAAGAAAGAAATTCAAGATTTTCTGGGTAAGATTAATTTTTAAAGGAGATTAATCCTGAATTATGTAGAGATTGTAAAATATATAACTGACATGCTCCGAAAGGATCATGAAGTTAAATGGATTGTATCCTATGGGCATGCATTTGATTAGATAAAGAAAGCTATTTCTGAAGCTCCCACCTTAGCCAGCCCTGATTATACTAAGCCATTTAGTATCTTTTCTTTTGCCTCATAAACAACCCTTGCTGCTGTTCTATTACAAAAGAATGAAGATTCCCATGACCAACCCATAGCCTTTTTCAGTAATATTATAATAGATTTTGAGCTTAAGCATGCCATAATCGAGAAGCAAGCCTATGCCCTCATTCAAGCCCTGAAATCTTTCAGGATGTATGTCCTACATTCACCTATTACTGCTTATGTTCCTAATGGTACTGTAAAAATTATTTTAACTCAACCTGACACTGATGGGAAAAGAGGTAGGTGGATCACTCAAATACTTGAGTTTGATCTAACTATCAAAACTACAAAGCTAGTAAAAGGCTAGGGATTAGCCAAGCTTTTAGCAGAATCCAATTTCACAGAATTTCAACATGCTTCAAATGTGGAAACAAATTTCTTGAGTGAAGGATCTGCATCCCCTTCTCGCTCATGTGCCCAAGCCTTTGATGCCAAAATATCATATCTTCTCTTGTAGAGGTTAAAGCATTAACAAAATTAGAAATACCATTTCATAAATACAATGTACCAACCTTTTCTCCTTTTGCTATTACCAGGGCTCCTTTAGTGACCTTCTAGGTTTTATCTATGAAAGTAGTTACATAGACTTCACCTCCCAACTGCCCTGTTGAAATAAGATTTTTCTTCATATCTGGAACATGCCTTACCTCCTTCAATAGCCATTGGTTTCCATTTTGCTATTTTATGAAAACTATACCCATTCCAATGATTTTACATGGTTTATCATCACCCAATTGAACCTATCCAAAATCTCCTTGAACATAATCGTGAAAATGTTTCCTATCAAGTGTGGCATGGAATGAGACCCCTGAATCTACCACCCAACCATCAATAATATTTTCTAATGAAAGAATCAAACCATCTTGCAACACATCACCTATGACATTCGCTTCATGATTGTTTTCTTGTTGCACATCTCCTTCTTTTCCCTTCCCAGACTTGCAGTCTTTCTTCAGGTGTCCTTTCTTCCTACTTTTCCAACACACTATCCCCAATCTAGACTTGGATCTACCTTTTCTTAACTTATTGTGATATGTAGGGCTCTTTCCTCTTTCCATTTTTCTTCCCCTAATCTCTGCAGTCAAAGCATTACCTGATGTCTCACCAGAGCTTTTCCATCGCATTTCCTCACTAAGGATTGCACCAACAACATCATCAAACTTTAAAGTACTAGATCCAGAGAAAAAGTTACTAATGTCCATAACTAAACCATTCCAACTTTCTGGAAATGAGCAAAGAAATAACAGAGCCCTATCTTCATCATCAAAGTTACCCCTACAGAACTTAACTAACTGGTAATAGTATTAAATTCATTTAAATGATCAGAAAGAGATCCACCTTCTGACATCTTCATATTAAATAAAAGCTTCATAAGATATACCTTATTTGAGGCCGAGGGTTTTTCATATAGTTTGGCCAATGTCAACATTAAACCCTTTGTTGTCGTTTCCTTTGAAATAGTAAACGCTACCAATGCCACTAGGCATAGCCGTATTGTTCCAAGTGCTTTTCTGTTGAGAATATCCCATTTTGTGTCTGTCATAGTCGTCAGATTATTTTCCTTTCCACTCAATGATTAGTACAGATCTCTCTGGTACAAATAATCTTCCATCCATCTTCCACAGCTGGTAGTTTTGGCTGTTAAATGTTTCGACCCTAAACCTATCATCTTCCACCATTGCTCCCACTCGAACCAGGAACCCTTCTCTCCTACGAGTTTATCAGCCAGATAGACCTTCAGCTTTGATACCAGTTGTTAGAAAATTATATATTATAGAGCAATGTAACACATAAAATATTGCATAAATATAAACATAGAAAATGCATAAAACAAGAGAGACACAGATATACGTGGTTCACCCAGTTTGGGATACGTCCACAGAGAAACATCCAGTCCTTCCTTTTATATTATCCAGCAAATTGAAGAGATACAACCTACAACATCCACTATAATCCCCTCTTCACTCTTAATATCCTCCATCTTCCTCACTCAGAATACAGATATACGTAGATGCAATACAATTCCCTCATACATAGCGAGGGGTTGCCTTCTAGGGCAAAAACCCCTAAATTAAACATAACTTCTATCATCAGATCTCTACTTAATGAATGACCCAAATTGACTACGAAATTACAACATTTTACAAGGAAATTTTACATCTATTTTTAGCTTTGGGGGCACTGCCCCCGATCCCCCGCTAGGGGGGGCTCCCAAAGGTTGCAGCCGCCCCCCTGTACCTCCCCTGAAGTGTATATTTTACGGGCATATTTGCCAACCCATTACAAACTGGGGTCCAATGTGGTGATACCTTTGAATACAAAAGATAATCAGGCTCCACACCCAACAATGTCCCACTTGGACAAATAATGGTATTAGTGGTTCATTGCATGCTTGACATGTGGATTAGGGTTACTATGAACAATCCCAACGTTGTATATGTTTATTATGTTTCAGAACATCCATTACTTCATGTTGGGCACGGGATCCCCCAAGGCAAGTTTTGGGGCTTAAAGCCTAGATTTTGACCAAATCTGATGTAAAGACTTCACGTTTTGTGGGCATGGATCGCGACCTTGTAAATGAGTCATAGGGTTGTCCGCCCTCATTTTTGTAATGAAATGTCGACATTAGAAATCAACCCATGGTCCGAGGACCATGGGATTGTATAAATAGAATGAGGCTCTAAGTTGTAAATAACAGAATGATAATCATGAATGAAGGATGAAGAATTAAGTCTTATCTAAGTTTCGAGTTGAGTTTTTGGGTCGTAGAGTAGGAGAAGGCTCTGCAGCTGAGTGTGCGAGGTGAGTCGAGTCTGTAACCTTTGGAGACGTAATAAAGAGAAGTTTTACATCATTTCTGTGTATCTTTTTCCCATTTTTTGCATTGAATGTATCAGATATAAATTGAATTCCTATTGTTTATATCATGCACAAACTTACATGAATGTGTTGATAAAGTGAATATAAGATAAAGTATTTGTTTGTGCAAAGTTAACTAACTGTTATAAGAAGATAAGTAAGATATGCGGTGCAACTTGGGGAAGTAGCGCAGATCGCTGTGAAGTGACCTGCGTGAAGGTGTTCATAGTTGGACTAAACCGACCCCTTAGACATCTCAAGGGTGTGGAAAATTGGTTCCAGCATCCCCCCATACTACTTCAGGTGAGACCTCAGTCCGTACTTCACGGGCTGTTGCCGAAAGGGCCAGTAGTGTAGGGATTTGTTTGGCTAATTAACTCTGAACCTGGGTCAGGTCCCCTCAAGCCAATAAATGGTTCTGTTTCAGGGACCAGAATCTGCATAGAGATGTCTAATTTCGTATCATTGGAATCCAACTAAGAAGGAAATTGAAGGTTCGTTGGACAGAATAATTCACTAGTTCGTAGCGTAGGAGAATAAGAACCCGCAATTGACAAAAGAAGAGTGGTTAGACTGCTACCTGTACACACAAATCCACGAAATATTTTTTGCATCTTTCCCTACTAAGTTGTACGAGTGGATCGCGAAGCTAGCAGATAGCCAGGGAAGGTGGAAACTCAACAATCCTATTGTGTGGACCCCAGAGTTGGTGCACATATTGGAATCATCAGAGGATAATATCACATGCATTGTTGATCACTGGCTTGATCGGATTATAGGAGGATTCATTACTGAGTTCTCGGTAGATAGTTCAGTTAGCTATAGCAAGGCAGAGCACTGCTTTCTCAAAGGACCGCAAGGTAAGTACGTAAAGTCTCTAAATACTTGGATTAAAATGCTATTCTGTGAAAAGAGGGTTATGCAATTACCTTGATGTCCAAAGCTACGCGAAGTAGAAAAACCTACAAAGACGAAGGAAGTAAGGGACCAGAGAATAGCCCTTTGATTTCACCTCCATGAGGGGATGAGGAAGAGCTCACGAAGATCTCGCCATGAAGTGCGATCCATTTGATAAGGCAAAGTATTCCGCGCATACCACCCCCACCCACATCACCACCAGCTTCACCGCTATCACCTTCATCTTCACCCGTACCACCACCACGAGTCAATATGGTAAGCGCAATAAAGTTTCCTATGTTCAAGGGAGTAGGAAATGAAGATCTAGACCAGTTTTGGTTCATGATAAGGGCCGTATGGGAAGTGCAGGGAGTTACAGATGATAATATAAAGAAAGCGATGCTAGTCAGCGCTCTACAAGATCGCGCGCTGACCTGGTATATTAAGCATTCTAATGACAATCTGAATGCGGGAATCGTGGATATCCAAATTGTGCTAAACATAGAATTTAGCAGGTCGAAGTCAGAAGTGCAGTCAATCATTGGATTCAAAGACATCACAATGCTACCAGGTAAGACTCCTTGGGAGCTATATCAAAGACTGAAGTGTACGATTCACGATGCTAACATGACTTTGACAGATGGACAACACCACGAATGGTTTGTAGCATCGCTAGCGCTGCATTTGAAGAATGCGCTATCGCAAGAGAGGTTAACGAATTAGGAAGAGGCCTTGGAGATCGCAATGAGGCTGCATGAAGCCATGATGTAGGATCCTAACTTGGGAGTTTAGCAGATCCATGCACAGTTGAAAAACTTATGCCTTGAGACGCAAAGTCTGAAACAGGACAGGACAGCCCGACCAGAAGTGCGCGAAGAGGTGTGGTGCGTAAAATGCAAGGGTCAGGTTCATGAAAAGGACCATTGCCTAGTGTTCATGAATTACCTTACGGGGGGAGGACATATGCTGTTAAGGCTAGAAGCACAAGCAAGACGTAGCATGACACCTACTTTGTGGTTCGCGATTTGTCAAATAGGAGGAAATCATGCTATGGACAGCTGCCATTTGTTACAGAAGTACATGCAGAATTCACAACAGTTGTTCTGTAATTTTTGTAGATTGGTTGGACACGATGAGCACACTTGTAGAAGCTATGAGCTGATGATGGATAGAACTCCCACCTATAGAGTTCAAGCCGAAACGCGGCCCCTAGACCAGATTGCAGGAGTGGCATGAACTAAATTTTAGGGGTGCGGATGAGGCAAAGGTGGAGGAGGACCTAGAAGAGGTCATGGATAGATGATATGATAAAATTGCAGAGGGCCAAGACATTATTCCCATGATTTTACGAACCCAACGCATCCATCATGTCTGTATTGTACCTTTTTTTATCATGAGACAGAAGATTGTCCTACGTTGATAGCTAGGATACATGACAAGGGAGCACTACCACCTCCCCTGAATCAGAACCTGCAAATGGCGAGGTCTAAGCCATGTGAGGAAGATCCAAATGTGAACATTTTGCTCTGAAGTGGAATTGTGATGGGGTATGATAAAGGTAAACAGCCCGAAGATAGTACTTGGGTTTGCAAGGCTATGACGAAAGAAGTAGAGTTTGATTTGAAGTGTGCTAAGGAAACCTTCATGGAAGCTAAGAAAAACTTCGCTGATGCCTCCACTTCAGAAAGCAAAGATAGTCCAGAGCCGGAAATGGACCCATATATGCTTACGAAGTTCCTGGAAGCATGCATGAAGCTACTACGCAATAGTAAGGCTATAAAAGGATTGTAGGAACTCATTAACAAATGTGTTGGGACCATGCCAAGAGAATCGCATGTAGTCCGAAAGATTGGAAAACACAACACTAGGACAGGGAGAGAAATGAGGCTAACCATGCAGATTAAAGAATATGAGATGGACCAAGTAATTCGGGATTTAGGATCAGACGCGAACGTTCTGCTAAAGCATACATGGAAGCGCATGGGGAGGCCTATGCTGCAATGGTCTGCTATCCAGCTACGAATGGCGAAATAGAAAAAGATAATACCTATGGGGAGATTGCAGGGAATGACCGTGGATATTGAGGGAGAGAGCGCGCTAGCAGACTTTGAAGTGATAGAGATTGTTGATGACAGCAATCCCTACCCCGCGCTCTTAGGAATTGATTAAGCCACTCACATGAACTAGGTGATTAATCTGAAGAAGCGTAAGATGATTTTTGAGAAGAAGTCTCTGCACATAGTTATACCCTTAGACCCAACTGAGGGATCGCGTTACACCAAGCCAATGTGCAACTATGAAAGAGATGACAATTTGGCCTGCATCTAGAAGATAACTGCATGAGAGCAAGACTGGGTAAATCCCACCGTTGACGAATGCATCTCATGGGAGCACAAAAGCTCCTGTACGTTGGATTCTAATGAGGAGATAGAGCGATGGAAGAATCAGTTACACGAGGTAACCACGCTAAACTGTAATATGATGACAAGATCACTGCACTGCATATCGACAAAAGTGAGTGATCTGCCTACTTACGATAGGTTGAGTGAGGTAGATACTTTCCTAGATAAGTTTGAAAGGGAGGTGCTGGAAAAGCAACGTTTCCAGGCCTTGAATTGGGTACTATGCGTTATGCCCACAAGGTGGTGGGGTACGCACAAAGGGAGCTTTGAGGACTGGCATGAATGCAGAAGAATGATGCACACATGGTTTGGGAAGCCTAGAGTGTGAGTGATAGATAAATGCAATGGGCAAGATAAACCGCGTGCACATCTAGTCAGGTGGATGCCGACATATGGAAAACAACCTATGCTAATGCACATCAACTTTGCGTTGGGATATATGGTCAATAAGGTTATCCACATGGAAGCATTTAACAAAGTGTCTGAAGCACTAAACAAGATATGTAATGCGCAACGAAGTGATTGGGACCTGCGTGTACCAGCAGTCTTATGGGATTATAGGACAATGTGAAAGAAATTGAAGGAACAGATGCCTTCGAGGCTGTCCTATGGAGAAAATGTTGTAATGCCGATGGAGTATATCATGCCTAGTCTGCGCATAGCATCACCCATGGAATTACGGTTTGTGGAGCCTTGGAAGAAGGGATAGCACAGTTGGAAGAGCTCGAAGAAGAACACTTGGGACCTGATGAAGAGATCTAGCAAGGTAATCTTAGGCTCCAACAACCCATGAAAAAGAGAGTTTGGTTGAGGTAGAAAAGCACCATGGTGGAAGAAAAAGTCAAGAAGCTTGAGGAAGGAATAAATAAGGACTTTCTTGATAAGCAAACTATGGTGATAAAACATGATGCACGCGATTATGTTGACAAATTTGGGGACTACCACCGAGACTTAATTAGCTTGATGCCTTAGATTGGACCATATGTTATTAAGGAAACCTCAGATAGGAGCACAATGAAGTTGGTAAAATGCGTGGTGCAGTTGGTAAAGTTAAATGGGGAACCTTTCCCAGGAAGAGTGAATGGAAGTCAGTTGAAGGCATACACGGATGGCCTGGCTATCTGACTAGCCCACCGAAGCATAGTCTTAGTGCTCTAGGTAGCTGAAAGAAGGCACGGGACTATAAATAGATGCAAGGAAGCAATTCAGCAGTCTCTGAACAACACATCCAGGAGATACATCAAGTAGTTGCTCAATGCGCTGCCGATCTTGCAGTAGTTCAGACAGAGTTGGGAGGTATCTGCGCAAAGATCACTGCACCAAAAAAGTGACTCGAGGGTGAGTCATGATGTTTTTTTTGGGGGCTGTTGGGCGGGGGATCCCGCAAGGTAATTTTTGTGGCTTAAAGCCTAGATTTTGACCAAATCTGATGTAAATACTCCGAATTTTTTGGGCACAAAGCGCGAGATTGTAAATGAGTCACAGGGTTGTCTGCCCTCATTTTTGTAATGCAATGTCATCTTTAGAAATCTACCCATGGTCCGCGGACCATGGGATTGTATAAATAGAGCGAGGCTCTAAGTTGTAAATAACGGAATGATAGTCATGAATGAAGGATGAAGAATTAAGTCTTATCTAAGTGTCAAGTCGAGTCTTTGGGTCATAGAGTAGGAGAAGGCTCTGCTGCTAAGTGCGCAGAGGCCTACTAGTCCGTAGCTGAGTGCGCAGGGTGAGTCAAGTTTGTAACCTTTGGAGAAGTAATAAAGAGAAGTTTTACATCATTTATGTGTATCTTTTTCCTGTTTTGTGCATTTAATTTATCGGATATAAATTGCATTTCTATTTTTTATATGATGCGTGAACTTACATGAATGTGTTGATAAAGTGAATATACGATAAAGTGTATGTTTACCCGAATATAACTAATTGTTATAAGAAGATAAGTAAGATATGTGGTGCAACTTGGGGAAGTAGCGAAAATCACTGCTTTAGCAGCGCGAAAGCACCTCAGCCCCTGGTTAGGGCTGTGCGAAGGTGATTATAACAAATCGTGAAGGCCTCGTAGGTTAGGATAGTGCGCGAGGTGACTTGGGTGAAGGTATTCACAGTTGGACTAAACCAACCCCTCAAACATCTCAAGGGTGTGGAAACTTGGTTTCAGCATCCCCCCATACTGCTTCGAGTAAGACCTCAGTTCACGCTTCGTGAGCTGTTGCCGAAAGGGCTAGTAGTGTAGGGATTAGTTTGGCTAATTAACTCCAAACTTGGGTATGTCCCCCTAAATCCAACACTTCATCCATATTCTATTTGTACTTGATTCTTGCTATCGTTTCAAAATGGCTCATACAAAAACCTACCTGACTCTATATACCACCATTTATTTCACCCATTCAAAACACTCCATTGATAGCTTCACAGAGGTCTCTGGTATATCATTTATTGGATTTCATTCTGTCAAAACCTTATCCATCTTCTTCACTATTTCATTATCGAAAATTTGGTCAAATCCTTTCTCATCCTCCTATGAATAATTTGGGCACATTTTCAATGGCCCCGATTGTGATATTTGAACCATTATAGGTGAAATAGTAGAGGATTGTGAAGAATACTTATCTTTGTTTAAGCAAGTGGATTGGTGGAAATTTATACAGTATTTCTGAGGGCACAATGTTGAGGTCGAAAAGGCATTAACAGAGACGTACAATGGAAAGGTCACACAAGTTGGGATGTTGAAATTCTAATGAATGAGGCTTTCATTGCTAAGGATATCAAGTTTCCTCCAATAGGTGAAAAATGATCCAAAAATTGTCCAGTTCGAAACATTCCTTGGGACAAATTATTTATCTTCAAGAAAACAACTTACAATGTCAAAGGTATGCCCGTGAACTAGGCTAGACATTGTAAGACCCTAATCATGGTTGATGAATTTGTGAATATCCCTCATGATCTTGTAGAGGAGAGGTTTTCATGGCTAGAAAAATAAGTTGTAGATATAAATCATAATGTAAATCTCCTCATAACAACCCTGAGCAATAAGCTTTGGATATTTGGAGAATATGGGTGTTCTAATGCAAAGGAAAAATCAAAAGGGGAATCAAGAAACGATGAAGAAATAAAGAACAAGTCAAGCAAAGGACTTGAAAAAGATGAACCCAATTTGAGTGTTGTGAATCCTTCATAATCCCTGTTCAAAATGGAAGCGGAGGTTGATATCTATTCATACCATGGTAAGAGCAATTCTCTAAATCTAAATCCCTAGTTGTAGCAACTAGAAGCGTATTTCAGTTTCCATCACATTGAGGAAGAATATAAGATTTCATTTTCACGAATAAAATTAGAGGGCCATGCACTGACTTGGTGGAAAATCCACACAAAGACCCTAAGGTTGGAGGAAGAGCCTCTAGTGACTAAGTGAGAGGAATTTAAAAACCCCATTAAGTCATAGCTTTACCCTACTGGGTATGTATAGGACTAGTGGATCAGGTGGAAGTACTTTAGGAAAAATTCAGGCCAAATCATGAAGGAGTACATCAGAGAGTTGAGAAAGAGGGCCATAATGTTGAGTATCTCCCTAAAGAACCCAAATTTACTCCTCAAGTATTTGGTGGATTGGTGGAGCCTTGAAATGTCATTGCCTCAACATCGGGGATAACCACCCGATCAGGAACTTGAAAACCGTTACTTTTGAGGTATTAAAAAAGTGAAATAGATGTGATAAATAGAAATGAAAGTAGTATGTGTGTGTGTCTGTGTGTGTGTGTGTGTGTGTGTGTGTGTGTGTGTGTGTGTGTGTGTGTGTGTGTGTGTGTAACTATCTATATCCTGGGACTTAACTTGTCTTCATATGTGCAATTTGAAATATTCTCTAATATGCAAGATAATATAGATCATCTAATAATTCAAGAAGTAAATACAAGTAAGATAATTAATTTGATTAAATAGTTAATCAAATTAATTGTTAACGCATATCACATAAAATATCTCGTTGTTTTCCACATACATTCAAAGATAACAATTTCGCACTTTCAATAGTGAATAAGTGTTTAACTGCATTCAAAGCTCATATATAGCAAAACAATTTTAATATACGAATATTAATCAAACAAAGACACAACAATAACATAAAGATAGAAGTATCTGATATATCAGTGCTCTGCTCATGAGAAAAATTGTCTTGGTTCAACTTTTATATTAAGATGATTGAAAAAGTACAGTAGTGTAATGTTCTTAAGTCTTCTTTACAAAAATTCAGAACCATTTTCTAAAATACATGAAAGGGTATTTATAACTTAGAAATTGAACTATAATAATAGTAAATACATGAAATTTTGAAGAGGTTTATACAAACCATCCTTAAAATAAAATAAAAAGGACAAAAATATAGTATGTTTCAACAATTCATCAGGAATGAGAAGCTTGGTGCCCTCCCATTTACTGCCTTAGTTCATAGTTATCCACCATGGGCTTCAATTCAGGAGGATGAACTAGCTTTAGATGCATTTGTCCTGCATACACAACATCGAAGAGTGTTGGGAGAATATGAGAAGTGGTATTGGCTAGGCACCGTAACATCAACAATTGGCTATGTGGTTTGACCAAGTATTCCCAATAATATTCAAAATTTAGCTTACATAACTTTTTAATGTTATCCTCCTTTCCCTTGGACCAATCCTTAAATGGGCATTCTTGAATTAGATTGGCATTAAAAAGATTCACGCAAATATTTTCGGTAAGATTGCTTGTGACATCCCTCACACTAAAAATGGCTCATTTAGCTTGCTTTAGTTTCATATCCCAATCCCTAAAAGGGATTTCCTTGTGTGAATCCTGAATCCTGTGAGGATTTTCTGCTCTTCCATATCCACTATCTTTCCATGTAATATAATCAAAATTTTTCTCTTCAATGTCATTAAAGTATGTCCTCAGACTAGAAAACTGATTCATTAGTGAATCGCTTGTTTGACATAGATCAATGCATGTTGTTAATTTATGGCAAAAGACCACATGTTGCTGAGCAAGGAGAGTGTTAAGTTCTCTTGCTTTTTTTTTGAAATCTTCAAATTTAGGATATCTTTCAATTGATCAATCTTAAGTTGGAGTTGTTGTAACTGATCATTTTTTCTTTTGAAATCAGCTTCATGCTGAAGCTTCATATAATCAAATATTTTCTGTAATTGGGTTAGTTGTTCCTTCCATACTTCATCAATACTTTGTTTTGCATTAAGTAATGTCTATTCCAATTGTAGGATCTTGTCATCCTTTTCTTTGATAAGCTATGGTACTTTTGAGGCCTTATCAATAATGGTTATAGCATATGCTCTTGCAAACTGTGATAGCCTAGTTAGATCATGAAAATGATTTATTTATTGATCCTTCCAGACAACATCCAATGGCATATGTCTAGGAACTAGTGCCTAGGATTGCGCAATTGTTCTTATCTTCCTATGCCTGCTCATGACAGGCCTATGTTTCAAACTATAAAATACATAGAGGGGGGGTATTTCTTCAACTCTAATCACAACTTCAAACATAGGGTGAACTGGGATGACTTCCAAGTCATTAGTGTTGACAAATTTATCTGAAGACCTAATAGTCAACAAAATCTTCTTAGTGATCTCAAGAGTATTAAGTGTTTCTTTTGGAGTGGAATTCTAGGCTTCCTGCTATCCTGTATTAATTATTTGGTTGAATTGTTCCCAAAATTTATCTAAATGACTAGTAGACAGTGATTCATTAGTCTGCTTTGTTGATGTTGTACCTTCCTTGTTTCCCTATTTAGTATCACTTCCCTTTGAAGATTAGGCCAAAATCTGCTCTGGCTGTAGGCCTGGTTGAGAAATCCTTATTAAGTAAAGAGGGAGGTTCTCCAACCTTTTACTCCTATATTCCTTGAACTTATTTAATTCCTCAGGATTCAGGCGAGCTTCGACTAACTTTTCCACCTGCTGATAGTCTCCATCTGTTTCAAATAAGTCATCAAAATCAGCGGGTTCGTGTTGGAACTGTTTGACTTTGACTTGAGCATGAAATTTTGAGCTACTTTGCTTGGGTCATATTGCCCGAGTCAGATATTGGGAAGTTTAAGCACTGAATATTTTCAATTTCAAGCTTTGCATGCTTGAAATTTTCCAAAGTAAATACTCCACAGTGAATAGGAAATAATGGCCAGATGGACTTTTTGGCTTCCTTGAGGTATTTGGTTAGGCCACTGCCCACAGTTTGATAGGAAATTTCTCGGGCTAAAAGCTTATCAGATACATAGAGGGGGAGAGCATGTGGAGCAACTAGGATACCAAAAATCCTAACATAAGTGAAATAATCCTCAACAAACCATTTACCTATAGATGTAAGACCATCGCTAGCTTCTCTAGAAAATCTAGGGGGTCTTTCATAAGAATATCCTAGTATAAAGGAAACACTAGTCAATGTTAGATTTTGTAAAAACGGGGTTGGAAATTGGACTCCCAGAGGATATTATGATAAATTTGGATAGGAGTGGGGTCTTATAGGGTCCATTTCCATCCCATGGATGGAAAATTAGAGGTAAAACAAATTTCATCCATGATGTATTCACTCATATATAAATGGGGCACATTCTTAGTGGAAACATTATGCTTGGTTCTATAGGTTAGGATTTGCGAAGCTAAATTATTTGATAAGATAGTGGACCAATCCATAACATAGGCATCTGAGGTGGCATCAATCAGGGGAACACATTCAATTGTAAATTAAATTATATGTATTCCGATATCCAAAAAGTCTACACAACATAGCAGCAACGTGATAATGAGGACCAGCAAGGGAGGCTATAGAATACATATGCTTGTCTTCATGCTTGTGTTTTCTCGCATCCTGCCTCCACTATCTTATTGTCTCTGATTGAACTATGTTTTCTGCTACGAATTTTTGAAGCAATTGTTTATTATATATCTTTTGCAGCTTTGGTAGATGGTACATCCTTCTCACGTCCTTATCTTTGAATGACCCAATTAGAATCTATTTCCTCAAGGTTAGGAAGGTTCTATATCTACAATGTCCACCTCTTCAATGACCCATTTGACCAAATCAATGTAGGGTAGAATCTTGGGCCGAGCAGCAATTCGATGGAGGTGAGAATTAGAAACGTCTGCCCAAGTAGTTTCAGAAGTTGATGTTGATTCATCCACTGTGAGTTGTCTTGTAACCACTTTAGGTTTTTCATCTTCAAACAATATGTATATGGCTTCCCAAGAAGAACTTCCTAAATCTATAGTGCATGTGGTATCAGAGAATAACGAGGGCATCTTGGTTACTTTTGGAGTAGGAGGAGCCGAATGTGGTGGCACCATAACTTTCTTGTTCTTCTTAGTAGCTCTAGACATTTCACCTGGGTTTCGCTTATTGAGACTAGCCTCCACAAGAGAGAATGCAGAGAATGAGGAGAAAACATTGATCGAAACTTATGGCAAGAATGACCAAATAGTATCAAAATTGACGATTAATAAAAAACCTTGAAGCACTAAATGATAACAATCAAATATGTTAGAAAATTATATATTACGGAGCAATGTAACACATAAAATATTGCAGAAATATAAACACAGAAAATGCACAAAATAAGAGAGACACAGATATACGTGGTTCACCCAGTTTGGGCTACGTCCACCCCGAACAGCCAGTCCTTCCTTTCTATTATCCAGCAAAATGAAGAGACACAACCTACAACAAATCCGCTGTAATATCCTCTGTTTTCTCTCACAGTCTCACCTCTCTGTTTCTCGCTCACAGAATACACCTCTATTTCACAGCCTCAAATACAATACCCTCATACAAATAGAGGGGTTGCCTTCTAGGGCAAAAAACCCTAAACTAAACATAAGTTCTACCGTCAGATCATCCGCCTAATGAACATCCCAGATTGACTAGAAATTACTATACTTTTACAAGGCAATTTTACATTTATTTCTGGCTTCGGGGGCGCTGCCCCCGAGCCCCCACCGGGGGACCGCTAGCCCCCGGACCCCCGCGGGGGGACAAGTCCCCACCGCACCCCCCCGCGTGGAGGGGTGTACAAAACTTCCTGGGGTATACATCCGACTGAAACAAAGACCTCTGAACAATCATGCTCCACACACAACAAAATCATTTACATTATCGAGAACCATAAATACCGTTATAATTGATCATAAATGGAAAATGTGTGTTCACATGGTCTGCTATATAGGTCAGTGCTTCATCAGATTTTTCGCAATGCAAGTTTCTTTGTGATGCATATCTTTCAATTTGAGATATTAACCCTTTGCCAGTATGCGATTGAATAATCATTAAAATATATGGCGAAAAAGGCTTATGGAAAAGTTTATCACATCGGAGGTTCTTAAGGCCATACTTAATTTGAGTTTTGCAATGCGATATAAGTATTGCGATGGCGAAACTGCGATGGAGTGATTGAGATATCAGAGAAGAGTCTTATCGGTGGTCAAGATTGTTTTAAGAAAAAGGAACATTGATATTACTCTTGCGATAGCGCGATGTGATGATGACATGGCTTTTTGGCGAGACTGGGTCTGAAATTTGCATGCACTGAGGGTTTATTCCTTTGTTAAAGTTATATAAGATTTTTTTACTAATTAAATCTAGGCAAGTCGCATCGCACTTTTCTTTGGTAGTATTATTTGATCTATTCATGCGATCAGCTACATGCAATATGAGAATAATCTATATAACTTTTCATTTAAGTCATTTCAATGCCAATAGAATTAAGGCTAAAGCTCAAATACTATAGCCCTTTTTTTGGAATATTTATCTTATTTAATTGCTAAAAGACTCTAAATTAAAAAATGAAAAAGGGTCCTCATTATTGGCTATGCTAACTTATCTAATCATAATGGGGGTTGTTGAGTGACATAACAATTGGTGATTCACTGGAAAAAATAATTATCTCGAAGAAAATATATATTATGAAATTTAAACTTAATCAGAAGAAAAAAATTAGGAAAGAAAAACTATCTTGAAATATTAGGTAAATAAGATTACTATGAATAAAAAAACTCATTTCATGGTACCTTACTTGCAACCATTTATAGATGAAAATCTTCACTATCTGAATCAATCATTAATCAGATATAAAGATAAATCAAGGGGTTATTAAAGATTAGATTTTTTAGATGAACTCTCTTTGTTACAGGTAGAGCCACTTCTGCCAGTAGGCATCCATAGTCTCGACAGGGTTACCTTTTAAGCAATAATGAACCAGTATCCCATCCACTTATAGTTGTACTCTTTAGAGGTAATGTGCTAAATATTTTATTTTTCTTTGAAGATGCTTAAAATCCACTATCCTAGTTTGGTGGCCAGATGATTACAATGCCATTCACAGGTTGTAATAAAGATGAACAAGCTATCTCGTGATCATACTCCTCGTCCTATTGTTATACAACCATAATCCATTATCCTAGTTTGGTAGCCAGTAATGATAATGTCAACCTATTATTTTCCCATGATCATGGTAAGTAGGCTTGTGATGAGACCTCTTATCTTCTATATTTATTATATTTTTTAATCACACTCTAAAAATATATGATTAATAGATGGGGAGGTCCATTCACCCCTTAAGAGTGTTGGATGAAAATTGATTTTTAAGGTGATAAAGCTCCGAACAATCTTTACTTTTTTTAAAGAAAATCTTTCCTGACTGATAACTAGATCGACGATTTTATAAGTTTTTAGGTTTGAAGAGGCTACAATTTTAATGGATAAAATATTTCAGAGTTCTATAATAATTACCCAATTCTCAATTTTGTAATTATTTCTTGAAAATTTTATACTTTGAAAAGTGAAAAATCATAAAATGATTAGAGGCAATGATAAAAATCCAATTATGTGTTACCTAACATTATTTATACTAAAAGACACTGGTATGTACATATGAATATTTACATATTTACATCAAAACAGATGTTCCTCTAAGAAAATATTTTTTTGAGAATTAGCCCATTAACAGGAAGAGAATCCCTCTTTCCATGTAAATCTTTAAAAAAAATGTTGATGGGACTAATTGCTCAACAATTTGAAATTGTCCAAGCCACAATTTTGGAAATTTAGTATGCTTTCCTTTTTCTTCATGTGCCTTGTCCCATTTTAGGACTAAGTCTCCAACTTGAAATTTTTCTTATCAACTGAGCTTGCATCAAAGGAAGATTTTAGTAGCTCTTGATGGTGGGCATGTATTATTTTGGCTTTTCCACTTTTTTCTTCTAATTTAAGTATTTGCAACATCCTTAATTGCAGAGAAGAAGAAGGTTTTTCTTCGATAAATTGTACCAGGGCTGATGAGGGGATTTATTAAAGAGGGAGCATTGATAGTAGCTTATTTGATTAACTTGAAGGATTCCCTTTCCTTATGTCCCCATTTAATAAATGTTTTTTTCTTGATCATGGCTTGCAGAGGCAAAACAATTTGAGAAAAATACAGAACAAATATTTTTACAAAATTAATCTATCCTAGGAAATATTACACTGATTTTTTATTATGAGGCAAAGGGATCTCAAAAATTTCCTTGATTCTATCAGGATCTATGAAAATCCCTTCGTTAGATACAATAAATCCTATAAGTTTCCCTTCACTAAGAGCAAAGTACAACTTCTTACAGTTTAATGAAATTTCGTATCTAATACACCTTTCAAGAATATATTTTAAATCATGATAATGATAGTTCCTTTTCTTGGAATATATAGTAATATCATCCAAGTAAACAACAACAGTTTTATTAATCATACCTCTAAAGGAAATGTCCATAGCTCATTGAAAGGTTGCTCCTGCATTTGTTAATCCAAAAGGCATTTTTTGAAATGCGTAAGTTCCCCATTTAGTTCTAAAAATATTTTTCACCCTGTCATCTGGATGTACAAGGATTTGGTTATACCTTGAGAATCCATCTAGGAAGGACATAAGTTCAGTGCCAACTACTAACTCTAAGATTTTTCCGTGGCTGGAAGTGGGAAATTGTCTTTCTCACATGCTTTATTTAAATTTCTAAAGTCAATGAAAATGTGAATATCACCATTCTTCTTCCTGATAGGTACCAAATTTGAAACCCATTTAGAATTCCTAACTGGAAAAATGATTTTCGCTTTAAGGAGTTTGTTCAATTCTCTTTTGATTTTATTTTCAAGATTTGGAGGAATTTTCCTTAACTTTTTCTGAATAGGCTTAACATTAGGTACCATTGGAATAGTACGCTGAATGTTAGAGGGATTGTAAGTTTTAAAATCATCATAATTCCAAGAAAAAACATTTTTGTATTTCTTTAATAGATGACTAAAGGCCAATCTCTAATCTGATGAAAGTCCTAGGCCTAAATTAATGTTGGGGTTTAAGATCAGATTGAAGGTTTACTAATTCAAACCTCAAAGTTGAAATTTGTAGTTTACAATTAGTAACCTTTCTAAACATGTCTTTCAAGTCATACAAATCTTCAATCTTGACCAAAGACTTGGGTAGAGAATTTTCCTCAGTTGATTGCTTCATTTTTCTATCATGTTCATCCTCATCGATTGTTTGATCAATATATGACCCTTCTGAAGTTAAGAAACTTAAAATGTCTTCTTCTTCATTGAACACACGCCAATTAGTGAAATTATTTGGAATTGAAGGGCGATAAATAAATTCAATGGAAAATCTATCTAGACTATAATCCTCAGGTGGGATAAGCCTGGATACGACATTAGCTAGCATATCAACACTAGCATTTTGCAGTCTTGGGACAGGAGAAATATTAAATGCTAGAAAATGAGAAGTGAGAGTTTGAATGAGAGATTGATAATGTTTCAAGTGGCTTGAGACACAATGGATGGTGTTTCTCACCTGTTTAATAAAAATTTCAATGTCACTGAACACTTCAAGGTATTTGACATTAATGTTTATTGCTTTGTACAAGCCCTGAACCAGAGATTCATATTTAGCAATATTATTAGTGCATTCAAACTATAATCTACATGATATCATTTTTTTCTCCTTCGGGATTTATTAAAATACATCCCACTCTAACACCTTCATTGGATCTAGAACCATCAAAATATAAAGTCCAAAACAAATATTTAACTACTGGTTTATCTACAATATTTACACATCTTGATGATTATGTCTGTTAAAACTTTTCAATTTGAGAGGTGACATAGTCAGTCAAGAAAGGATATTCTTGTGCTTTGAAACTACGCAAGAATGACTCTGAATAGTAGTTCCCAAGAATGTTATTGGTGAATACCACTGGTTCATTCTCCTCGTCCAAGTAGTTAATGAATATTTCATGTGATTTTATCGGTCAATGTGAGTTTGATTAGGCTTACCATTGTAAGGAAGCCACATATGAGACCAGTCTGTAGAGAAATAACCATGTAACTTTTCTGACCAATCTCTGCTTAGAATTAAACCATAAAAGTCAGGAATATCAGCAACAAGTACATCAATGATTTGACAAACTTTAGCATTGGAAGAAAGTCTTATGAGAACATAATTGATTTCTCCTAACACTTTGACTTTGGTTCTATTGAGTTGAACAATATGAACAACAAACTTCTGGGGTGAAATGTTCAGTTTAAGACAAACTGAATAAGGCATTATATTTGAAGATTCCCCAGAGTCTACTAATAAATTGTGCATATTCTTATTGAAGATCTCAAAGGTCAAAAGGAAAGGGGGAGTATGAGAGTTTTACCTATCTCCAATTAGGATGGCATTGGTGGATCGATGTTATCTGAAGGATCATTGGGAGGTTTTCCTTTTCCTTTAGAAGCTTTAGAAGTGACAACAATAGGCAAAGGGGATGCAGGAACTACATTCAATTCTCTAAGTAAAAATTTATGTTGCTGCTTTAGTAAACTTACTTCATACAAGGAAATATAAGCCTTGACCTTATTCATATCCTCTACTATATTACATTCTATGGTCTCAGAAAAAAACAAAATTTTTAGATGTAGATGGAGAATTTGAAGAAGATGGAATTGAATCAGAAGATGTAGAAGGGGATTTTTTGGATGTACCTTTGTCCCTAATAGTAGGAGTAGACGATTTCTTCATTTGGATTGACTGCAATGAATTTGCAGGACCCTTACTCTATGTGCTAACTGGAAAAGCTTCATGTTATTCATTATCCAAAGTAGGAAGAATAAATTCCCATAATCCATGAAGCTTGATTGATTCTCCCTCCTGGGAATCATTGACAGATAATTCTACCTCTCCTTCATCCTCATCTTGATAAGATTAAGCATTAGATATGACATTAGGTGGCTGAGGATTTGATGTTTGGGCTCTCCTAAAAGACCTAAAAGGTTTTTTAGAAGATTCAACTACCTATTTTTTTATTTCCACCATTTCATTCGACATGGATTTAAGGACCTTTTGTAATCATTCTAGATCAAAAGGATCTTTGGAAGTTTTATTCTTTGATTCCTCTTTGAAATTAACCTTCTTAGTCTTTCCTTCTTCTTGAGGAGTTTTATTTTCCAATGCAAGTATCATTTTTTCTACATATACGGCTTCTTTCATGTTGTCCACTAAAGTGGCTCTATTATCCCTGTCTACAAAAATTGAAATATTGGAAGGAAGAGCAGAAATATACCATTCGATTTGAACATCAACACCCGGTTTAGAAGTATCTAGAATCTTTTTTAACAATGTATTAAATCTAGAATTGAAACCCTTGATTTTCTCATTTAGATTTTCTTTAAGATTGGAGAGATCATTAATTAGAGTGGCAATTATATGAACATCACCAAACTTAGTCAAGAATTGTTCTTCAAAAGTATCCCAGTTAGTGATAGATCCCGGTGGTAATGAAAAATACCATGAGCTTTCATATCCTTCAAAGGTATATGGAAACAATCTAACTACACAATCTTCTTCAACCACTCCATTAAGATTAATGGCCATCAGGAAATTATGGAGGTGCTCTTCAATAGGGAGTCCATCATTAGAGTTAAATTTAGGCAGCCATCTTTCAAGGTGCTTAGGTAGAGGATGGAGAGGTGTTTCCATTTGAACAACTTCAGGATTGGTCCATGGTTTCTTTTCTTGTTGTTGGCTTGTCATTATGGGAACTTGGGTAGAAGGAGTTGTAATAGTAGAATCTACTAACTATGTGGAAGAAGAAGTAACCCATGTGCTAGTGCCATTTGAACTAGCACCAATTGATTGAGAATGATGGGTAAGAGTGAAAGGATTAATCGAAGGAGAGGAAGATGATGATGAGGGATGAAATGAAGGTGTTTGTGGTGGAGAAGAAGATAAAATATCACTAGTGGATGATTGTGATTCAAATTTTTTTGTCTTTCTTCAGTGGGAAGGTAAGGGAAACTCAAACGGACTAACCCCAAGTTTCTCACTTTTGGATTGAGTTAAAATACGAGTAGTTTGGAAAGATGATGAAAAAATACCTTCAGATAACTCAGATTGTTGTGGATTTTCTTCCGAAATAGAAATTCCTTCTAATTCCTGAATTAAAGTATGAACTTCAGGTATTTGTTGAGAAGGAGGTTGTTCAACTGACTTAGGGAATGTGCTAGGAGGATTTGTGGTTGTTTTTGCAACTTCTAGTCTAGGACTATGAGATTTGGAATGATATTTGGAAGTTGGAGGAGATCATGAAGGGGAATGACTCTTTTGATGGCCTTTTGATTTGGGATCAAACCTTGTTGAGATTCATAGTCGGGGCCCTCCTTCTAGTGCTAAAAATGTTGAAGGCTTGAAATTTCCCTGCCTCAACATCGAGGATAACCACTGGGTCGGGAACTTGAAAACCATTCCTTTTTCGTTTGGCATAATGGCTCCAACTAGGGATAATGGGACTAGTTTCCCTTTAAACAAACCATCCTTAAATAAAATCAAAAGGAAAAAAATATAGTTTGTTTCAATGATTCATCATGAATGAGAAGCTTGGTACCCTCCCATTTCCTGCCTTACTTCATAGATATCCACCATGGGCTTCAATTCAGGAGGATGAACTGGCTTTAGTCACATCTTTCCCGCATACACAGCATCAGAGAGTGCTAGGAGCATATGAGAAGTGGTATTGGCTAGGCACCATAACATTAGCCATTGGCTATGTGGTTTGACCAAGTATTTTCGATAATGTTAAAAATTTAGCTTAGATAACTTTTTAATGTTATCCTCCTTCGTCTTGGACCAATCCTGTCAATGTTTCATCAATGTCTTGACAACAGGAAAAGCATCAACTAGGCATTCCTAAAATAGATTAGCATTAAAAAGATTTTTGCAAATAGTTTTGGTAAGATTTCTTGCGACACCCCTCAAACTAAAAATGGCTCCTTCATCTTGGTTTAGTTTCATATCCCAATCCCTAAAAAGGATTTTCTTTTGTGAATCCTGAACCCTTGGAGGATTCACTGCTCTTCCATCTACGTTGTCTTGCCATGTAATATATTCAGAAATTTTCTCTTCAATGTCATCAAAATATGTCCTCAGATTGGACAACTGATTCATTAGTGAATCACTTGTTTGACATAGAGCATTGATTGTTATTAATTTCTAGCAAAAGACCACCTATTGCTGAGAAAGGAGAGTGTTAGTTTCTCTTGCTTGTTTTTTGAAATCTTCAAGTTTAGGATTATCTTTCAATTGATCAATCCTAAGGTGGAGTTATTGTAATTTCTTTTGATGTCAGCTTCATGTTGAAGCTTCATCTCATCAAATATTTTTTGTAATTGGGTTACCTGTTCCTGCCATCCTTCATCAATACTTTGTTTTTCATTTAGTGGTACATGTTCCAACTGTAGGATCTTGTCATCCTTTTCTCTGATCAATTGTTGTACTTTTGAGACCTTATCAATAGTGGTTGTAACATATGCTCCTACAAATTGTGATAACCTACTTAGATCACTAGAAGGATTTGTTTGTGGATCCTTCCACACAACAACCAATGGTATATGTCCAGGAACTAGTATTTGGGATTTCTCATTTCTTTTTCTCTTCCTCTGCCTGCTCATGGCAACCCTGTGTTTCAAACTGTAAAATAAATTGAGGGGAGGTATTTATTCAACTCTAAGAACAACTTCAGATGTAGGGTGAACCAGGATGACTTCCAAGTCATCAGTGCTGACAGCTTTATTTGAAGACCCAATAGTGAGCGGGATCTTCTTAGTGATCTTAGGAGTATTAAGTGTCTTTTTTGGAGTTGAAGTCTAGGCTTCCTGCGATCCTGTATTAATTATTTGGTCGAGTTGTTCCAAAACTTTATCTAAATCATTGGTTGACAGTTATTCATCAGTCTGCTGGGCTAATTTTTTACCTTCCTTGTTTTCCTGTTTAGTATCAATGCCTTTTGAATATTGGGCCAAAATCTGCTCTGGCTGTAGGCCTAGTTGAGAAATCCTTAATACATCAAGAGGGAGGTTTTCCAACCTTTTTCTCATGTATTCCTTGTACTTATTTAATTCCTTAAGATTCAGGAAATCTTCAACTAACTTTTCCACCTCTTGATAGTCTCGGGCCATTTCAAATAAGTCATCAAAATCATTAGGTTCATGTCGAGCTATCTCAATTTGACTTGAGTGGTGAAATTTTGAGCTACTTTTCTTGGAACATATTGCATGGGTTGGATAGTGGGAAAGTTTAAGCATTGAATATGTTCAATTTCAAGCGTTGCGTACTTGAAATTGTCAAAAGTATATACTCCACAACGAATAGGAAATGATGGACAAATGGACTTTTTGGCTTCCTTGAGGGATTTGGTTAGGCCATTGCTCACAGTTTGATAGGAAACTTCTCAGGCTAAAATATTATCAGGTACATAGAGGGAGAGAACATGTGGAGCAGTCATGCTTCCAAAAATCCCAACATAAGTGAAATATTCCTCACCAAACCATTTACCTATAGCTATAAGATCATCACTAGCTTCTCTAGAAAATCTAGGGGGTCTTTCTTCAAATATAGCTTGTTATAAAGGAAACATTACTCCATGATAGATTATATAAAAATGGGGCTTGAAATTGGACTCTCAAAGGATATTATTATAAATGTGGATAGGAGTAGGGGCTTCTAGGGTCCATTTCCATCCCATGGATGGAAAATTAGAGGTAAAACAAACTACATCCATGATGTATTAACTCGTACAGAAAGGGGGGTTGCATGTTCTATGGATGACGCTTAGTTGTGCCATAATGAACATACACATGGGAGGTGGCTTGCTCATTGATTGTTACACTTTCTATGGATGTTCATGTGGAATTATTCCTTGGAGTGTTGGAGACCTGGAAACGGTCTTACCTGCCTCGTCAGCTGTCACTTTTCATTCCTGTAAGTCGTACATTCGTCAACAGTTACCTTTTTGGAAATCTGTCTTGTCTGCTCTACCGGATTACTAATTTGACACCTCGGGAATTGTTTTACCGTCAATGTACACTCCTCGGATCTGCCTATATCCAGCTTAATTTCGTCAGCCTTCAATATGACGCTACCAGTCCTATTAGAAACATTGTTCTTTCTTCTATATGCTAGGATTTGGGAAGCTAAATTATTCGATAAGATAGTGGCCCAATCCATAACATAGGCATCCGAGGTGGCATCAATTAGAGGAATCCATTCAACCATAAATTTTTGTGTATTGGGATATCCAAACAGTCTACACAACATAGCAACAATGTGACAATGATGACTAACAAGGGAGGCTATAGAATACATACCCTTGTCTTCATGCTTTTGTTTGCTCGCATCCTAGCCCCACTATCTTATTGAATCTGATTGAACTATGTTTTCTTCTATGAATTTATGAAGAAAATGTTTATTATATATCTTTTGCGGCTCTGGAAGATGGAACATATTTCTCAAGTCCTCAGCTCTGAATGACCCAGTCAGCATCGATTTCCTCAAGGTTAGGAAGGTCTTATCTGCAATGTCCACCTTGTCGATGACCCATTTGACAAAATTAGTGTAGGGTAGAATCTTGGGCCAAGCATCAATTCGATGGAGGTGACAATTAGCAACATTTTCCCAAGTAGTTTCAGAAGTTGATGTTGACTCATCCACCATGACTTGTGTTGTAATTACTATAGGTTTTTCCTCTTCAAACAGTCTGTATATGGATTCCCAGGAAGAAATTCTTGAATCTATAGTGCATGTGGTATCGAAGAATAACGGGGGCATCTCAGTAATTAATGTAGTAGGAGGATCTAGTTATAGTGGCACCACAGGTTTCTTATTCTTCTTAGTAGCTCTCGACATTTCACCCAAGTTCTGCATATCACAACTAGCCTATGGAAGAAAACACTCAAAGCTCGAAACTTATGGAAATAATGGCCAAATAGTATCAAAATTGACGATAAATGCAAAACCTTGAAGCACTAAATGACAACGATCAAACCATTTACATTATTTACAATCATAAATACCGTTACAACTCATCATAAAAGGAAAACGTTCGTTCACATGGTCTTCTATATAGGCCAATGCTTCATTGTATTTTTCACATCGCAAGTTTCTTTGCGATGCATATCTTTCAATCTGTGAGATTAACCCTTTGTCGATATGATATTGAATAATCATTAAAATATATGGCAAAAAAGGATTATGGCAGATTTTATCACATCGGCGGTTCTTAAGGCCAGACTTAATTTGAGTTTTGTGATGCAATATAAGTATTGCAGTGGGGAAACTATGATGGCATGATTGTGATATCAGAGAAGAGTCTTATCGGTGGTCGTGATTATTTTAACAAAAAGGAATGACGATATTACTCTTACAATAGCGGGATGCGATGATGGCGTGGCTTGTTGGCAGGACCGGGTCTAAAATTTGCATGTGTGGAGGGTTTGTTTGTTTGTTAAAGTTATATAATATTTTTCGTTAATTAAATCTACCCAAGCTGCATCATACTTTTCCTTGGTACTATGGTTTGATCTATTCATGCGATAAAAAACATGTGATATGTGAATAATCTATATAACGTTCCGTTTAAGTCATTCCAATGGTAACAGAATTAAGACTAAAGCTCAAATAGTATAGCCTTTTGGTTTTTTTTTTGGAATATTTTGTCTTATTTAATTGCTAAAAGACTCTAAATTAAAAAATTAAAAAGGGTACCCTTTATTAGCTAAGTTAACTTATCTAATGATAATCGGGGTTATTGAGTGACACAATAGGGATCTACACCACCATCTGCGAGAAAAAGTGATGATTTTGAAGCCCGTATTGGTGGACGAGGATTGTGTATAGGAATAGTACCTAGAAAACATACACCTGAAGAAAGGGAAATCAAGTTGATCGAAGTAGAAGGAGTAAACTGCTTCTAAGGAGGGGAAGAGGAAGCATAAATAGGGAAGAGATAAAAATATGGAAGCCACAACACATTAGTGTAAAGATCCCAACAACCATTGAAACTACTACAACATTGACAAACAAAGTGGAAGTGCTGGAATTTTCATCCAAAGCTTAACCCAAAAAACAAAAAGAAAGAAAATAAGAAGAAGAATCTCATGGCCACTAATTTGAGCAACCATATTGAATGCAGATCAGATGTGGATGTGAAGATCGCATGTACATCAGTTTAAAATTAGGTGAATCTATGTAGCCTTCAATAACAGGAAGAGAAAGAAATTATCAAACTATACTATATAAAGATACCAGTTAAGAAGACCAAGATTAATGCTTTGTTTGACTCAAGATCATAGGCAAATCTCATTGTAGTAGAGTTGGTCAAGAAATTTGGATTGGAAGTATGTGATCATCTGAGTTGATATCCATTGGGATGGGAGTGAGCACATGGAGGTCATTAACATTTTTTGGCAACCATGCAGGGTGGGAGGGGAAAAGGTAGCTCAATTGAGTGTTTTTCAAGCGCTCGATCGAGCAATATTTTAGCTCTTAATCAAGTTATTTGAGGGATTAAATATTTCTCGATCGATCTATAAAACAAACCCTTGATAAAGCTCATATGTAAACTGTGGTTACTTAGGCACTCAGTCGATCTATTGTTTTTTAAATTCTCGCCCAAAACACAATGGTGCTGAAATTCTGAAAAACGATAGTCATTTCTGTAGTGATAACTTCTTGAAATATACCTTGAACAATCTTTTGCCAAATGCATTCACCCAAAATGGCATGCCAAAAACTTTTTTTAAGTACTGTCTAGCCAAAATAATTTTTGTTGTTTAGGCCCATCCACCTGATGCCTTCTTCCTAGATATATGATCCAATCTTACCAAATGATATATATGACACCCCTCTGCAGCTAAACAAAGGAAATTTGCAATAATTTCCTATATATGTTTAATGATATCTTTTGAAAGAATATATAAATTCACCTAATAAACATATATATTCTAAAGTACTGATTGTGCCAGTGCAACCTTTCACCCATAGAAAACGATTTGTGAGACCAGTTCAATAATATATCTTTAAACTTTTTTATTAATCATTGTGAGTCCTTAAGAAAATCTCTGTTTGGTTTCAATTGGAAGCCAATATATGTAAAATCTTCCTCCATGTTGAAGGAAATCTAACTAGGTTCGGTCTTTATAAATGTACTTTTGATTTTTGTATTTATTCAAGAAAATAAATATTATTTTTATAATTTATGTCAATGAGCTTATTTCTCCTTGAAATAGGTCTAGCACTAGTTTAAGTGCTATATGTGAGTCAAATAGTCAAAAGTAAATGTTGAAGGCCTTAAGGGCATGTTACACCATGTATAAATATGTATTAAATACAAAGGGAAAACCTCTAAGAAAATTCAAGTCTACTCCTATGCAATGGCACCATCAAGAAGCTCCTTCAAGCATGCTACACCACCATGAAGTCTTCTCAACAAATCAGCCTCCAAACAACCCTCAAAGTTAGCCTACAAACAAGATGACTAGTCGGCCTTCTAGTCAGACTAAATGGAGGGACAATCCTCTATTTATAGAGGTTGTCCACTCCAATACAACACATTCATTAAGCTCTAAAATCGGCAAAGTAAAGAAGGAAAACGAGGAACAAAGGAAGCTGGAGAAAAGGGTCTACTAGGGCATCGAAGTAAGGAGGAAGAACAAAGAAGTTTCAAGGAACATTTCTAGGGGAAACTGCAATCACACATGCGAGAAAAGGAGGGCTTTCTGTGGACATATTAGCAATAATATAACAATACCATACTTCTCATCATTTGGGCTTGAAACTTAGTTCTATAAGGCCTCTCATTAAATTGAAGAAGAGACCCTCACATACGAAGGAGAAATCAACAAAGAACACCACGAGACCTCCCACATGTGCGATAATTTAGGGCTACAGTACTACCACATCAAGTCTTCCATCTTACATGAAGAAGAAACTTGATTGGTGAAGAGAAGAACGGAATTATCCTATGTACAAGGGTTCACTTAGGAAATCTCTTCTAGAGCTATCATAATAGAAATTATCATCAAGGAGTAGGAGAATGAAGTGCTGGAAGAAGGAGGACAAAGTGTCGGGAAACAAAGTACTAGGGTATACGGTGCAGAAAGGAGGAAATACTTGACTTGTGCTTGGAAGATATTCTTGTCAAGGGTGTAGGGTTTGGCATTAATCAATAGAAGCTTCAATAAGATAAATTCACAAAATGGTTTTCCTCTCAAGAGAAGAGAGGTTTTGGCCCTAACAGAGAGCCAACATCTAATGTTCTTGTTTTTATGTTTTGGTAGCAGTTTGATGAAGTAGACACATATGCATTAATAAGAAGAAGAATAAGATTAAGTTAACAAGAAAAGTAAAAAGACTCAACAAATTATTATCAAGGAAGAATCACACTACACCACTTTTCCCTAGATTCTTCAACACTCTAAAGGGGATGAGTCCACCAAAAAATATCAACAATGTTTGCAATAATCCTCAACTCTGATGTAGACTGGATGAGCAAAGATTTCAAATAGTTCATATATAAAAAATAGGTTCCTTTGAACATAGAAATTATGTGGAAAATTCATTCCGGTTGTTTATATGATGCCTTCCCAAAAACAAATAAATCATTAGCAAAAATAAGGGGGGCATCGCTACCTTTTTCATGATATGCAAGCCTAGAAACAATCCTACAAAATTTTCCAATATTATATACCTACTAATCCCATCAATGACTAACATTAATAGCAAAGGAGAGAGATCAACCCATCGTAGGCCCTTGAAATATTGGAAAAAAACATATGGAATGCCATTAATCAGGACCTCATAACTAAACGAGGAGACACACCATTATCCATTTGATGACCTCAATGGAAAGACCAATATTGTGCAAAATCATGTGACAAAATGTCTTGTATACAAACTCGTATGCCCGATGGAGGTCCAATTTTAAAATAACAAAATCCTTCTTCCTTCTCTTTATACATTAAATAGTCTTCTTCGCAATGGACACAACATCCTAGATCTATCAGTGCTTCAAGAAACTGAATTGTTTCAGAGAGATGAAGGCAGATGAGCGTTCCCAGAACCAAGTAGAAATTATCTTATATATCAGCTTATAGATGATGTTACATAAATAAATGGACATGTAATCATTAAAATGTGTAGGATTAGAATATTTACGGATGAGTGCAATAAAAGTGGTGTTAACTACACTTGATGTCATGCCATTGCAATTAGATTATTCCACTAAATTTAATAAATTGGCCGCTATGATGTCAATAAAATGTGTAAATAGTTTGACCATCCATCTGTCTGGGCCAAGGCATTTATCCCATGAGAACTATTTTAATGTAGAAATGATCTCTTCGATCAAAATAATACCACCCACTTTCCTGTTATCATCCTCAGAGAACATACATGGGTAATTTTGTATAAAAGCCAGTTAATTGTCAAAATCCTCTGCCTCACTAACCTGGAAAAAATTACCAAAGAATTTGATAGCCTCCCTATGGATTTCTATATTTTTGGACAGTTTCACACCTGAGCCATAACTGATCTCCCATATGGTATTTTTTTCCCAACATCGTGTGGCGAAATTGTTAAAAAAAATGGACTTTTTTGTCTCTGCCCTTTATCCATATACCACGGATCTTCAAGCACCATTCCTCCTCTTCTAGGCACAAAATATACCTTTGAAATTCTCTAATTCCATAATCCTTTGATGATGAGATGCAAACAAGAACCCAGGATATGAGGGGTCCTTAAGTCGAATGATCTACATATCAATATCCCATAACTCCCACTAGTGTAATTTCTTCTTACCTTAAACCCATTCCTGAACAACCATTTTGAGCCTTCTCAACTTTGATCAAATCATCTCCATGCATGTGTTACCCAAAATGTGTTTATCATGCATCCATGTCTGTCTGATCAACAAATAGAAATATGGCTACCCCAACCAATTATGATTAAACTTGAGTGGAAGCCCCTTCCATAGTCTATCAGCATGCCACTAGAGGATGATGGGAGCATGGGAAAAAAGAATAGTTGGAGATACCCAAGACCTCATGTGAATCAAATTTCCCCGTAAGTCCTTGACATGTATGAGGAATCGATTGAAGTATTTTTCAATGTTATCTGAGGTAGCACGGCCATTCCTCCATGTTAGAGAGATAGGGGAGAGGGTGTGTCCACCATAAAATTATCATTGAATATATTCTTGTAATATGTTCCAATAGCTTCCATTTTACATTTTGAGCCCCAACATTCCTCACCAGAGACCATGAGGTTCATGTCCCATGCAATTATCACCGAACAAATCTTCATGATGTCACAATAATCCATGTGTTGCCAAAATTCTCTACGTGAGGAGTAAGACGCATAAATATTAAGGATATGTATGCAATGAGAAGAACCACATACAAAACCTGACAATAAAATATCAGCAAAAATTTTGTAAGCCATAAATTCAAGCAAATCATGATTCTATAGAGAAACCATACTTCCAAAAAAACTGAAGCAGTGTGTCAAAACAATCTTCCAACTTGGGCCAATTTTAGAAAAAGGGTCTTGGCCTTTTCCCCCAAAATCATCATTTCTCGAGTCAAAATAACCAAAGGACCAACCGGCTTGATTTAAGTATTTGAGAGAATCTCGTTTAGGGGTGTTCCCCAATCCCCTAAGATTAATGAATATAATATTCATCAAGAAACATTTTCTATGGGGGCATATGGTCTTGTGAAACAATAACATCCAAAATAGAGACCTCGTTAAGGTCTAAATCATTAGAAAAGTCCAAATTCTTTTTAGTCAACCTGTTATCGCCCAACAAAATACTTACCTATCCTTGAGGATTTTTCCTGATAGTGACATTCCTAGTGGAATTTATACTGATGGTAGGCAATAATGGAGAATCCAGAGTCTTATAAATGGTCAAAGGCAATGAGTCTGTGACCTAGTTTTGGCAGAGAAAATATCACTCCCAACAAAATTAGAAGGGGAATGCACCCCAAAAAATGACCCAAATTGTATAGGGGGTGAGTCATGACCAAGAGATATATCAGGGTCTATATGAGCCTCACCACCACCCCTACTTCCCATGAGAGGAGAATAGTTTGGAGGGATAGAAACATTGGCTAGTTCAAACAGAGTTTTAAAAATGGTCGATCAGTGACCTAATCTAGAACAAATCAAAGGTTGTAGAAAAATATTCTGTGTATCATCATTCATAGAATCACAAGGGACTGGTAAATAATCCAAAACATTTACAGATATATGAGAAAACAAATTAGATACAGGGGAAGAGAGTGGGGTACCCTCCATTGTACATGATATAGATGTGTAAGTCCTACCATCCTTTGTAGAAAGTCCAGGAACCTCCAAATTACCCTTCTTTTGAAAATCATGATCCTTTGTGCCCCCACTCCACCCATATTAATCATACTTATGAAAACGTCTAATGGCAAGCCATGCATCAGAAAGGTATTCCCTAATAGTCAATATTCTTTTGGAAAGTGGATGTTTCCCATAATAGATCCATCTCTGCAATCAGACCACCATAAAATTTTAATTCCAATAAGAGCTAAGAAACCCTCTTCTTTGTCATGCATAATCTTGCTTCATCCAAGAAGACAAATTTTACCAAATTGTTCCCAATTGTATAGATTTCCTGCCGCATCCATAATTCTAGGGGAAGACTATTGGGTGTGGAGCCTGATTATCTTCCTGATTCTATGTGTGAGAAAAAGAGAGAAGACTTTGTGAGAGCGAAGAGGAAGGCACAATGGATTTATTGTAGATTGTATCCATTCGGTTTTCTAGATAATATAAGAGGAAGGAATAGTTGTTTCTTCGTGGACATAGCCCAAATTGGGTGAACGACATATATATGTCTCTCTTGTTTTATGATTTTTTGTATTTATGTTTTTGCAATATTTTATGTGTTCCATTGCTCTGTTAATTAATTACTAACAAATCCTTGATAATCTTACCCATACTAGATGCCTCCTAGGAACCTTCGTGAGAAGGTTAAAACCCACATATCACGACATAGATACTTTTGTATGTCACTATGATACTTTTGTGACTATTTTGTATATTGCTAACATAGACACAACTAGGAAAAATTCAATAGAAAGGAACAAAATTTCAAAAGCAGAACCCTCACATAACTTTATGACTGATGGGGATTTTAAAAACTTCAAAAGCAAAAAAATAAGTTTTGTGACGGTTATCAGTTAAAATACTCTTGTGAAAATAATTGACCAATTTCACATTGTCACAATAGGGCCAAAGTTCAATCCAAGACTCCTTCATTCAAACTTTCTATTTTTGGTAGTTTAGTTTGTTTGGCTATATTAAATGCAAGAGGTTTGGTCAAAGCATTCCCTTCAGCAATAGTCATTCTATTAGCAAATCATTAAAAACTATTATTTTGTTTTTCTTTCTAGCTACTTTAAAATAAAAAGATAATTTGTAAAAGTTTTAGTGTTGGAGTAATTATCACATTCATTTTTATTGAGAACCAATTATATAGACTCACCACAACCCTCAAAACATAGTAAGAACTTAAAAAATTACTAAACATATTAGTTCATTTGAGTGTATCGAAAAGCCTCATATTTCAATTCGATTCAAATGTTTAAGCTTTCTTTCCTTTTTTTTTTCAAGAAGAAAAAACACACTTGCCTTCATTAATAACAAAAGAAGTTACATTTCATGGGATCTTTCCTAGTTCTACAATGTCTCCATCAAACACTCTATAAGTATGGAATCAACCTTTCTATGTGTTTTCACCATACAAAACTTACATCCCTATCTATCAAAGGTATATAACATACTTTACCAAAAAAATACATTTCCTATTCTTCTAGTTGTTCCTATCTCTGCTATATGTTACTATAGATCATTGTTCTTCATCTTATACAAGAAGTTACAAAAGGCATAAGGATATCTATATGGTTCTGTATATCAATATTCTTTGGCTTGTACAAAAAAATACAATAAGCATAAGGATAGTTGATTGATCAAAGCAGGCCATCAACCAAAGATTTTTCTCTTTGAAAAAATGGGAGAAGGAGGTTCTCTTAAAATAACTGATCAACCTTCTAATCCTCTTCATCCAGTTTATCAACACTAGAAACTCCAATGACAATTTCAAACTGAATCAGTCAATGATCAATTTGGAATCTCCAGATATGTCAATCTCCTCAATAGATAGCCATTTGGCACAAAATAATACTCCCCAAAGTGATAATGACTCAGCTCTATTGTTATATCCCACTCCACTGAACCAGAAAAAATGGAAGAGCACTCCAGATTGCAAAGATATGATCACCCCACTACACAGGTATTGAAATTTTATGCCCGGTCAAATCAACCAACTCGATATTTATCCAAAACATCCTTCAACTGAAAATTACGGCTTGATAGCTCCTTTGTAGGGTCAATCTCTTAGAAATATGCAGAAACCTTTAGACAAGTACCCCTCAAAATTGGCATCTCATGATCAAATATCTGATTGTTCCTAGATCTCCATATACCCCAAATTATGTAGAATGGTAATGCTTTGTACTCATAAAACTCCTTAAACCAATGAGTGAGAAAGTCTCCTAATGGTTGGATCAATCCCAATTGGATTGAATATTAAATCGTTGTAGGACCCCTAACTAGACTGAGACCACATAAGGACATGTGAGAAAAAGGTGAGTCACGTCTTTAGAGTTATTGCAGCATAAAAAAACATCTCCTAGGTTCTTAGAATCCTTTTTTTAGAAAAGTATCCCATGTTAAAATATTGTTATGTACTTCCAACCAAGCGAGGCATTCCAGTTTTAAAGGGATGTCCCAATTCCAAGATTTTTGGAACCAAGTGGCATTAGTGCCCTAACTTCTCCCCTCTATAATGTAGGACTATATGTCTTTGACCTCTAGCTGACCATTTTTATAATTTTTGTTCCATGACAACACATCCTCCCTTGTCAACAGGAAGATACCTGCAAGATGAAGCTAAAGAGTATATTCATCCTATTCTACTGCTAGTGATCCTAATATGTTGATATCCCTGCCATCCAAACAAGACGATGAGACCGAAAAAGGACCTTGTTCCATAGATATTTGATTCAGAGAGTATAGTCCATAATTGTGTAAATGATTAAGAAATGGAACAAACAGAGTATGTGAGCCAATCAATTATTTAATAGAAGCCAACCCAATCTCCACTCGCAATCATGTATCAACCTCCCATCTCAAATTACCTAGTAGAAAATTTTTAACTCTCACCATACTTCTCTAGGTGAAAGTCACCAACCTTTTACCCTTTGCCCCTTCAGCGATCCATCTTAACAGTTTTTTATTCTTGAGGTATTTCATCATGATGATTTTTTGCCAAATTTCTACTTCATTAAAATCCCTCCAAGGGTTATTATCTAGTAGAGCTAAATTTAAGCTCTCTGAGTCATTGATATCCCAACCACAAACTTCCACATGTCTAGCAAGAACCTCAAAACAAACCAAGTGGATTTTTTGGGCATTACCGGAACCAACCCATAAAAATCAAACCATAATTGAATTGATTCTTTTAATAATCTCTTTTGGTAGCATACAAATGTGCATCCAATAAATGGAGATGCTCCAGAGGAACAACTTTATCAAGATAAGTCTCCCACCCATTGCTAACCATTTATAGGACCACTGAGACAACTTTTGGTCAAGCTTCTTCAAAATACAATCCCAATCCTTTGTCTCATAATTATCTGGCTTTAGAAAGAACCCCAAATATTTAAAGCCTATATCCAAAGAGATCAATTGAACTTCAAATATTTTGGCAATCTCCAAAATCACTACATCCTCTTGGATAGAAAAAATCAAGCTTGACTTCCCTTTTCTCATGATTAGTCTTGAAGCCTCTCCAAAGCTTGTAATAATATGATGGAAGACGATCAATTTAGAACTCGATGCTTTAACCATCAAAGGTAAATCATTGACGAACATCAAATGTGTTAGTGAGACTTTTCTTGACATCCTACATTTAGAAATGATACCCCTAGATCGAACCTAATTAATCTTTCTACTTAATCCATTAGTAACAATAAGAAAAAATAAGGGAGATAGGGCATATCCGTGTTTGAGGCCGCCTACCTGTGTCTGAGGACTCTAGAAGCCTTGAAAAAAGTGGTTGGTAACTCGTTTATGATGACTGCAACCATTGATATACACCCAATCATCCAATTGACTAAAATTAACCCCAAAGCTGCCAGAAAAATTCTCAATCCACATAATCAAATGCTTTAATGAGATCAATCTTCATGAGACATCCCTCCATATGATGGGTTTTAATTGAATGAATACATTCTTGTGCGATAGCAACTACATCATGGATTTGTATTTGTTCCAAAAACCCAAATTGATGTGAAGAAATATGCTTCGAAAGAATAGGTTTAATCATGTTGTCTATAACTTTGGAAATCATCTTATAAACATAGTGAAATAGGGTGATATTATGAAAAAGAAGAATGTGGTGGATTAATGCTGAGAACATAGCATTAACCAATTCGGGGATCAAGCCTTGATATAGAGATTCCACCACCATCACAATTATCTCGTCAATCATTATATCCTGGAAGTGCAAGAAGAGCTCCACTGACCATCTGTCTAGTCCTGAAATCTTCTCCCTTGCCAAAGCTTTCAGGACCACAAGGATCTCATCATTAGTGATCGACCTCCCCAATATCTCATTATCCTCCTCACAAACCATAGGTGTATAGAGATTTAAAAACTCCATATGTTTCTTAGAATAATCGCTGACTTTGGCCCTAAAAAATGTACTGAAGTAGTGAACTGCCTCATTTTGTATTTCCTTGTGAGAATAAACAGTATTGCCCTCTCCATCAGTGAGACCAAATAGCATTTTTACTCCGCCTGAATGACGCATAGTTATCAAAAATCCAATGTTTTTATTGCCTTTTGCAACCCATGTTTCCCTGCTCTTTAAGCGCCACTACGCTTCTTGATTCTGCAAAATCTGATTCTTTCTGTCTTCCAAATATAATATCTTCTTTTTAGTCTCCGAAGAAAAATAATCCTGTACCGATGGGTCAGTAAGGGATTTTATCTGGCTGTCAATCACAATTAATTCCCTTTCCAATTCCTTTTTATTTTCCCTGCTGCATATACGAACTTCAAAGGTTTAAGTTTCAAGTTGATGGCTTCCAAATGAGATAATCCAATACCTAGAATAGTTTTATGTTAGGTGTCCTAGACCATTTCCTCGGAATATTTCTCCTTCAACCAACAATGGTTAAATTTAAAAGAATATTCCTACTTCTCAAATTCTCTGGGCCATTCGAGGAAGATCGGAAAATGATCTGAGATAAATGAAGAGTGATTCCATGATTTCAATTTACCCATATTGCCAGCAAAAGTGGACTAGACTAAAACACGATCAAGTCGCTTAATAACCGAGAAGGGTGATGAATCATATATTGATACAATTGCCCTTTGGTTGCTATCCTTCCATTCCCTTTGTATATTACATCACCTAATTTTTTTTAATTAATTGTATTAATCTTAATAATATCTATAATATTAGTTCACCCAATAGAGTAATTATGTAACCGATCCCAATAATCATGTTTGTATTTATGATGGATAATGAATTTACATAATCAATGTTAGTGGTTTTTGCTAAAGATGATAATATACGCAGAGGGTAATGGTAATTTCTAGTTTATTTAAAAATTTTGAAACTTTACATAATATATTAGTATAGATCTATTTTAAGTACGGATCTAATTGATATGAATTGAGAGGGATTTTTTTACGTGAAAATGTTTCTAGAGTGAAAAATACAATATGTTATTTTTCATTGTTTAAATTGTATTTTTTAATGCTAAATAGAGTGATGATGATGATGATGATGATGGTTAACGTTCACTGAGACCAAATATTGGTCTATCAGAGATTCAGACCTAAAGAAACAAATTATTTATTTTGATTTAAGATTTTATTCATATTCTCAAAAAGCTTGGAGAGAAGCCTATTTTGACATTGTAAAAGGCTAAGAAGGTCAGTATTGTAACAAAGATTGTGAAACTGAGATATAATGTGGTTGTACGAGGGGCACTCTAAGAGGAAGTGGTTTTCATCCTTGATATTCCTATTCTCACATATATGGCAGATCCTTTCCATCCGTGGCGTTTTAGGAACTGCCTAACGACCTGTTTCACTATGGAGCTCATGAGAATTTGTTCTAATCTTTTCTATATTAATTTTCTTCTTTGAGCTAGTTAAAATAGAGAGATACTTTTGATCTTCTAGGGTGGGGTTGATGACATTTTTATAATAACTTAATTTTCTTTTAGCCGCTAAATCTTTCTCACACCACATTTTTTCTTTGAACTTAGAAGTAACAATATCTTTAATGTTATTTATGTTTTGCAATGCATCATTCTCGTTGATCTCCCAATAGTTTAACCAGGCCCTTGTGTCTTTATGCCACCCCCAATTGAGCCTTAGGTGGTTTTGGCTGGAATTTAAAGCTAGCTTAGGAAGTCTATGATCGTTTATGTTATTAAGTTTGTGCTTGTACAACAGAAACCTAATCATAGCTAGGCTCTCAATAGGGGAAAGACCTGCTTCTATAAGGAGAATAGGATAGGGTGTATTACTTTTAATTTTCAAGTTATAAGTTATAAAACACTTCTGGATTTGCTCAATCTTTCTCCATGATTCTTTGGAGATGCTGCAACCCCAAACCTCATAGCCATATAAGATAACAGGAGTGACTAAAGTTTCAAAGAGGAACTTCTTTTTATCCCACATTATGAGGTTTGTTGTTTTACAATATTCTCAAGACCAAAATAAGCTTTCCTCACCCCATTAATCCTTTTCTCAATGCTATGGTTCCAGTTGAGCTTGTGATGAATATCAATTCCTAGGTACTTGTAGGAATACACTTCCTCCAAGTTATTATTATCATACATAAAATTAGCATAAGTGTCCTTCTTGGATTTTTAATCATAACTTTTGTTTTTTCAGTGTTAACAGTCATACCCATGGTAGAGCAGAAATCCTTAAGAAGCTTGAGTTGCTTATCAAGATCAGATGGGCATCATGCCAAAAGAACAATATCGTCAGCATAGAGAAGAAGGATGATGACTATCCCATCTAAGATCGTGCCATCACATCCTGCGTCCTCTAAATAGCCTTCAAGCTTATCAATGTAAATGTCAAATAGGGTAGGGGAGAGGGGGCAACCTTGTTTAACTCCGATGTTACACTTAATATCTTTCAACCACCCCTCATTGCTCTTTAGCTTGGCAATTACATTCTCATATAACCTTATAGCGGCAGCTCTCAACTCGAGAGGAACCTTTAGCTCTTCTAATCTATTCCAAAGGTTGTATCTAGGAACCATATCGAAAGCCTTTCTAAAGTCCACAAAGAAACAAAATAAATTGGATTTATCATTACGACATTCCTCCGCAATGATCCTAAGCGTAACAAGGTGGTTTGTTGTTGAGTGGTGACTTCTAAAACCTGCTTGGCCTTTAGCCCACCTACCTTCACTTTCAAGCCATATGCTTAACTTCTTTTCCAAAATACTACCATATAACTTGGCTAAGAGAGGGTTGATCATAATTGTCCGATAATTAGAGGGGTTATTTGTATCCCCACTTTTTAAAATAGGGATAATGAGGCTCTCAGTCCAAGGTTTAGGGAACCCTTGCTTGACTGCTTGATTGAAAAGCTAGTGAATGTGGGGGATGAGGACAGGACCTCTAATTTTTAAGATTTCCACCTCGTAACCTTCAATGTCCTTAGCTTTCCCATTAGCGAGGCGATTAACCCCAAACTTAATGTCTTCTAAAGAGAAAAATTCTTTTGTTGTGAGCAAGGTTTCCAAATTATCCATGACATTTGGAGATTCATAAAGCTTTCTAAGATAGGAATTCCAATCTTGAAGAGCAATTTTATTATTATCTTTAGTCTTCCTAGTCAGAATTTGCCTCCAAAATTTATTAGGAGCTACCTTAGAGAGGTGTAAGAGATTCTCCTGTCTTTGATGAATGTACTGCCTCTTTTTCCTTTTAGTTAGGACTTTGTATATTTTTATCTTGTCCATTTTAAGAGATTCATCAACAGTTTCCTTAATTTCTCTCCTTGCACTTTTACAATCTTTGTTATACCATGGATTGGTTTTGCTATTTCTTTTATTATTTGAAACTTCAATTGAGAATTTGTTAATAGAATATGAGAGGGTTGTAGTAAAATTATGATAGAGGTCTTCTATGTTGTCTATACTAGATAAAGGAAGCAAATTAGTTTTTAATTCATTTAGAAAGAGATCATTTTTATTTTTATCAAATATTAAGTTCTTTTGGCTGTAAGTATTATTTTCTGTGGGAACTCTATGCATGAAAAAATTAAGAGTTATAAGTAAAGGCCTATGATCAGAGTCAGGTTTGTGGTCATTTAAGATGTCAAAATTTATTATTTCATTGTATAGTGGGAGATCACAAATAACGTAGTCTACCACGTTGCTACCAAGTCCATGAATGCAAGTCATCTTGCTGGAATTGGACCACTTCTTTACACTGTTGCAAATTATGAGATCCTAAGCACTACAGAGCTTGACTAGCTCCCACCCAAACAAATTTTCCTTGAGGTCTTCAAAGCTCCTTTTGTACCTACTAGCTAGAGTAGGGTCTTGTTCTAACCAAAGAGGATTAGGGTTGAAATGATTGCTTAGAATAATAGCTTGGTTGTTTGAAGTTCGAGCATTAAAGTCACCTATTAAAAGGACATTACTGTCATTCCTTAGGCTAGAAATATCATTCTGTAAACCATTTTAAGGGTTAGTTTTATCTAGATTCTTCTTCTTATAGAAGTTAGAATTGATGGGGGGGAATAACATATTGCTATGTAGGACTTTTTATTATTAATGTCTCTGATCTCTATCCAATTATATTGGTTGTGAGGGTCGTTTTTATAAATCCTAGCATGGGGGTAGATGTTCTTCTTAATGTAACAAGCTATTCCCCCAATGCCTCCATGGGAGGATTGCTTGTTCCAGGTAGACCATAGCGTAAAGCCATCTATGTTAAGGACCTTAGATTCTTCGTGCTCCCAAGTTTCAACAAGCAAAATAATATCAACGTCATTTGAAATCCAACTTAGCTTGGGGCCTTTGTTCCATGGGAAGCACCGACAGTTCCAAGAAAGGATCTGGAGCATGTTTAATTGCTATTGATTACTATATTTTTGGTTTCTATCTCGAATAAAGGCTTTTTTATTTCTGATTATTGCCCATTTTCCTTCCTTTCTAGCTTCTTTTACCTTTTGAACCTCCTTTCTTAATTTTGCTTGATCTTCTGGAATGAGATCTTCATTTATGAATATGCCCATTCCTTTTAGACTTGAGGTTTTACTAAGTATGTCGTACTTATGATCAGTGGAGCTCACCTTTATGCGGATTAGTCTTCCTTTATTCTCGATTAATTTCCCCAACATTGTTGCTTCTGTGAGACACACTATTTCAATTTGTAATCTATTATGTAATTCTGTCTGGGCTAAGGCTAAAGTATCCTCATCTACTTCCTCTTTTAAACCGCAGATTATAAGGTTCAAGGCCCTTTTGTTATGTTTGTGGTCTAATTCTATTAATTTTTTCATTTCATCTTTAATTGGTTTGATATCTAACTTATCTACCACATTATTTAGGGTGAGGCGGCTATTAACTTTTTCTTCTAGTTCTTTAATCATGTCTTTCATTTTAAGACTCTCTAAAGTATCGGCATCTCCTTGCTGGGATGGTTGGTTAGTATCTTGGTTTTGTTTTTCTATAACCTGCAATCTAGTCTCCATTGCCTCCATTTTATTCTCCAGTAGTTCCATTTTATTTTCTATTTGTTTTTGGATCGTGTCTTCAAGAGATGCAAATTTATTTTCCAGCATGGCTTCTAACTCTTTTTGTAGCTTGGCTTCTCTTTCTTCTCTACGTTTCTCTAAATACTCTATATACTCATAAAGGCCTTGTAGAGTCACTGTGCTAGGTCTGCCCTTGGTAATCTTTGGTAACTGTGGTGAAATATTCATACTTGAAATTATATGAGCAAATATGTATTAGAAAAAGAAAAAGATAAGGAATGTGTGCACCTGATATTAACAAACCTGATTGCAGATCACCCGTGCCCAACGCAACCCACAGGCCAAAGAATATATGTGAAGACTATATAGAGTACGTTTTTAACTCTTTCAATGAGCCTCAGAACTCTTTCAATGAAGAATATATGTGAATAATATATAAGGTACGTGTTTAACTCTTTCACCGAGCCTCAGAACTCTTTCACCAATAAACCAATAAAATTTTAACTATAAAAACTTATTTTTTTTTCTATATATATAGATATATGAAGTTGATATAGACATAAATCAGTTAACATAGATCTTCAAATAGTTTATTTAAATTTCTTGTTCAAATATTTTTGAAAAGTATAAGATTTAAATATGTGATTCACACATTTTTTTTACTTCTAATTACTTTACAGCATATTCATTTTTTTTAATTACAGTGGACATTATTTTTCTATTTAAAACATAAATTTTATTTTTTTATTTTTATGTAAAAAAACAAGGATATACAAACAAACTTACACATCCCCTTATACTGGATTACAAAAGAAATCTCATATTTAAAATATTGATAGAGTAATCTTTTAAATAGATTATTTATAATTAACCTATTTTAAATTATAAAAATTACATATATAATTATAAAAATTAAATTAAGAAAAATGAATTTTAATTAAACATAATAAATTATGTCATATTATTATAATTTATATAAATATCATTGTATTATAAGTCTAAAGATTTTTAATATCTTTAACATATTTTAAAGTTAATTTAAATTGAATATATGTTAAAGTTAATTTAAATTGAAGTTTATTCAATGAATATTTGAAATTTATGTGCCCAATATTTATGATTGGGATATAATAACTGTATTTAATATTTGATAAGGTGGATAATAACTGCATTATTTTATAAAAAGCAAATAGATAGGATATAGTTAAAATCTGAAGAAGACGTTGCTTTAAACATCTACGTAAACATTGATTTAATATTGATATTATATTTGTAATTTAGGAAATTTTAAATATTTTTAAAAAATAATAAAATGCTTATTAGAAATACTAGAAATCGTAATAATAAAAAATATTTTATAATAATAATTTAATTTTTTTTTAAATTATAATAATAATTTAATTTTAAAATTATAATAAATCTATATATTAAAGATATGTATGAGAATTTTTTTTAGGATAAAGCGCAAAAAAAAATTAAACATGTTTTATATCATAAATTTTTAGAAAAGACACAACAATATATGATTTAAAATAGGATAAATATAAAGAAGAACATTTCATAATAAAAATTAAATAAGATTAAATAAAATGGAAAATAATTTATAATTTATAATGAAAATTTATTGAGTGGATACATTTATTTTGCAATTTGTTGAGGTTATGTGTAAGTATGTTTTGTCTCTCTTAAAAATAAAAATAAAATATTTTCTAAATAGAAAAGAAATGTAGACTATAATAAAGAAGAAGAAAAATATGTTATGCATATTTAATTAGTTGTCCATATAATTTCATGTTTAGTAATTAGAAGTAAAAAAAATATGTGAGTAAGATGTTTAAAATTTATACTTTCCAAAAATAATTTAACACCTCATATCAATTTCATATATAAAAAAAAACTACTACCCCCAATTGGGGTGAGAGCCCATGAATTGACATTTGTGGGATCCAAGCCATATGCATTGCAATTATGAAACATAATGATGGATGGCCCTCCTTACTTCTCTACATGCGCAAGGTGGCAAGGAACCTTAAAAAAGGTATTGTGGGGCGTGGGCCTCGAACAAAAAGAACACCTGTGGGGTCTGTCTAAAAAGCTCTAATTTATTTGGTGTCAATGTAAACCACTTCTCTGAAACCTCAAAGGCGACTACAAAAGGAATGCTCCAACCGAGCTTCGCCTCTTGACCCGTGAGCGATTGTTGTAGGTATGTCCTCTTCATTTCCTCTAGGCACACCCTTCTTGTCATGCTTAACTGTTACATCTTAATTTTTCGGATGGATGTTTCTAAGATGGTCATATGGGAAAGTCACAAAGACTCCCGAGATGTGTAGGAGGAAAGAAATTATAATTTTGGTAGATGGTTTGCGCATGTCCGTACTCTCTCTGTTTATTACAACATTTTGCTTTCTTTATGTCTATGTATTCTCTGAATGATTATGGGACTTTAGTCAGTGTCTATTGTTTATGGGTTTTATCTCAATTAATTATGTTTGAGATAAAACACCTGCATGGGTTGATATTGGGAAATAAAAAGAGGAAATCGAATGAATGGTTAATAGTCCTAACCTCAAAGGGGTTTTTTGTACCGAGGGCAGAAGGGGGTGGCCCGTTGCATTGAGGGTGGGTATACTATATGAGGAATGCTTTGTTTCATGGGTCTCTTCTTATTCTCATACTGTGTTATGTCATTTTACTTTTATAGGGTTGTATTTCCTCGGGTTTCATAAGGCAATCTCACTAGGACGTCTCTTTGCAAGTTGGTTTCAATTTTGGTTAGGTTCTTGGGTGAGAGTGTTTGTGGTACATAAATTATGGTCTCATGCATTCCTGTGTGGTCTGCAATACAAATTCATGGCTTGACCCTCCTCGCATAGAGGAAATATAAAGCGGGGAGGCCAAGACCGGAGCCAGAGTAGTGGTCGGGGTCGTGGTGGTTGACAATATTAGCCCAGACAGACTAGGGGTAAGGGGCAATGCAGAATCACAACGATGATTGGGGAGGCCACCCAAGGCTATCAATTCAACATGCTTCGATAGGCCCGACAGGCGAATTCTGTAGAATTCCTGCATAAACTCCGATAGATCTAGAATTCTAGTTAAATTAAACACAAGTAATTTGTTGATATTCAAGAGAGGAGAGAAATAATTTTCTCCATAAAATCAAAGTATTAAATTAATGAACAATAGTAATACATGAGCAACCAAACCTCTAATCCCAAAGGGAGATGGTTATATAGAAATTTCTAAATCTAGAAAACTGAAAAAACTAGAAAAAAAACTAGAAAAGGCTAAGAAAAGCTAAAGGGAGGCCTAAAATAGAAACAATGACTCAAGACAACCGATGCCAATTATCAGCCACCAGGAAAGCATGAGGAGGGGTGCATTTCCTAAGGAAGGAAACTTTAAAACATGATAAAATGGTCCGGGGGACCAAATCCCTTTATTTAAGGGGGAATCTTCATGTGGGGCACCAATCCTCAAATAACTCAAGTGGATGAGGTGTGGTTAGGTGTGAACATGAACTTAGATGTCTAAATGGTTTAGGAAAGTGGTTGGACCAATATTTCCATAATATTAAGCCTTTAAAGGCAAAAAACAAGGGAAAGGTGGTCCATTGAGCTAGTTTACCAAAAGCCAAGTGTGAACATGATTTTTAGTGCATGTGGCTAAGTCAAGGATACTTAGGCTAAAAAATAAATGTAGATGTTAGGATTATATTCCAAAAATTTCAAGGTGGGAGTCAGATTTAAAATAGAATGCTGAGAATACTGACATGGACTTAGCTGAGTGTTAGACCCTAGTCCAAGACCCACGCCATTCTAGCGGTCAGTATACATAGTTTCAATAGATTGTATATCTATATTGGATAATGAAAATATCGTGGCTAAAGCTATGATGACCTCCTCTATCAGTTCAACTAAGCCAAACACAGATCTTTAGGAAATTCACAGAGAATTTCAATCATTTAATGTCAAATCCAACAAAGAAATGCTCACCTCAGTTGCATCGAGAAACACATCCCTTGCATTCCACATTTCAAATTGTCGAGGTCGAGTGCTAAAGATTCGACACCCATAGACTCTTCTAATGAGTAATTTGATGATCAACATGATTATGTTTTTTAAATTTTGAGATGTATACATGACTACTTTATAGACTTTGAGGTTTTGTTATAGCTACATAGCCAATAGTAAAACTAAAGACAATCAGACTTCTATAGCGTTGCTATACAATCTTTGACTTTTTAAATTTTGGATGGCTTACAATGCAGTCAGATGGCCAACAAACCCGGTTTCCCAGTGGCCAGGTTGAGGCCATATAACTTCGATATGGATGTAAAACTTGTCTGCTTTTTTGAAATGGAATAGAAAGAAACTCCCAAACTTACAAATATATATATATATATATATATATATATATATATATATATATGTTGTAGAATAAGATATCAAATGTGAGTTATGAATAAAATATTTTAATATGAATAAATATTGACGTATACTTAAAAATATATTAATAACAACAAAACTAATTTAATGTACGCTGATAATGCCTCAATACACACATTATGTAATCTCTATAATATTCAAAAATACAATTTAAACAATACAAAGTTACACATTGTCTTTTGCACTCTAAAATAAGTTTGATATTTAATATTTCTCAACTCATGTTAGATTTGTGCTTAAGATGGATCTATGCTAATAATTTATAACCTGGATATATGCTCATAATTTATAACCCGCTACCCAATAAACTAATTGAAAACCTGTAAAATGACTTTGATGAAGGTAGAAAGAATAGTATTTCTATTTATATTTTTAAAATAAAATAAAAAATAAAAAAGCATATAATAATTCATTTGAAATATATAAAATATGATCATTTTAATTTACATACTTATTCAAATTTATATATAATATTTATAAAATAATAAAAAATGAAATGTATGTAATAATGTGGAGAAAAATTTAAAGAGATATTTTATTATAAGTAAAATATGTTTTTTTATTATTTAAAATGAGTTTTTGAATACATAAATAAATTCAATTTCTAAAAACAATATTATAACATTGGTATTTACTACAAATCACTTGTTAATGATCCCACTCGATAATGTTGTGAACTCATACACATTCTCTATAATATGGAATATAGTACAGATATGAGCTATTGATGTGGTGACTGAGATACTAATGAACATCTTTTGTTCGAATTGTTGTAATGAGGTTCCTTTTGTTCAAATGTTATAATGGAGGTTTTGAAGGAGTTTAGCTCAACCAAAGATATATTAATTTTGGTAAACTAGTGTAACTCATATATATATATATATATATATATATATATATATATATATATAATTTGTATTTATATTTTTAAAATAATAAAAAATAAAATGTCTTCAATAATATATAGTTCAATTTAAAAATATGTTTTTATTATGGGTGAAATTGTGCTTTTGTTTTGTTATTTAAAATGAATTTTTGAATAGATAAATAAATTCAACTTCTAATTTTTTTATTATCAAAATATTGATATTTGCAAATTACATATTTCAAATTTATAATTCTAATAATTAACAATCAAGTTAGAAAAATAACAAAAAATGTATATAAAAAGAGTACAAAAATATGTAGACTTAAAAATTTAAGGTTTGTTTAACTATTATAAGTTTTGAAGTTCTTCTGTTGCTAAACAATTTTTTATCAAAGGGTATTTTTTTGTTATTTAAAATGTGTTTTTGATTGCATATTCAATATCCTAAAAAATGTTTGGAACATTATTGTAGAGAATTCACTACTCAAACATGTAATTCCAACAAATCTTTATTAAATGATACAAAAATTACAAACAAAAACTTATAACAAAAAATTTCCTTGACTAGCCATTAGTACAAAAATAAAATAATATTATTATCTAACTGCTAGTTTTGGATTTTGATGCATCCCTTTTCTATTTAATTATATTGATAAATCAATTTTTTTCATCTTAGTCATGATGATGAACCTCATTCGTAGATGGGAAACATTAACCCTCAAACAATACTTAAATTATGTAAGCTTCTTAAAAAATTATTATGTATCACACAAATTTTAAATCAAATAATAAAATACAACTTAAATATATATAATATAAAATAAAATAATACATATATAAAATACAGATAATGTACCCATACATATATATATATATACTCTGAGAGTTGAAATATACTTTCCAAGTTATCCTAAATATACCTAAATTACATCGATTAACATGTACAGCTCTTTATATTTATATTTATTCCATATGCCAAATATACGTTCAAGACCCAATATCCCAAATATGACTAAATTTTAACTTATAATTGCATCGATTAAAACAACGAATACTTACGTATAGTAGGAGACAAAAAGCAGATGACTTCGGGTCTCTCTGAACGAATGAGAAACCATTCAAATTATGTGGAACAATAATAAATTTGAAATAAGATGCAATGCCATTAAACAGAAACTGACACACCGCCCATGTGGTGCACCGAGGAACAGCTGTTTCGGAGGGCTTTCGCTTCACTCCAACCAATGTAGGTGGGAGCTTTGGATTATCTGTAACGAATTGTTTAGACAGTGAACGTCTGTTAGCAAAACGTAAATGTGGTGAGAGAAAAGGTAGCTGTTTTAGAAATTTTTTTAGTGTGATTTTTTCGAAAATTTTTTTGTGGATTTTTAAGGTTTAATTTTTTTAAAATTTGGCATGAATTCATTGAAATCACAAATTTGATGGGTAAATGCTACACAATAGAAGTGTTCTAGAGGAGGTTTTTTCAGTGTGTTGATCTCTATATAAAATAAAAAATCTAATTTAAATAACACAAATCATGATTTCACCACAAATATTTACGCCAGATTCCGACATCAAAAACTCCAAAAAATCACACTAAAAACAACTCCATCATAATAAAAACACTTAAAAATCATTAGAATTTGAATTTTTTTCCCAAAATATCTAATAAAATCTAATAATAAAAGTGTTGGTTTGTTGATGGAAATGAATTGAGCAATCTCAAAAAACTTTATCAAATTTAAAATCTCATTATACAACGCGTCAGTATAACATCCATTCGTCAAAGGATTCGTTAATTTCTCAAAGGCGTATCACGCGGAACTGAACTCTTCACTACGAGGAACATTTTCAGTGATAGGTGGTGGGTGAATGACTTCGTGGATGTAGTGCATATGTGGAATGTCACCACTTAACATTGGTCGATTCACTGACGCATTCTGCCAAGACGGCTGGTTTCCAATGGTCAGGGATTGTAAATATTAAGAATTTCAACGGTTATATATCATACAGATTTTCTTTAAACGCTAGCGGTAAGTTCATGGTTCCTTGTTTTTGGTCGTCAAAAATAGGTAAGGTTCCATGAACATGAGATAAGATAAGCGGCATAGTTGTTTTATATTTTTGGTGAAACGGTGAACAAGAAATCTGTGATCGGTGTTGGAGATATTAATTTCAGCTATTGCGTTAAACATCTGCAATAGCTATATTTGTTATATTTGTGAAGTATTTTTACAGGTTGCGTCTAGTCTCTATGGAAGGTAGAAGGATTGAAGTCAGAACAAAAGTATCACACGAACCATTCCAAATGCTAATAACTATATTTGTGAGAGGTATTTTTGCAAGTTGCATCTTTGTTTGAAAGTAAAAATACTGAAGCGAGAAGAAGTACCACAAGAACCATTCCGAAACACAACAAAGAATTTAAGGCATTTAATGTATTTTGGTAAATAGATATGGAGAAGCATTCATTCCGCGACTATAGCCCACACTCCACATACACCTGCGGGATTGTGAACACACTCAACAACAACAACATATTAATTAGTTGTTGTGTAATGCATTGATGTAAAAATTGTATCTTGAGATAAAGAGCATGTAAAAGTCATTTTTGCAAGTAAGAAAGTAAGAGAGTAAGAAAAAAAGAGAGCTAGGGTATCTTAGGAGAAAATCTTGTCTCAGGAGAAAGTGGTGAGACAAATTTTGGTGGGGGCCTGAAAACAACATTTACTGTGTTTTACTGTGTTATTTCTGAGTGAAATGAAAATCTCTGAAAATCTTGTTTTTAGTGAATGAGCCGCAGTCTCATATGAATTTATTTTTCATGAATTAGTAGCTAATCCTAAGTTTTTATTGTGTTGCTCCAAACTTACTCTGTTCTACATTTGTTCTAATCTTTTTTGCCGAGGGAATACTGGTTTCTTTTTTAAGTCTCTTTATAGATGTGTGAAATTCGCCCTAAGAGTCATAGAGGTGCGCGAAAGTCACACCCCTACATGGTATCACAAAGGTGTGTGAAAGTCACACTCCTCTCTTACTCTGTGTAAAAAAAAATTCAACATGGTATCACAGCAGGTTAAGCATATTTACTAGCAGGTAAAGTTTTTTTTTCTTAGGCTCAGAAATGGCAACATCAAGCATAATCTTGACTAATCCTCAAATACCTTAGTTTAATGGCAAAAATTATGATTATTGGGCTATTACAATGAAGGCTTTGTCTTCTTCTCAAGACATTTGGCATTTGGTGGAGAATGGTTTCCAAGAACCAGCACATGCAGCAACATACAATGCCTTCTCTCAACAGAAAGAAATTTGTTAAGGGACAACAGGAAGAAGGATTCAAAAGCCCTGTTCTATATTTTCCAGGTAGTTCATGAAAGTATTTTCCCAAGGGTTGCAACAGCGACGAAGTCCAAGCAAACATGGGACACCTTCCAGACAGCCTACCAAGGCACGGCAAAATTCAACAAAGAAAAACTGCAAATGTTGATAAGAGACTTTAAACACTTTGTATGAAAGAGTCTTAGAATCTAGAATCGTTTTTTACACATGTAAGTGGGTTGGTTACTCAAGTCAGGTTTCATGGTGAGACACTTGAGAAAAGAAGAATAGTTGAGAAAGTTTTGAGAAGTTTGCCAGCAAGGTTTGATGCCATTGTTGTGGCCATAAAAGAGACAAAGGATCTCTCACAGTTCTCAGTGGATGAGTTTAATGCATCACTGATTTCTCACGAACATAGACTGAATAAAGCAATAAACTCCTCATTGGAGCATGCCTTCAAGACACAAGTCTCATTTGGTCAAGGTCGAGGCAGAGGAAGATCATATGCTATAGGAAGAGGAAGAAGCCCACATAGAGGTGGGAAAAACAGCCCTTCAAGCTTAAGTGGAAGAGGCAACAATCAAAATCAAAGTCAAGGCCCAAGCCAAAATCAAGCACGAGGTCAGAGGTATGAAAAATCTTAAGTTCAATGTCATTACTATAAAAAGTATGGTCATTATAAAAATGAACGTAGAAAGAAGAAATATGACATTAGTAACAAACTAAGTGTAAATTTCACAAAAGAAAACCAGAACCATGATAGCATGTTTTTAGCTTGTAATGTAGCACAAAAAAAAACAAAACAATATATGGTATCTAGATTCAGGGTGTAGCAACCACATGTCAAGGAACATAGAAATGTTTTTCAATCTAGATGAAAGTGTGAAATATGAAGTGACATTAGGGACTGATAGCAAAGTCTCTGTCATGGGAAAATGAAGAGTTAATATCCTAACAATGAAGGGGGAGAAGAAATACATCTCAGATGTTTACTTTTTCCCCGGTCTAAAGCATAACCTCATAAGCATTGAACAACTCAAGTAAAAGGGCTACAATGGCTTCTTCAAAAATGACATGTGCATAATTTTGGATAGGCCTCCAAGAAGACAATTGATTGCAAAGTTTTAGATGACAAACAATAGAATGTTTCCCCTAAAATTAAAATCAAATTTGTAGAAAGAAGGTACACAAGCACAACTCTCAATGAACTCACAAGATAATGGAAGAAAAGAGGCAGTGGTCACACAAGTAAACTTTCAAATAGAGGTAAAAGATGAAAATTGGTTATGGCATTTGAGATTTGGTCATCTCAACTTTGGAGGTTTGAACTTGTTGCATACAAAAGGCATGGTGAAGGGACTACCACTCATATAAAAACCAGACAACCTATGTGAAGGATGTATCTTGGGTAAGCAACATAGAGAGACATTTCTAGAAGGGAAGTCAATAAGGGCAAAGGCACCTTTGGAGATTGTCCAGTCAGATTTATGTGAACCAATGTAGACGCCATCAATTGGTGGCAGCCACTATGTATTGACCTTCATAGATGACTACATAAGAAATACATGAGTCTATCTCCTAAAATAGAAAAGTGAAGTGTTTGAGCGCTTTCGCCAATACAAATCTCTTGTTGAGAAGCAAAGTGGACACTACATCAGAGTCCTCAGCACTGACAGAGGTGCAGAATACATCTCAAATGATTTCTTTCGTTTTTATAGGGAGCATGGAATTCAAAAGCAATTTACAACAAGGTATACACCTCAGTAAAATGGCATGGAAGAAATGAAGAATAGGACCATTATGGAAATGGCAAGGAGTATGTTGAAGGAAAAACATTTGCCGAATGATTATTGGGCTAAATTTGTCGCTTGTGTAGCATATATCTTCAATAGATGTCCAACCAAAAGTGTCCTGAACATAGTTCCTGAAGAGGCATGGAGCGGAAGAAAGCATAGTGTCACCCACATGAGAGTTTTTAAATATGTGGCATATGCACATGTCGCGGATGAGTTTAGGAATAATTTGGACAACAAGGGAGAGAAATGTATATTTGTTGGATACAGTGATGAATCCAAGGCTTACAAACTCTACAATCCATTAACCAAGAAGGTCATAATCAGCAGAGATGTGCAGTTCATAGAAGAGGAAGCATGGGATGGAAGTTTAGAGAAGACAGACAATGTCAAAACATACATACCACATGAAGAAAAAGAGGAATTAACAACAAGTAATTCCTCAACAGTGAGTCCCTCTACACCTATTCAAGCGCAACAAAGTAAGCAGCAAGCAACACCATCAACAAATAATAAGACAGTTTCTTGCAGCCAAGCAAGTGTTTCTCCAAGCACACCACAAAACACAACACCAAGTGACATGTCAAGCCCATCTTCAGCACGCACAAGAAGACCAAAATTCAGAAATTTAAATGAAATTTATGAGCAAGAAGAAGTTGATAGTAGTGCTGGTCTGAATTCCTTAATTGCCTTGTTTTGTCATGTAGATGACCCAATCCATTTTGAGGATGAAGTCAAAGAAGAAAAATGGGTTGCGGCAATGGAGGAAGAAATAGAAGCAATACAATGGAATGACACATGGGAGTTAGTGATCCTTTCGAAAGGAAAACATGTAATGGAGTGAAGTGAGCCTATAAGACCAAAAGCAACATTGAGGGAAAGATTAAAAGGCACAAAGCAAGGCTAGTTATCAAAGGATACAAGCAGCAACATGGAAGATATTACGCGGAGATCTTTGCGTTAGTTGCGAGGATGGAGACAGTGCGTGCAGTTGTGGCGATTATCGCATAGCGTAAATGGAAAGTGTATCAAATGGACACAAAATCAGTGTTCTTGAATGGAGTACTGAAAGAGGAAGTGCATGTTATGCAACCTCTTGGTTATGAGGTAGAAGGCCAAGAAGACAAATTGTACCGATTGAGGAAAGCTCTTTATGGGTTGAAGCAAGCATTGCACACATGGTATAGTAGGATAGATGCCTACTTGTTGGACAATGGTTTCGACAAATGTAATGATGAACCCACTCTCTACATCAAAAAGAGCGAAGGAAAGATTCTCATTGTCGTCTTATATGTAGATGATTTGATTTTTACAGGCAGTGATGCTTTCCTTCTCGTTGATTTCAAACAAGTCATGAAAAGTGAATTTGAAATCACTGACTTGGGATTGTTAAGATATTTTTTGGGCATAGAAGTGAAGCAAATAGAAAATGACATTTTTGTCTCTTAAGCAAAGTCTGTGGCATACATTTTGGAGAGGTATAAAATGTAGAACAACAAGTCCGCACCAACTCCAACTATCATGGGGTTGAATTTGAGCAAAGAAGATTGCAGCAGCGATGTCAATCTGACATTGTACAAAGCATGATAAGCAGTTTGATGTGTTTGAGCGCCACTAGGCCGGATATAATATATGCAGTAAGTTTGGTGTCAAGGTTCATGGAGACACCAAAGGAGACACATTGACAAGCAGCGAAAACGATTTTAAGGTATGTCAATGGGACAAAACATTATGGCATTTTGTACACAGCAACAAGTGATTTCAGGGTGGTTGGTTACACTGATAGTGATTGGGTTGGAAGTGTCGATGACAAAAAGAGCACGTCAGGATATGTTTTCCATTTGAGTTCCGGAACCATTTCATGCGCCTCCAAGAAGCAACGAATAGTGTCACTGTCAACAACAGAAGCTGAATATGTCGCAGCAATAGCAGCAACGTGTCAGGCAGTTTGGATGAGAAGAATGTTGAGATATCTTCGTTGTGACCAAGAGGGAACGACAACCATTTTTTGCGACAAAACCTGAGAAATTGCATTGTCAAAGAATTTTTTCTTTCACAAGAGGACCAAGCATATTGATGCTAAATATCATTTTATTAGAGAGTTGATTAACAATGATGAAATTGTGTTGCAGCACTGCAGGTCACAAGATCAATTTGTTGATATCTTCACAAAGCCATTGGCACGTGAAAGTTTTGTTTATATCATAAACTATTTGGGAATTGTCAATGGCGTTAATTGTGATTAAACACTATTTGAGAATTGTCAATGGTGGCAATTGTGATTAAGGGGGAGTCTTGGAGATATTAATCTCAACTACCGCATTAAACACCCCAACAACAGCCATACTTGTCAGAAGTATTTTTGCAAGTTGGGTCTCTGTTTGAAGATAGCACTGAAGCCAGAACAAAAATATCGTGCGAACCATTTCGAAACACAACAAATAATTTAAGGCAATTAATGTATTTTGGTAAATAGATATGGGCAAGCATTTATTCTGCCACTATAGCCCACACTCCACATACACCTGCGAGATTTTGAACACAGTCAACAACAACAACATATAAATTATTTGCTCTGTCGTGCATTAATGTAAAAATTGTATGTTGAGATAAAGAGCATGCAAAAGTCATTTTTGTAAGTAAGAAAGTAAGAGAGTAAAAAAAAAAGAGAGCAAGGGTATCTAAGGAGAAAACGGTGGAGCAAAGGAGATAATGGTGGAACAAATTTTGGTGGGCGATTAGTGTGTTTTACTGTGTGTTATTTTCTGGTGAAGTGAAAATCTTGTTTTTATGTGGTAAATGAATATATTTTTCATGAATTAGAAGTTAATCCTAAGTTTTTATTGTGTTGCTCCAAACTTACTCTGTTGTACCTTTGTTATATTTTTTTTTGTTGTGAGTGAATACTGATTTTTTTTTAAGTCTCTGTATAGCTTTCCGTAAATTGAGCTGGCCCGTGAAAGTAGCTTAGCGAAAATCACACCCCTCTGCCTCTCCACTTAATTTTTTTTCAACAATCGGAATTGGTTTTTTTTAAATGATTTTGTATAATTGAGTAGAGAGGTTCATTCGAGATCTCATATGATGTTCATAACTTTGTCTATCATTTATCAAAGTTAGAAAATTTTCTTACTTAAACTTTAAATAAAAAATCTAAAAATACAAAACAACTAAATAATTATATAAAACATTTAAATAATATTTTATTGAAAAGCACAAATATATAAAGCACACAGTTTATACCTGCGTGCAGAACTAACGCAACTTGGAATCGATGACTGTCATTGTACTTTTCAGCCTCAGGGAATTGGTCCACTACTTCAACGTTGATTCGGTTCTTGCTGAATGATGCAGAATCGACTTTATCAATTACTGCTTCAATAACTCAGCTCCAACTTTATTCATCAGTATCTGCCTCTGCACAACATATTGAAAATGAAATTAACTCAAACATATTATAGAAAAACACATAAAAAACCAGACGCAAAATATTGGCGGAAAAACGCTGAAGCCTCATGCTTCCTCAGATATTCTCACTCTCATTCTCATTCCTTCAAATAATTACAAATAAATAGATGAGAAACAATGTCTCAAGATAGTGCGTGCTATCTTAGACACTTTTGGTTGAGATAATTTCTCACTAGACACACACCAATATAGGAATTAACTAAACGAACTCCTATCTTAGAAGAACAACCCAAGAGTTAGGCACAAATTCCTAACTTGGAATATTTAATTAATTAATTTATTTTTGGATTTATTATTGTTTTATGAGAGAAGCTAACATATTTTGTCAAAAAAAATTTGCAGATAAAAAAATTAAATCCCTCTATACTCATATTAGATTTGTATTTAAAATAAATTTATGCTGATATATATTCATTGTATATCTTATTCATTAAATATTATTTTATTTTCATTCATCAAAAACATAGTAATTAATACTTTCGACATCATAGAGGAAAAATAGCTAAGGAGGATCCGATTTGGAGGATCCGATTTGAATTTCTCATTTATTAACATTCATTTGCAACAAAGCCCACTACATTTATGAAATCTTCCATAGCCCAAAACAGCGGCTTTTGACCTGTGAAATAGTAGACTCTGGAGACTCACAGTTGTTCAACGAAGCTGAGTGTGCTGGACAGGTCACTATGATTTTGAAATGTAATCGCTCACATTGTTTAAAGTAGTTGGTGAGAGAGCGTTTTGTTTGACTTAAAAGTTAATGAATTCAAAATAGATACAAATTCACCTATAAATATATATGTGATTTAACTATAAATATTATTCCTGTAATCAATACCTTTGGATTTCTCAACAATTTAAACTTATCCATTTATAAACCAGCTAATAAACAACAAAAATGACGTGAAAATACAACTAATTAAAATAAAATGAAATATGAATTTTATTAAAAATGGTGAAAAATAAATACTATATATATATAAACAAACAAAAATGACGTGAAAATACAAATTAAAATAAAATGAAATACGAATTTTATTAAAAATGGTGAAAAATAAATATATATATATATATATATATTTGTTGCAGATAGGAACATCTTTAATAGCTTGGAAGAGTAGCACTTTGACACACATGATTGTGTTTTCCCGATAAATTTAACTCGAACCAGGTAATATAATTTTCTAAGTTTAATTCCTATACATATGGAGGAATCAATGGTTTTCTATTAAGCAATTTAGGCATTATAGAGATTTGGAGAGATTCTTTGGGTGACGGATCTTCCACAGCGTTCTCTTTATAATTTTCTATTGCCACTCAAGGATTTCCCTTATTCAAAGTTACCATATTCTAAGTTGTATGCCATGACATTTTAGAGAAGAGATAGAGAAGAGATATAGTAAGGGGATACATGACATTCTAGAGAAGAGATATAGAAGAGATACAGTAAGGATAGTAATATGCGTTAAATACATTAAGCTTATTTTTATTAAGGTTAGTAACTACTTGTATAGGAAGTTGTAGTGAGGTTGAGATTAATGGATGTATTTGAGATTATGGAACTAGTGGAATTTGTGTTTGTGAGTGGATATCATTTAGGTCCTCTAAAGGTAAATTTTATTCACTCTTGTTTCTAAGGAAGATTTTGGGTTGAAGAAGCAATCCATTGAGGGTTTGATGAGAACCACTATGGTTGAGAGTATTGCATTGAATGGTTAGTATAATAGAAATTAAAATATTGAGATTGATTGTGAACCATACCTAGAGATCATGGCTACCACAAGCATCTTTATAATGAAATATAAGTGCTCTTCTTCACTAGTTACTTCTTGACACATTGCCTTTAATCCTGGCAGGGATTTACAACTAGTAGTGCATGCATGAACCCATTCACATATTATGTAACTCCCCACTTGATTTAGTGGAAACTCCCTCCTTCAATAAGTGCTTCCTCCTAAATTTTTGGAAAAATATTTCCAAAGCTAGTTTCACTTCCTCTCTTTTCTTTTTCATTTGCATTTGTCAATTTCTACTCTAGTTATTCCTACTATGGTGGTTTTATTGATTATATCCAATATATCTCATGGATTTCTTGGCCATGATGTGCCTCTAGAGTACCTTTGACATATTTCATAGATATCATCATAGTTTTGTTGAGATATAACAACATCACTCATTAACTTGAGGATGTCAATACAATCATCGTTAATTGCTCTAAACATTAGAACCTCCAATGTCTCATCATCCAACTAATTCTACCTCAACTATTGTAGGTTTCATTTGAAGCATACTATGTATTTTTCCAAGCTTTCTTCCTCCCTTTATGTCATTCAAAAATTTTCTTCCCTCCAATCCCTATCTTTGTAGTAATATTGGTATTTCTTAAGGAAGGTGGGGTCTTCATCTCTATCCATGAACTAATACTATCTCCTTCTAGAGCCCCATGAAACATAATGGGCGCGTCACCTTTTAATGTGATAGGGAAGATCATCAGGTTCTATTCATTTGAGACATAGTAGCTCCAACAAACCACATCAAAATCAAAGAGGAATGTGTTTGGATCTTCACTACTGAACCATTAAAATTTGGTGGGTTAGAGTGAGAAATGTTCTTCATCTTGATGATACCTTTAATATACTAGATATGGAATTTGAAAGTGGAGGTTTATTCATTCTCATCGTATTTGTTAACATCTTATTCCATTTATGTGTGAAAATTATCACCTACTTGTTTTGAAAGTGGGTTGTATGGCTCTTGAGTTGTTATGTAAGGAAAGTAGTCCTTTGTCTCGTAATTATTTGGCTTTCGAAAGAACCCCAAATATTTAAAGCCTATATCCAGTGAGATTGATTGAACTTCAAATATTTTGGCAATCTCCAAAATCGCTGCATCCTCTTGGATAGAAGAAATCAAGCTTGACGTCTCTTTTCTCATGATTAATCCCGAAGCCTCTCCAAAGCTTGTAATAATATGATGGAAGATGATCAATTTAGAACTAGATGCTTTAACCATCAAAAGTAAATCATTGATGAACATCAAATTTATTAGTGAAACTTTTCTTGACATCTTACATGTAGAAATAATACTCTTAGATCGAACCTAATTAATCTTTCTACTTAATCCATTAGTAACAATAAGAAACAATAAGGAAGATAGGGCATATCCGTGTCTGACGCCTCTAGAAGCCTTGAAAAAAGTGGTTGGTCACAGTAATACTCCTAGATCGAACCTAATTAATCTTTCTACTTAATCCATTAGTAACAATAAGAAACAATAAGGAAGATAGGGCATATCCGTGTCTGACGCCTCTAGAAGCCTTGAAAAAAGTGGTTGGTCACAGGCTTATGATGACCACGAAATTAACCGTTGATATACACCCAATAATCCAATTGACTAAATTAGCCCCAAAGCCGCCACAAAAATTCTGAATCCACGTAATCAAATGCTTTAATGAGATCAATCTTCACGAGACATGCTTCCATCTGATGGGTTTTAATTGAATGAATACATTCTTGTGCGAAAGAAACTACATCATGGATTTGTATTTGTTCCAAAAACCCAAATTGATCCGAAGAAATATGCTTCGACAAAATAGGTTTAATCATGTTGCCTATAACTTTGGAAATCATCTTATAAACATAGTGAAATATGGCGATATTATAAAAAAGAAGAATGTGGAGGATTAACGCTGAGAACATAGCATTAACCGATCCACGACCATCACAGTTATCTCGTCAATCATTATACCCTGGAAGTGCAAGAAGAGCTCCACTGACCATCCGTCTAGTCCTGAAATCTTCTCCCTTGCCAAAGCTTTCAAGACCCCAACGATCTCATCATTAGTAATCGACCTCCCCAATATCTCATTATCCTCCTCACAAACCATAGGTGTATAGAGATTTAAAAACTCCATATGTTTCTTAAAATAATCGCTGACTTTGGCCCTCAAAAATGTATTGAAGTAGTGAACTGCCTCAATTTGTATTTCCTTGTGAAAATAAACAGTATTGCCCTCTCCATCGGTGACAGACCAAATAGCATTTTTACTCCGCCTGAATGACGCATAGTTATGAAAAACCCAGTGTTTTTATCGCCTTCTGCAACCCATGTTTCCCTGCTCTTTAAGCGCCACTCCACTTCTTGATTCTGCAAAATCTGATTCTTTCTGTCTTCCAAATATAATATCTTCTTTTTAGTCTCTGAAGAAAAACAATCCTGTACCGATGGGTCGGTAAGGCATTTTATCTGGTTGCCAATCACAATTAATTTTATTTTCCCTGGTCCATATACGAACTTCTTGCTTCAAAGATTTAAGTTTGAAGTTCATGGCTTCCAAATGAGATAATCCGATACCCAGAATAGTTTTATTTATGTTAGGTGACTTAAAAAGATATTCCTACTTCTCAAATTCTCCGGGCCATTCCAGGAAGATCGGAAAATGATCTGAGATAAATGAAGAGTGAGTCCATGATTTCAATTTACCCATATTGCCAGCAAAAGTGGACTAGACTAAAACACGATCAAGTCGCTTAATAACCGAGAAGGGTCATGAATCATATATTGATACAAGTGCCCTTTGGTCGCTTCTTCCATTCCCTTTGTATATTACATCACCTATGTTTTTTTTAAGTATTAATCTTAATAATATCTATAATCTTAGTTCACCCAATAGAGTAATTATGTAACCCATCCCGATAATCATGTTTGTATTTATGATGGATAGTGAATTTACATAATCAATGTCAGTAGTTTTTGCTAAAGATTATAACATACTGGTAATTTCAAGTTTATTTAAAAATTTTGAAACTTTACATAATATATTAGTATAGATCTATTTTAAGTAGGGATCTAACTGATATAATTTGACAGGGATTTTTTACGTGAAAATGTTTCTAGAGTGAAAAATATAATATGTTATTTTTTATTGTTTAAATTGTATTTTTTAATGCTAAATAAAGTATATATAAACCAATAAAATTTTAACTATAAAAACTTAATTTTTTTATATATATAAATATATGAAGTTGATATAGACATAAATAAGTTAACATAGATCTTCAAATAGTTTATTTAAATTTCTTGTTGAAATATTTTTGAAAAGTAAGATTTAAATATGTGGTTCACACATTTTTTTACTTCTAATTATTTTACAACATATTTATTTTTTTAATTATAGTGGACATTATTTTTCTATTTAAAACATAAATTTTATTTTTTTATTTTTATTTAAAAAAACAAGGATAAACAAACAAACTTACACATCCCCTTATACTAGACTACAAAAGAAATCTCATATTTAAAATATTGATAGAAAGACTTTTTTTAATAAATTATTTATAATTAACCTATTTTAAATTATAAAAATTACATATATAATTATAAAAATTAAATTAAGAAAAATGAATTTTAATTAAACATAATAAATTATGTCATATTATTATAATTTATATAAATATCATTGTATTATAAGTCTAAATTTTTTTAATATCTTTAACATATTTTAAAGTTAATTTAAATTGAATATATGTCAAAGTTAATTTAAATTGAAGTTTATTCAATGAATATTTGAAATTTATGTGCCCAATATTTATGATTGGGATATAATAACTGTATTTAATATTTGATAAGGTGGATAATAACTGTATTAGTTTATAAAAAGTAAATATATAGGATATAGTTAAAATCTGAGGAAGACGTTGCTTTAAACATCTATGTAACCATTGATTTAATATTGATATAATATTTGTAATTTAGGAAATTTTAAATATTTTTAAAAAATAATAAAATGTTTATTAGAAATACTAGAAATCGTAATAGTAAAAAACATTTTATAATAATAATTTAATTTTTTAAAATATTATAATAATTTAATTTTAAAATTATATTAAATCTATATATTAAGGTATGTATGAGAATATTTTTTTTTTTAAGGCTAAAGCATTGATATTTAAGAAAAAAAATAATTAAACATGTTTTATCTCATAAATTTTTAGGAAAAACACAACAATATATGATTAAAAATAGGATACATATAAAGAAGAACATTTCATAATAAAAGTTAAATAAGATTAAATAAAATGGAAAATAATCTATAACTTATAATGAAAATTTATTGAGTGGATAGACTTATTTTGCAATTTGTCAAGGTTATGTGTAAGTATGTTTGTCTCTCTTAAAATAAAAATAAAATATTCTCTAAATAGAAAAGAAATGTAGACTATAATAAAAAAAGAAAAAAAAATATGTTATGCATATTTAATTAGTTGTCCATATAATTTCATGTAAAGTAATTAGAAGTAAAAGAAATATGTGAGTAAGATGTTTAAAATTTATACTTTTCAAAAATAATTTAACACCTCATATCAATCTCATATATAAAAAAAATCACTACCCCCAATTGGGTTGAGAGCTTGTGAATTGACATATGTGGGATCCAAGCCATATGCATTGCAATTATGAACATAATGACGGGTGGCCCTCCTTACTTCTATACATGGTGGCAAGGAACGTTAATAAAGGTATTGTGGGGCATGGGCCTCGAACAAAAAGAACGCCTATGGGGTCTGGCTCAAAAGCTCTAGTTTTGTTTGGTGTCAATGTAAACCACTTCTCTGAAACCTGAAAGGCGACTACAAAAGGAATGCTCCAACCGAGCTTCGCCTCTTGACCCGTGAGCGATTGTTGCAGGTATGTCCTCTTCATTTTCTCTAGGCACACCCTTCCTGTCATGCTTAATTGTTACATCTTAATTCTTCGGATGGATGTTTCTAAGATGGTGATACGGGAAAGTCACAAAGACTCTCGGGATGTATGGGAGGAAAGAAATTATAATTTTGGTAGATGGTCTGCGCACATCCGTACTCTCTCTGTTTATTACAACATTTTGCTTTCTTTGATGTCTATGCATTCTCTGAATGATTATGGGACTTTAGTTTGTGTCTCTTGTTTATGGGTTTTATCTCAGTTAATTATATTTGAGATAAAACACCTGCATGGGTTGATATTGGGAAATCAAAAGAGGAAATCTAATGAATGGTTAATAGTCCTGACCTCAAAGGGGTTTTGTGTACCAAGGGTGGCCCGTTGCATCGAGGGTGGGTCTACTCTATGAGGAATGCTTTGTTTCATGGGTCTCTTCTTATTCTCCTACTGTGTTATGTCATTTTACTTTTATAGGGTTGTATTTCCTCGGGTTTCATAAGGCAATCTCACTAGGATGTCTCTTTGCAAGTTGGTTTCCATTTTGGTTGGGTTCTTGGGCGAGAGTGTTTGTGGTACATAAATTATGGTCTCATGCATTCCTGTGTGGTCTGAAATACAACTTCATGGCTTGACCCTCCTCGCGTAGAGGAAACATAAAGCGGCGGGGCCAAGACCGAAGCCGGAGTAGTGGTCGGGGTCGTGGTGGTCGACAATCTTAGCCCAATTAGACTAGGGGTAAGGGGTGATGCAGAATCACAGTGATGACTGGGGAGGCCACCCAAGGCTATCAACTCAACATGCTTCCATAGGCCCGATAGGTGATTTCTGTAGAATTCCTGCATAAACTCCGATAGATCTAGAATTCTAGTTAAATTAAACACAAATAATTTGCTGATATTCAAGAGAGGAGAGAAAGCATTTGCTCCATAAAATCAATGTATTAAATTAATGAACAATAGTAATACATGAGCAACCAAACCTCTAATCCCAAAGGGAGAAAACTAGTAAAAAAAACTAGAAAAGGCTAAGAAAAGCTAAAGGGAGGCCTAAAATAGAAACAATGACTCAAGACAACCTATGCCAACTATCAGCCACGAGGAAATCATGGGGAGGGGCGCATTTCCTAAGGAAGTAAACTTTAAAACATGCTAAAATGGTCCAAGGGACCAAATCCCTTGATTTAAGGGGGGATCTTCATGTGGGGCACCAATCCTCAAATAACTCAAGTGGATGAGGTGTGGTTAGGTGTGTACATGCACTTAGATGTCTAAATGGTTTAGGAAAGTGGTTGGACCAATATTTCCATAATATTAAGCCTTTAAAGGCAAAAAACAAGGGAAAGGTGGTCCACTGAGCTAGTTTACCAAAAACCAAGTGTGAACATGATTTTAAATGCATGTGGCTAAGTCAAGGATACTTAGGCTAAAAAATAAATGTAGATGTTAGGATTATATTCCAACAATTTCAAGGTGGGGGTCAGATTTAAAACAGTAGGATGAGAACACGGACATGGACTTAGCCGAGTGTTAGACCCTAGTCTAGGACCCACGCCATTCTAGCGGTCAGTATACATAGTTTCAATAGATTGTATGTCTATATTGGATAATGAAGAATGTTGTGGCTAAAGCTATGATGACCTCCTCTATCAGTTCAAGTAAGCCAAACATAGATCTTTAGGAAATTCACAGAGAATTTCAATCCTTTAATGTCAGATCCAACAAAAAAAATGCTCACCTCAATTGCATCGAGAAACACATTCCTTGCATTCCACATTTCGAATTGTCAGGGTCGAGTGCTAAAGATTCGACACCCATAGACTCTTCTAATGAGTAATTTGATGATCAACATGGTTATGTTTTTTAAATTTTGAGATGTATACATGACTACTTTATAGACTTTGAGTTTTTGTTATAGCTACATAGCCAATAGGAAAACTAAAGACAATAAGAGTTCTATAGCGTTGCTATACAATCTTTGACTTTTTAAATTTTGGATGGCTTACAATGCAGTCAGATGGCCAACAAACCTGGTTTCCCATTGGCCAAGTTGAGGCCATCTAACCCTATTCGATATGGATGTAAAACTTGTCTGCTTTTTTGAAATGGAATAGAAAGAAACTCCCAAGCTCAGAAATATATATATATATATATATATATATATATATATACATATTTTAATGTTGTAGAATAAGATATCAAATGTGAGTTATGAATAAAATATTTTAATATGAATAAATATTAACATATACTTAAAAATATATAATAACAACAAAACTAATTTAATGTATGTTGATAATGCCTCAATACACACATTATGTAATCTCTATAATACTCAAAAATACAATTTAAACAATGCAAAGTTACATATTGTCTTTTGCACTCTAATAAGTTTGAAATTTGATATTTCTCAACTCATGTTAGATTTGTGCTTAAGATGGATCTATGCTAGTAATTTATAACTTGGATATATGCTCGTAATTTATAACCAGCTACCAAATAAACTAATTGAAAACCTGTAAAATGACTTTGATGAAGGTAGAAAGAATAGTATTTCCATTTATATTTTTAAAATAAAATAAAAAAATAAAAAAGCATATAATAATGCATTTGAAATATATAAAATATGATCATTTTAATTTACATACTTATTCAAATTTATATATAATATTTATATATTTTTAAATAATATCAAATTTATATATAATATTTATATTTTTTTAAATAATAAAAAATGAAATGTGTGTAATAATGTAGAGAAAAATTTAAAGAGATATTTTATTGTAAGTAAAATATGTTTTTTTTTTTTATTTAAAATGAGTTTTTGAATAAATAAATAAATTCAACTTCTAAAAAAAATATTATAATATTGGTATTTACAAATCACTTGTTAATGATCCCACTTGATAATGTTGTGAACTCATACACATTCTCTATAATATGGAATATAGTATAGATATGAGCTATTGAAGTGGTGACTGAGATACTAATGTACATCTTTTGTTCGAATTGTTGTAATGAGGTTTTTTTTGTTCAAATGTTGTAATGGAGGTTTTGAGGGAGTTTAGCTCAACCAAAAATATAAGATTAATTTTGGTAAACTAGTGTAACTCTTATATATATATATATATATATATAGATATAATTTGTATTTATATCTATATATCTAATTTGTATTTATATCTTTAAAATAATAAAAAATAAAATGTCTTCATTAGCATATAGTTCAATTTAAATAGATGTTTTTTTTACGGATGAAATTGTACTTTTGTTTTGTTATTTAAAATGAATTTTTGAAAGAGATAAATAAATTCAACTTCTAATTTTTTTATTATTAAAATATTGATATTTGCAAATTACATATTTCAAATTTATAATTCTAATAATTAACAACCAATTTTAAAAAATAACAAAAAATGTATATAAAAAGAGTACAAAAATATGTACACATAAAAATTTAAGGTTTGTTTAACTATTATAAGTTTTGAAGTTCTTTTGTTGCTAAACAATTTTTTATCAAAAGGTATTTTTTTTGTTATTTAAAATGTGTTTTTGATTGCATATTCAATATCCTAAAAAATGTTTGGAACATTATTGTAGAGAATTCACAACTCAAACATGTAATTCCAACAAATCTTTATTAAATGATACAAAAATTACAAACCAAAATTTATAACAAAAAATTTCCTTGATTAGCCATTAGTATAAAAATAAAATAATATTATTATCTAACTACTAGTTTTGGATTTTGATGCATCCCTTTGCTATTTAACTATATTGATAGATCAATTTTTTTCATCTTAGTCATGATGATGAACCTCATTCATAGATTGGAAACATTAACCCTCAAACAATACTTAAATTATATAAGCTTCTTAAAAAATTATTATGTATTACACAAATTTTAAATCAAATAATAAAATACAACTTAAATATATATAATATACAATAAAATAAAACATATATATATATATATAATACAGCTAATATACCCATAAATACGATATATATATATATATATATATATATATAATAAAACAAACATATATATATAATACAGCTAATATACCCATAATGTACCCATAAATACGATATATATATATGTATACCGACGGTTCAAATATACTTCCTGGTTAAAGAAAGATCCATATCCCAAATATACCTAAATTTGAACTTGTATAATCGCATCGATTAATATATACAGCTCTTTATATTTATATATATAGTGCAGATAGTCTGCCCCATAAGGACGTCATAAATAAATAAACAAACCAAGCTATATCCCAAATATACGTCGAAGACCCAATATCCCAAATATGACTAAATTTTAACTTATAATTGCATCGATTAAAAAACGAATACTTACGTATAGTAGGAGCCAAAAAGCAGATGACTTCGGGTCTCTCTGAACGAATGATAAACCATTCAAATTAGGAGTTGTCTATAATGCGATTTTTTGGAGATTCTGGTGACGGAATTCGGCGGAAGAAATTGAGGTTAAATCTTGATTTCTTGCAGTTAAAATGGTTTTTTAACTGCATATTTGGATTCAGCACCCTCGAAAACCCCTGGGACGCTTTCATTGTGCAGAAACTAGCTATCAAACTTGCGATTCCAATAAATTCCTGCCGGATTTCGACCGGAAAAACCCACCGGAAAGACTTTCAAAAAGTCGCGTTATAGACAACTGCTTCAAATTATGTAGAGCAATAATAAATTTGAAATAAGATGCAATGCCATTAAACAGAAACTGACACACCGCCCATGTGGTGCACCGAGGAACAGCTGTTTCGGAGGGCTTTCGCTTCATTCCAACCAAAGTAGGTGGGAACTTTGGATTATCTGTAACGAATTAGTGGACGTCTGTTAGCAAAACGTAAATGTGGTGAGAGAAAAGGTAGTTGTTTTAGGAGTTGTTTTCTGAATTTTTTTCGATTTTTAAGGTCTAGTTTTTTTAAAATCTGGTATGAATTCATTAAAATCACAAGTTTGATAGGTAAATGTTGCACAATAGAAGTGCCTTAGAAATTTTTTCAATGTGCTGAATTTATATATAAAATAAAAAATCTAGTTTAAATAACACAAATCATGATTTCACCACAAATTTGTATACCAGATTCCGGCATCAAAAACTCCAAAAAATTATACTAAAAACAACTCCATCATAATCCTAAACACTTAAAAATCATCAAAATTTGGATTTTTTTTCCCAAAAAATCTAATAAAAAAAGTGTTGGTATATTGATTTTATTGATGGAAATGAATTGAGCAATCTCAAAAACTTTAACAAATTTAAAATCTCATTATACAACGCGTCAGTATAACATACATTCGTCAAAGGATTCGTTAATTTCTCAGAGGCGTATCACGCGGAACTGAACTCTTCACTACGAGGAACATTTTCAGTGATAGGTGGTAGGTGAATGACTCCGAACCAACAAATGGCCCACCTCGTGGAAGTAGTGCATATGTGGAATGTCACCACCTAACATTTGTTGATTCACTAACTCATTCTGCCAAGACGGCTGGTTTCCGATTGTCAGAGATTGTAAATATTAAGAATGTCAACGGTTATATATCGTACAGACTTTCTTTAAACGCTAGCGGTAAGTTCATGGTTCCTTGTTTATGGTTTCGTCAAAAATAGGTCAAGGTTCCATGAACATGAGATAAGCGGTATAGTTGTTTTATATTTTTGGTGAAACCGTGAACAAGAAATCTGTGATCAGTGTTAGAGATATTAATTTCAACTATTGCATTAAATACCTACAGTGGCTATATTTATTATATTTCTCAGAAGTATTTTTTGCAGGGTGCGTCTTTATTTATTATTAATAGAAGTAGCAGGGTGCGCTTTATTTAAAGTAGAAACAGTGAAGCTAGAGTATCACATGAACCATTCCAAATGCCAGCGGCTATATTTGTGAGAAGTATTTTTGTAGGTTGTGTCTTTGTTTGAAAGTAGGATTAAAGTGAGAAGAAGTACCACAAGAATCATTGCGAAACCCAACAAAGAATTTAAGGCGTTTAATGTATTTTGGTAAATAGATATGGACAAGCATTTATTCTGGGACTATAGCCCACACTCCACATACACTTGCGGGATTGTGAACACACTCAACAACAACAACAGCAGATTAATTATTTGTTGTGTCATGCATTGATGTAAAAATTGTATGTTGAAATAAATAGCATGGAAAAGTCATTTTTGCAAGTAAGAAAAAAAGAGAGCGAGGGTGGTGGGGCCTGAAAACAACAGTCAAATCTCTGAAAATCTTGTTTTTACCTGGTGAATGAGCCGCAGTCTCATATGAATTTATTTTTGATATGAATTAGAAGTTAATCCTAGGTACAATAGTTACTATGTTTCACTGTGTGTTATTTGTGAGTGAAGTGAAAATCTTTGAAAATCTTGTTTTTTCCTGGTGAATGAGCCACAGTCTCATGAATTTATTTTTCATGAATTAGAAGTTAAGAAAAATAGAAATGTTTTCCAATCTAGATGAAAGTGTGAAATATTAAGTGACATTAGGCACTGATAAAAAAGTCTCTCTCATGGGAAAAGGAAGAGTTAATATCCTAACAAAGAAGGGGGAGAAGAAATACATCTCAGATGTTTACTTTGTCCCCGATCTGAAGCACAACCTCATAAGCATTGAACAATTCATGCAAAAGGGCTACAATGTCTTCTTCAAAAATGATGTGTGCACAATTTTGGATAGGCCTCCAAGCAGACAGCTGATTGCAAATTTTCAGATGACAAACAATAGAATGTTTCCCCTAAAATTAAAATCAGATTTGCAGAAAGAAGGTGCACAAGCACAACTCTTAAGAACTCACAAGATAATGGAAGAAAAGAGGCAATTGTCACACAAGTAAACTTCTTTTTTTTTTTTTTTTTGCATGTGGTTCACGAGCACCCTGGTCAGTGAGTGATCGCTACGTCCACGGAAAAATCTGGGCGATAGCTAGGCTAAATCGCCCCTCGGCCTACTGCAAGACCTGACCCCAAGGGCTTCGGGTGGATTCGACCCTGTGACCTCCCGATGGCGAGGCACGGTTTTTGACCAACTCAGCTAACCCTTGGGGCTCACACAAGTAAACTTTCAAATAGAGGTAAAAGATGAAAATTGGTTATGGAATTTGAGATTTGGTCATCTCAACTTTGGAGGTTTGAATTTGTTGCATAGGAAAGGCATGCTGAAGGGACTACCACTCATAGAAAAATCGAACAACCTATGTGAAGGATGTATCTTGGGCAAACAACATAGAGAGACATTTCTAGAAGGAAAGTAAGTAAGGGCAAAGGCACCTTTGGAGATTGTCCAGTCAGATTTATGTGAACCAATGCAAACACCATCAATTGGTGGCAACCACTGTGTATTGACTTCATAGATGACTACACAAGAAAGACATGAGTCTATCTCCTAAAACAGAAAAGTGAAGTGTTTGAGCACTTTCGCCAATACAAATCTCTTGTTGAGAAGCAAAGTGGACACTACATCAGAGTCCTCAGGACTAACAGAAGTGGAGAATACATCTCAAATGATTTCCTTCATTTTTATAGGGAGCATGGAATTCACAAGCAATTTACAACAAGGTATACACCTTAGCAAAATGGCATGGAAGAAATAAAGAATAGGGCCATTATGGAAATGGGAAGGAGTATGTTGAAAGAAAAGTATTTGCCAAATGATTATTGGGCTGAAGCTATCGCATGTGTAGCGTATATCTTGAACAGATGTCCAACCAAAAGCGTCCAGAACATAGTTCCTGAAGAGGCATGGAGCGGAAAAAAACATAGTGTCACCCACATGAGAGTTTTTGGATGTGTGGCATATGCACATGTCGCGGATGAATTGAGGAATAATTTGGACATCAAGGGGGAAAAATGTATATTTGTTGGATACAATGATGAATCCAAGGGTTACAAACTCTACAATCCATTAACTAAGAAGGTCATAATCAGCAGAGATGTGCAGTTCATAGAAGAGGAAGCATGGGATGGAAGTTTAGAGAAGACATACAATGTCAAAGCATATATACCACATGAGGACAAAGAGGAATTAACAACAAGAAGTAATTCCTCAACAATGACTCCCTCTACACTTATTCAAGCGCAACAAAGTAGGCAGCAAGCAACACCATCAACAAATAATAAGACAATTTCACGTAGCCAAGCAAGTGCTTCTACAAGCACACCACAAAGTGCAACACCAAGTGACATGTCAAGCCCATCTTCAACAAGCACAAGAAAACCAAAATTCAGAAAGTTAAATGAAATTTATGAGCAAGAAGAAGTTGATAGTAGCGTTGGTCTGAATTCCTTATTTGCCTTGTTTTTTCATGTAGATGACCCAATCCATTTTGAGGATGCAATCAAAGAAGAAAAATGGGTTGCGGCAATGGAGGAAGAAATAGAAGCAATACAAAGGAATGATACATGGGAGTTAGTGAGCCTTCCGAAAGGAAAACATGTCATTAGAGTGAAGTGGGCCTATAAGACCAAAAGCAACATTGAGGGAAAGATTGAAAGGCACAAAGCAAGGCTAGTTGTCAAAAGATACAAGCAGCAGCATGGAAGAGATTACGCAGAGACGTTCGCGTCAGTTGTGAGGATGGAGACAGTGTGCGTAGTTGTGGCGATTGTCGCATAGCGTAAATGGAAAGTGTATCAAATGGAAATAAAATCAGCGTTCTTGAATGGAGTACTAAAAGATGAAGTGTATGTTACACAACCACCTGGTTATGAGGTAGAAGGCCAATAAGACAAAGTGTACCGATTGAGGAAAGCTCTTTATGGGTTGAAGCAAGCACCGCATGCATGGTACAGTAGGATAGATGCCTATTTGTTACACAATGGTTTCGACAAATGTGACGATGAACCCACTCTCCACATCAAAGAGAGCGAAGGTAAGATTCTCATTATTGTCTTATATGTAGATGATTTGATTTTTACAGGCAGTGATGCTTTCCTCCTCGTTGATTTCAAACAAGTCATGAAGAGTGGATTTGAAATCACTGGCTTCAGATTGTTAAGATATTTTTTGGGCATAGAAGTGAAGCAAACAGAAAATGACATTTTTATCTCTTAAGTAAAGTATGTGGCATACATTTTGGAGAGGTTTAAAATGCAGAACTACAAGTCCGCACCAACTCCAACTGTCATGGGGTTGAAGTTGAGCAAAGAATATTGCAGCAGCAATTTCAATCCGACATTATACAAAAGCATGATAGGTAGCTTGATGTGTTTGATCGCCACTAGGCCGGATATAATATATGCAGTAAGTTTGGTGTCAAGGTTCATGGAGACACCCAAGGGGTCACATTGACAAGCAGCGAAAAGGATTTTAAGGTATGTCAATGGGACAAAACATTATGGCATTTTGTACACAGCAACAAGTGATTTCAGGCTGGTTGGTTACACTGACAGTGATTGGGCTGGAAGTGTCGATGACAAAAAGAGCACGTCAGGATATGTTTTTCATTTGAGTTCCGGAGCCATTTCATGGGCCTCCAAGAAGCAACGAATAGTGTCACTGTCAACACCAGAAGCTGAATATGTCACAACAATAGCAGCAGTGTGTCAGGCAGTTTGGATGAGAAGAATGTTGAGGGATCTTCGTTGTGACCAAGAGGGAATGGAAACCATTTTTTGTGACAACACCTGAGAAATTGCATTGTCAAAGAATTTTGTCTTTCACAAGAGGATCAAACATATTGATGTTAAACATCATTTTATTAGAGAGTTGATTAACAATGATGAAATTGTGTTGGAGCATTGTAGGTCACGAGATCAATTTGTTGATATCTTCACAAAGCCATTGGCACGTGAAAGTTTTTCTTGTCTCAGAAACTATTTGGGAATTGTCAATAGTGTTAATTGTGATTAAACAATGTTTGGGAATTGTCAATGGTGGAAATTGTGATTAAGGCGGAGTGTTGGAGATGTTAATTCTAACCACCACATTAAACACCCCGACAACGACCATACTTGTCAAAAGTATTTTTGCAGGTTGTGTCTCTGTTTGAAGATAGCACTAAAGCCAAAATAGAAGTATCACACAAACCATTCCAAAACGCAACAAATAATTTAAGGCATTTAATGTATTTTGGTAAATAGATATGGGCAAGCATTCATTTCCACACTATAGCCCACACTCCACATACACCTGCAAGATTTTAAACACACTCAACAACAACAACATATTAATTATTTGCTATGTCATGCATTAATGTAAAAATTGTATGTTGAAATAAAGAAGCATGTAAAAGTCATTTTTGTAAGTAAGAAAGTAAGAGAGTAAGAAAAAAAGAGAGCGAGGGTATTTAAGGAGAAAATGGTGGAACAAATTTTGGTGGGCAGTTAGTGTGTTTTAGTGTGTGTTATTTCCAAGTGAAGTGAAAATCTCTGAAAATCTTGTTTTTACGTGCTAAATGAATATATTTTTCATGAATTAGAAGTTAATCCTAAATTTTTATTGTGTTGCTCCGAACTTATGTTGTACCTTTGTTATATTTCTTTTGTTGTGAGTGAATACTGGTTTTTTTTTAAGTCTCTGTATAAGTGAAGTGAAAATCTCTGAAAATCTTGTTTTTACCTGCTAAATGAATATATTTTTCATGAATTAGAAGTTAATCCTAAATTTTTATTGTGTTGCTCCGAACTTATGTTGTACCTTTGTTATATTTCTTTTGTTGTGAGTGAATACTGGTTTTTTTAAGTCTCTGTATAGCTTCCCATAAATCGAGCTTCACACTCCTCTGCCTCTCCCCTCTGCCTCTCCGCTTAATTTTTTTTTTTCAACAATCGGAATTGGTTATTTTTAAATAATTTTGTAAAATTGAGTAGAGAGGTTCATTAGGTATCTCATATGATGTTCATAACTTTGTCTATCCTTTATCAAAGTTGAAAATTTTCTTACTTAAACTTTAAATAAAAAATCTAAAAAATCTAAAAGTATAAAAAAAATTAAATAACTATATAAAACATTTAAATAATGTTTGGCCATAAAAAATTTACAGATGAAAAAATTAGATCCCTTTCTACTTATGCTAAATTTGTATTTAAAATAGATTTACGCTGATATATATTAACTGTATATCTTATCCATTAAATATTATTTTATTTTCATCCCACGAAAACATAATTAATATTTTCGACATCATTTCATATAAGAAAAATATCCAAGGACGATCCGATTTGAATTTCTCATTCATTAACATTCATTTGCTACAAAGCCCACTGCATTTATGAAATCTTCCATAGCCCAAGACAGCGGTTTTTGACCTGTGAAATAGTGGACTCTGGAGACTCTCAGTTGTTCAACGAAGCTGAATGTGCTGGACAGGTCATTATGATTTTGAAATGTAATCGCTCACATTGTTTAAAGTAGTTGGTGAGAGAGCGTTTGGTTGGACTTAAAAGTTAACGAATTCAAATTAGATACAAATTCACGTATAAATATATATATGATTTAACTATAAATATTATTCCTGTAATCAATACCTGTGGATTTCTCAACAATTTAAACTTATCCATTTATAAACAAGCTAATAAGCAAGAAAAATAACGTGAAAATACAACTAATTAAAATAAAATGAAATATGAATTTTATTAAAAATGGTGAAAAATAAATAATATATATATATGTTTCCTCGTTGCAGATAGGAACATCTTTAATAGCTTGGAAGAGTAGTACTTTGACACACATGATTATGTTTTCCCGATAAATTGAACTCGAACAAGGTAATATGATTTTCTAAGTTTAATTCCTATAAATATGGAGGAATCAATGGTTCTCTATTAGGCAATTTAGGCATTACAGAGATTTGGAGAGATTCTTTGGGTGATGGATCTTCCGTAGCTTCCTCTTCATAATTTTCTATTGCCACTTAAGGATTTCCCTTATTCAGAGTCTACCATATGCTAAGTCGTATGCCATGACATTCTAGAGAAGAGATGGAGAAGAGATATAGTAAGGGGATTACATGACATTCCAGAGAAGAGATATAGTAAGGGGATTAAATAGTAAGGATAATAATATGTGTTAAATAAGTTAAGCTTATTTTTATTAAGGTTAGTAATTACTTGTATAGGAACTTGTAGTGAGGTTGAGATTAATGGATGTATTTGAGATCATGGAACGAGTGGAATTTGTGTCTATGGGCGGATATCATTTAGGTCCTGTAAAAGATAATTTTATCCACTCTTGTTTCTGAGGAAGATTTTGAGTTGAAGAAGCAATCCATTGAGGGTTTAATGGGAACCACTATGGTTGAGAGTATTGCATTGAATGGTTAGTATAATAGGAATTAAAATATTAAGATTGATTGTGAAGCATACCTAGAGATCATGGCTACCACAAGCATATTTATGATGAAATATAAGTGCTCTTCTTCACCAGTTACTTCTTGATACATTGCCTTTAATCCTGGCAGGGATTGAAAACTAGTAGAGCAGGCATGAACCCATTCACATATTATGTAACTCCCCACTTGATTTAGTGGAAACTCCCTCCAATAAGTGCTTCCTCCTAAATTTTTGGAAAAATATTTCCAAAGCTAGTTTTACTTCCTGTTTTTTATTTTTCATTTGCATTTGTCAATTTCTACTCTAGTTATTCCTACTATGGTGGTTTTATTGATTATATCCAATATATCTCATGGATTTCTTGGCCATGATGAACCTCTAGACTACCTTTGACATAGTTCATAGATATCATCATAGTTTTGTTGAGATATAACAACATTACTCATTAACTTGAGGATGTTAATACAATCATCGTTAATTCCTCTACACATTAGAATCTCCAATGTCTCATCATCCAACTAATTCTACCTCAACTATTGTAGGTTGCATTTGAAGCATTCTATGTAGCTTTCCAAGCTTTCTTCCTCCCTTTATGTCATTCAAAAATTTTCTTCCCTCCAATCCCTATCTTTGTAGTAATATTGGTATTTCTTAAGGAAGGTGGGGTCTTCATCTCTATCCATGAACTGATACTATCTCCTTCTAGAGACCCATGAAACATAATGGGTGTATCACCTTTGAATGTGATAGGGAAGATCATTAGGTTCTATTCATTTGAGACATAGTAGCTCCAACAAACCACATCAAAATCAAAGAGGAATGTGTTTGGATCTTCACTACTGAACCATTGAAATTTGGTGGGGTAGAGTGAGAAATTTTCTTTGTCTTGATGATACTTTTAGTATACTAGATATGAATTTGAAAGTGGAGGTTTATTCCTTCTCAATAGGAGGTTGAAAGTGGAGGTTTATTCCAATTCTCACATTCACACAGATGCCTCAAAAAAATCAATAGGAGCATCCTTAGGACAAATTGATGAAAAGTTACATTATGCCATATACTTTATAGGCGAAAGCTTGTCAAAGGCGGCGTTAAACTACATAGTGACCGAGAAGGAACTCCTAGCTATCGTGCATTCCTTAAACAAATTTTGACATTATATCATAGGCTATCAAACCTTTGTGCACACTAATCATGCTGCAATTAGATATTTAATGAACAAACCAGATGCAAATTCTTGCATTATTAGATGGTTACTTTTACTGTAGCAGTTTGATTTGACCATTATTGATAAGCCTGGTAAAGAGAATGTTGTTGTTGACTTTTTGTCTAGTGTAAATTTGCCTGTAGGTGAAGAAGGAATGGTGGATGACCAAATGCCAGATGAACACCTATTTTCTATAACAATACTCTCTCCATGGTTTGCTGATATAGCAAACTACTTGGTTTCAACACAGTTCCCACCACACCTATCCTCAAAAGAGAAGAGAAAGATAGTAAGGAAGAGAACCCCTTTCACCTGGATTGGAGGAAATCTCTTCAAACTTGGCCCAGATCAGATCCTCAAAAGATGTTTCAGGGAGGAGGAAGTCTTTGACATCCTCCTAACCTGTCATGACGGACCTTGTGGAGGTCATTTTGCAGCAAAAAGAACCGCCTTCAAGATATTGCAAGCAGGCTACTACTGGCCCACTCTTCATCAAGATGTGATGAGATACACGAGCCAGTGTGATCGGTGTCAGAGGATTGGGAAACCCACTCCAAAGGATGAAATTCCCATGCAACCTCAAGTGACCTTTGAGCCATTTGAGAAGTGGGGCATGGACTTTGTGGGTTATATAAACCCTCCTTCAAAGCAGAAGTAGTGCATCATTGTGTGCACCGACTACTTGACAAAGTGGGTAGAGACAAAAGCAATCAAAGCAGCGACAGAGGAAAAAGTAGCATAGTTTTTGAGGGAAAACATATTCTACAAGTTCGGGTATCCGAGAGAGTTGGTTACAGACCAAGGCAGTCAGTTCACTTCCAACCTGATTGAAGACCTACTCACACATCATAAGATCAAGCACAAGACTTCCACCCCTTACCATCCACAAGCCAATGGGAAAGTGGAGGTCATTAATAGAGCATTGGAAGAGATCCTAACCAAGGTAGTGAGCAGCAGCAGAAGAGACTGGGCAGACGAATTAGTTGAGGCCACTTGGGCCTACAACACAACATGGAAGATCACCACCGGGTTCACACCCTATGAACTGGTCTATGGGAAGAAGGATTTGTTGTCAATAGAGTTTGAATTCAATACCCTAAGGATGGCAACTCAGTTGGACCTAGACCTTAGCCATGCATAGAAGGAGAGATTACTTCTGCTCAATGGATTGGATGAATATAGATTGCAAGCCCTTCTCCATACAAAGGTAGTTCAACTTCAGAGAAAGATATGGCATGACAGAAATATCAGGGAGAAGCAATTCCAAGAGGGAGATTGGGAACTACTCTATGATTCAAGATACAAGGATTTCAAAGGCAAGGTGAGGACAAGATGGCTAGGATCCTACACTGTGGAGAAATGCAATGACAATGGTTCAATTCTGATCAGAACCATTGATGATGAAGCCATCCCCATGCTTGTCAATGAACATTAGTTGAAAGTCTACAAGAAACCCCTCTCCAAGCGAGAGTTTATTGAAGATTTGAATAAAATAGTGATGGTATTGGAGCATGTCTTAGCTTCCACTTCACCCACTCACTGAAGAAAGAAGAGAAAAATAAGGACTCAAGTGAAAACCTCCATGAGGCGCTTGAGTCCCATCATTGGGTTGAAAACCTCTTATGAGGCGACCTAGTGATGTAAAAAAAAATGGAAAAGAATAAGTTCCCTGGGTAAAAACCTCCCTTGGAGGCGCCCAAGGCAGGCAATTAAGGTGAAAACCTCTCTGAGGTGCCGTAGTTGTTTTCAAAAAAAAAGAGAAAGAAAAAGGAATTTTTATTGTATTACAGGTTTGCAGGAGGACTACAGGGAGCAGAAGAAGGTGCCAAAGGGGAACTTGACATTCATACCAGCATCCACCTCATCTTCTCCACACCTTCCTCCATCATTTTTGGCATCTCTTTCAACCCACTGTACCTCTTCTTCCAAAACTGTGTTTTCTATAGGAGGCTCTATTTTTTCTATAGGAGGCTCCTGTAGGAATTACAGAGAGCCAAAAGTGTCTACAGAAGGCAGTTTGAGAGACAAGAAAAGCTTCAAGAGGAACGTATAATCCCTCTTACCATCTTCAAACCTCCTTGCCATAATTTCCAAGCCCGCATCACACTCCATGCATCATTGTTTTTTCCTTTTCCTTTCCAAAAAAAGCAGAAAAATAGTTTTTTAGTTTTGAAAAAAAAAAACAAAAATAAAAGGAGGAATAAGCGCCATTAACATTACCTGAAGCTTACCTACTATCCCTCCATCATTCATCTCCACCTCTGGCATCATTCTCGAGCTCCAAGCATAAGGAAATAGTTGAAGTTTCAAGGGGAGAAGCAGCTATAGGAGTTCCTGTAGCAGCTGATCCCATAGAAGTCCAGCACCAGCAGTAAGGGACAGCACATCTGAAGGTTGAAAAGGCACATGCATCTCAGCTCCACCAAAAGAAGAACCTGAAAAAACACACAACAACACATTAGCAAGCAAAGACAACATGCATGAAGGAAAATGAAGACATGCAACAGAGAAAGCCACAACACCTCACAGTCGATGGCAACAAATACACTTGGATTACAGGTAAGTAGCTAAGTCACTCCTCTATCTGCATTTGTGTAGTTATGAATCATACGAAGGCAACGAGATGGTTGAAATTGAAATAGGGAAAGGTGGCCAGTTAACTTTTCCACCTTCATTTAGTTGACTCCACTTAACCGAGATATCACCCACACGTGCGCACAGTCAACTCAAGCAAAAGATGCGAAGGATAGGTAGTGGGAGGAAGAGTTAACTCCAATGTCGTAATGAGGGGATGATTACAAGGGGGGTCATGATAACTAAGCAGGTGGGGACCAGCGGTCCTTATCTGGGCAACGTACACCTTGCCAGCTTAGCACTCATAACCGAAAACAACCATAAAAGGTAATGAGCACTCCTCCTCGCGCATTCTCACTACCTTTTCCTCAGTTTCTCCTCGTTAACTCAGCCATACATCAATCTTCTTATGCCCCCATAGCCTTGTATCCACCATCCTCCATCGATTTCCTCCATATTTTTGCTCTCGGCATTTTCTACAGGAGCACCTACAGGAAATCTACAGGAGGGACAGTGGGCTTCTACAGGAGGGGTAGTGAGTCATTTTGAAGCGAGAAAACATGATTTTTGGCATGAATTTTAGTCTGAATAGGTAGGGTTCATGAATGCCCTCTATTGAATATCAAAATGTGAAGAGTTGGTCTCAAATTGAAGATAAATTGAGTCTTTAAGAGGGTAGAAATACATTAAAAAAAAATTATGTTTTAAAAAAAAAAACACAGTCCCCTCTGTTTTTCGATTTCACAAAAAATTCTTCGTGTCCACCTCCATATCTGGTTTTTCACAAGAAGTACAGGAAGTATGACAAGGGGGTTTATGAGAAAGGAGCCCTCTAACTCCACTAGACTCCATGCACATCCTCAAGTGGTGGACATATTTACAAGGGCAAACTAGATGAATTTCTTTGAGAAGTTTAGAGGGTTTGCTGATGAAATTGCCCATGAATTTGCTCTCTCTCTAGTCCCTCACACAAGAACTCATGCTACTGTAACCATTAGAGGCAACTCCATTGAAATAATCCCTGAATTCATCAGTAGGGTCACTACCCTTCCTCTTGGGCTGCCTTGGAGTAAGGATGAGAAAACAATTGGCCAGGCTGCCAAGAAGAAATTTTTCCAAGATAATGAAACCCCTATTGAAGATAAAAATGGAATTAGAAGGGTTGTTATATCATATCCCTGGGATGAGGTTAGCTACCAAGTGATCAAATACATTTCTTGTGAGGGGAGGCACAACATTGTTTATGAATATCATTTCAGAATCCTCCAAGAATTGAGATATGGCATGGATACCCCAGCACATCAAAAGCTCAGTATTCCTTACTTTCTCCTTCAATCCCTCATTGACTCCAGCACCAAAGTACAAGAAGTAAATTCACAGCAGCTAGCTCACCACGGCCTAATCAAGATCCTAGTAGAAGAATACCTACATACCCTTACACTCCCTATAGCATGAGAAGTTTTCAGAAATATGACAGCTAAGGATGACATCAAGGCATTAACCTATGATGTCAGTCCTGCTGTTAGTGAGGAGGGAGAAAAACAAGGAGGAGAAGATGAAGCCAGTGGTGACATAGCAGAGTAAGAGAGGAAGGAGGAAGGAAAATAAATAGAGGAGGGGAGAGTTGGAGAGACAGAGCAGGAGGAAGAAAAAGAGATAGAAGAGGGAGAAAAGGAGGCAGAGAGGGCAGAGCAAAGAGAAGTTTCCCCTGAAACTTTGGAAAGAGAAGCAACAGCTTCCCTCACTGCCCTTGGTACACCAGTCAAGCAGAAGCAGACGAGGAAAAGAAAAGCCTCCATGTATTTCAGGGCAAAGAAGAGTACCAAAATTAAAACAGGCAAACCTCAACCCTCATCAAAGACTCCCATTAACATTGAAGATTCACCATCTACCAAGGTGAAAGAATCTCCTTCCAAGACACCCATAACCTATGAAAGGAGGACTACAAGATCTTCTACATGGAAGGGAAAGGAAATTCTACAAGACCCCAAACCAGACCTATAGGAGGCTAAAACAGTCTTACAGGAGACACTGTCCAAACTACAGGAGACACAAAAACTTGAGGACCAGATAGGAGGACAGCCAGAGGTGAAAAGGGAAGCACAAGAGCTACAAGAACCTGACCCCTAGCCTAATCTTGACTCCTATTACAGACTACTTGAGGGAGGCAAGATAATCCCACAGAAATTTGCAATTCCACTGTTTTTCGAATTGGAAAAAGAGAGAGTGAGAATGCATAGGTGGATGCAAATAGCCAAGTCCAAAGGAGTTGATGGTATTGGCCACATGGAAGACAAACTCAAGGAAATGGGAAGGGAATTGAGTGCTCTCGGAGACAGAGAAGCCATTACAAGAAGCCACCTTGAGAATGAGAATGAATTACTAAGGAGGAAACTACAGGAGAAAGAGACTCATTTGGCATACATGGCCAGCTTATCCATAGAAGAACTATAATGCAAAACATGAGCCAAATCTTATGGGCTCTATCTAAAGGATTAATGGCTTCAGTTCCAATTAAAAAATTTGGCACAAAGAGGCATAATGCCTTTCCAAGACTACAGGTAGTTCATGGATTTGTGTGACCAAACCACTTCGGAGGACAAAGCAAAGATGGCAGAGCTTTATCTACACAATATGGCCCTCATAGACCTGAATGTGTGGGACCTCAATGCCAAGCTAGGGATCTGAAATTAATGGCCATGGTGTCATGGATGAAGCATGAAGAATTGAGGGCAGCAGAAATGAAAAATTTGTTAATAAAAGAGTAGAATGAACCATTGATGATAAGAGCCGAGCCATCAGATCCTACAACACTCATCAACGCACACAACCTACTTGCCAATGACCCTCAGATTACCCCTAAATATCTAGCCAATCAGGAATAAGTCATTGCACACTTTGAAGATATGCATAGGCTACTTGGGAATGACTGTGTGTATGCATGCATGAGAAGATGGAACACCCTACCCCACATCTTGCAGATCAGAGAATACCATTCTCCCATGAGGCTGAAGGAGGCATTGAGAAGAGTGCCAATGTACAAGCGCTCCATGCAAAGGCTGAAGGTCAACTGGATTGGTCTCAAACTAAGTCCTCCACTCATATTAGGCACGCTGGAAGGAAGAAGAGAAGAAGAAGAGAAGGAGTAGTGGAAGGACATAGACAGGAAGGCAAGATTTTATGGAGAACATGACCATAACATATTAGAAGCCTGGAATGCTAGGGAGGCCACCAGGGCCATGAAAGACGAAGAGATTGACTAGGTTGCTCAGAGGATAAGCAACACCTTTAGTAGGGGGGTGATGATGAGCCTCATAAATGGGTAATTATATGGGCTCATTTTACCTCCTAACCTAGTCAAATCAACTATTTTCTTATCTTATTGTATGATTTTCTGATTATGTTTATGCTTATAGGGTGAGTTGAGTTAGTTATTATGCCATGTGGTCTAACATGTATTTAATGCAGATTATTGATGGATTTTGAGGTCAAAGTCAAGGATCTAGTGGTCAAACTATAGCAATAACTTGAAGTAGACAGAGGAGAGGAATTATAAGATGGAATCTCCCTCATTTATTGCTCCTCACTTCGAATTCCCCTTCATTCAGCTCGGAGTGCAAGCAACTGAATCATGCACTAGAAGGCAGCCGAGCAAGTGGAAGATGATTGACAGTTATCTCGAGTTTTGGGAGCCAAGCCTCCCTAATTTTAAGGAATTTGTTGGTAGCTTCATATGTATAAGTAGATAGGCCTAGGGCCTCATTAGGGTCGACTTTTTGCTGGTGTAGACTCTACTCAAATTTCGAGCTTACTATTTTATGACAGTTTTATGTAATCTTGCTATTTTTTGATAATGAAGATGGAATCATTTTTGAGCTAGCACTGAGTTACCTCAGAGGGCTGAAGCTCTTGGGTTAGGGACCAATCCAAGCAACCAAGCTTCTCTTTACTTGTATTTGTATGCTTTACTTCAGTTTGTAGATTAGTTTGCTGTTAGATATATTTCTCTTATGGTTAAGAATAGGTTTCTTTTGATGATTTAGTAGCTTGCTTCCATTTGTGCTTTCTATAGAAGGTTAAGCAGTGATCAGAGAATATTCAAAAGGCTAGAAACAGTGCCTTGGCCTCTCTTCCTCCCTCTGGGACCATGATTTGAGGCAAAGACTCTCTTGCTGCCCCAAAAACACAGATTTTCCTCATTCCTGGGACTTCTACTGTTTGCAGCTCTCTAGTAGGTTGGTAGTCCAGTTTTGCCTTGATTTAGATCTTCTTTATCATGTTCACTTCCTGATTTGCAATATTTCTTTTGCATGCTTTCCTTTCTTACAGCATTCCCCAACATTTCCTTCTATACATCATAGTTTAGGCCATTTTAATGCAAAACTCTGTTTTTCCTAGGATGCACTCATTTCCTTGGTTGCTTGATTTTCTTGGTTGATTGTTAGTTTCTCTACTGTATATCTCTTCCAGCATTAGGCCAGCTTACCAGCAATCACACCCTCCATCTGATCCATGCCCTATAGGTCTCCCAAACCTCACCTCAATTCTACCCTAGTTTCCTTCATTTTTCATAGAACTTCTTCCTCTCTCCTTGAGCAAACCCAATCATATTTCTCTCTCCTGGTGATTCATGGTAGACATTAGGTGCCTTAACCCCTCATTCCAACCTTCAGCCACCTTTTCCACCCACTCTCACACCCTCAAAACAACAAAAATTTCTCTCGGCTTCCTCCTGTAGGCCTCCTATAGTTTCCATGTTTTCCTCCTATAGATTTCATGTGTCCTCCTATAGTTTTTCCTGTAGCCTTTCTTTTGAAGGCCGAGTGTGGGAAAAGCCTCCAGAAGGCCACCTAAGACCTCCTAGGACCCATCCACACCATCCTACATCCTCCCAAGCTCCAAAACTTCCCTCTAATGCCACCTGTTCACTACCACACTCACACACAATAAATTAGATGCATGTTAAATTCACATAAAAACACATAAAAATCCAAAAATATGTTTTTTTGCTTATTTACTTCTAGAAATAGCATGGTTAGATGTTGTTTACTTCCTTGAGTAGGTAATGTAATTTCTTTCATGGTTTTCATAGTGTTTTTGGCAAAAGTAGAATTAGCTTGTTAATTAGGGTTTACTAGGTTTTGTTTTACATTCCAGTCTTTCTCCTTTCTGTAGTTAGAATAGCATCTATAGAGTAATCTTCCTTCCCTTTCATCACACATACAACTTCTCCTGAAATCTATAGAAGTTGGCTTGAGCTCTTAGTGATATCGCGCCGGCTGACCAAGTAACAACCTGCAGTGAGAACTAGTACTTGTGCATATAACATCGACGCTTCCAAGTTTGTTACAAACTACCGGGTTGATAAAAGTAAAGTTGGAAGCCCAGGAGTTGCAGTAGTCTTGCTGCAATACTGGCGCTCACCAATGGGCACAACAATATAATAAGGGGGTTGTACTAATAATAGTAAGGGGTTACACTAGTAGTATAGGGACCTAACATGCCCCTCTCCTTCAAAAAGTGTTGTCTTCAATGCTTGAGTAGTTCTTGATGCTTCTGTATAAAATTCTTGTCCTCCCATGTGGAATCTTCAGTGGGTAAGTTCTTCCACTTGATGAGATCTATGAAATTGATCGATTTCGTAGCTGTCGGGTTCTTGTTTCTGTGACTACTCCAGGTTCCAATATGATTTTTCCTTCCTCATCAAGTTCTGGAAATATTGTTTGAATTGGGATCTTTTGCAACTTTTGAATGAGTGGCCACACTTCTTCATCCTTCTTCCATTCATCCCTTGCTTCATTTATCCAATTTGGTTGGATAATAGAAATAGCACAAGACAATGCTTCCACATCCTCATCCTTTCTTGAGAGTGCATCTGCAACAACATTCTGCTTCCCTTTTTTGTAGATGATTTCAAAGTCATAACCCAACATATTTGTGACCCATTTCGTTTGTTCTTCTAAAGATAATCTTTGTTCTAAAAAGTATTTAACACTATCTTGATCCATTTTTACCTTGAAGTGTCTTCCCATTAGGTAAGGTTGCCATTTCTTAAGTGCATGTAGTATTTCCAACATTTCCTTCTCATAAATAGCTTGCTTGAGATGTAGCCCTAAAAATACCCAATCGCCGACATCAAAAATTGTTTCACTGCAATGTTGATTTGCCTATTGTTTCATTTGTTTCTGCACCAAAGTGGCGTTATCCTTTAAAAGTTGGAGAACTTGTTGTTAATTCTTGATGTGATATTTCACTTCTTGAATATTTTTATTCTTGATATGTCATTTTATCTTGAGAGTTTGAGGAGTGGTAATTTCTTCCAATGCATTACAAGATATGGTCGGATTCATTTCTCGATGCTCGATGTGATCTTTCACTTCTTGAACATTTTTCTTCTTGATATGTCCTTCTACCTTGATAGTTTGAGGAGTGGTAATTCCGGTCAATGAATTACAAGATATGGTCGGATTCAATTTTTCTTTCTTGATGTGATCTTTCACTCCTTGAACCTTTTTCTTCTTGATATGTCCTTCTATCTTGAGAGTTTGAGGAGTGGTAATTCTTGCCAATGATTTACAAGATATGTTCAGATTCATTTCTTCTTTCTTTGGGGTTGGTTCCTAGTGTATATACTCTTCTTTTGATGTTTCTTGATCCTTTTCTTCCTCCTCTTCATAATCTATGTAAAATAATTTCTTCTTAGCACACTTATGACCTTTAGTGTATTTGCTATCACAATTGTAACAAAACCCTTTTTCTCTCTTTTCTTCCAACTGTTGTGGTGTAAATATTGTAGGCTGTGGAAGGCTAAGAGGAAAAACGCTTACATAATTATAGTCATGAGTGGTGGGATTCCTTGTTTCCATAATTTAGCTTTCAATTTTTCTTGCCAACTAAATGCCTTCTCCAATGAATTAGGTTCCCAAAGACGAACCTCCTCTTGAATGTTATCCTTTAAAGTCCCTATGAAAACATCAATCCTTTTCTTCTCTGGAATATCATTTGCCCTTATATTCAATTTTTGAAATTCCTCAATGTGATCTGCCATCAAACCCTTTTGTTTGAGATTTATCAATTGGCTAAAGAAAATTTTTCTCTTTGTATCCTCATATTGTGCTATCATTTCCTCCATGAAAATTGACCACGTGACAAGTGGTTTACGAGAACAAAGCCCTTCATACCATAAAAATCGATTCAGTTCTAAACATAAAGATGCAATATGTACCTTTTGTAACAGTTTTACTTGATGTAAATCAAAATATTGCTCCATATATAGTATCCAATTTAACGGATCCTTGCCATCAAACTTCCTCATATTGCATTTTCTTTATTTTGGGAGCTCTATCTTGAAATGAATGTAACTCTGTAATTTCATATCTCCAAGTTCTGAAATTGCATCCTACAGTATCCCTCTAGGTCCTCTTTCTAACCTTGCAAGTCTGATCAAGATTGGATTCTGCAAGGAAGAGTTATGTCAAATCTCCCACGATGACCTGATTATAGACTTGTTTAGTTGAGAAATCTTGTACGAAGTGCCATGTGTCACTGTTTCAACCTCAGGACCTGAAACTGATTCACAAAAAGCTACGGTCCATCCTCTTTCTGTAACTTCTTACGAAATTTCAATTTGATGGTCAAAGAGAAAGTTATGACTATTGTCCCAAGGTCACCTATGTGGGATGTAATTCGGGAGCCTACAGAAACCCTAAATGTCTTGATAACAAAACAAGATTTGACATTTGGGCCCAAGGTTCACCAAGTTTTCGACTCAAATGGGTTTTAATTTTAGAGTCTTAAACTTTGTATAAAAACAATTATAGTGAAACTTCCACGATGACCTGTTTGAGATGGAATTCTAAAGCTTGAAAAAACCCTAACGTCCTTAGATCATATCTCCGAAAGTATAGCGAGACAAGATCGGAAATTTGGACCCAAGGTTCTGAGAGATGTCTCGCAAATGGGTTTTGGTTTTAACATCTGAAACTTCGCAGAAAAAATGTTATAGCGTGAATTCCACGATGACCTATTTGGAGCAACAAAACCCTAGAATCCAAAGCTTTGATACTAAATGTTATGAAACCAGCTCACAAAAAGATAGAAAAGAAAGATCAACGCCTTAGAAATGAGCCTCTTCCAGGGGGAAACCTCCTTTACATTACAAAAATGAAAAATTCTTGGATGATACAAATGACAAGACCTCCTTTCTATATATAGGAGTCTAAGGGGTCATGGGGAAGAATAATAATAATAATGTAAGGGCATAACAATAACAATAGTGGGCTTCTATGGGGACGAATAATAACAATATGGGGACTACATGGGCACAATGATGTAATAAAGGGGTTGGACTAATAACAATAAGGGATTACACTAGTAATATAGGGACCTAACAAAAATGGGCCACTTTTTTTATTATATTTATTTTTTAGATGATTTGTTTTTCTTATTTAAATTGAACATTAAATTTTCTTTTTTATCGGTTGTTGTTCAATATATTGATAATTGATTGAAGTCTTTGTTTATTCATTACTATTTGGTTGAGCCTAGATTTGAGTCATGGAATATGTTATCTTTACATTTCCTCCATGGTTTATCTTCGTGATGATTATGTTTTATGAATTGGTAGACCTATTGTAATTTGTAATGTTATTATGAATGATGTGGGTTAGATCTTTTCCTCATGTCTTCTTGGAAGATTGAAAGCATTTCTTGTGTTTTCACTACCTTTTGTTACATGGACATCATTATTTCTTGAGTTCTAACACCATGACTTATATAATTCATTTGGCATATGGTCTACTCATATTTTCCCAACCCTTTTCAAGGTATGGATTAAAACCTATGCAATTTTAACCTATGGATTAATGGCTCATATTATTGAAATATGGGTTTATGCCATTTTAATGTTTTATTGCACTGAACCATGTGTTCCTGAACCATAATAATATGTAGTCATGTCATGAAAAAAACATTCAATATGTGATAAGGTCAGTGATTAATGGTTTCATTGATATTTATGGCTATGTGGAAAACGATGGTATTAGCGGCTCATTGTGCGCTTAACATTGTTATCAGGAAAACTAGTGTCCATTCAGAGCTACTAATCCCACTAAGAAGGGTAGCTATCTTAGAAAAAAACAAACTAAAGTTACTTGTGTTTTCCTTTATGAGAGATATGTTAACACCCAGGTTGTTCCCTTTGACTCTAAGGGAATACGGCAGGGGTAACCACTAACCAATCTTTGGATTACAGTGCCTAGCCACACTATAATCAGAGAGGGCTCTCTCTTTATAATTTGTCTATGTTCTGTGGAGATTTTAGGCTAGCTATGAAATGAGGGTGTTTAGTTTTGTGCTTTGGTTGAAGGATGTCTTTCTGTACTTGAAGTGTGCAATCTGCATATGAGTTTATTTCATTGGGCAATGGAGTCTGTGGCTACAAGTGTTTAGAAACCTTGAGATGATTTACTGAAATTACAGGGCCATTTAAATACTTCATATAACAAAGTTAGATTATGATGGTGACATGTGAACAACCAGTGAAAAGCATTCAAGAATCTTCCACTGAGCTGGGGTGTGGGAAAGAGATGGATGCCTCAGGAGAAAACTTGAATTTCTGAAAATATCTATCACAGTGAGAGATATGGCTTGAAAGTGTAGCAATTAAGAATTACACCTTATTTACTCTATCTGAAGAAAACATTTATAACAGCTTCGATTGAGTTCAGGTTAATCTGTGATTAAGTCCTGGAACTATTCTTTTACTTTGCCATTAAGTGTAAAACTCACAAACATGAAAGAAGATGAAAGACCCAAAAAAAAAAAAACATATAACACAGAGGTTTAAAGAAGACTTATTGTGCTATGAAACATGCAGGAATCCTGTAACATTCAGCCAGCCACACAGTGCATCAAGGAACACAGAGCTTTGGAAATTCCATCCACCTTTTGTATTATTTCTCTGAGAGTTGTACAGCAACAGAAATATAGAAATGAAATCAACAACAACACCTTGCAAACTCATGCGAAGGGGACTTTATAGAAATGTTTATACAAAATATCTCAGGTATTGAGTCATCTGAGAGAGAAATATCTTCATTACTTCGTACAGAAAAGTAGAAAAGAAGTTATTACAGCTTTGAATACAACATAACTGCTCTTTAAGTCTGTCAGAGGATATTTTGACCTTTGGAGGTCACTAAGTCGGTTGGAACGCTTTGCTTTAATGCTGGAAAATGTGTCTTTACATTTGCTGCGCTGTATCTTCTCGGCCCTGCCACCTGTGACTGTGCTTGCTGCTGTGGTGACCGAATAGCCTTGCTGAGTTGGCTCAGCCTTTCATCCTTCCTTTGTATGCTTATCTACCAAAATTTTCCGTGTGTATGATCACTTATAAATTTGAAAAAACTTAACATTACAGGTTCTGGCTTGATAATATTAGCTGTGTCAATCTATTCCAGACTTCCTGTGTGGGCAATTGGTGCTTCACAATTGCCTCTATGGTTTCATCTTCTTCTGTATATTTATAGAAATTTGGAGGCACATCGAACAGATGATTGATCTCGTTCATGATGAAAAACAGGTTTTCCACCCTATTGTAGAGAGTCTGCCCTGATGCTGGCCCTGATTCTGCTGAAGTGCTAGGCTGTCCTGCAATTTGACTTGCAGCAAAGGCATTGACCCTTTTAACATAATTTTCATGGGTAAGCAGTCTTCCCACACTGCTTAGTATGCTGGGGAGGCCTCTGTTTTGTAATACCTGAAACCTGTCCATGAACCTGTTGATTTCGGTCTGCATATCTTGGGTTCTCCTTTCTAATGTTCCAACCAGGTTTCTTAATGTCAGGACCCTTTTAACCATTGAGATTGTCTCAGTCCTGTGAGCAATTCCCATGGTGGTCAGTTGAGAGCTTGTCCTGTTATTTAATATGTTGATCATCCTATTGGCAGCATCAGGCATGTTGCCAAGGCTTGCTCTTGCTCTGTGTATCTCCCTATTTGCCTTTGTAATGAGCGCTGACTGCTCATCTATGGTCTCAATGAATTGTCACTGATCAGTAATGGACTGGCCAATATTGGCCCACAGGACTGTTTTGAGCTCTGCTGTCACCTTATCTAGTGTGAGCTCTTTCTCAAGCTCAGTTATTCTCTTTTTGAGAGCTTTTATATCTCTTTCCTTCTCAGCCACAATCTGTTTGCTCTTATCATACCTTTCATTTACTTTAGCCAAAGATTCCTTGGCTTGATTAAGCTCTAACATTTGAGCTTCCAGGACTTGAATCTCATTCTGAAGCTTCTGCATATCCAGACTATGAGTCTGCTCTGTTGTTGGTGCAGCTGTCGATGTAGTTGGTGCTGTTGGTTCTGTTTGTTGAGGAGGAGGAGCAGTAGTTGGAGCAGCTTCCTCAAGGTTGATTACTTCAGGAGGAGGCTGGGAGGTTTGACCTTCTTCTCTTTGTTTCAAGGCTGCCTGTAATGCTGCCTTTGCAGCCTCCGATTCTCCCAGCTTTTCTTGAGTTTGGATTAGCTGCTTGTACAGAGATACCAACAAGGTTGTGGCCTCTTGATCATGTCTTTGCTGGGAAACATCATCTGTTTGAGGGTGAATTGTGGCTGGGAGTTTGATCTTTCTCCTCAAAGCTGCCATGTCTGCATCCCTCAACTTTAATATCTCTTGTATGCCCTTGATATCTTTGGGATCATGCCCAATCTCTATGATGATGTCTTCTAAGGACCTAATTCTGTTGTCCTTTGCTTGAGAGGATGCTTTCTCCAACTCAAGCTGAGCAGCTGTGTTGTTAAGGCTACTTGTAGCCTGTAATTATCCAATGTTTGGTCTGCCAGGGAAGCATAGACCATCTCACCCGTTTGCTTATGCAGTTCTATTTTGTCCATTGGGTGGATATCCTTGGCAAGGACCTCCAGGTTGGTCCTCAAGTAGTCAGAGGCAGATTGGGGCTGCACTGTTGTTGGCATAAAATGATTCATGATCATTTTGCCTTCCTGCACATCATATGTAGACATGAGTCTTTGTTGATTGGTGGGAGCCATGTTTAACAGATGGTTATACAGCTGTATTTTGATGGGCTCATTTCTCCTCTTAATGTCGATGAACTGCTGTTTAATGCTGAGTCCACCTTCCCTTTGCTGATTTGAGGAACTCACTTCTCCTCCCATTGCTCTATCCTGTTCCTGTTGAAAGGAACTTGCTGATGCTTCCCTGCTGGGTGGGACCATACCAAAAGACTGTCCCATTGGCATTTCTTCCTCTGAGAAGGGATTGATTCTTTGTCTTTTCTCCCCATGAGTTGTTGATGTTGTAAGGGGAGTCTCTCTGTCCCTTTTCCTGCTTGTATCCTCCTTTTGTGGAGTTTGGAGGATTGATGCCTCAGCTGAAGTTTCTTGCCTTGGAGGCACAGTTTGTTCAGTGGATTTAGGGGCTTCCACTGTTTGCTCTTGCTGGACAGGCTGCTCCTGTCTTTGTTCTTCTTGCTGTTGGTGTTGTGTTTGTTACTGCACTTCCTGTTGCATCATTTCTTCTTGTTGTTGGACTAGTGTTTCCATTTTCTCTTCAGTCATAGGAGGTGGCTGTTCCATCTGCTTTTCTTTGCCTTTGCTGGATGTCTGTGGAGTATTCATGGCAGCTTGCTGATGTGTTGTTGAGGATGAGGCAGCTGCTCCAAGTTGTCTTTGATATGAGAGGGGAACCTGTCCACAAGTTTCCAAGTCAGCTTCTTTTTGAATATTTCTAGCCTCTCTTTCTAGTAACTCTTCACTAGTAATTTCCTCTTCTAGGGTGCCCTTTTTCCAGCTCAATGCATTGGCATACTGCTCAATCTCAGGCAACCTCATATGTGCATAGCTACCCAATTTGTATTTTATCCTCCTGAGGGAAACAAAATGATTGGGGTCATAGGGTATCCATTCAAAACTAGTTTGCAGTTTGAGGGCCTCTAGGATACTATTTGCCTCTTTCCATCCCTCCTCTCTTTTGTTATATAGGAAAGGGCCCAGCTGGCTCCTTACCTTCAACTATGCCTTCTTGTTCTTGCTTTGGAAGTGGAGGTAGTCGGCATTCCCAAATTGCCTGAAGTATTCTAGGGCAAAAAGTCTCATAGGGACATACCTTGGCAGCCTATAAGGCTTCAACTCACAGCCATATACTCTGATCACTGTGTGGTGTTGGTAAAAGTACCAATTACCAATGCTGTAGGTTTTAGAGAGATGGAGAACTCTCCTCATGTCATCAGTTAACCTTGGAGGAGAAACACCATACAATAATGTCATAGCTGGATGAATGAACAAGTCTATGAACTCACAGTATGTGTATGGTGATACAGAGGTGCAATGAAAAACTGAGGTCCAAAACACAACTGACCTTGGATTCCCCTGGGCATTAACTTGCTTCAGGGGAATGAGGAAGCTGCCTGGTTGATAAAACAAGAATAGATGGTAAATGTATGAAGTGTATCTGAACAATCTTTCCCTTTGCAGATTCATTAGCTGGTCATGGATCCTATCTGCAATATATGTGGCATAGTCATAATGTACAGCTGGAGGCTTTCCAGGAGAGAATATAGACAACATTTCCATTATACTATCATCCACATCCTCCACTCCCCTGAACCATAGGACATAGCTGATCAAATCCACTAACATTCTGCCCAATTCATTTAAGTATGCATATCCAATAGGAGGAGTTCTGATGGCTTCAGAGCTTGGTTGTATGAACAGCTGATTGATTTTGATGATCTGGTCATTTGACAACTTAGTCCCCTTCTTTATCAAGTTCTGCATGTAGAGGGGGGGTCAATGGTTTTGCAGTGTGGAAATGCAGCATCTCATTTATGCTCTCTAGGGTGATATGGAACAGAATTGAGCCTGTGGGGCTGAGAACAGCTCTTTGGCATGGATCATAGCACTCCTGGCATCTGTGGATCAATTCTGGCATAGGATTTACCTGGGGGAGGTTGTAGATGGGAAAGTTTGAGTCCCAAATGCCTAGGATATCAGCTCCACTAAGGTGCTGGGCTTTCAACTCATTTAGCATCTGAATATTATATTTAGAGCCTAATGGAAAATAGTCTAACATCTGATAATCCACATCTCCCAGAGATTTCCATTCTAACTCCCTTTGAGGGGTATTGAGAGGCTTGATGTTCAGTGCAATTGGAGTTTCCATGGTCTATTAAGCTTCTGACTTGCAGGTGAACTGGTTGAAGTAAGAAAAACAACACAGAGGTGATTCCTTACAATGGAAGTGTGAATTTCAAGGACCAGAGGGTGAATTGAGCACACAGCAATTGAAATACTGTCTAACGGATTGATAAAAATAAATAGCAGGGCTGACCAGAACTTTTCTAAGGTGAATTTAGCCAGCAGAGGTTTCTAACTCACGATTGCGCGAGCTACCTGTGAATTCAGGTTGATTCAGTCAAATGCAGGTTTCGTAAATTGTTTGTTGCCTTGCCAGAGGGAAATAGGTACAGGTTACTGGATACTAGACGGTGAATTCAGTGTTTTAACACTCCCTTAACAGTTTGTTTGTAGAAATTTGGATAAAAACCAGGTGCAGAGAATAATTTCGAGAAATACCTTGCGGATTGCCAATGACAGTTGCAAATGCAGGTACGACGGAGGCACCCGCGGTTTCAGAGTCGAACGGTGCAGGTTGGCGCTGGTATGGTCGTCAAATACATGCAGGAACAACAACAGTCTCTTTCGACAAAAGTAGAAAAAACACGAAATTTTGGCCTAAAAATAGATTTTTGTCATATTGGCGCCTTTTTGGGATGACGTCAGGATGACGTCATTGGGTGGGGTCGGAGTCGGATGACGTCAGCATGACGTCACCGGTGATGTGGCAGGTCCTGGTTGGTCCATGGATATGCTGAAGTGGTGAACATGTCAGCGAAGAGACGGACGAATGAGGTGATGCGACGGCGGGGTGGCAGCGACGTGGCTCTGACGTGGGCATGACATGGGACCAGCAAACCGGGTGGTAAGTGAAACAGTGGTAATGGTTTTCTCGGACCGCTTACAATACGGCCCCGGTTTTGTCAGAGGCCGACCCGAGAGACTGAGAATGTGACGTGTGGCCGAGGACTGACGTAACCCTTCGTCAGTTTCTCGGGTACTAACTTTCGGGCATGGGGACCAACCCGATATGCATAAGGGCCGTCCGATCAGAGGCGCTCGATCGGACGGCTGACGGGTTGATGAAGTGATCGAGCGATACGGAAGGGGGGCGGGATATAAAAATATATTTTTTGGGATGCGCGCTTAGCGGAAGACCATTGGGGTATGAAGGATTTCGATGGTTTTTTAATATATTTTCAATAAAACCAATATAGCGCCCGAACCATTGGATAACATAAAAAATGGGTTCTTTATGAATAGTTTTGTCAAAATGCGCCCGGTGCTTAGACTTTGGATAAAGGAGAAAAGTGGGTTTTTAGAGTATTTTTGCCAACAAAGCGAGTTAAAGGGACAAAAGGGGTTTTTAGCAAGGTTTTTGGGGATTTTTTGGGTTTTTCTGAGCAGAGGGAAGGTGAGAGCTTAGGGGAGAGGTTGTTGCTCATAACCAGAGGTTAGAGCAGCCCCAGGACAGGGTTGACCACAGTCCCAGGTGGACTAAAGTCTCCCTTTAGACAGACATATTTAGCTATAATGCTAAAAGGAGGATATTTATAGAATGCTTTGGGGGTTTATACACCATGGTGTTAATAATACTAGGGAAAGGGTAACATAGGGGAATTACATAATAGAGTTAGAGTTAATATGGGGGAATATGTGAATGAGGGGAAAATCACTAAGTTTACTTGAAACTTACTTAGTTTAGGGAGTAGATCAAATTGAAAAGAATTTTTAGACAAGAAATGTGGCTTTTCAATGAATAAAACCACCATCAAACCTCAAGTTTTCTAAGCAATTCAATTGATGAGGGATGTTAGTAATGAGTGGGAAAAGGGATAATTGGGAAGTTAGACATGCTTCTTTGTTTTTCTTTTCTCATCTTGACCATTAAGGTTAAATCTGAAATGAATACCACTTCTGCAACCCCACCTACTTACCCAGCTACTTTGCCTAGCATTTTTTGTTTCTTCTTGGAGGGTGCAATTAGGCTTGCAGACCCTTACTTGCCTTTTATTTTCTTTGGATTTTTCTTTTGTTTTTCTATCTACTTCTACCCTTATTTCTTCCAAGGTCCCAGATTAAGCTGTTGGGAGCCTTTTCTTCTCTACCTGAACTACTTGTCTGCCAAGATTAAACAGTTTGGACAGACTCCTTTCTCTATTCTACAACTGAAAATTTAAAACATGACATGATCCAGTTTAGACTGTTGGACCATCCATCAAAATTTGAGTCCCCATCAAGCTATAAGCATAGATTGTATTCTTATGGAAATATGTGATCTTTGCATCATCAAAGCAGAGCATATTTGGACCTTTTCATTGCCAATCATGAAATATGAAACCTATTGGTATAGGTAGCTAACAAGATAGATGAGAGAGAAGCAGAGAGTACCAACCTCAGTCTTTCGCTAGTCTCCTTGCTTGTTTCCTCTCTCCCTTGATATAGTTTTCACCACTCCTTTCTCACTTTTCCCACTTCAAAGAACACATGTAGAGTCAAGGCAGCAAAATACCATCAAAGCATAGAGATCTATAGCCATAAAAAATATAGGATCAGATGTATATTAACCATACAAATGCATATACAAATACAAGATTCAGAGATATACAAATATATGGAGGAAAACTCAAATAGCTTTATTGATAGAAGTAGTAGAAGAGAGGATTACAACCAAGCTGTCTGATCCAGCATCATCCTCCCAGCATGAAAGCCCTCTTCACCTCATACAAAGCAAGATCACCCAACAATACAATGTCTCAAAGAGAAACCAACAACACTTCCTTACAAATTACAAAATTCCAGCCTCCTGGATCTCTAGGATGAGGGATCCATATATAGATGTTTGTAGGAGAGTGATTCATATTCTGGGATTTTTATTGGTGTCATTTCACTGATAGTTCTTAGTTCCACTTGGAGATTTCATGATATCTTACTCATCCCTAGGCGCATTCAAAGAGGCAAGTGTCATATGAGCAGTTTCTAGAAGATTCTTTGAGTTTCCAACTAGCAAACTACTTCTGCCATTTGTATGCTCTCGCTCATCACACCCTACAGAAGGGCTTTTTAGTATGCATCATACCCCCCCGTGTGTAACAGGTGAGATGCATCGCACCCTCAACTTCTGGGAAATGATGTAATCAGTTGACCTTGATGCTTTAGGGTTTGAAACAACACTTTTAGGGGTTTAGAAGCCCTTGGTTTATGGACATATGTGATTGGGGTTGCAGTTGCCAAAATATGTCTATAACAGTTGCCCCCTAAAGCATGAGGTCGTAAATCTTCTGATGTCGAGTGAAATGCTTTATAATGAGGATTCGAGGTTTTTCAAAATGGAAGGTGACCTGTAATAAGATACAATACAATATATTATCTTCAAAATATTTTCATGATCTAGCTGAGGTGGGCATTCGCATGCTCAGCTTTATGAATTCATTTTCATGTACATAAGACAGACAATCGTCTGTGTGGCAGACTGATGATTCTGGTAGAGCCATCATCCCTTAGTTTGGATGATTATCTATGCAGCTGTGATGTACATTTGATGTCTTTATTTTCCTAAATATATCTCAGCTCGGATGGATGAAACTAGATCCAGGATCTTCAAACTCCTTCAATCTTTGCCCGAAGTACAAGTCTATCCATGTGAAAAGATGTTTTGATGTCGAACATGGAAAGACATCGCCTGATTACCAGCCATTGATGTAAGATATTAACAGGCATGAGAGGAATCACCGATAATGATAATGACCCTCAAGGTACTGGAGTACAATTCATGTGGTGTGAATATATGAGTTGATGTCGAACACCACGCAAAATCTTTTGGTCGAAGACCATTGATGTAAACCTGTCACCGGAAGTGAGAAACTTGCCATTGAGGCATGCAAGCTTCAAAGTACTGAAAGTGTTGTTCCTACGTCAACTTGTTGGATAATGAGCCGATGTCGATAAGAAGTGACCTATCGTAGGAGGGCCTTAATGAATCCCACATCTACGACATGGAACGGAGCAAATGATTTTGTGGAGGTGAAAACAATCTGATGATACAGGGTTTAGGGTGGCGGTCATGAAAGAATGGAGCATTAAGGTATTGCAGCGGATGAGGCGTTAGCTATGTTGGTGAATTCTCTGAGCGACTTCTCTTGAACATATCGGCGACACTGATATGGATTGGTAGCGTTAACCCAAAAATGGATGGTGCAGCGGACCAATGGTGATATGACCGATGAACGAAATAACCCAACCCGACTCAATCATGGTGATGGAGTGAAAGTGCCGTGTTCAAGAGCGACCTGCTACCAATGAAGCTATTCAAGTTTTCTTCCCCTTTTCTCTAGTCATTGCTGACTAGTACCTCTTTATTTTTGTCAAGCTTGAGGAGGATAACATATGCTTGTTTTATAATTTTCCCTTCAAGCAAACCTGTCGCTATGTTTTAACGAGCTTAGTGACAATGAAACTCGCTCTTGTCTACATGGACAAGTTGTTGCTATTGTTTTAACGAGTTTAACGACAAAGATAACTCGGTCCTTTTCAATTTTAGAGTGTAAAAAGAGACGTAAAGGCAACTCCAGTAGTCCTTTTTCATCATATAATCCCTTAAGTCCGAAAAAGTATAAAATAATATGAAAGGGATGACTTTTCGATAGTTTTAACGAGCCAAACAAGACAAACGCTCAATATTTTTGTGTAATGATCGCTCAGGTCCAAAAAGATTAAAATATAGAGGAGGAATGACACTTCCAATTACTTTAACGAGCTGGAGAGGCCAATTTCCTTGCAATCTTTTCATATTTTACGAGTCAGATGAAAAGAGCTTAAAGGAGACTCGTATTTTGAGGAACAAGTTATGTTTTTCGATAGAAACTAGTTCCAGGTAAGGTTTGGAACTTTTCAATCACAACAGTGTAAAGAAGGTGGCTAATAGAATCACTCGTCGCAGCTGTTCCTCAAAAGGGTAAACAATCAAATGGAGGCATATGATCGGCTAAAAAGGGTGGAGGTGATGTTAAGAACACAACGAAGGTTCAAAAGCTGATAATTATGTGATCGCAATGGCTATTTACCGAAGGTGGGTTCATTTTTTAATGTGCTTGAACTTTGGGGGAACATTTGCTCATTGCTAGGTTTATGTTTTTTAATGAGCTTGAACTTTGCGTAAAACTGCTCGTGCTAGTTGTATAATAAGGATGTCTCTCATTAGACGGTTCATTTTTTAGGGAGCTTGCCCCATCGAAACTTTGCTCCGGAGCCTCTCGTATGCAAGCTAGGAATGACCAACCTAAATGTTTAAAGGGTTGAGAGCCTACAAACTAAGAAAATAAAAGGTCATTTTTCACTTGCATGCAAAAAAGTTTGCATGCCCCCAGGTATAACGAAGTAGAGTTTCCAAGTTACCATACAGAAGTTCTTGCATTAGCAAGATTGTTCCATCCGCGTGGAAGAAAAACACTTCCTTGGCATTGTCCATCGAAATGGTCAAAGGTGACTGTTGTCAGTGCCAGTCACATAACCTTTGACGGGGGAATCCTTTTCCAGTCTAAATCCATTTTCCTAAACGGACAGGGGTATCAGACCAGTCATATATCCCACACGAAAACCTACCCTATATCTGGGTTTTCCTGCCGAAGCAGACCAGGGAGCATGCCCCCTAGGTTTCAGTCACAATCATTGAATCACTTGCGCTCATCAGGTGGACGGATTGGAGATTGATGAGACATTCCTTATGCAAAAAGACCAGTTAGGGATGGCATTTGAATAATAGTTGTGTTTGAACCAGGGAATGAAAGTTGGTTAACTAGGTGGACCACTCTGCCTTATGCGGAAAACACATCACTCAAAAGAGTGAGGAAACAATAGCTCCCATGCTATAAATGTAGTCACGCCCAAGGAGTATATTGTAATTTAGAGGCCCTTGGACTACCATCACGTTTAGATGAATGGTTTTCCTTCTCAAATTTATAGGCAAATTTAGAAGGATCCCTAACAGTCGACTGGTTTCTTTGTTTAAGCTTGTCAGATTTCAAATCTCAGGTAGAAGCGATGGCGAACCAAGCGCTTTCCAAGCAGTTGAGGAAAGGATACTCACAGAAGCCCCTTCATCTATGATAGTACCAACCATGATCATTTTGAAAGATTGTACTATGATTTGGAATGGTACATTAGATGGTAGGCAGGGTCTCCTTAGTAGATTCCAATCGAAGGAAACGACTAGATTGCTCGGAGGAGAGACCGAATAAACAGCCAGGTAAATCTCTGATGAACTTCCTTCCTGCGGTAAAGGAATGGGTAGATTGCCCCCATGTTCATCAGATTCTATGTTAATGAAAAGAATTTGAATGGTGTCATTCTCATCCTCTTTGGTGACTGTATCATCTGAAGGTGGGCCTTCTTAAGACAAGACTGCGTCGACTGCCGTCTTGACCTGTTGACTTTGGTCCGGTGTGGACTCAGAGGATCTATCTTCAATGATAGGTGCTTCAACCGACAACAACTGTGTGTCAGTCGGATTTTCAACTAGCGATGGACTTGGCAAGAGTTTCTTGTATCCAGGAGGAAGTCGCTGTAGTGAAGTAGGACAGTTATCCAAGACTCTTTTAGCTTCGTCCAGGAAAGGAAAACGGTGGAGGGCATGATTGCCTTCACACAGTCTACAAGGAAATTTAGATCTTCCTTTCTTTCCATTGACTTCATTTTCACTAGTTGATGGTGTGCTCTCAACGTGATCATCAGAGGTTGAAGACACCGGATTGTGCAAGCGAGGAGACCAGTCCCTTAGGATCCGTGGGATGCAGGGACAATCTCGATGATAGTGGTCTCCCTTGCAAATGACACATGGATCTTTAGGTTTGGATGGTGCAGTGTGTGGATTTTCGCCAGGTGATGCATGGTTGCCCCTTTTCGCCATTGGATTCCTCTTCTTCTTCTCCTTCCCTTTCTTCTTCTTCTCAGTTACTTGGTTTTTGGCATTACTAGCTTCACCAAGCGAAGAGGAAGAAGGAGAGGGAGAAACAAACGAATTAGAAGGTGGGAGAGCAACTTCAATATCATCTAGTTGCTGATTTTATTGCTGAGGAATTGCGGTGTTTTGAACTACAGAGGTTGAGAAAATCCATACTGGCAGGCCAATTGTGGGTCCTGGAAGGGACAGTGTAGCCATGTGTGGAGCACCAACATCTCCCCAAGAGGAGAAGGGACTAGGATTTCCCCCAAAGGGAAATCCTTGATTGGTAGACTCCATTTTCTCAACTTAAAACCAACGAGGGAACAATGACATTATTCCGATTAAAATAAATTTTATGATGCTTTGACACAACTTGCTTTTTCAATTTTTAAGAGTCAAGAAAAAGCTAAAGATGACTCTAGTCGCCTTCGATTTTTAATGAGCCTGAAGTGACAAGTGCTCAGATGGACCTTTTCTTTTAAGGAGTCTAAAAAGGAACAAAACTGACTACTTTGGAAATCTAGACAGAGGGATTACCAAATCAATCGCAAAACTACAGAATACTTTTTACAGTATGGCAGTCAATCTTCTCGAATGTTGTGTTCAGTGCATTGCAATCGATAGGGCGGCAGACACGGCTTCCTAAGGATAAAGGATGTAGCCTATTGTGGTCTCCAAATATATACTTGATGGTACATGGGAGCACAAGTCCGTACTGGCACTTGTCATCTCAAAGAGGAGGAATCACCCAACCTACGATGAAAGCAATAGTTACTAGGCTTTATGACGCCGGAATACGTCTCTAGCCTAGACTTCTAAATGTTGTGCATTAGGTTCCAAAGCGTTTTTATGTTCATTGAGGTTTATTTTACAGTTGATCTTTCTTAAGAAGTTTTCCTTGAAGGTTCACCGTGTGATGTAGATATACAATTCCTAAATATGCAATCTAAGATGATAAACAGTTGTTTACTTTCTTTTTGCAATGAAAATCCTAGCTACTAAGGAAAGAGAAATGAAATTCTTTCAACATAGAGCAGAGAGCACACAATAGATGCACTTTTCCTAAATCAATTTCAGAATGCAGTCTAAATGCAAATGCACATGCATGTATTTTTTTCAGTTTCCTTAATGTGAGAATGACAAAAAGAAAACTAAGTACAGATCTGAATTATCTTCTTTCAAAGCGACAATACCAACAATTTTCTCTTCAAAAAAATGAAAGGAAGGTTAAGACAACACTTTGCGATTTCGAATTCAAAAAATGAAAGGAAGACTAAGATGACACTTTGCGACTTCGAATTCAAAAAACGAAAGGAAGACTAAGACGACACTTTACGATTTCAAATTTAAAATTGTTTTCGACACTTGAAATACTATTAATTCAAATCAAATACAAAGGAAAAAGTGTAATTGACTATCTGAAAGAGGAAGACTTTACGACACTTTTTTTCTTGATTGAAAACGACACTTGTGACACTTCCAAATCAAAAGACGATAGTTCAGTTAAGCTACTATTTTCAAAGGAGAACTGTAAACGACGAAAAATACATAAAAAAAATTCACAATTCCTTCTGATGGAGGTTGAAATAATGCAAAGGAAGAAGGTTTCAACAATGATATACTGACCACTGACAGAAAAACTACTGAATAAAATCTGGAGACAGAAACAGTCTCACTCAATCATCGCACCTGTAACACAGTGAAACAGGGATGCATCTCACCTGCAACACACGAGAGGTGCGATGCATCTAGATTGCCAATGAGAGACAGTGCGATGGTCCAGGGACAAGTCTCAGCTTGGTTTTCACTCACAGTTTGCAGCTAAGTTCAGGGATTTAGGGTGAACTAATGATTGTTAGTAAGCACAAAGTACAGGGGCTGATCTAATGAGGTTATTTGAGCTACCACCAGGGCACTTAGGATGTTTGCAAGTTAGATGTTCAATTCATAAACCAACCCAGATATTTACTAAAGAAGCGTTGATCTACTTTGCAGTTGCATAGCAAAAGCAATTTGAAGGCTAGCTAGCTTAACTTCAGGCTCCGTTTGTTGTTTATAAAGAAAACAACAGTAACAAAACAAACAAGCTATTCGCTTCCCAGTGGAGTCGCCATTTTGTTATCAGAAAAACTAGTGTCCATTCAGAGCTGCTAGTCCCACTAAGATGGGTAGCTATCTTAGAAACAAACAAACTAAAGTTACTAATGTTTTCCATTATGAGAGATAGATGAGAGAGAAGTAGAGAGTACCAACCTCAGTCTTTCGCTAGTGTCCTTGCTTGTTTCCTCTCTCCCTTGATAGATCTTTCGCCACTCCTTTATCATTTGTCCTGCTTCAAAGAACACCTGTAGAGTCAAGGCAGCAAAATACCATCAAAGCATAGAGATCTACAACCATAAACAGTATAGGATCAGAAGTATATTAACCATACAAATGCATATACAAATACAAGATTCAGAGATATACAAATATATGGAGGAAAACTCAAATAGCTTTATTGATAGAAGTAGTAGAAGAGAGGATTGCAACCAAGCTGTCTGATCCAGCATCATCCTCCTAGCATGAAAGCCCTCTTCACCTCATACAAAGCAAGATCACGCAACAATACAATGTCTCAAAGAGAAGCCAACAACACTTCCTTACAAATTACAAAATTCCAGCCTCCCGGATCTCTAGGATGAGGGATCCATATATAGATGTTTGCAGGAGAGTGAGTCAGCTTCTGGGATTTTGATTAGTGTCATTTCACTGATAGTTCTTGGTTCCACTTGGAGATTTCATGATCTCTTACTCATCCCTGGGCGAATTCAGAGAGGCAAGTGTCATATGAGTAGTTTCTAGAAGATTCTTTGAGTTTCCACCTAGCAAACTGCTTCTGCCATTTGTCTGCTTTCACTCATCGCACCCTACAAAAGGGCTTTTCAGTATGCATTACACCCCCCGTGTGTAATCGGTGAGATGCATCGCACCCTCAGCATGGAGCAATCTGTATGGTCCAGTTTTGACCAGTTCTGAGTAGTTTTTAAGGGAGAACTTCTGGGAAATGATGTAATCATTTGACCTTGATCCTTTAGGGTTTGAAACAACACTTTTAGGGGTTTATAAGCCCTTGGTTTATGGACATATGTGATTGGGGTTGCAGTGCCCAAATATGTCTATAACAAACATGTGGATTAGGGTTACTATGAACAATATCGAGGTTGTATTTGTTGATTATGTTTCAAAACCTCTATTACTTTGGCCATGTACTATTAGTACCCTATTCTCATTACCATTTCAATCTACCTCATACCAAAACCCACCCGACTCTATATACCACCATTTGTTTCACCCATTCAAAACCCTACATTGATAGATTTGCAGGGGTCTTTGGTATATCATTTGTTGACTTTCATTATGTCAAAACCATAGCCATCTTCTCTACCATTTATTTTTTGAAAATGTGGTGAAATCCTTTCTCATCCTTCTATGAATAATTTGGGTACATTTTTTATGGCCCGATTGTGAGATTTGAACCCATTGGATGTGGAATAGTGAGGCCTATGAAGAATACTTATATTTTTTTAAGTAGGTGGGTTTGTGGGAATTTATGCAGAGTTTTTGAAGGTACAATGTTGAGGTGGTGAAGGACTTCATAAATACTTACAATAGAAAGGTTGTGCAAGTTGAGGGATGTGGAAATTCCAATGAATGAGGATTTCATTGTTGAAGCTACGAAGTTGCATGCAAGAGGTGAAGAATGGTCCAAAAATTGTCTAGTTAGAAACATTCCATGTGAATTTTTTTTGTCTCCAAGCAAACAACTTACAATGTGGAAGGTATGCCCGTGAACTAGGCCAAAACTCGTATGTAACCACCTCCTCCCAAATTTACCCACTTTTACAGGCTCGCCCGGGGTAAACATGAGATGAGTGTAACTATGATGAAGTCGAAATCCTAGGAATTTGCTGACCTTCCTCAGGTGCCACAGGACCTCTAGGAGTTACCCAACCCCTCTAGGTGTCCAACCTCTAAGTTGACTCTCTCTTTCACTGATCGAGAACCTCAGTTGCTCCATTGCTAAGGAATATAGGTGACTCCAACCCTCTGGTCGCCCTCTGGTCGCACTAGTAGGCTTGCCTCCATGTGACTGTAGACTTTTCCAGTCAGTTCTATGCCAACAACCCCGAATTATGAGCCACATTTTTTGGGCCAGGACTTAGGTCCCTACCCAAAACTCAATAAAACTTCTAGGAATGAGAAATGACACATAAACAAAGTTTCTGAACCAAAACTTGAACCAAGACTTGACCTAGACTCTCCCAACCATGACTAACATTCTGCCAAACACATGGTGAACATTAAACCTACAAGTCATAAATGAAAATATGAACATAATGATCTAAGAATAAACAAGAAGGAAGGAATCATTCTCACAATAGCTTTCGTAACACCAATTAGGTATTTCCTTCATTATCTAGACATTCATTAATAGAAATGTGTTAAGAGCCATACTTAGATCTATCAATTAAACATGCTTGTAACCAACATAAACTAGATAAATAGTAATGAGATAATAACCATTAAATACACATAATAAAAAGTACATTTACTGATCAAAACCAATATGAACTTAGCTCTTATTAACCATACGCAAAATCCAACCAAGTCAGGGACTTCCACATACCACCTAACCATAGATTTGGATGAACTGAATCTTTCTTTTAGCCAATCACCCCCATGCCATATTCCAAGCATGAATGTGGCATATCATGGGATAAAACCATCCATAAACAATTAAGAGAATAGATAGGTTAAACCACCTCCACCCTCACTAATGACCATACCATGATCTCACCTAAACTAGTCCCAAGATCACAAAACCAAATGGAGTTTGGATTCCTTAGACTTCCTTCACCATCCCTTAAGGACTTCTCATGTATCCAACCACTTATTGAGGGATTCCCGAAGAAAGCCATCTCCATACCCAACCCTTTGGATTTTCCTAAGACCACCCCACCCAGATCCAAAACCTTCCAACAATCCAAAGCTCAACTGAGAAAGAATCCTATCACACCATGGATATTCGGAAGTGGCAAGGCAAAGCTATAACCATTGTCCAAATCTGGAAAAAATCATGCCATCGACAACAAAGAGACCAAAATACACACATGCATGCCAAAACTGACTAGGAAACCATACATGCAATCTAGTACCTGCAAGTATACCTACTGAAGATGCATGATTCAACATTTCCTTGTTTGATCCTTGCTTTCCTTGTCCTTCCATTGCTTGCATACTTTCCTTCTCCTATTGGTGTTCTTCTCCTCTCTGAGACTAATCCTAAAATTGAATGGCTAAAAGGCTACCAACTAATGCTCTGATATATTTTTATTATTGATGCCTCTAATTTCTTCATTTTCCATTATTTTCCTTCAATTTCATCCTCACATGCAATCTATGACTTTCACCTCCCTGTTCTCCTAATTTCCTTTATTTTCATAAATAAAATGCCAATAATATCTTTTTTTCTTTTCAAATCTTTTGCCATTGCCTTTCCCAATTTCCCCATAGCCATAAACGGAACAAGTGATGCCCACTAGAATATTTTTCCCAACATTCAACTTCAAATAAGTGTCCCTTGACCTTGGTTTTATTTTTCCATTATTAAATTTTATTACATGAATTTTTAACCAGGGTTATTACAGACCCCCCCCGGGAACACTGTCCTTAGCGTTATACGACACCTACGACTAGAAAAACTGCTGAAAAGAAAAGCATAATGCCCATCAAGCTTTATAACTGAGCTCATTGCAATATTTACAATGAACAAATTGCTCAAAAAAAAAAACCATCATCACAAACATGATAACATGACAACCATACTGCTTATTAGAGCTTTATAGCATAATGCATTGCATTATTTAGAATAGCAATCATGTGTAAATATGTATAAATATTTTCCTCTACCAACAAACAATGAAGGATACATAACTTACATCTGATCAACCATTTCCCATGTAGTTTCATCGGGCCCAAAGTACTTCCACTACACTTTAAATTTCTCGATTGCTCTATTCTAGAGCATGAGTTGTTTCCCCTGCAATATGCATCAAGGTTTCGACTGAAATTCTCCTTCTCGCTACACCTATAATACATACCAATCAATAACATGATTGTTGGAGGCACTATAAGTCTGTATCCTACTAGTCCAATCGTCTCAAGGATCTCGGAAGCCCCACAATACCGTGGTGCCAACTTCGCACATGATCCAATCCTCGAGGATCTCTTCTTGGGCTTGATGCACAAATACACATGCTACCCAACCTGAAACTCCTTAAATTCCGTATGCTAGTGTGCATAGCTCTTCTTCTTGTCTTGTGATTCATTTAGATTCTTCTTGATTCCCTGCATTTCATGTTCAATGTCTGCAAACATGTTCGGTCCAATAAGTACCCTATTCACTAGGCCACTCCATCTGATAGGAGTATTATAATTCTACCCATACAATGCCTTAAATAGACTCATACTCAATGACTCCTGATAACCATTGCTGTAAGCAAACTCGACTAGAGGAAGGTACTCCTCCCATCTCTTCGTTGATGCATCACATACATCCTCAACATATCCTCCAAAATCCTATTGACCCTCTCTGTCTGTCCATCTATCTATGGATGATAAACTATATTGAAGGCCAACTTTGCCCCCAAACTGCAAACAACTCCTTCCAAAACTTGGAAGTGAACTTAGCATCCCTGTCTGACACAATCTTCTTTGGAACACCATGCAATATTGTGATCTCCCTGATGAAGATTTGTGCCACCTCACTAGCTGAATAAGTAGTCTTCACTGGAATGAAGTGAGATACCTTGCTCAAAATTTCTACCACAACCATGATAGAATCATGTTGCCTCGATGTCCATGGTAGACCTGTAATGAAATCCATGGAAATGAGCTCCCATTTGCATTATGAAATCGAAATAGGCTAAATCAATCCACCTAGATGCTTACAAAATGCTTTCACCTACTGACATTCCAAATATATAACAACAAAATCTATCACTTCCTTGTTCAGATTCGAAGAGTAGTAGAACTTCTTAACCGCCGTCAACATCTTCTCATATACTGGGTGTCCTGAATAAGGCTTGACATGAAATTACCTCAAGATAATCTTAGTGGGCCCACTATCATCTGACACATAGATCATGTCCCTAATTCTCACCAAACCATCTGTCATGAGATGATAGTTGACATCCTGATCAGCTAGACCCTATTGCTATAATCTGTGCCTAAGCTCCTTGTACCTATCAGCCCGTTATCCTACCTATAAGATCTGATCCTATAAATATGTCTCACATGAGCTCACCACTCCAACATGGTTCATCTATACTCTCCTACTGAGAGCATCAACAACCCTATTCTCCTTACCCTTGATGAATCTAATCTCAAATACAAACTCACTGAGGGTGGGAAACCATCTAGCTTTCCTAGAATTCAGATTGGGTTGGTCAAATAGATATCTCAACCCACTCTGAACACTCACTAATACAAACCTCCTTCCAAGAAGATAATGTCTCCACATCTTCAATGCATGGATAATAGCTTCCAACTCAAGATCATGAGTCACATAGTTATGCTCATGCTCATTTAGTTTCTTGGATTCGTAGCATACCACTTGTCCCTCTTGCATCAAGAATCCACCAAGTCCTCTCTTATAGGGATTTGTACACACCTTGAACTCTTTATCTGGATCTGTAATCTTAAGAACTGAAGAATTTTTCAAAAACTGCTTCAACTGCTCAAAACTTGCCACACACTCCTCTGTCCATTCAAATTTCTTACCCTTTATCTACAATTATGTAATGGGATAGGAAATCGAGAGAAGTTCTGGATGAACCTCCTATAATAACCTACTAACCCCATGAATGATCTTACCTCATCCACATTCTTAGGAGTTGCCCACTCCATGATATCCTTTATCTTTTCTGGATCTACTGCTATGACTTCCTTGCAAACAACATGTCCCAAGTAATGTACCTTTGTATGAAAGAGGTTACATTTTCTAAGCTTGACATACAACTGATGCTCTCTTAGAAATCTCAACATTTTAGCTAAATTCTTGACATGCTCTTCCTCATTCTTAGAATATATCAAGATGTCATCAACGAATACAATAACAAACTTGTCGAGATAAGGATGAAATACACTATTCATTGAGCACATAAAAGTAGCTGGAGCATTAGTCAAACCAAATGGAACTACAACAAACTCATAATGCACATACATGGTCTTGAAATTATCCTTGTAGACGTCCTCTTCTTTGACATGTACCTGATGATATCCTAATCTTAGATCAATATTAGAGAACACTACTTCTCCCTCCAACTGATCAAACTAATCATCAATCCTCGTGAATGGGTACTTGTTCTTGATCATCGCCTTGTTCAACTACTTGTAGTCATTGCACAATCTGAGAGTAGCATCTTTATTCTTCATGAAGAATATTGGTGCACCCCAATGTGATATACTTTGCCTAATATATCCCTTATCAAGCATTTCCTTTAGCTGCAACTTCAACTCTACTAACTCTGGTGTGCTCATCCTATAATGTGCCTTTAATGCTGGTGCTACCCCTAGTACCAACTCAATAGAAAAGTCCACTTCCCTTTGGGGAGGAAACTCTAGAATCTCTGTTGGAAACATACCCAAAAACTACTGTAATACAAGGTACCTCTTGAATATTTTTGCATCCTCAATATCCTTACCCTTGTCACTAGAGATATGGACTGCAAACATCACACATCCTTTCCTGCAACTGTGCTTAGCCTACATAGTGGTGACCATCCTAAATGATGTAGGATTCTTCTTTCCCTGTAATATTCTATTTTCTCTATTATCATCCAAGCACTTAATATACTTGTCATAAAAATCTACTTTGATCTTGTGAAGGTACAACCAATCCATACCCAAGAGCATATTATATGATCCCAATGGTAGTACATTCAGATGTGTTGTTGTAGGCATACCATTCAACTCAAATGCACAAGATCTTACCTAGTGATGAACTCTCTTCTTTGTACATGTAGCCAATTGCACCAACCAAAACTCTACATGCACTTATTTTCTCAAGCTGCACTTATCCACCGGGTCAGGATTAACATAACTATAATTAGATACAGGATCAATCAAAATAGAAACAACTCAACCACGTAGCTTACCTTGCATCTCAATAATGGACGCCTCATTATCTTCTTGCTTGTTGTCCATAGCTACATAAATATGAGGAATACTATGACCAACATCTGAGGCATACCACCCTAGTATAATGGAGAATCCTTCTTGCATTTATCTTTTCCACATATCCAACACTACAATGGTCCCCTAACATCACCTCTAGTTTGTAGCTATCCAAGCTGTGACCCATGTCCCTTCTCAACTGCATTGAACTTCTTGTAAGGAACCACATTTTCTTTCTCACTTGCATCCTGAGGTCTTACCCGCTTTGGTGGCCACTTCCCTTTAACTTTCTCATTTCCTTTCAAGTTTCACTTAGGTTCAGTTTTATGCTTTGACTACTCATAATAATGCTTTAGATTCCTTATGGCCTCCTCCAATGATCTAGGCTCATCAAACTCAATATGGTCTCTATATAATGTTGTAAATCCACTGATGAATATTTGAATATAAGTATTCTCATCCTTGATATAAGGCACACGCCTCAACATCTCCAGGAACCTGCTAGTATACTCATCATCTATCATAGAACCCATATGCACCTCATAAAACTCCTTAGCTGTGTCATCATTGTACCTCTCAAACAAATACTTCTTATTGAAGAGTCTCTCAAATTCATCCCAAATCAACTATTATTCCTGAAGTCCCTTGAAATTCTTTGCATCTTCCCACCAAAAATATATTTCCCTTCGAGACTGAAGCTGTATACATTGGCTTCCATGTTCTCTGAAAAGTTGTGCTATCTTAAGAATTTTTTCATACCATGCAACCATGCCTCTTCATCTTTTGACTTCTTCATATCTCCATCAAATGTAGGTGGCTTGACTTTCTTGAACTCCTCAAGCAAGTACTCACCCCTCCTATAAGGATGATGACAGTGATGACTATGATCATGTCTCCTAGATGAGGAACTAGAATTATGCCCATACATACCAGTCCTCCTATTAGGTGTATCCAGTGATCTTCCACCTCTAACTATATCCCCTCTATCTAACCTTTATATGGACCAAGATCTACTACCATAGGATCCATTAGTTTTCTTTTCCCGCTCTTGATTGATCCTCAGCTGTCCCTATCTCCGAAACTCTAACAAGCTCTGAAGAATCAATGCATTGACCTCTACCTACTTTTCCTGAGCCCTTGTAACTCTTTCTTGAGCCTCAACCAACCTCTAATTGTGCTCTTTGCAACTTCTGATCTCTACCCTCAAAATCCTCATTGTGTTTGCTATGTCAGGAGAATGCTCTCCTCCTTGCTGTCCAACTTATCTATAGGGAGAGTCATGGGAACTATAGTCTACCATTTTTCTCGTCGTCTTTGATTCTCTTTTTCCTGCAAGTGTACCATGTCAATTTAACCACATAGATACCAAAATCAAATACATACCTCATTGATGTTCAACGAATACTTATCTCATATGCAATATCAATCCACATTAACATGATACATATATAATTATAACCATATCAATGTCACAACATCATGCATGACCATACCAACTATACACCATGACCCCATGCATGACAACCATAACCATGAAAACATCAGAATTTACCCAAAGAGAGTGCAACCCACTAAGATACTGCCTTATAATCGCCTACTCCCACATTTACCCACTTTCACCAGCTCACCTAGGGTAAACATGAGCTTAGGGTCACTATGATAAGACTCAGCTTCCTATGTAACATTGAGGAAATTGAGTCAAAAACTTTAGACTTTAGTGACCTTCCTCAGGTGCTACGCGACCTCTAGTAGTTACCCAACCCTCCAAGTGTTCAACCCTTGAGTTGACTCTGTTTTTCACTAACTTAGAGCCTCAGTCACTCCCTTTCCAAGGCATGCAAGTGTTTGTAGCCCTCCATTTGCACTAATAGTTCTATCTCCATGTGGCTGTATAATTTTCCAGTCAGTTCTATGCGAGTGACCCAAATTCTGAGCTACTTTTTTAGGGCCATGACTCAGGCCTCCGCCCAGAACTTAGTTAAACTTCCAGAAATGATAAATGACACAGAAACAAATCTTATGAACTAAAACTTGAACAAGTACTTGACCTAAACTTTCCCAACCTGGACTGACATTCTGTTAAACACATGGTGGACATGCAACCTATAGGTCATAAATGCAAATATGAACATAATGATCTGAAAACTTATTTGAGAATAAACAAGAAGTAACAATTCCTTCTCACAATAGTTGTCATAACACCAATTAGTTCTTGCCTTAATTATCCAAACATTCATTAATAGAAGTGTGTTAAGAGCCATAGTTACATTTGTCAATTAACCATGCATATAACTAGATAAATAATAATCAGAGAATAGTCATGAAAGCCATATAATGACAAGCATATTTTCTCATCAAAAGCAAGAGGAACTTATCTCTTGCTAACCATATGTAAAATCCAACCAAGTCAAGGACTTCCACGTACCACCGAACCATAGATTGGGCTAAACCAAATGTTTCTTTCAGCCAATCACCTTCATGCCATATTCTAAGCATGAATGTGGTATCTCATGGGATAAAACCATCCATATACAACCAAGGGAATCTAGAGGTTAAACCACCTCCACCCTCACCATACTGTGATCTTACCTAAGCTGGTCCTAAGATCACAAAACCAAACCAAGCTTCTATGCATAAGAATTATTTCACCATCCCTTGACAAATTTTCGTATCTCCACCCACCCGTTGAGGGATTCCAAGAGAAAAATATCTCCATCCCCAACCCTTGGTATTTTCTTGAGACTACCTCACCGGGATCCAAAACCTTTCGGAAATCCAAAGGTCAACCGAGAAAGAATACCATCACACCATGGCTATCTGAAAATTCCAAGGCAAGGCTGAAACCACTGTCAAAATCCAAAAAAATCCATGCCTCCAACACCAAATAAACGAAAATACACACATGCATATGCCATGCATTCCAAAACCAGCTAGGAAATCATACATGCAATCTGTTACCTATAAGTATTCTTGTTGAAGCTGCATGATCCGACCATTCCTTGCTTGATCCTTGCTTTCCTTTGCTCTCATTGTCCTTCCTTTGCTTGCTTTCTTTCTTTCTCCTCTTTGAGACTAATCTTGAAACTACACTGAAAAAAGGCCACCAAGTGTTGCTATGATGTATTTTTATTATTGATGCCTCTAGAAAGCTAAATGAATGACCACAACTGACCTTGGATTCCCCTGGGCATTAACTTGCTTCAGGGGAATGAGGAAGCTGCCTGGTTGATAAAACAAGAATAGATGGTAAATGTATGAAGTGTATCTGAACAGTCTTTCCCTTTGCAGATTCATTAGCTGGTCATGGATCCTATCTGCAATATATGTGGCATAGTCATAATGTACAGCTGGAGGCTTTCCAGGAGAGAATATAGACAGCATTGCCATTATACTATCATCCACATCCTCCACTCCCCTGAACCATAGGACATAGCTGATCAAATCCACTAGCATTCTGCCCAATTCATTTAAGTATGCATATCCAATAGGAGGAGTTCTGATGGCTTCAGAGCTTGGTTGTATGAACAGCTGATTGATTTTGATGATCTGGTCATTTGACAACTTAGTCCCCTTCTTTATCAAGTTCTGCATGTAGAGGGGGGGTCAATGGTTTTGCAGTGTGGAAATGCAGCATCTCATTTATGCTCTCTGGGGTGATATGGAATAGAATTGAGCCTGTGGGGCTGAGAACAGCTCTTTGGCATGGATCATAGCACTCCTGGCATCTGTGGATCAATTCTGGCATAGGATTTACCTGGGGGAGGTTGTAGATGGGCAAGTTTGAGTCCCAAATGCCTAGGATATCAGCTCCACTAAGGTGCTAGGCTTTCAACTCATTTAGCATCTGAATATTATATTTAGAGCCTAATGGAAAATAGTCTAACATCTGATAATCCACATCTCCCAGAGCTTTCCATTCTAACTCCCTTTGAGGGGTATTGAGAGGCTTGATGTTCAGTGCAATTGGAGTTTCCATGGTCTATTAAGCTTCTGACTTGCAGGTGAACTGGTTGAAGTAAGCAAAACAACACAGAGGTGATTCCTTACAATGGAAGTGTGAATTTCAAGGACCAGAGGGTGAATTGAGCACACAGCAATTGAAATACTGTCTAACGGATTGATAAAAATAAATAGCAGGGCTGACCAGAACTTTTCTAAGGTGAATTTAGCCAGCAGAGGTTTCTAGCTCATGATTGCGCGAGCTACCTGTGAATTCAGGTTGATTCAGTCAAATGCAGGTTTCGTAAACTGTTTGTTGCCTTGCCAGAGGGAAATAGGTACAGGTTACTGGATACTAGACGGTGAATTTAGTGTTTTAACACTCCCTTAACAGTTTGTTTGTAGAAATTTGGATAAAAACCAGGTGGAGAGAATAATTTCGAGAAATACCTTGCGGATTGCCACTGACAGTTGCAAATGCAGGTACGACGGAGGCGCCCGCGGTTTCAGAGTCGAACGGTGCAGGTTGGCGCTAGTATGGTCATCAAATACATGCAGGAACAACAACAGTCTCTTTCGGCAAAAGTAGAAAAAACACGAAATTTTGGCCTAAAAATAGATTTTTGTCATATTGGCGCCTTTTTGGGATGACGTCATTGGGTGGGGTCGGAGTCGGATGACGTCAGCATGACGTCACTGGTGATGTGGCAGGTCCTGGTTGGTCCATGGATATGCTGAAGTGGCGAACATGTCAGCGAAGAGACGGACGAATGAGGTGATGCGACGGCGGGGTGGCAGCGACGTGGCTCTGACGTGGGCATGACATGGGACCAGCAAACCGGGTGGTAAGTGAAACAGTGGTAACGGTTTTCTCGGACCGCTTACAATACGGCCCTGGTTTTGTCAGAGGCCGACTCGAGAGACTGAGAATGTGACGCGTGGCCGAGGACTGACGTAACCCTTCGTCAGTTTCTCGGGTACTAACTTTCGGGCGTGGGGACCAACCCGATATGCATAAGGGCTGTCCGATCAGAGGCACTCGATCGGACGGCTGACGGGTTGATGAAGTGATCGAGCGATACGGAAGGGGGGCGGGATATAAAAATATATTTTTTGGGATGCGCGCTTAGCGGAAGACCATTGGGGTATGAAGGATTTCGATGGTTTTTTAATATATTTTCAATAAAACCAATATAGCGCCCGAACCATTGGATAACATAAAAAATGGGTTCTTTATGAATAGTTTTGTCAAAATGCGCCCGGTGCTTAGACTTTGGATAAAGGAGAAAAGTGGGTTTTTAGAGTATTTTTGCCAACAAAGCGAGTTAAAGGGACAAAAGGGGTTTTTAGCAAGGTTTTTGGGGATTTTTTGGGTTTTTCTGAGCAGAGGGAAGGTGAGAGCTTAGGGGAGAGGTTGTTGCTCATAACCAGAGGTTAGAGCAGCCCCAGGACAGGGTTGACCATAGTCCCAGGTGGACTAAAGTCTCCCTTTAGACAGACATATTTAGCTATAATGCTAAAAGGAGGATATTTATAGAATGCTTTGGGGGTTTATACACCATGGTGTTAATAATACTAGGGAAAGGGTAACATAGGGGAATTACATAATAGTGTTAGAGTTAATATGGGGGAATATGTGAATGAGGGGGAAAATCACTAAGTTTACTTGAAACTTACTTAGTTTAGGGAGTAGATCAAAATGAAAAGAATTTTTAGACAAGAAATGTGGCTTTTCAATGAATAAAACCACCATCAAACCTCAAGTTTTCTAAGCAATTCAATTGATGAGGGATGTTAGTAATGAGTGGGAAAAGGGATAATTGGGAAGTTAGACATGCTTCTTTGTTTTTCTTTTCTCATCTTGACCATCAAGGTTAAATCTGAAATGAATACCACTTCTGCAACCCCACCTACTTACCCAGCTACTTTGCCTAGCATTTTTTGTTTCTTCTTGGAGGGTGCACTTAGGCTTGCAGACCCTTACTTGCCTTTTCTTTTCTTTGGCTTTTTCTTTTGTTTTTCTATCTACTTCTACCCTTATTTCTTCCAAGGTCCCAGATTAAGCTGTTGGGAGCCTTTTCTTCTCTACCTGAACTACTTGTCTGCCAAGATTAAACAGTTTGGACAGACTCCTTTCTCTATTCTACAACTGAAAATTTAAAACATGACATGATCCAGTTTAGACTGTTGGACCATCCATCAAAATTTGAGTCCCCATCAAGCTATAAGCACAGATTGTATTCTTATGGAAATATGTGATCTTTGCATCATCAAAGCAGAGCATATTTGGACCTTTTCATTGCCAATCATGAAATATGAAACCTATTGGTATAGGTAGCTAACAAGATAGATGAGAGAGAAGCAGAGAGTACCAACCTCAATCTTTTGCTAGTCTCCTTGCTTGTTTCCTCTCTCCCTTGATATAGTTTTCACCACTCCTTTCTCACTTTTCCCACTTCAAAGAACACCTGTAGAGTCAAGGCAGCAAAATACCATCAAAGCATAGAGATCTATAGCCATAAACAATATAGGATCAGATGTATATTAACCATACAAATGCATATACAAATACAAGATTCCGAGATATACAAATATATGGAGGAAAACTCAAATAGCTTTATTGATAGAAGTAGTAGAAGAGAGGATTACAACCAAGCTGTCTGATCCAGCATCATCCTCCCAGCATGAAAGCCCTCTTCACCTCATACAAAGCAAGATCACCCAACAATACAATGTCTCAAAGAGAAACCAACAACACTTCCTTACAAATTACAAAATTCCAGCCTCCTGGATCTCTAGGATGAGGGATCCATATATAGATGTTTGCAGGAGAGTGATTCATATTCTGGGATTTTTATTAGTGTCATTTCACTGATAGTTCTTAGTTCCACTTGGAGATTTCATGATATCTTACTCATCCCTGGGTGAATTCAAAGAGGCAAGTGTCATATGAGAAGTTTCTAGAAGATTCTTTGAGTTTCCAACTAGCAAACTACTTCTGCCATTTGTATGCTCTCGCTCATCACACCCTACAGAAGGGCTTTTTAGTATGCATCACACCCCCCGTGTGTAACAGGTGAGATGCATCGCACCCTCAACTTCTGGGAAATGATGTAATCAGTTGACCTTGATGCTTTAGGGTTTGAAACAACACTTTTAGGGGTTTAGAAGCCCTTGGTTTATGGACATATGTGATTGGGGTTGCAGTTCCCAAAATATGTCTATAACAGTTTCCCCCTAAAGCATGAGGTCGTAAATCTTCTGATGTCGAGTGAAATGCTTTATAATGAGGATTCGAGGTTTTTCAAACTGGAAGGTGACCTGTAATAAGATACAATACAATATATTATCTTCATAATATTTTCATGATCTAGCTGAGGTGGGCATTCGCATGCTCAGCTTTATGAATTCATTTTCATGTACATAAGACAGACAATCGTCTGTGTGGCAGACTGATGATTTTGGTAGAGCCATCATCCCTTAGTTTGGATGATTATCTATGCAGCTGTGATGTACATTTGATGTCTTTATTTTCCTAAATATATCTCAGCTCGGATGGATGAAACTAGATCCAGGATCTTCAAACTCCTTCAATCTTTGCCCGAAGTACAAGTCGATCCATGTGAAAAGATGTTTTGATGTCGAACATGGAAAGACATCGCCTGATTACCAGCCAATGATGTAAGATATTAACAGGCATGAGAGGAATCACCGATAATGATAATGACCCTCAAGGTACTGGAGTACAATTCATGTGGTGTGAATACATGAGTTGATGTCGAACACCACGCAAAATCTTTTGGTCGAAGACCATTGATGTAAACCTGTCACCGGAAGTGAGAAACTTGCCATTGAGGCATGCACGCTTCAAAGTACTGAAAGTGTTGTTCCTACGTCAACTTGTTGGATAATGAGCTGATGTCGATAAGAAGTGACCTATCGTAGGAGGGCCTTAATGAATCCCACATCTACGACATGGAACGGAGCAAATGATTTTGTGGAGGTGAAAACAATCTGATGATACAGGGTTTAGGGTGGCGGTCATGAAAGAATGGAGCATTAAGGTATTGCAGCGGATGAGGCGTTAGCTATGTTGGTGAATTCTCTGAGCGACTTCTCTTGAACATATCGGCGACACTGATATGGATTGGTAGCATTAACCCAAAAATGGATGGTGCAGCGGACCAATGGTGATATGACCGATGAACGAAATAACCCAACCCGACTCAATCATGGTGATGGAGTGAAAGTGCCGTGTTCAAGAGCGACCTGCTACCAATGAAGCTATTCAAGTTTTCTTCCCCTTTTCTCTAGTCATTGCTGACTAGTACCTCTTTATTTTTGTCAAGCTTGAGGAGGATAACATATGCTTGTTTTATAATTTTCCCTTCAAGCAAACCTGTCGCTATGTTTTAATGAGCTTAGTGACAATGAAACTCGCTCTTGTCTACATGGACAAGTTGTTGCTATTGTTTTAACGAGTTTAACGACAAAGATAACTCGGTCCTTTTCAATTTTAGAGTGTAAAAAGAGACGTAAAGGCAACTCCAGTAGTCCTTTTTCATCATATAATCCCTTAAGTCCGAAAAAGTATAAAATAATATGAAAGGGATGACTTTTCGATAGTTTTAATGAGCCAAACAAGACAAACGCTCAATATGTTTGTGTAATGATCGCTCAGGTCCAAAAAGATTAAAATATAGAGGAGGAATGACACTTCCAATTACTTTAACGAGCTGGAGAGGCCAATTTCCTTGCAATCTTTTCATATTTTACGAGTCAGATGAAAAGAGCTTAAAGGAGACTCGTATTTTGAGGAACAAGTTATGTTTTTCGATAGCAACTAGTTCCAGGTAAGGTTTGGAACTTTTCAATCACAACAGTGTAATGAAGGTGGCTAATAGAATCACTCGTCGCAGCTGTTCCTCAAAAGGGTAAACAATCAAATGGAGGCATATGATCGGCTAAAAAGGGTGGAGGTGATGTTAAGAACACAACGAAGGTTCAAAAGCTGATAATTATGCGATCGCAATGTCTATTTACCGAAGGTGGGTTCATTTTTTAATGTGCTTGAACTTTGGGGGAACATTTGCTCATTGCTAGGTTTATGTTTTTTAACGAGCTTGAACTTTGCGTAAAACTGCTCGTGCTAGTTGTATAATAAGGATGTCTCTCATTAGACGGTTCATTTTTTAGGGAGCTTGCCCCATCGAAACTTTGCTCCGGAGCCTCTCGTATGCAAGCTAGGAATGACCAACCTAAATGTTTAAAGGGTTGAGAGCCTACAAACTAAGAAAATAAAAGGTCATTTTTCACTTGCATGCAAAAAAGTTTGCATGCCCCCAGGTATAATGAAGTAGAGTTTCCAAGTTACCATACAGAAGTTCTTGCATTAGCAAGATTGTTCCATCCGCGTGGAAGACAAAACACTTCCTTGGCATTGTCCATCGAAATGGTCAAAGGTGACTGTTGTCAGTGCCAGTCACATAACCTTTGACGGGGGAATCCTTTTCCAGTCTAAATCCATTTTCCTAAACGGACAGGGGTATTAGACCAGTCATATATCCCACACGGAAACCTACCCTATATCTGGGTTTTCCTGCCGAAGCAGACCAGGGAGCATGCCCCCTAGGTTTCAGTCACAATCATTGAATCACTTGCGCTCATCAGGTGGACGGACTGGAGATTGATGAGACATTCCTTGTGCAAAAAGACCAGTTAGGGATGGCATTTGAATAATAGTTGTGTTTGAACCAGGGAATGAAAGTTGGTTAACTAGGTGGACCACTCTGCCTTATGCGGAAAACACATCACTCAAAAGAGTGAGGAAACAATAGCTCCCATGCTATAAATGTAGTCACGCCCAAGGAGTATATTGTAATTTAGAGGCCCTTGGACTACCATCACGTTTAGATGAATGGTTTTCCTTCTCAAATTTATAGGCAAATTTAGAAGGATCCCTAACAGTCGACTGGTTTCTTTGTTTAAGCCTGTCAGATTTCAAATCTCAGGTAGAAGCGATGGCGAACCAAGCGCTTTCCATGCAGTTGAGGAAAGGATACTCACAGAAGCCCCTTCATCTATGATAGTACCAACCATGATCATTTTGAAAGATTGTACTATGATTTGGAATGGTACATTAGATGGTAGGCAGGGTCTCCTTAGTAGATTCCAATCGAAGGAAACGACTAGATTGCTCGGAGGAGAGACCGAATAAACAGCCAGGTAAATCTCTGATGAACTTCCTTCCTGCGGTAAAGGAATGGGTAGATTGCCCCCATGTTCATCAGATTCTATGTTAATGAAAAGAATTTGAATGGTGTCATTCTCATCCTCTTTGGTGACTGTATCATCTGAAGGTGGGCCTTCTGAAGACAAGACTGCGTCGACTGCCGTCTTGACCTGTTGACTTTGGTCCGGTGTGGACTCAGAGGATCTATCTTCAATGATAGGTGCTTCAACCGACAACAACTGTGTGTCAGTCGGATTTTCAACTAGCGATGGACTTGGCAAGAGTTTCTTGTATCCAGGAGGAAGTCGCTGTAGTGAAGTAGGACAGTTATCCAAGACTCTTTTAGCTTCGTCCAGGAAAGGAAAACGGTAGAGGGCATGATTGCCTTCACACAGTCTACAAGGAAATTTAGATCTTCCTTTCTTTCTATTGACTTCATTTTCACTAGTTGATGGTGTGCTCTCAACGTGATCATCAGAGGTTGAAGACACTGGATTGTGCAAGCGAGGAGACCAGTCCCTTAGGATCCGTGGGATGCAGGGACAATCTCGATGATAGTGGTCTCCCTTGCAAATGACACATGGATCTTTAGGTTTGGATGGTGCAGTGTGTGGATTTTCGCCAGGTGATGCATGGTTGCCCCTTTTCGCCATTGGATTCCTCTTCTTCTTCTCCTTCCCTTTCTTCTTCTTCTCAGTTACTTGGTTTTTGGCATTACTAGCTTCACCAAGCGAAGAGGAAGAAGGAGAGGGAGAAACAAACGAATTAGAAGGTGGGAGAGCAACTTCAATATCATCTAGTTGCTGATTTTATTGCTGAGGAATTGCGGTGTTTTGAACTACAGAGGTTGAGAAAATCCATACTGGCAGGCCAATTGTGGGTCCTGGAAGGGACAGTGTAGCCATGTGTGGAGCACCAACATCTCCCCAAGAGGAGAAGGGACTAGGATTTCCCCCAAAGGGAAATCCTTGATTGGTAGACTCCATTTTCTCAACTTAAAACCAACGAGGGAACAATGACATTATTCTGATTAAAATAAATTTTATGATGCTTTGACACAACTTGCTTTTTCAATTTTTAAGAGTCAAGAAAAAGCTAAAGATGACTCTAATCGCCTTCGATTTTTAATGAGCCTGAAGTGACAAGTGCTCAGATGGACCTTTTCTTTTAAGGAGTCTAAAAAGGAACAAAACTGACTACTTTGGAAATCTAGACAGAGGGATTACCAAATCAATCGTAAAACTACAGAATACTTTTTACAGTATGGCAGTCAATCTTCTCGAATGTTGTGTTCAGTGCATTGCAATCGATAGGGCGGCAGACACGGCTTCCTAAGGATAAAGGATGTAGCCTATTGTGGTCTCCAAATATATACTTGATGGTACATGGGAGCACAAGTCCGTACTGGCACTTGTCATCTCAAAGAGGAGGAATCACCCAACCTACGATGAAAGCAATAGTTACTAGGCTTTATGACGCCGGAATACGTCTCTAGCCTAGACTTCTAAATGTTGTGCATTAGGTTCCAAAGCGTTTTTATGTTCATTGAGGTTTATTTTACAGTTGATCTTTCTTAAGAAGTTTTCCTTGAAGGTTCACCGTGTGATGTAGATATACAATTCCTAAATATGCAATCTAAGATGATAAACAGTTGTTTACTTTCTTTTTGCAATGAAAATCCTAGCTACTAAGGAAAGAGAAATGAAATTCTTTCAACATAGAGCAGAGAGCACACAATAGATGCACTTTTCCTAAATCAATTTCAGAATGCAGTCTAAATGCAAATGCACATGCATGTATTTTTTTCAGTTTCCTTAATGTGAGAATGACAAAAAGAAAACTAAGTACAGATCTGAATTATCTTCTTTCAAAGCGACAATACCAACAATTTTCTCTTCAAAAAAATGAAAGGAAGGTTAAGACAACACTTTGCGATTTCGAATTCAAAAAATGAAAGGAAGACTAAGATGACACTTTGCGACTTCGAATTCAAAAAACGAAAGGAAGACTAAGACGACACTTTACGATTTCAAATTTAAAATTGTTTTCGACACTTGAAATACTATTAATTCAAATCAAATACAAAGGAAAAAGTGTAATCGACTATCTGAAAGAGGAAGACTTTACGACACTTTTTTTCTTGATTGAAAACGACACTTGTGACACTTCCAAATCAAAAGACGATAGTTCAGTTAAGCTACTATTTTCAAAGGAGAACTGTAAACGACGAAAAATACATAAAAAAAATTCACAATTCCTTCTGATGGAGGTTGAAATAATGCAAAGGAAGAAGGTTTCAACAATGATATACTGACCACGGACAACAAAACTACTGAATAAAATCTGGAGACAGAAACAGTCTCACTCAATCATCGCACCTGTAACATAGTGAAACAGGGATGCATCTCACCTGCAACACACGGGAGGTGCGATGCATCCAGATTGCCAATGAGAGACAGTGCGATGGTCCAGGGACAAGTCTGAGCTTGGTTTTCACTCACAGTTTGCAGCTAAGTTCAGGGATTTAGGGTGAACTAATGATTGTTAGTAAGCACAAAGTACAGGGGCTGATCTAATGAGGTTATTTGAGCTACCACTAGGGCACTTAGGATGTTTGCAAGTTAGATGTTCAATTCATAAACCAACCCAGATATTTACTAAAGAAGCGTTGATCTACTTTGCAGTTGCATAGCAAAAGCAGTTTGAAGGCTAGCTAGCTTAACTTCAGGCTCCGTTTGTTGTTTATAAAGAAAACAACAGTAACAAAACAAACAAGCTATTCGCTTCCCAGTGGAGTCGCCATTTTGTTATCAGGAAAACTAGTGTCCATTCAGAGCTGCTAGTCCCACTAAGATGGGTAGCTATCTTAGAAACAAACAAACTAAAGTTACTTATGTTTTCCATTATGAGAGATAGATGAGAGAGAAGTAGAGAGTACCAACCTCAGTCTTTCGCTAGTGTCCTTGCTTGTTTCCTCTCTCCCTTGATAGATCTTTCGCCACTCCTTTCTCATTTGTCCTGCTTCAAAGAACACCTGTAGAGTCAAGGCAGCAAAATACCATCAAAGCATAGAGATCTACAACCATAAACAGTATAGGATCAGAAGTATATTAACCATACAAATGCATATACAAATACAAGATTCAGAGATATACAAATATATGGAGGAAAACTCAAATAGCTTTATTGATAGAAGTAGTAGAAGAGAGGATTGCAACCAAGCTGTCTGATCCAGCATCATCCTCCTAGCATGAAAGCCCTCTTCACCTCATACAAAGCAAGATCATGCAACAATACAATGTCTCAAAGAGAAGCCAACAACACTTCCTTACAAATTACAAAATTCCAGCCTCCCGGATCTCTAGGATGAGGGATCCATATATAGATGTTTGCAGGAGAGTGAGTCAGCTTCTGGGATTTTGATTAGTGTCATTTCACTGATAGTTCTTGGTTCCACTTGGAGATTTCATGATCTCTTACTCATCCCTGGGCGAATTCAGAGAGGCAAGTGTCATATGAGTAGTTTCTAGAAGATTCTTTGAGTTTCCACCTAGCAAACTGCTTCTGCCATTTGTCTGCTTTCACTCATCGCACCCTACAAAAGGGCTTTTCAGTATGCATTACACCCCCCGTGTGTAATCGGTGAGATGCATCGCACCCTCAGCATGGAGCAATCTGTATGGTCCAGTTTTGACCAGTTCTGAGTAGTTTTTAAGGGAGAACTTCTGGGAAATGATGTAATCATTTGACCTTGATCCTTTAGGGTTTGAAACAACACTTTTAGGGGTTTATAAGCCCTTGGTTTATGGACATATGTGATTGGGGTTGCAGTGCCCAAATATGTCTATAACAAACATGTGGATTAGGGTTACTATGAACAATATCGAGGTTGTATTTGTTGATTATGTTTCAAAACCTCTATTACTTTGGCCATGTACTATTAGTACCCTATTCTCATTACCATTTCAATCTACCTCATACCAAAACCCACCCGACTCTATATACCACCATTTGTTTCACCCATTCAAAACCCTACATTGATAGATTTGCAGGGGTCTTTGGTATATCATTTGTTGACTTTCATTATGTCAAAACCATAGCCATCTTCTCTACCATTTATTTTTTGAAAATGTGGTGAAATACTTTCTCATCCTTCTATGAATAATTTGGGTACATTTTTTATGGCCCGATTGTGAGATTTGAACCCATTGGATGTGGAATAGTGAGGCCTATGAAGAATACTTATATTTTTTTAAGTAGGTGGGTTTGTGGGAATTTATGCAGAGTTTTTGAAGGTACAATGTTGAGGTGGTGAAGGACTTCATAAATACTTACAATAGAAAGGTTGTGCAAGTTGAGGGATGTGGAAATTCCAATGAATGAGGATTTCATTGTTGAAGCTACGAAGTTGCATGCAAGAGGTGAAGAATGGTCCAAAAATTTTCTAGTTAGAAACATTCCATGTGAATTTTTTTTGTCTCCAAGCAAACAACTTACAATGTGGAAGGTATGCCCGTGAACTAGGCCAAAACTCGTATGTAACCACCTCCTCCCAAATTTACCCACTTTTACAGGCTCGCCCGGGGTAAACATGAGATGAGTGTAACTATGATGAAGTCGAAATCCTAGGAATTTGCTGACCTTCCTCAGGTGCCACAGGACCTCTAGGAGTTACCCAACCCCTCTAGGTGTCCAACCTCTAAGTTGACTCTCTCTTTCACTGATCGAGAACCTCAGTTGCTGCATTGCTAAGGAATATAGGTGACTCCAACCCTCTGGTCGCCCTCTGGTCGCACTAGTAGGCTTGCCTCCATGTGACTGTAGACTTTTCCAGTCAGTTCTATGCCAACAACCCCGAATTATGAGCCACATTTTTTGGATCAGGACTTAGGTCCCTACCCAAAACTCAATAAAACTTCTAGGAATGAGAAATGACACATAAACAAAGTTTCTGAACCAAAACTTGAACCAAGACTTGACCTAGACTCTCCCAACCATGACTAACATTCTGCCAAACACATGGTGAACATTAAACCTACAAGTCATAAATGAAAATATGAACATAATGATCTAAGAATAAACAAGAAGGAAGGAATCATTCTCACAATAGCTTTCGTAACACCAATTAGGTATTTCCTTCATTATCTAGACATTCATTAATAGAAATGTGTTAAGAGCCATACTTAGATCTATCAATTAAACATGCTTGTAACCAACATAAACTAGATAAATAGTAATGAGATAATAACCATTAAATACACATAATAAAAAGTACATTTACTCATCAAAACCAATATGAACTTAGCTCTTATTAACCATACGCAAAATCCAACCAAGTCAGGGACTTCCACATACCACCTAACCATAGATTTGGATGAACTGAATCTTTCTTTTAGCCAATCACCCCCATGCCATATTCCAAGCATGAATGTGGCATATCATGGGATAAAACCATCCATAAACAATTAAGAGAATAGATAGGTTAAACCACCTCCACCCTCACTAATGACCATACCATGATCTCACCTAAACTAGTCCCAAGATCACAAAACCAAATGGAGTTTGGATTCCTTAGACTTCCTTCACCATCCCTTAAGGACTTCTCATGTATCCAACCACTTATTGAGGGATTCCCGAAGAAAGCCATCTCCATACCCAACCCTTTGGATTTTCCTAAGACCACCCCACCCAGATCCAAAACCTTCCAACAATCCAAAGCTCAACTGAGAAAGAATCCTATCACACCATGGATATTCGGAAGTGGCAAGGCAAAGCTATAACCATTGTCCAAATCTGGAAAAAATCATGCCATCGACAACAAAGAGACCAAAATACACACATGCATGCCAAAACTGACTAGGAAACCATACATGCAATCTAGTACCTGCAAGTATACCTACTGAAGATGCATGATTCAACATTTCCTTGTTTGATCCTTGCTTTCCTTGTCCTTCCATTGCTTGCATACTTTCCTTCTCCTATTGGTGCTCTTCTCCTCTCTGAGACTAATCCTAAAATTGAATGGCTAAAAGGCTACCAACTAATGCTCTGATATATTTTTATTATTGATGCCTCTAATTTCTTCATTTTCCATTATTTTCCTTCAATTTCATCCTCACATGCAATCTATGACCTTTCACCTCCCTGTTCTCCTAATTTCCTTTATTTTCATAAATAAAATGCCAATAATATCTTTTTTTCTTTTCATATCTTTTGTCATTGCCTTTCCCAATTTCCCCATAGCCATAAACAGAACAAGTGATGCCCACTAGAATATTTTTCCCAACATTCAACTTCAAATAAGTGTCCCTTGACCTTGGTTTTATTTTTCCATTATTAAATTTTATTACATGAATTTTTAACCAGGGTTATTACAGACCCCCCCCGGGGAACACTGTCCTTAGCGTTATACGACACCTACGACTAGAAAAACTGCTGAAAAGAAAAGCATAATGCCCATCAAGCTTTATAACTGAGCTCATTGCAATATTTACAATGAACAAATTGCTCAAAAAAAAAACCATCATCACAAACATGATAACATGACAACCATACTGCTTATTGGAGCTTTATAGCATAATGCATTGCATTATTTAGAATAGCAATCATGTGTAAATATGTATAAATATTTTCCTCTACCAACAAACAATGAAGGATACATAACTTACATCTGATCAACCATTTCCCATGTAGTTTCATCGGGCCCAAAGTACTTCCACTACACTTTAACTTTCTCGATTGCTCTATTCTAGAGCATGAGTTGTTTCCCCTGCAATATGCATCAAGGTTTCGACTGAAATTCTCCTTCTCGCTACACCTATAATACATACCAATCAATAACATGATTGTTGGAGGCACTATAAGTCTGTATCCTACTAGTCCAATCGTCTCAAGGATCTCGGAAGCCCCACAATACCGTGGTGCCAACTTCGCACAGGATCCAATCCTCGAGGATCTCTTCTTGGGCTTGATGCACAAATACACATGCTACCCAACCTGAAACTCCTTAAATTCCGTATGCTAGTGTGCATAACTCTTCTTCTTGTCTTGTGATTCATTTAGATTCTTCTTGATTCCCTGCATTTCATGTTCAATGTCTGCAAACATGTTCGGTCCAATAAGTACCCTATTCACTAGGCCACTCCATCTGATAGGAGTATTATAATTCTACCCATACAATGCCTTAAATAGACTCATACTCAATGACTCCTGATAACCATTGCTGTAAGCAAACTCGACTAGAGGAAGGTACTCCTCCCATCTCTTCGTTGATGCATCACATACATCCTCAACATATCCTCCAAAATCCTATTGACCCTCTCTGTCTGTCCATCTATCTATGGATGATAAACTATATTGAAGGCCAACTTTGCCCCCAAACCTGCAAACAACTCCTTCCAAAACTTGGAAGTGAACTTAGCATCCCTGTCTGACACAATCTTCTTTGGAACACCATGCAATATTGTGATCTCCCTGATGAAGATTTGTGCCACCTCACTAGTTGAATAAGTAGTCTTCACTGGAATGAAGTGAGATACCTTGCTCAAAATTTCTACCACAACCATGATAGAATCATGTTGCCTCGATGTCCATGGTAGACCTGTAATGAAATCCATGGAAATGAGCTCCCATTTGCATTATGAAATCGAAATAGGCTAAATCAATCCACCTAGATGCTTACAAAATGCTTTCACCTACTGACATTCCAAATATATAACAACAAAATCTATCACTTCCTTGTTCATATTCGAAGAGTAGTAGAACTTCTTAACCGCCGTCAACGTCTTCTCATATACTGGGTGTCCTGAATAAGGCTTGACATGAAATTACCTCAAGATAATCTTAGTGGGCCCACTATCATCTGACACATAGATCATGTCCCTAATTCTCACCAAACCATCTGTCATGAGATGATAGTTGACATCCTGATCAGCTAGACCCTATTGCTATAATCTGTGCCTAAGCTCCTTGTACCTATCAGCCCGTTATCCTACCTATAAGATCTGATCCTATAAATATGTCTCACATGAGCTCACCACTCCAACATGGTTCATCTATACTCTCCTACTGAGAGCATCAACAACCCTATTCTCCTTACCCTTGATGAATCTAATCTCAAATACAAACTCACTGAGGGTGGGAAACCATCTAGCTTTCCTAGAATTCAGATTGGGTTGGTCAAATAGATATCTCAACCCACTCTGAACACTCACTAATACAAACCTCCTTCCAAGAAGATAATGTCTCCACATCTTCAATGCATGGATAATAGCTTCCAACTCAAGATCATGAGTCACATAGTTATGCTCATGCTCATTTAGTTTCTTGGATTCGTAGCATACCACTTGTCCCTCTTGCATCAAGAATCCACCAAGTCCTCTCTTATAGGGATTTGTACACACCTTGAACTCTTTATCTGGATCTGTAATCTTAAGAACTGAAGAATTTTTCAAAAACTGCTTCAACTGCTCAAAACTTGCCACACACTCCTCTGTCCATTCAAATTTCTTACCCTTTATCTACAATTATGTAATGGGATAGGAAATCGAGAGAAGTTCTGGATGAACCTCCTATAATAACCTACTAACCCCATGAATGATCTTACCTCATCCACATTCTTAGGAGTTGCCCACTCCATGATAGCCTTTATCTTTTCTGGATCTACTGCTATGACTTCCTTGCAAACAACATGTCCCAAGTAATGTACCTTTGTATGAAAGAGGTTACATTTTCTAAGATTGACATACAATTGATGCTCTCTTAGAAATCTCAACATTTTAGCTAAATTCTTGACATGCTCTTCCTCATTCTTAGAATATATCAAGATGTCATCAACGAATACAATAACAAACTTGTCGAGATAAGGATGCAATACACTATTCATTGAGCACATAAAAGTAGCTGGAGCATTAGACAAACCAAATGGAACTACAACAAACTCATAATGCACATACATGGTCTTGAAATTATCCTTGTAGACGTCCTCTTCTTTGACATGTACCTGATGATATCCTAATCTTAGATCAATATTAGAGAACACTACTTCTCCCTCCAACTGATCAAACTAATCATCAATCCTCGTGAATGGGTACTTGTTCTTGATCATCGCCTTGTTCAACTACTTGTAGTCATTGCACAATCTGAGAGTAGCATCTTTATTCTTCATGAAGAATATTGGTGCACCCCAATGTGATATACTTTGCCTAATATATCCCTTATCAAGCATTTCCTTTAGCTGCAACTTCAACTCTACTAACTCTGGTGTGCTCATCCTATAATGTGCCTTTAATGCTGGTGCTACCCCTAGTACCAACTCAATAGAAAAGTCCACTTCCCTTTGGGGAGGAAACTCTGGAATCTCTGTTGGAAACATATCCAAAAACTACTGTAATACAAGGTACCTCTTGAATATTTTTGCATCCTCAATATCCTTACCCTTGTCACTAGAGATATGGACTGCAAACATCACACATCCTTTCCTGCAACTGTGCTTAGCCTACATAGTGGTGACCATCCTAAATGATGTAGGATTCTTCTTTCCCTGTAATATTCTATTTTCTCTATTATCATCCAAGCACTTAATATACTTGTCATAACAATCTACTTTGATCTTGTGAAGGTACAACCAATCCATACCCAAGAGCATATTATATGATCCCAATGGTAGTACATTCAGATGTCTTGTTGTAGGCATACCATTCAACTCAAATGCACAAGATCTTACCTAGTGATGAACTCTCTTCTTTGTACATGTAGCCAATTGCACCAACCAAAACTCTACATGCACTTATTTTCTCAAGTTGCACTTATCCACCGGGTCAGTATTAACATAACTATAATTAGATACAGGATCAATCAAAATAGAAACAACTCAATCACGTAGCTTACCTTGCATCTCAATAATGGACGCCTCATTATCTTCTTGCTTGTTGTCCATAGCTACATAAATATGAGGAATACTATGACCAACATCTGAGGCATACCACCCTAGTATAATGGAGAATCCTTCTTGCATTTATCTTTTCCACATATCCAACACTACAATGGTCCCCTAACATCACCTCTAGTTTGTAGCTATCCAAGCTGTGACCCATGTCCCTTCTCAACTGCATTGAACTTCTTGTAAGGAACCACATTTTCTTTCTCACTTGCATCCTGAGGTCTTACCCGCTTTGGTGGCCACTTCCCTTTAACTTTCTCATTTCCTTTCAAGTTTCACTTAGGTTCAGTTTTATGCTTTGACTACTCATAATAATGCTTTAGATTCCTTATGGCCTCCTCCAATGATCTAGGCTCATCAAACTCAATATGGTCTCTATATAATGTTGTAAATCCACTGATGAATATTTGAATATAAGTATTCTCATCCTTGATATAAGGCACACGCCTCAACATCTCCAGGAACCTGCTAGTATACTCATCATCTATCATAGAACCCATATGCACCTCATAAAACTCCTTAGCTGTGTCATCATTGTACCTCTCAAACAAATACTTCTTATTGAAGAGTCTCTCAAATTCATCCCAAATCAACTATTATTCCTGAAGTCCCTTGAAATTCTTTGCATCTTCCCACCAAAAATATATTTCCCTTCGAGACTGAAGCTGTATACATTGGCTTCCATGTTCTCTGAAAAGTTGTGCTATCTTAAGAATTTTTTCATACCATGCAACCATGCCTCTTCATCTTTTGACTTCTTCATATCTCCATCAAATGTAGGTGGCTTGACTTTCTTGAACTCCTCAAGCAAGTACTCACCCCTCCTATAAGGATGATGACAGTGATGACTATGATCATGTCTCCTAGATGAGGAACTAGAATTATGCCCATACATACCAGTCCTCCTATTAGGTGTATCCAGTGATCTTCCACCTCTAACTATATCCCCTCTATCTAACCTTTATATGGACCAAGATCTACTACCATAGGATCCATTAGTTTTCTTTTCCCGCTCTTGATTGATCCTCAGCTGTCCCTATCTCCGAAACTCTAACAAGCTCTGAAGAATCAATGCATTGACCTCTACCTACTTTTCCTGAGCCCTTGCATCTCTTTCTTGAGCCTCAACCAACCTCTAATTGTGCTCTTTGCAACTTCTGATCTCTACCCTCAAAATCCTCATTGTGTTTGCTATGTCAAGAGAATGCTCTCCTCCTTGCTGTCCAACTTATCTATAGGGAGAGTCATGGGAACTATAGTCTACCATTTTTCTCGTCGTCTTTGATTCTCTTTTTCCTGCAAGTGTACCATGTCAATTTAACCACATAGATACCAAAATCAAATACATACCTCATTGATGTTCAACGAATACTTATCTCATATGCAATATCAATCCACATTAACATGATACATATATAATTATAACCATATCAATGTCACAACATCATGCATGACCATACCAACTATACACCATGACCCCATGCATGACAACCATAACCATGAAAACATCAGAATTTACCCAAAGAGAGTGCAACCCACTAAGATACTGCCTTATAATCGCCTACTCCCACATTTACCCACTTTCACCAGCTCACCTAGGGTAAACATGAGCTTAGGGTCACTATGATAAGACTCAGCTTCCTATGTAACATTGAGGAAATTGAGTCAAAAACTTTAGACTTTAGTGACCTTCCTCAGGTGCTACGCGACCTCTAGTAGTTACCCAACCCTCCAAGTGTTCAACCCTTGAGTTGACTCTGTTTTTCACTAACTTAGAGCCTCAGTCACTCCCTTTCCAAGGCATGCAAGTGTTTGTAGCCCTCCATTTGCACTAATAGTTCTATCTCCATGTGGCTGTATAATTTTCCAGTCAGTTCTATGCGAGTGACCCAAATTCTGAGCTACTTTTTTAGGGCCATGACTCAGGCCTCCGCCGAGAACTTAGTTAAACTTCCAGAAATGATAAATGACACAGAAACAAATCTTATGAACTAAAACTTGAACAAGTACTTGACCTAAACTTTCCCAACCTGGACTGACATTCTGTTAAACACATGGTGGACATGCAACCTATAGGTCATAAATGCAAATATGAACATAATGATCTGAAAACTTATTTGAGAATAAACAAGAAGTAACAATTCCTTCTCACAATAGTTGTCATAACACCAATTAGTTCTTGCCTTAATTATCCAGACATTCATTAATAGAAGTGTGTTAAGAGCCATAGTTACATTTGTCAATTAACCATGCATATAACTGGCATATAACTAGATAAATAATAATCAGAGAATAGTCATGAAAGCCATATAATGACAAGCATATTTTCTCATCAAAAGCAAGAGGAACTTATCTCTTACTAACCATATGTAAAATCCAACCAAGTCAAGGACTTCCACGTACCACCGAACCATAGATTGGGCTAAACCAAATGTTTCTTTCAGCCAATCACCTTCATGCCATATTCTAAGCATGAATGTGGTATCTCATGGGATAAAACCATCCATATACAACCAAGGGAATCTAGAGGTTAAACCACCTCCACCCTCACCATACTGTGATCTTACCTAAGCTGGTCCTAAGATCACAAAACCAAACCAAGCTTATATGCATAAGAATTATTTCACCATCCCTTGACAAATTTTCGTATCTCCACCCACCCGTTGAGGGATTCCAAGAGAAAAATATCTCCATCCCCAACCCTTGGTATTTTCTTGAGACTACCTCACCGGGATCCAAAACCTTTCGGAAATCCAAAGGTCAACCGAGAAAGAATACCATCCCACCATGGCTATCTGAAAATTCCAAGGCAAGGCTGAAACCACTGTCAAAATCCAAAAAAATCCATGCCTCCAACACCAAATAAACGAAAATACACACATGCATATGCCATGCATTCCAAAACCAGCTAGGAAATCATACATGCAATCTGTTACCTATTAGTATTCTTGTTGAAGCTGCATGATCCGACCATTCCTTGCTTGATCCTTGCTTTCCTTTGCTCTCATTGTCCTTCCTTTGCTTGCTTTCTTTCTTTCTCCTCTTTGAGACTAATCTTGAAACTACACTGAAAAAAGGCCACCAAGTGTTGCTATGATGTATTTTTATTATTGATGCCTCTAATTTCTTCATTTTCCATTATTTTCCTTAAATTTCCTCCTCACATGCAACCTGTGACCTTTTGTCTCCCTTTTCTCCTAATTTCCTTTATTTTCATAAATAAAATTAATAGAAAAAGTTTTCTCAAACATGTAAATTTTATTAATAAGGAAAACATGGAAAATTTTAGGGGCTAATATTCGCAGGTGGGCTAATTTTCCATGGTTTTTCCAAAAAAAAAGGTTTGGCAATTTCCATTTTTTTATAATAATGGTTCGCCCGAATTTTACAATATAAAATTATTTTACCTTACGGTGAATATAGAGAGTATATATAAAATCATTATAAATTCGAATAATTTTACAAATACATCAATAAACATTTTATTGTTTTCATATTAGGGACTAGTGAGATTCGCCAATGTTTTTAACTTTAAGGTAATTTTCCATCCTTAAAGTTTCCCTGAAGTAAAATAGAATTACATAAAATTTGCAAGACCTTACACACGATCACTCAACACTCTTGCAGATGGAGAGAAACAAGCTTTAAATAAGCTTGTGTCCTAAACTAATTTTGTTATGGATCACTTATTTCATTTACAAGTGTCCATTTACATCTAATGCACTTATAACAACACTCCTAAATATTTTCCTAAATTGGTTCATAAGAAATGACACCTTTCTAGATGGCATATCTCTTATAACAAATAGATATTTTAAGAAGATTCTAAGACTCTAAATAATTAATTAAATATTCTAACAAAATTCTAAATAATTAAATATCAGTGTATGTACTTTGGATCATATATCCAACATTCCCCACTTTGATCCAAAAGTACATTACAACAGATACCAAGCTCGTCCCTCAGCTTAGTAAATTTGATCCTGCCAAGTGATTTTGTGAAAATATCTGAGATTTGATCTTCTGATTGTACTTTGGATCATATATCCAACATTCCCCACTTTGATCCAAAAGTACATTACAACAGATACCAAGCTCGTCCCTGAGCTTAGTAAATTTGATCCTGCCAAGTGATTTTGTGAAAATATCTGAGATTTGATCTTCTGAAGGACAATATATCGTCTTGATGATGTCCTTTGCGATGAGTGTCCTGATGTAATGATAATTTGTGTCCACATGCTTTGTTTTGGAATGGAAAACTGGATTTTTGGCAAGTTTTATGGTTGACTGGCTGTCGATGAATAAAGATGTGGCTTCTGCTTGAGGAACGCCCAAATCCTACGAAAATCTGTGCAACCAAGCAATTTCACATGATTCTTTCGATGCTGATATATCATTTTATTCTACCGAAGAAGTGGCCACTGTAGCTTGCTTCTTGCAACTCCAAGAAATTGTAGCTGGCCCAATGTTCATCAAATAACCTGATGTTGATGCATGATCATCAATAATTCAAGGAAAATATGCATTTGACTATCCACCAAGTACAAAGTTCTTAGTCTTTTTATAAATAATACCAAAATCTTTTGTATCTTGGATATATCTAAGGACCTTTTTTGTTGCATTCCAGTGGATTTCCCTTGGTTCATGAATAAATCATGAGAGAGTATTGACTGCATAAGATATGTCTGGATGAGTGGTTGTCAAATAGATCAAGATTCCAATCAACTGTCTATAAGTAGTACTATGTTACCATCTTCATTACATCTTCTACAAACAACTTGATTGAAATCTTTTTCTCTTCCTTGACAGTGTCCTTTGCCTTTTCTTTGTCCTTTACCTTTATTTCGTCCTTTGTCTTGACTCTGTCTTCTTCCTTGACTATTGTCTCTGCTTTGAGTGTTACCAATGTTGAATTAGTTCCCTCTACCTTAATTTCTACCATGACCTTGTCCTCTATATGATCCTTGATTTTGATTGTTGTGCCCTCTTCCTCTACCTCCAAAACTATCAGTTGAAGATTTACTAGTACTAGCTTCTGTAAAGAAGAAATCTTCTCCAACCTGTTTCTTCTTTCCAAACGTTTTGTCATGTTGAGCTAACATTTCACTTAATTCATCAATTTTAACTTCTAGCTTTCAAGCTACCTGTAAATTTTCCAATAAATGTGTATATGAAGAAGGAAAACCAACAATCAAAATAGTAGTCATCAAGTTATCATCCACTGCTTGAAATCCGATCTTTACTATTTGCTGCTTAATGTTCTTAAATCTAGATATGTATTCAAGTACATCTCCTCCTTCTGTCAATTTCTATTGAAGCAACTTTAATTGAGGATCAACTCTCTTAGATTCTAGTTGCGTATCAAATAAATCTTTAAATGCTTGCCAAGCAGACCAAGCATCAGAAGCATTTTCAATGTAATTGTACATTTCATCATTAACTGACGATTTAATTAATGCTAATGCTTTGGAATTTTTGATCTCCCATTTATCTAGTGAGTCTGAATCTATAGGTTTTTTTGGTTTACCATCACCATCACATACAACTTGCCAAAGTTCATTTTAAATCAGAGTGCTTACTATGTGTCTTTTCCATGTCTTGTAATTATTTGAGCCTTCAAGTTTCTCAGACTCAGAAAATAAATTTACCAACTGGACATTGTAAAAGTAAATGTATGCACCAAGATAGATCATGCATGATAAGAATATGGAAAACATACCACATGAAACACCACACACAAAAAATAATCTATCAGGGCTTTCCCTTGATCCTCGTATAGTCTGTTATGCAACCAGCTCACAAAATAGAAGAAATTATAGATCAATGACTTCAAAATCAACCTCTTCGATGGGTAAACCTCCTTTATATTACACAAATGAACAATTATTGGATAATACAAATGACAAGACCTCTTTTCTATATATAGGAGTCTAAGGGGTCACAATATAATTAGAGCCGACATAACAATAATAATGTAAGGGCACAACATTAACAATAGTGGGCTTCTATGGGGAAAAATAATAACAATATGTGGACAACATGGGCACAACAATAACAGTAAGGGGATACAATGACAATACTAATAAGGGAATGAACTAGTATTATAGGGACCTAAAATGCCCCTCTCCTTCAGAAAAGTGTTTTCCTCAATGATTGAGTAGTTTTGGATGCTTCTGTATAAAATTATCATCCTCCCATGTGGAATCTTCAGTAGGTAAGTTCTTCCACTTGATGAGATACTCTGAAATTGATCTATTTTGTAGCTATCGAGTTCTTGTTTCTCTGGCTGCTTCAGGTTCCAATATGATTTTTCCTTCCTTGTCAAGTTCTGGCAATATTGTTTGAATTGGGAGCTTTTCACCAACCTTCTTCAAGCATGAAACATCGAAAATTGGGTGCACTCGGGAAGTTGTAGGAAGCTCCAATTTGTATGCCATAGTACCAACCTTTTGCAACACCTTGTATGGACCACAGTACTTTGGTGATAATTTATTATCCTTCTTATCTTTCTTGAGGTACATTTGTTTGTATGGTTGTAGCCGTAGAAATACCCGGTCACCTACATCAAAACTTCTTTCGCTGTGATGTTGATATGCTTGTTGTTTCATTCTATTCTGCGCCAAAGTGAGGTTATCCTTTAAGAGTTGGAGAACTTGTTTTGGGTGCTTGATGTGATCTTCTTATTCTTGAACCTTAGAATTTTCTCTTAAATATCATGTGATGGACGATGGATGATATCCATAAAGTGCCATAAATGGGGTCATTTTTTTGTAGTATGGAAGGAAGTGTTATACCACCATTTAGCGAGAGGCAACCATTTGACTCATTGTGTCTATTTCTCAGATACAAAGAAACGAGGATATCCTTCCAAACAATTGTTTACTATCTCATTTTTCCCATCAAATTGAGGATGATAAGATGAGCTATGAGCTAACTGAGTACCCAGACAAGAAAATAATTTTGTCCAAAAGTTTCCAGTGAAAATGGGATCTATGTCGCTTACAATAATCTTTGGGTTTCGATGTCGCGTTTTAATTTTTTCCATAAACATTGTAGCAAATGTCCTAACTTTAAATGGATGAGATAATGCAAAAAATTGTGCATACTTGGTAAGTCTATCAACTACCACCATGATGACACTCTTTCCTCCTGACTTGGGTAAACATGTGATAAAATCCATTGAAACCTCCTCTCAATGTTGACTTGGAATGGATAAAGGTTGTAATAGACCTGGGGTCTTAATTGTTTCAACATTATTTTGTTGGCAAACCAAAAATTCCACCACAAACTTTTGAATCTCAGATTTAAGGCCATCCCAAAAAAATTCCTTCTTAACCCTGTGGTAAGTTTTTAAAAATCTTGAGTGCCCTCCTAAGGGAGAGGTGTGCAATTCCATAAGAATATTTTGTTTGAGTTGGGAATTCTTACATAGGTAAAAGCGATATTTGTACCATAACGAATCATTTTCCAGCTAAATGTATCATATGTACTGGGATCTTGTTGTAACTTTTGAATGAGTGCCCACACTTCTTCATCATTCTTCCATTAGTCCCTTGCTTCATTTATCCAATCTGGTTGGATAATAGAAATGGCACAAAGAAATGCTTCCACATCCTCATCCTTTCTTGAGAGTGCATCTGCAACAACATTTTGCTTCCCTTTTTTGTAGATGATTTCAAAGTCACAACCCAACATCTTTGTAACCCATTTTTCATGCTATTCTAAAGATAATATTTATTCTAAAAAGTATTTAAGACTATCATGATCTATTTTTACCTTGAAGTGTCTTCCCATTAGGTAAGGTCATCATTTCTTAAGTGCATGTAGTATTGCTAACATTTCCTTCTCATAAATAACTTTGCGTAAATACTTTCCTTTGATTGGATGACTTTCGAAAGCAATGGGTCTTTCTTCTTGCATTAAAACAACATCAATTCCATTTCATATGGCATCATATTCCACAATAAAGGTTTTTGTGAAGTTTGGCACATTGGCTCTTTAAGATGTTCAAAGGAATTTGTTGCTTCTGGAGTCCATGAAAATGCATCTCTCTTCAATAATGTTGCTAGAGGTGCTACTATTCTCCCATAATTCTTAACAAACTTGCGATAATACCCTGTCAACACAAGAAATCCTCGCATATGTGTTTATGGATGTGGGGATTTTCCATTCCTTGATGGATTTAATTTTGCTAGGGTCTACCTTAACACCTTCATGAGATACAATATGACCCAGATATTCCACCTCTTGTACTCCAAAGAAACATTTGGATGTTTTTTCATATAATTGTTTCTCCTCTGATAGTTTGAGCACCCTGTCAACATGTTGAACATGATCTTTCCAAGTATTGTTGTAGATTAGTATATCATCAAAAAGTACTAACACAAATTTTCTAAGGAAGGGTTCGAAAATGGAATTCATCAAACCTTGAAATGTAGAAGGTGCATTGGTAAGGCCAAAAGGCATGAGCAAAAATTCATAATGACCCTCATGAGTTTTAAATGTTGTTTTGAGAATGTCTTCAGTCTTCATTCTAATTTAATGATATCGTGAACGAAGATCCAAATTGGTGAAGTAAATTGATCCATGCAATTCATCCAATAATTCATCAATAATAGGAATGGGAAATTTATCTTTAATAGTGATCTTGCTGAGCTCCTTGTAATCTTGACACATGTGCCATGATTCATTCTTCTTGTGTACCAATACTACTGGAGTAGAGAAAGAACTTTGACTAGGTTGAATTATACCAGCCTCTATCATTTATGCAACCATATGTTCAATTTCACTCTTTAGGGCATAGGGATATCTGTAAGGCTTGATGTTTGGAGGAACACTTCCTGGAATCAAATCAATAGCATGATCATTATCGTGAATAGGTGGGAGGCCTTTGGGAGTCTCAAATACCTTGGAATCATTGTCCAAGACTTTTTGGAGATATGGAGAAATAGATGATTTCGATGTGGGAACCTCTAGAAAACATAATTATGCAATTAGACCTCATTATTCTTTCTTTAGAAGCTTTTTCATGTCATTAGAGCTGATTATTTTTCTCGGTTTCCCTGCAATACCCCTTAATTCAACTTCCTTTCCTTTCGAAAAAAAAATCAAGAAAAGGTCTTGAAAATTAAAAACTATCATACCCAAATATTTTAGCCATTGGACTCTTAGTAAAACATTAGCACCACCCATTGGAATGGAAAGCATTGGACTATTCAATACATATTCTCCAATGGATAGCTTGATATTATGGCACTGTCCAGAGAAATTTATAGTTTCTCCATTTGCAACCATCTCTTGACACTCTAGTGTTGGATATAGGAAGAAATTCAATTCCTTGGCTATCTTACAATGAATAAAATTATGGATATTGCCCAAATAAATAAACACTATTACCTTTTTCTTTTTGATATGTCCTTCTATCTTGAGAGTTTGAGGAGTGGTAATTCTGGCCAATGCATTACAAGATATGGTTGGATTCAAATATTCTTTCTTTAGGGTTTGTTCCTGGTGTATGTCGTCTTATTTTGACATTTCTTGTTCCTTTTCTTCATCCTCTTCACAGTCTATGTAAAATAATTTATTCTCAGCACACTTATGACCTTTAGTGTATTTTCTATCACAACTTTAACACCCTTTTGCTCTTTTTTCTTCCAATTGTTGTGGTCTCAACCTTGTAGGTTGTGGAAGGCTAGGAGCAACAACACTTCCATCCTTATAGTTGTGAGTGTGTTGTGGCCAGCAACAACCCCCCTTCTTATTTAGTTTTATTACTAATACTAAATAAGTGGGGACCCTTCTCTAAAAAAATAAAAAAGTAAATTAGCACTTATATTCCCTTTTTGAATAAATCTTACTATCATAAACTTAGGAGAACACCTGCAAAAAAAAAATCCAAAAGGACTTAAGTTTTATGATAAGTTCAAACAAAATCCTTCTCTCAATAATAGAGCACCGCATCGCAAAAAGGTGACACCATATAAGAAAACTACTAAGATTGCGAAATCGCGATGCGAGATCGCACACTGAAGAAGCTCATCGCGCGTCGCAGTTTTCATATGCCTCAAGTATTGCTTAAGGTAAAATACCTCAACTCGGCGATATGCGATAATGCATCTTGCAAATCTCATCTCACAGAAACATGTGGTGATAGATGATTTTTAAACACAACGGATTAGCGATATTATGAAGCAAATCGCAAAATTGCTTTATCGCAAATTTGTAGGGCTCATTGTTCAATTTTTTTTTTTTCGTAATCCGATGCCAAGTTATGCTCATTAATGTTAATTTAGTGAGTTAGTTGATGATCATTAATGAGATAAGGTTTGGATCTGGTCGAAAGGTCATTTCACATAGGGTGGTATATTTTATATGATTTCGGCATTAAAATCTTTCCTGTCACATTATTTCTTATCATTACTCTTTCCTTATTTGTAAATTGTAGGAGTGGAAAGCAAAAAGGTATACGTAGCAGTGTTTAGAGTATACTGGGAAAGAAGGGAAAAGCTCTGATTTCTGAAGACAAAGAAATGACGCCCTTATACACAAACACCACCTGTAACAGAGACACCAGCATAAGTACTTGGGAAGCCATGTACAATATACTCGAAGAAGAAAATCCCAGAGTAATAGAGGCTAAAGCAACTGCAGACTCATGTGGGTCATCTGAGGTGTCAATTACAGAACTTGCATGTTCATTCTTGCACCGGATAGCAGCGAGACCCAAGATTCTTCCATACACGGACATGGTCAAATGGGTACTGGATAGTGTTGACATAACAGACAGACAATTTAAGACTCAGAGCCAAGAACTCATTGGGTCATTCACTCCACAAGATTTAAGGCTCATGTATCATCTACCAGAGCCACAGGTAACCTACAATAAACAGTTCATGGAGAAGTTCGCTAAAGAAAACGAGGATTTGGCGGAATACACCAAGGACTGGTCGGCAAGGGAAGAACCACTAAAAAGGAATAAACATAGAATCAGAGGAAGGAAGAAAAGCAGGCGCGCCTAGCATCAATGAAGCCCACAAAGAAATGCTCTTTAATAAGTTGGATTCATAGATCAAGAAGGCAAAACAAGTAGCAGAAGAAGCGCCATAGTGGCAAACAATGTCATTGACTGTGTTAATGAAAACCTGCACAGAGCAAACCTCATATTAGAGACCACTCCGGGATTTCGCCCAAAGGCACAGCATCTGCAGACAAGCTAGAGACAAAAGGCTGAAGAAAGATTAAAATCCATCAAGAAGCTAACCAAGTTGAATTGGGATTCTTACTGGCAGTACTTGGCAAAACCGCGTAGTCAATGCATGACTCTCAAATGCCTTACAAATTCTTCCAAGAAGATAGCGCCATCACTTGTTGATTCTGTTTTCGCATGGAAACTAAAATCAGAGGTCAGCCAACCAACTCTCCTCAAGCCGATGCTGAATGCTTGTGACCATAGAGAACAGATACATAGATAGTTAATTTCCAGATTCAGTTTTAGTTTTAGTTTTGATTTATTTTTTCCTTAGATGAGTACGGTCATTTAAACCTCCTCCTATATTTTTGTAATAGATTATTTTTAGGATTTAGCTAGTAGTATTTCAACCTCTCATACATTTAGAGAAAGGTCCTGAAATTTGTCAAAAACGTTTCCTCAGAACACGCACTTCTGCACCCTTGGAGGAGGTTTTGATGAATGAATGGAACAAGATTTATTGATATCTGTGTTTAATGTCTACTACTGAAATGCAGTTTTGTACTCTTAGTAGATGTTGAATTAGGAAGAGGTAAATCATTATTGTTGAAGCACATGAGTAGAACTTGTTATGAATGGTACTTTTATCTCTTAATGATTTCTACTTATGTGTTAAGGTGATATTTATGTTCATTTATTTATATATGAATGCTTGAATGTTTGAGTTATCATTTGGCACTTCTGTATAGTGATGACTATTCTATTTATGCTTAATGTATGAATGACTTATTATGCGATATGTTTCTCACAATTGTTTCAGCTAACTTTTTATATGAAATGGTTCATTTTTATTGAATTCTTTTCTCATAGCAATTGAATGATCTTTATTACCAATTGCTGTTAGAAATTATTTTAGATTGCATAACTGAAAGGTTAAATCCTGGGTTAGTTTTAGAATTAGATATTTCTATTCATTAGAATATAATTGTATATTGTTAAATTAGATTTAGAATAAAAGCATTTTACTTAGGAATTATTAGAAAGGAAATATCAATTCTCATCACACACACACAAATTGGGAAACTGGTCCCATTATCCCCAGTTGGACCCACCATCCCAAATGGAAAAGGAGCTGCTTTCAAGGTCCGGACTGGGTGGGTATCCCCCTTGTTGTAGACCCAATTTTTGGGGCTTCAACATATTTGGCGCTAGAAGGAGGGCCCGAACTATGAATGGCTAGTAAATCTAAATCTAAATACCATTATGAGAGTAAATCACCCTCAACATCTCCCCCAACTTCTCCATCACACTTGGAATCTTTAAATCTTGAGCGAGAAGTCGATAAAATAACAACCACTGCCACAAACCTGAACATTTAAGAGAAATCTACTATTGAAACTCCTAAAGTTGAAACTTTGATCCATAAACTTCAAGGATTTTCTATATCACCCCAAAAATCTGAAATATCTCAAGGTAGTGTGACTTTGCAATATAATCCTTCTCATCCTCTTACCAGATTGCAGAGTGAAAAGTTTGGTATCGAACCAACTGAATTACCTCTACCTAAAAGGAAAAGAGCAAGGAAATCACCTAAAGGGTCTGATAGTGAGACTCTTTCATCATCATCATCCATCTCGACCTCTCCACTGCGAAGTCAACCATCCACCCCTCCACTTCAAATTGTTGTCCACCAGACTACTGGAACTTCAACATCTACTTCTCAATCATCTGGAACTGTAATATCCTCATCTTCCCAACCATAAGGAACATCTTCTGCGCTTTCCTCTATTAGTAGTTCAACAATGGCCCAAATCCCATGGAATAACCCAGGGGCAGTCTTAATGCCTGCGCCCTTGAGTCAAATACTGGCCCATCCTGAAAAATGGCTGCCTAAGTTTAATCCTGAAGTAGGCATGCTAGCAAAAGAACACATAAACAACTTTATGTTATCTGTAAATCTAAATGGAGTTACTAATGAAGATGTTGTTGTCTGGCTCTTCCCTTACACTTTGCAAGGAGCAGCCAGATCCTGGTATTTTTCATTACCATTAGGATCTATCACTAGTTGGGATATTTTCCAAGAGCAATTCTTGACTAAGTTCGGTGATGATAGGTCTACTGCAACATTGATCAATGATCTGTCGAATCTTAAGACTGAATCAAGGGAACCTATCAAATATTTTAATTTGCATTTCCATAAACTTTTGAATAAAATTCCTACCGCTTCCAAGCCTAGTGAAGAAGTTCGAAGTGAATGGTACATATCTGCTCTACCATCAAACATAGTGATCTTCATTGATAGGTCTGCCAAAACAACTTTGGCTGATAATATGAAGGAAGCAATAGTGGTAGAAAAACTTTTCATAGCCTTAAAAGAAAAATGTTGTCGATGAACAAAAACCTAAGAAGGTCACTTTTAGAGAAGATCCCAAGAAAAAACAATCAAAAGACCCATTTGATTTAGAAGGATTGCAGAAAGTTTTGAAAACCATGTCTAATGAAATGGTTGACATTAAGAAATAAGTAATAGAGACTTCTTCTAAAAAGCCTTACAAGCCTTATAGAAAAAATCCTTCAACTGATTCAAAGACTCCCAATGCTATCACAAATGCAGAATTAGAAGAAGAAGAAGAGGAAGTTTCTAACGAGGAACCTACTGATGAAGAAGAAGTTGTAGAAGTACAAGGAATGTGGGTCTTCATCCTCCTAGATGAAGAGGATCAAGAGGCATCTCCAGTGAGTACCAGAAGTAGAAATCAACTCGATCCTCCACAACCTACTCCTAAACAGAAGAGCACAAGCTTGATATCTAAAGATAAAGTCGCAGGTAAGAAATCATCACCCAAAGCGACTCAAACAAGCCCAGTCCAATCCGATTCACCAACTCCATCTAAAACATTGATTGTTTCTGATGAGATGGAGTATAATATCGTTGAAGACATGAAGAAGACTAGGGCTAACATTACTTTTCATGAATTGAGAAAATTAAAACATCAACAAAAGCTACTTTTGAAAGAGTTACATGCAATACCTATTGCATCTCTGCCTGTTGCTGTAATCTCATAAGCTTCTCATGAGATGGGAAGACCTCCAACTAATGTGACTAATAAAGTTGATCCAAATGATATCGCTTTAATTGGAGGAAGGTCAAGATCTCATACTCCCCCATTTCTTCTTACTTATGAAGTTTTCAACAAAAACTTGCATAATTGTTTGGTAGATTCAGGAGCTTCATCTAATATCTTACCTAAATCAATATGTGCAAAGTTAAATGTTCAACCTCAAAAATCTACAGTATGCATAGTTCAGTTGGACCAGTCGCAGGTTGAAGTGATCAGTGAACTAAATCAGGTTACCATAAGGCTGTCATCTAATCCAAAGGTATGTCAAGTCATTTATATTTTAGTTGCAGACATTCCAGAATTTTATAGCTTAATTCTTAGTAGGGATTGGTCTGAAAAGCTTCATGGATACTTTGCAACTGATTGGTCACATATGTGGCTCCCTTACAATGGTAAACCGAATTAGATAAAGGTTGAGCGAGAAAGACATAAAAAATACATAGAGACAGAATTGGAAGGAGAAAATGAACCTGTGGCATATAGCAACAATATAATTGGCAACTATTCTGTTGACTCTTTCTTAGGAAATTTTAATGCTCATGCTTCGCCTTACTTAGAACATTCTGTTTTGTCTCAAGTAGAAAACTTTTCTCAAACAGATAGTTCTAAATGTGTTAACTTAATAGATAGTCATGTAAATAAATCTTTATTTTGGAAGTTATTTTTTGATGGTTCTAAGTCTAACGATGGAGCAGTAGCAGGATGCATATTAGTTAGTCCAGAGGGAAACAAAACTATGCTAACTTGTAGACTCAAGTTCGATTGCACTGATAACAACTGCAGAATACGAGGCTTTAGTCCAAGGATTATACAAGGCAATTAGATTAGATATCAAGTATCTACAAGTCTTCAGAGATTTTGAAATTGTTATTAAACAGGTACGAAATACTATACATTGTCTATCAGGACATTTAAAGCATTATCAATCTTTAGTGCAAGATCTGACTAAACATTTTATAGCATTCAATATTTCACTAATTCCCAGACTCCAAAATGCTAGTGCTGACCTCTTGGCAAACGTAGCTTCCAAGCTCATTCCCTCAGAAGACTATAGCCCAGATAGATTCTCAATCGAATTGATCTTTAGACCCTCAATTCCTGATAATGTTAGAAACTGGAGAATTTTCAACGATGATCCCAATATTGTAAGCTTCCTCACATCAGAGGGATCTTACACTAATCAGATAATTGATGAGGACCAACATGACAAACAGTTGCAACAAGAAAGCACTAATAATGCTATGCCAAAATCAATAGTCAAGTTGGAAGACCTATATGATTTGAAAGACCGATTCAAGGGATCTACCAATTCAAAACTTCAGAGTTCAACTCTGAACTATGAATTAGTAAATCTAGGAAATGATACCAAGCCACAGAATATCAACCTAGGTCTTGGCCTAGCCCCTAAAGAAAGATTAGCTTATGTTCATCTCCTGAAACAATACAAAAGTGTCTTTGCCTAGAACTATAATGACCTTAAGACTTACGACACTTCTATCGTTCAGCATACTATCCCAATGATAACCAATGAAAAGCCTGTCCAGCAAAAGTTGAGAAAGATCCATCCTAATCTGGAAAGCCAGATTAAGTCTGAGCTCAACAAATTATTGAAAGCCAAAATTATTTTTCCCGTTCGACATTCTAGATGGGTTTCCAACTTGGTTCTCGTCAGAAAGAAAAACAAAGACATTAGAATTTGTATTGACTTTTGAAACCTTAGCAAAGCCTACCAAAAGGATAGTTTTCCCCTGCCTCCCATCGAGCAAATATTGCAAGAAGTTGCAAGATCAGAATTAATGTCCTTTTTAGATGGTTTCTCTGGCTACAACCAAGTTTGTTCCATCCTGACAATCAACTAAAGACCACGTTCAGAACCAAATGGGGTACTTACGCATATCAAAAGATGCCTTTTGGTCTGATCAACGCTGGCGCCACATTTCAAAGGGCCATGGACATCGCATTTAATGGATTAGTAAACAAATCAGTAGTAATTTACTTGGATGATATAACTATATATTCTAAAAAACGTAGTAATCATCTTAGAGACTTAAAGCAGATCTTCCAACGTTTCCAAAGGTATGGGATTTCACTTAATCCAAAAAAGTCCTTTTTTGCATTAACTGAAGGAAAACTTCTTGGATTTATAGTGTCAAAATCTGGAATCCATATTGATCCCGATAAAAAGGAGATTCCAAAATACCCTTGCCTCACAAAAAGAAAGCCATGCAATCCTTCCTTGGCTAGATTAGTTTTGTTAAGAGATTTGTTCCAGACTTCTCAAGGATTGTATCTCCCTTACAAGCAATGACTAAAAAGAATTCACTCTTCAAATGGGCCAAGAGGAATATGAAGCATTCAATCTGATTAAGCAAGTGATTGTAAACGCCCCATCCTTAGTAACTCCAAATTTTTCCAATCCTTTCATTTTGTATTCATTTGCCTTTGATAGATCATATTTTGTGATACTCACTCAAGCAAATCAAGACAAGGCCGAAGCCCCAATTGCCTTTTTCAGTACAAATCTACAAGGGGTCGAATTAAATTATTCTGACATCGAGAAACAAGCTTATGCTGTTTTCAAAGCGATCAAGCACTTCAGACCTTTCCTTCTTAAAACCCATACAAAAATCATAGTATCGTTTCCAGCGGTAAGAAATCTCTTAGTACAGAAAGACGTGGGTGAGAAAAGAGAAAATTGGGTTACTGCCTTGTTTCAGGGAAAACTAGTGTTGATTCGAACTGCTAGTTCAACTAAGACAGGTAGCTATCTTAGAAACAAACAATGAAAGCTTTTCAAGATTTCCTTTAAGTGTGATAGATGGAAGAGAAGAAAAGAGGACCAACCTGGATCTTTCGCTTTGATCCTAGCTTGATTTCTCCTTTCCTTGATAGAATTTTCCACTCCTCTCCTACTTGTCCTGCTTCAAAGAGTACCTGTAGAGACAAAGTAATAGCAAACTATCAAAGAATCTCTATCTAAAACATCATAAACAATGCGGAATCAGAAACACCTTGACCATACAATTGCATTCATAAACAATAAGATTCACAAACACAAGATTATATGGATGAAAACTCCAAGAACTTTATTAATAGTAATGTAATAGAGGATTACATCCCAGCTGTCTGATCCAACATCATCCTCCCAGTTGTAGAAGCCCTCTTCACCTCATGAACAATAAAATCACCCAACAATGCAATGTCTCTTCCCACCAACAAACCAACAAAACTTCCTTACAAAATACAAAATTCCAACCTCCAGATCTCTCAGATGAGGGATCCATTTATAGATGTCTTGCAAGGGTGTGAGTCAGCTCTAGGTTTTTGATTAGTGTCATTCCACTGATAGTTCTTGGTTCCACTTGGAGATTTCATGATCTCTCACTCATCCCTGGGCGAATTCAGAGAGGCAAGTGCCACAACAGAAGTTTTCGGAAGATTCCATGATCATCCACCTTGCAAATTGTCTCTGCCATTTTTCTATTCTCTCTCATTGCACCCCACCGAAGGCTATTTCAATATGCATCACACTTGGCCAGTGAGGCAGTCAGTATGAATCGCACTTTGCCCATGGAGCAGTCTGTATGGTCCAGTTTTGGCCAGTTTTTAGTAGTTTTTTAGGTGGAACTTCTGGGGAATGATGTAATCAGCTGACCATGATCCTTTAGGGTATGAAACAACACTTTTAGGGACTTAAGGAGCCCTTAGTTTATGGACATATTAGTTTGGGGTTGCAGTGCCCAAATATGTCTATAACAGCTTCCCCTTAAAGCATGAGGTCATAAATCTTCTGATGTCGGGTGAAATGCTTTATTCATGAGGATTCGAGGTATTCGTACTGGAAGGTGACCTGTATAAGATACAATACAATACATCATCATCATATTATTTTCATGATCTAGCTAAGGCAGGCATTTCCATGCTCAGCTTTATAAATTCATTTTCATGTACATAGGACAGACAATCGTCTGCTATTGCAGACTGGTGATTCTTTGCATGAAGAGTCATCTTCCCTAGCTTAGATGACTATCTGTGCAGCTTCTTTGTACAATTGATGTCTTTATTTTATTAAATATATCGCAGCCCGGATAGATGAAACTAGATCCCGGGTCTTCAAAACTGGTCCAATCTTCGCCCAATGTACAAGTCGATCCATGTGAAAAGATGTTCTAAAGTCGAACATGGAAAGACATCGCCTGATTACCAGCCAATGATGTAAGCTGTTAACAGACACGAGAGGAGTCACCAATAATGATGATGACCCTCAAGGTACTACAATATAATTCACGTGGTGTGAATATATGAGCTGATGTCGAACACCACGCAAAGTCTTTCGGTCGAAGGTCATTGATGTAAACCTGTCGCTGGAAGTGAGAAACTTGCCATTGAGGCATGCAAGCTTCAAAGTACTGAAAGGGTTGTTTCTAAGTCAATTTCTTGGATAATGAGCTGATGTCGACAAGAAGTGACCTGTCGTAGGAGGGCCTTGATGTATCCCACATCTACGACACGAAACAGAGAAAATGATTTTTTTGGAGGTGAAAACGATCTGATGATATAAGGTTCAGGAATGGCAGCCATGAAAAATGAAGAGTGGATGTAATGCAGTGGATGAGGCGTTTGCTGGATGGTGAATTCTCTGAATGACTTCTCTTGAACATATTGGCGACACTGATATGGACTAGTAGCGTTAACCCCATGGATGGCATGGCGGACTAATGGTGACAGTGAACGAAAAAACCAAACCCAACTCAATCACGGTGATGGAGTGAAAGTGTCATGTTCAAGAGTGACCTGCTACCAATAGAGTTCTTCAATTTTTCTTCCCATTTTTTGCCAGTCATTGCTGACCAGTACCTCTTTATTTTTAACAAGCTTGAGGAGGATAACATATGCTTGGTCTATAATTTGCCCTTTGGGCAAACCTGTCACTTTGTGTTTAGCAAGCCTAGCGTCAGTGAGAATCGTTCTTGTCTGGGTGGAAAAGTTCATTGCTATTGTTTTAACGAGTTTAATGACAAAAATAACTCAGTCCTTTTCATGTTTAGAGAGTTTGAAAAGGGACGAAAAGGAGACTCCAATAGTACTTTTTCGTGGCATAATCCCTTAAGTTAGAAAAAATATAAAATAATACGAAAGGGATGACTTTTCGATAGTTTTAACGAGCCGACAAAGACAAGGGCTTGAGCTTTTTGTTTAATAATCCCTCAAGTCCAAAAATATTAAAATATATGAAAGGGATGGAACTCCCTTTACTTTAACGAGCTAGAAAGGCCAATAGCTCGACAATCTTTTTATGTTTAATGAGTCTAAAAAGAGTTTAAAAGAGACTCATTTTTTAGGAATGAGTGGTATTTCTGGGTAGTAGCTGGTTCCAGGTAAGTTTGGAGCTTCTCAAAACATGGTAGTGTGAAGAGGGTGGCAATCAGAATCACTCATCGCAGATGTTCCTCAAAAGGGTAAACAATCAAGTGGAAGCATATGGTCGGCCGAATGAAATGGAGGTGACGGAAGGAACACAACCAAGGTTCAAAAGGGTTGATAGCAAAGCGATCACAAAGGTTATTTACCAAAGGCGGGTTTATTTTTTAATGAGCTTGAACCTTGTGCCAACATGTGCTCAGTGCAGGTTGATTTTTTAACGAGCTTGAACCTTGTGGGAACATTGCTCTTGATATTGGTCAATGATATTCAGTTTACCGTTTAACACGTTAGATTCTTTCTTCGGTCGTTCAACCTGCTCAATTGCTCCATCAAATTGATTAGAAATACACATATATATGCCTGAAAAATGAATTAAAAACTAACATTTTACTTGAAGTACGTGAATAGTAACATAAAAAGTAGTTTTACCTCTCATTTTTACCATTTCATTTCAAATTTGGGATTTGGAGCTCTGGAGTGGTTTTCTGCCTCAAACTTCATCAGCTGATTTCAGGAGATCCGGTGGACTATTCTCCATGCCATCAAGACCAGCTAGGAGCTAACCCTGAGCTTTTCATTTTAATTCCATCTTTTTCTGATTTTGAGCAAGTTTTCCCCTTTTTCTAAGCCCCTGGGGTTTGAAGAAATCATTCTCCCATCATCGCACCTACCCTATATCAAAAGGTGCGATGCATACTAAGCTATACACTGGCCAGTTAGTATGCATCTCACCTAGTCCAAAGGTAGGGTGCGATGGGCGCAGAAGGGAAACTTTTTACAGTGATTTCTCATGAAATTTTTGCCTGTTTTTGCTCAAATTTGGAACCTAATTCATCTTTTGTCTGTGACTCAGATATTTGTTGGATCAAGATGGTCGTCACATGGCGTGAATGCGAGAATGAAGAAGAAGACATGATTGCCTTACATGATCAGGGTACTGTTACTGCATTGCGAAACTGTGGTTTGCTCAAATTCTTCCGTATATCTAGCATGAGGCAACAAATCAGTTTGTTGTAGTATTTCCTCGATGCATGGGATTCAATCAACCAGGTATTCTAGGTTATAGGTAAATCTATCCCACTGATAGTCGAGGACATCTATTTTTTGACGAGGTTATTGAGGCGTGGTGCCCCTCTTTCATTATCGGGATCCGCCCGTGGGGGCGAATCAGTGAGAGATTATATCCGTCAGCTTTGTATAGATGGATCTCAACCTAGTAGAGATGGCAAGACCAATTCCCGGGACGTCACTGATTGGTCTCTGAGGACCATTTTATTCACCTGTGCTAGATTGGCTGGTAGCACAGCTCTTCATTTGGCGAACAGATCTTATGTGCAGTATGCTTTAGAATGCCTGGAACCAAAGGTATTCAATTGGTGTGAGGCAGTACTTCCAGTGATAAAATAACAGCTCTCTAAGGTAAAGAATGGAAGATCCAAGAACTTTGGGTATGGTTCCATTTTGATTTCTTTTGCCTTAGAGAGGATCCCACTAATGTAGCCACAACATATTTCACTAGGATTGCCAGCACCGAGGGAACCCAGGATGCAGAGATGGGTTGATCTCATGGCCAGACATGTTGGTCAGCCACATATTACTTTCTTTGATGCCTTCTTTGAGTGGTTCGACCATTAGGAGATGGTCTTCTCAGAGTATCCATATGTCGGGATGGACTTCCGAGGTGACCCGGATTTGGCGTTGCCGGCTGGCGAGCAGTGGGGTGTGATAGGTAAAGATGACTTGACCATATCTTTGTTTATCAGTTTTATAATATTTTTGTGATTTATCAAGACTAATTGAACTCATTCTCTTGTGTAGATGTTGGGCCAATGCGACTAGCGGAATTCCCAAGGGCGGCAGCTGGTGTTCCAGTAGGAGAGGTTGTAGGGAGGGTTGTCCTTCATGATTTGGACATAGCAAAGACCTTGGCAGTATTGTAGGATCAGATCGAGGGTCTTACTCTTGGTATTCAGGATGTGAGGATCGACGAGTTACCTCTGAGGCGACAATGCCATACTACTGGTGTTCCGAGTCGATGGACTAGGCTACCGTGTATGATTGCATAGGCAGTGACATGTTATCACTAACATCATTAGCATAGGATGCTTTCCTGCATTTACTTTTGAGTTTCTTGGTTGTGTGACCGATTTTGCCTTGTACACAAAACATTATGTGAAACTGTAAATAGTTATATATTTTTTTATTTTTGGAGTTTATTTTGGTTAAGTTATGTGATCCAGATGCAAATCTTGATGTAAAATGCTTTTCTTTACAACTGTCACAAATGTCTGTCTAACACATAATTTGCTAATGAATCAGTTAAAGTGTTTAAGTTTCTGGAAATGTGTTGATATTGAATGGAATCAAACTGCCTTTCCAAAATCTTGACTCTTAGGAACATACGAGAGATAGCTGGGTTTTGAACTAAATAGAGGCTAGTAAGCTGTAGAATGATGAGTTGCGAATCTAGCCTGACAACAAGTCAGCGTATGCCATGCGAAATGGCATTAGAGATAAGCTCTATCAACACGCTGTACTCAACGATGTTGTTCGTTGATTGACCAATACATATACCTTTGAAACTCATTAACTCACCACTTGGATCAAAGATGGCCTAGGCTACAAAAGATAGGTTCCGTATTCTATGACTAGCTCTGTTGGCATACCAACAAATGTTTCCAAAAAGTCCGGCATCTAAAATAAATGCAAAGTGGATTACTTAACCAAAATGTCCACTCTTGACGAAAACAAAAATGAAACAAAAGCATATAAAGAGATTACTACACTTGATCAAGCATAGTATCGCTTAAGATACAACCCGTTTTCGGGTTGCGACAGTGGAATTCCATCATAATCTGCCAGCTCATAGGCTCCTTTTGCTGATACCCATTTAACGATGTAGGGGCCCATCCATAATGATTGGAACTTACCTGCTCCCAATTTATCATAGTCCTGATCGTAGAGTAAGACTAGGTCACCTTCTGAGAAGACACGAGGCTTGAAATTTTTGTCAAATTTCACTTTGACAGGTTTCTTATGTGCTTCATTAGCTAGCACGGCATCATGATGGGTTTCATCCAAGTGGATTAGTTCCAAGAAACGAGCCTCTTCCTCTGAAGTTTCAGGAAGTAGATCGATTGCGAGCTTGAGAGATGAAATCTCACATTGAATCGGTAAGACAACTTCTAGGCCATACACCAACTGAAAAGGTGTAAATCCGATCGCATTTCTCACCGAGGTTCTATATTCCCACAGAGCTGAGTACAGGACTAAATGCCAATCCCATTTGTGGGCTCCAATCATTCTTTGCAGCATGCGCTTAAGGACTTTGTTGATTGCTTCAACCTATCTGTTGGCCTGTGGATAATATGGAGTAGAACTATCATTTGATAGTCCTAATTTGGCAGTCAATTCAACCATCATGTGATTGCAAAAATGCGATCCATGATCTATGACTATACCTTGTGGAACACCAAACCTAGAGACTACATGATTGAAAAAGAAAAGAGCAGTCATTTCACCGCTGTTGTTTAATGTAGGCATCGCCTCGACCCATTTTGTAAAATAGTCGATAGCGACTATGATATACCCATGCCCCCTGACCGAGGTGGGGTTACATGTCATGAAATCTATGCCCCATTTTGCGAATGGCCCAACAACAACTATTGGATGCAATGGTGCAGGTGGTAATCTGGTTTTGCAATAAAAGATTTGACAAGCATGGAAACTTCTTACTGCTATTATGCAATCTTTGAAGATAGTAGGCCAGAAGTAGCCAGCTCGCAATATTTTCTGTGCAGTAGCGTAACTAGATAGATGCCCCCCACATGCGCCTGAATGACAGTCATTCAGGACTTTTTCGGCCTCCTCATGCATGAGGCACCTTCGCAGAATTGTATCAACACCACGACGGTAAAGTGTATCACCGAGGATCATGTAGTCTTTTGCTTGGTATTGAGTATGTTGTTGTTCTGAGCGAGAGGTATTAGGCCTAAATGTTTGGGTTTGGAGATAGATTAGTATATCTCTGTACCACGAGTCACTTGATGATATTAGAAACAATGTTTCATTCGTGATCGATGCTTTAGATGTTAAATCGTTGGACAACGATGGGAGGTCACAAAGTAACTCTGCGAAGACTAGAGATTTCTTTGATTTGGATTTGGTGAATTCCAGATCAAAGTCTTGCAAAATGGCTATCCATTTTGAATACTTACCCCCTAGCAACTGACGCGACAAGATGTAGGTCATAGGGCTGCAATCTGACAAGATGGTAGTTTTGCGAAAGAGTATATAATGTCGAAATCTCTGTACTTCTTGACCAACTGCCAAAGCCAGCTTTTCAACATAGGAGTACTTGCTTTCTATATCATTTAAGTTGCGGCTTAAATAATACACATGATGTTCTATTCCATTGTCTTCTTGTACTAAAACCATTGCGATGGTTGTATCTGTGGTAGCGAGATACAGGTTAAAGTCTTTTTGATAATCAGGAGCATACATTAATGATGCTTTTACTAGGGAACTTTTCAAAGTGTCAAAGGAAGCTTGCGCATCCTAATCCCAGTTGAAGGTTACTTCTTTTTTCAAAAGACGTGTACAACCTTTAGAAATTTTGGCATAATTTGGAATGAACCTCCTTAGAAAGTTTGCTTTCCCTTGGAGTTTCTAAATTTGAAGCAAATTTGAAGGTGGAGGCATGTCGATGATTGCATGAACCTTACATGGGTCGAGTCAAATTCCATCTTTAGAAACCACGAATCCAAGTAATTGACCAGAACTAACACAAAACACACACTTGTGTGGATTGAGTCGTATCTTGTAGTGTTGGAAACGTAGAAATATAGCTCTCAAATGCTGCGGATGATCAGTCCTCTTTCGCAAATGAGCCGGTAAATCATCGAGATACGGTTGAATGATGTGTTTGATGTCATGGAAGGCGTAGTTCATTGCCCTCTGAAATGTTTCCCTTGCGTTCTTCGAACCGAAAGGTAGTTTTCGGTACGTGAATGTTCCCCATGGACATATAAATGCAGTCTTCGACTAGTCCTGTGGGCGGATATTGATTTGATCGTATCCAGAAATTCTATCCATAAATGAAAAGACTTCACATTCAGAACATTCATCAATTATCTGGTCGATGAAGGGTGTAGGGTAGTTGTCTTTTGGACAAGCTTGATTTACATCCTTGTAATCGATGCACACTCTAATCATTCATTGCTTTTTCATCACAGGAACAATATTCGATACCCAATCAGTGAGAGGAACAGGGTAAATGAAACCAACATGTAAATTTTTTTGAACTTCTGTCTTAATGGCAGCAGCTTTCTTCGGGTGAACCGGTCGAAGCCGTTGTTGTACTGGTTTGACATCTGGATACATCTTGATTTCATGTTCAATGATGTTCGAGTCAATGCCTGGAATTTCTTCATATGACCAAGCAAAGACATCTCTGAATTCGTGAAACAAAGAGTATTATATTTCCAGTTCTGAAGGAGAATAACATTTGCCAACATGTATATTCTCTACAACATCTGGTTTGGTCGAGATATTAATGGTAATAGTTTCTTCAATATTGGATAGATTTTGCTCTGAATCCACCGTATTTACAGTATTCAATAGAAAATCAAAAACTGAAGGATGATTAAGGTCGTTAGATTAATCATCGTTGTTATCTTGAGGTTGGGAACGATGGTGGTGATCTTCCCATGGTGTCTCTCCTATCATCGTTGACTGAATGATTCCTTCATCTGTAGAATGTACATGCGACCAAGGATTAGAAGAGGTACCATACTCTAGGGACCTATCTATCCAAACGCTTGCAGAGCATTGATTTGGGTTTGCCGACCATGCCCAGAATATTGAATGCTACAACAATTCTATAGGGCTCGGGGGCAATACCTAGCAATGATCCACACTAACAAAATGTTCAGAATTCTTCTTAATCTTTGACGATGTAGAAGATATCATGTGATAGGGTTCCACTGTGGCCACTTCTGCCAGATTACTTGGAGGCAAAAGGGCAAAAGTACCCATTAAGGAAGGGTCTTTTAGTAGACCTACTCCAATATTTTGAAGCGATTGAGAGCTTCCATGGATTAATGGAATGCTTCCAGTAACTTGAGAACTATTGGGGAGGAAGGTTAGTTGGTCAATGATTGTGATTCTGCCTTGAAAGGGGAATGAAATCTTTCTAAAATATGTTGACACAATAGCAGCCATAGCATAAATCCAGAGCCCGCCTAGTAGGATGTTGTAGTCAAGGTTTCCATCAATGACCTCGACTTCAATTTCCATTGTCTTGCCCCCCAGTTCAATTTGCAAGTTACTTAATATCCCATATGGCGTGTATGTTCTTCCATCGAATGCTTTCAATGTCGTTGATGATCATGACAAGGGTGGAGAGCCTAAAGTTTTCCAGCAACTCATTGACATGATATAGGTAGATGCTCCTTCATCAATTATTGTTCGATGAACAATTTTGTTGAGGGCTTTCACTTGTATGAGGAAAGCGAGTTGTGCTGGTAATTGAGGTTCGTATCCTTTATGATTAAAGGACACTAGATTGGAATCTGCTGGATCAATCCCACCTATCGCTGATAACAAAGCCATTTTTTGGGATGGGAAATTCTACAGTACTTCAAATGTCGACATGGCGGATGGCAATTGGGCCAGATCCTCCACTATATTATAATTCTGTGCTGCTCAAGCACGAGGATTAAATGTCAATTTATGTACTACTCCCTTAGGTGGTTTTATTGTTAATTCAGGAATGATTTGTGGAAAAACTTCGGACGAAGTTGTTGTCAAATTGCTTGGTTGATCTGTAACCTTGCCGTTCGACGATTGTGGATTTCCATAATATTTATTCCTTGTAGATATCAAAGCATCATTTTTCTATTTTGAGATGGATAGCATAAGCACTTGGGATGGGGAAGCACGATCACTAGCAACCAGGTTAGTTTCTGGATTTGGAAACGGATCAGTCAATACCGCTGAGGTATTTGAAGTCTTTTTGAAAAACTTCTTGACTTCAGCTTGATGTGGACAATCTTTTGTGTAATGGTCCTCATCGCATATGAAACATGGCTGATTAGGTTTCTTCTTTCCAGTAGGGTTTCCAGAAGGTTTTTCAGGAGTCGAATCCTCTTGTTTCTTCTTTTTGTTTGTCCCTTTCTTCTTGCCCCCTGGTTGCTTAGGATTTTTGCCTTTGTCGGTTGACACGGCATTGACCTCCAAGGCAAGAGTTTCTTCATCTGCTTTTTGACTAGAAACCGTATGGGTTTTCTTAGATGTAGCCTTTGCAATTTTTGTGCTTGTCGTACCTATCATTCCATCACCGACATGAGAGTCTTTGTTTGACTTAGGAGGGGGAGGAACGAAAAATTCTAGTCTAAGAGCGTCAGGAATTTTGTCGTAGAGCATGCGAGACTGAGTATAGATCAAGTCTAAATATTGCGCACGAGAAATGACTTTCTCTTCAGTGACAACTCCTCCCTTAGCCACATCCTCTGTAATAGAGGGTAACAATGACTTTATAAACCATTCAGCTAAAAGCTGATCAGGAACGTACATCTTCACCATTCTTCGACGACACTGCCACTCATGAATATGATCAGATATGTCAGTGGTTGTTGTTTGTTTAAAGTTGGTAAGGAGTTCTATCCCTGTTTCGTACCTTATGGGTAACTAAAAATGGGTTAAAAAGGTAGTGGCAAGGGTGCTGAAGTTATCAAACGAAGCTCTAGGAAATTCTATATACCATTTGGCTGTCGGACCAGTTAATGTTCACTGAAAAAGGCGAAGCCTAATCGAATAATCATTCAGGGTGTTGGATGAACACCACAAATGGAATGTCATCACATGATTCGATGGATCTTCACCTGGATTTCCATTGAATTTAGGAATATTAGAGGGAAGTTTATGAGGAATCGTAGGCCACCAAGGGGCGTAAGCAATTGGATCATTCGTCAGTCGGTTTAGATCTCGTAATTCTAGAGTTGCGACAAAGGGCAACTGTTGATTCAGGTTAGGCGAAGCATACCCAGGATAAGATGGAATCGCCTAAGCAGTAGGTCTTTGCATACCAGCATAATGTATTTGATGCTGGTAACTTTGATAAGGTTGATGGGAATAACCATTATAGTATGGTTGTTGATAACTGCTTTGGAAATGCGGTTGCCCATTATTTACAAAGCCTTGTTGCTCAGGTCCTTGGTATGACTATTGGAATTGCAGTTGTTGGTATTGCACCAGCCATGGTTGTTGGACCATTTAATGTTGTCCAATACTGGAGGATTGACTAAGATGCAGAGTGATAGTACCGGTTTGAGCCTGAGTCGCTCCAGATAAGGAGACACCAACCTGAGGTTGTGATTGAATCACTGATAGGAGAGGCTGTTGTATTGCAACCTGAGAGACTTGAGGTTGACATACAACAGGTAGCGCTTGTACTTGTGATACAGTCACAATAGCAGGTGTAGTGGGAATATTTGACACAGGATGGACTGGTTGCATTGAATATACAACCCTTGGTTGTTGAGGCAGTATTGGTACCCAACCATTGGATGTAATTCTAGTTTGACCTGAATTTTGTTGTAAACTCTCATATGGTTGTTCTCTAGGAGGGAACAATGAAAATGCATACTTCCCCCCATATGGTGGCAATCTAGTACTTAAAGGGTAGATTGGCCTTTGAAGACATATTGGATCAACTTGTTGAGTTTCAATATAAGAAATCCCAGATGAGATTCCTGATGAAGAAATAGGAACAGATCATGTCGTCGAAATGGTCCCTGATTGGACTCCAGTTTGTTGTTGATAACTAGCTAGGATAGATGGTATACCAGTAATCATTGTAGGAAAAGTAGCATGAAGCCCTGTCGTAGTTGTGTCAGTTGACATAGTCCTAGATGTTGATGGTTGTTCAAACATATTTAGTCTATCCAAAAAATTTCATAGTGATTCGACAGGAACTTGTGATGAAAAAGAACTAACCTCTGTTGTAGAAGGATGTAAGTGGATCCCAGCTCCAAAATGCATTGGAGTACTTGGTGGATGATCTTGTACTATCTCTTCTATAGCAATCAATCCAGGTGGAAGAGGTAGACTGTCAGGTCCGTAAAATATTTCTGGAGATGAAGAAAGTGTAGCTTCTGCAGTAACAGATACTGGAGGGGTGACACCTTTTGAATTCTGGAATTCAACTTCCAGATGTTCAGGTAAGTGAACTTCGGTTTCTGGATCATTCCTAGGTGGAGGTGCTTCAGGAATGGAGGTGTCTACCGTTACACTAGGATTAGTTTTAATTTCCTCTTGTAACTGCAGAACTTTCTCTGTAAAGGCAGATGTACCAGAGATAATTGGCATGACTGTAGTCTCTGACGATGTTGAAACACAAGTTTCAAATAAATCAGGTGAATTGGACTCAGTTAAATGAGACCGTTTTGATCGGGATGGTTTCATTTCTGGGGTCAAAGACGGTTGACTCACTAGCCTCCGTGAATGACAGGGTTTTGATTGACTTTCTTCCATGATTGTGGATTACTTGATCAACTCAAAAATTAAAGGGGAAAAATGTTATTCTGATTTAAATGAATTTTAAGACACTTTGACGCAACTTGCTTTTTCAATTTTTAAGAGTCGAGAAAAAGCTAAAGGTGACTCTAGTCGCCTTCGATTTTTAATGAGCCTGAAGTGACAAGTGCTCAGATGGACCTTTTCTTTTAAGGAGTCGAAAAGGAATGAAAGTGACTACTCTGGAAGTCTAGACAGAGGGTTTACCAAACCGATCGTAAAACTGCAAAATACACCTTGGTGATAAATGATAGAGAAATTACCAAGGACTTATGTACGACAGTCAATCTTCCTGAATGCTATGTTTAGTGCATTACGATCAATAGGGCGGCAAACACGGCTTCCTAAGGATAAAGGATATCAGCCTATTGTGGTCTCCCAATATATACTTGATGGTATGGGGAGCACAAGTCCGTACTGGCACTTGTCATATCAAAGAGGAGGAATCACCCAACCTTCAATGAAAACGATAGTTACCAGGTTTTACGACGCCAGAACGCGTCTCTAGCTTAGACTTCTAGATGTGTTGCGTTAGGTTCTAAAGTGTTTTTATGTTCATTGAGATTTATTTTAGAGTTGATCTTGCTTAGAAGTTTGTCTTTCAAGGTTCACCGCGTGATGTAGATGTGAAATTCCTAAATATGCAATCTAAAATAATAAACAATCATTTATGTTCATTTAGCAATGAAAATCCTAGCTACAAAGGAAAGAAGATAATGATTTTCTTTCAGCAGAGAGCATAGAGCACACACTAAATGCACTTTTCCTAAATAAACTTTCGCATGCACTCAAAATGCAGATGTACATGCATGTATTTGTTTTTCACTTCTTTAATGTGTGAATGAAAAAAAGAAAACTAAGTACAGATTTGAACTATTTCCTTTCAAAGTGACAGTACTAACAATTTTATTTTTAAAATGAAAGGAAGACTAAGACGACACTTTCGATTTCGAATTGAAAACTGTTTTCGACACTTCAAATACTAATAATTTCAAATCAAGTACAAATGAAAAAAGTACAATCAACTATCTAGAAGAGGAAGACTTTACGACACTCTTCTTTTGATTCAGAATGACAATTACGACACTTGCATTAAAAACGACAGTTCGATTAGGCTACTTTCGACAAAGGAAGACTATAAATGATTGAAAAATACACAAAAACATTTACAATTCCTAATTGATGGAGGTTGAAATAATGTGAAGGAAGAAGGTTACAACAAGAAGATACTAATCATGTATAGCAAAACTACTAAATAACGCTGAAAGCAAGGAGGAAAAACCAAATTTCAGAGAAGAAAAATAGCATCACTCAATCATCACACCTATAACACAGGGAAACAGGGATGCATCTCACCTGCAACACACGGGAGGTGCGATGCATCCAGGTTGCATAGTTATAGACAGTGTGATGGGCTAGGGAGCGAAATTGAGCTTGGTTTTTGCTCAAAATTTGCAGCTAAGTTCAATGATTTAGGCTGAGTAATGATGGACACTAAACAAAAAGCATAAGGGTAAGATTTGATGAGGTTCTGAGCTACCACAAGGGCACTTAGGATATTTTGTAAGTTAGATGTTCAGTTCATAAACCAACCTAGAGATTGACTGAAGTAGCATTTATCTACTTCACAATTGCATAGCAAAGTCATTTTGAAGGTTAGCTGGCTAACTTCAGGTTCCGTCTGTAGTTTATAAAGCAAACAATAAATAAATAAAACAAACTATTCGATCCCCAGTGGAGTCGCCATTTTGTTTCAGGGAAAACTAGTGTCGATTCAAACTACTAGTCCCACTAAGATAGGTAGCTATCTTAGAAACAAACAATGAAAGCTTTTCAAGAGTTCCTTTAAGTGTGATAGATGGAAGAGAAGAAAAGAGGACCAACCTGGATCTTTCGCTTTGATCCTAGCTTGATTTCTCCTTTCCTTGATAGAATTTTCCACTCCTCTCCTACTTGTCCCGCTTCAAAGAGTACCTGTAGAGTCAAAGTAACAGCAAACTATCAAAGCATCTCTATCTAAAACATCATAAACAATGCGTAATCAGAAACACATTGACCATATAATTGCATTCATAAGCAATAAGATTTACAAACACAAGATTATATGGACGAAAACTCAAAGAACTTTATTTATAGTAATGTAAGAGAGGATTACAACCCAGCTGTCTGATCCAGCATCATCCTCCCAGTTGTAGAAGCCCTCTTCACCTCATGAACAAGAAAATTACCCAACAATGCAATGTCTCTTCTCACCAACAAACCAACAAAACTTCCTTACAAAATACAAAATTCCAGCCTCCAGATCTCTCAAATGAGGGATCCATTTATAGATGTCTTGCAAGGGTGTGTGTCAGCTCTGGGGTTTTGATTAGTGTCATTCCACTGATAGTTCTTGGTTCCACTTGGAGATTTCATGATCTCTTACTCATCCCTGAGCGAATTCAAAGAGGCAAGTGTCACTGGAGAAGTTTCTGGAAGATCCACGATCATCCACCTTGCAAACTGTCTCTGCCATTTGTCTATTCTCACTCATCGCACCCCACAAAAGGCCATTTTAGTATGCATCGCACCTGACCAGTGAGGTAGTCAGTATGCATTGCACCTTGCCCATGGAGTAGTTGTTTAGGTGGAACTTCTGGGAAATTATGTAATCAGCAAACCATGATCCTTTAGGGTATGAAACAACACTTTTAGGGACTTAAGGAGCCCTTAGTTTATGGACATATGAGTTTGGGGTTGCAGTGCCCAAATATGTCTATAACATGCCTTACAAGAATACGACGCTGAAATTAAACCAGCAAATATTGTTAAAGGTCAAGGCTTTTGCAAAATGCGGCTGGAGCATCGCTTATTTCCGAAATACCATCTTCAAATCAAGAAGTAAAAATGTATGAGGTAAGCCTAAACGATATTGAATCATTATATGCTAATATCATATTTTATCTAAAGAATGGATATGCTCCTTCAAACCTGGATTATAAAAAGAAAAGAGCCCTAAGATTGAAGGCTAAGCAATATCAACTCGTAAACGATGTACTTTTTAAGATGAGTTATGATTCTGTTCTTCTTCAATTTCTTGATAAATTTGAAGCTGGAAAAGTGTTGTAGGAACACCATGATGGACCAGCAGGTGGAAATTATGCTGGAGATGATATAGCACATAAAATATTGCATGCAGGGTACTATTGGCCTACACTATTTAAAGATGCGCATAGCTATGTAAGGAAATGTCAAGTTTGTCAAACTGCTGCTGGAAGACAAAAGAAATTGTCGTTGCCTTTGCAACCAGTCAATACTGATCAACCCTTTGATCAATGGGGATTGGATATAATGGGTGAGATCGTTCCTCACTCTTCTAAATAGCATAGGTATATCCTTACAGCTATAGATTATTTTACTAAATGGGTAGAAGCAGTTCCTCTCAAGACAGCTAATGCTAAACACATCATTGATTTCATAGATCAGTTCAGGTTTGGTTTACCCTATGATTTAATGTTTGATAATGCATCATATTTTTCTGGCAATGATATCACTGAATTTGAGCTCAAAAGAGGTTTTAAGCTTAAATACTCTACCAATTATTACGCACAGGGGAACGGGTTGGCCGAATCAATGAATAAAAACTTAATCATAATAATTAAGCGAACCATCGATCAAAATCATAAGAATTGACACAAATCTTTGATGTATGCTCTGTGGACAGACCGAATAACGCAAAAAGCCTCCATTGGCACTTCTCCCTTTAATTTACTTTATGGGAAAGAAGTGGTTCTCCCAACTCACCTAGCAATTCCCTCTTTGGACTTAGTTTAATTTATTGATGAAACACCAACTTCATCCTTACAACTAAGACAACTGCAAATCCTTAAGCTAGAAGAGAAATGAGAACACGCTAAAATAACACATGCTCATTATCAAGCATTAGTAAAGGCTTCTTTGATTCAAACATGGTATCCAGAAAGGACTTTAAAATTGGAGATTTAGTTTTAAAATGGGATAAGGCTCACAAAGAAAAAGGAAAACATACAAAATTCCAACGAATGTGGCTTGGCCCATTCCAAATTACGGAAATGATAGTTCCATCCACTTTTATCTTGCAGGATTTAGCAAGGAAGAGAGAATCTTTACCTATTAATGGGCAAATCCTCAAAAAATACTTTCCATAGAAGATCACTTCTTCTATTTTTTGTAAATTAGTTTTTCCTTTATTTTGATAATAAAACCAGTTGTAAATGGTTACGTTTGGAATTCACGAAAAAGACTAGTATTTCTTTTAGATTTTGTTTTTCGCTTGTATAAATAGAACTGATTTGGAAAATTGGTCATTATTTTTGAAAGATACAGTCAAAGGCTATAAGGTTGGAAATGATACTAGTTTTAACCTTGCGAATTTTGATAAAAAGCAACCTTTAGTGGGAATTTGTTTTATATCAGTCAATGGAAAGCATCAATAACAAAAAATTAACATTCTCTGTAGAAAAGCTCTTTACAAAACTCTACCATTGTCGTCCAGAGCTATTCTTAAGGAACCAAGGACTTCCTCCCCACCTAGAGAATTACGAGCTTCAAGGAATAATCCAGTGATACACTATAAACTTAAGAATAAGAGGTCTCACCACGAGCCGACTTATCATGATCATAGATATTATAGCTTGTTGACTTTGCCAAAACTGCATACCACAATAGGGCAATGACTCAAGATTGTTGCAATCAAAAGAAAAGGGGTCTCATCATGAGCCAGCTTGTTCAACAAAGTTATAAATCAAGTGAGTGGCACTATCATATTTTGGCTACCAAACCAAGACATTCTTCTTTAGGAATTAAAAGAAAATAAAATCAATAAGTGTGGATATGGATTTCCCTTTGAAAATTGTATATTTCTCCAAGTAGGATACAGGATCATTGCTGAGTAACAGGTAACCCTGTCGAGGCTATAAACGCCTGCTGGCAACAAAGGCTCTACCTACGACAAATGAACATATTTAAAACTAATTTACAAAGGAGACTTTGTTTTTATCTTTATAAACCAAGTAGTGGCTGATGTAAATACAATGACTAGCTTTAGGAAGTAAATAATGAGAATTAACATAGAAGAAACAAACTATCATTAACATCTGAAAGCATGATGTAATTTATCTTTCTATAATAAAGTTTGATTTTCCAAAAAACCCTTATGTTTTGGAAGTTTAGAAAATTCAAAAGAAAATAAGAGATAACTGGTTCTTCCAAGTGAATCACCAATTGTTGTGGCTAACAACAACCCCCCTTCTTATTTAGTTTTATTACTAATACTAAATAAGTGGGAACCCTTCTCTAAAAAACTAAAAAAGTAAATTAGCACTTATATTCCCTTTTTGAATAAATCTTACTATCATAAACTTAGGAGAACACCCGCAAAAAAAATAATCCAAAAGGACTTAAGTTTTATGATAAATTCGAACAAAATCATTCTCTCAATAATAAAGCATCGCATCGCAAAAAGGTAATGGATGACACCATATAAGAAAACTACTAAGATCGCGAAATCGCGATGCGAGATCGCACACTGAAGAAGCTCATCGTGCATCATAGTTTTCATATGCCTCAAGTATCACTTAAGGTAAAAATACCTCAACTTGGCGATATGAGATAACGCATCTCGCAAATCGCTTCTTGCAGAAACATGTGGTGATAGATGATTTTTAAACACAACGGATTAGCGATATTGCGAAGCAAATCGCAAAATTGCTTTATTGCAGATCTGTAGGGCTCATCATTCAAAAAAGCTTTTTCGTAATCCGATACCAAGTTATGTGCATTAATGTTAATTTAATGAGTTAGTTGATGATCATTAATGAGATAAGGTTTGGATCTGATCGAAAGGTCATTTCACATAGGGTGGTATATTTTATATGATTTCAGCATTAAAAGCTTTCCCATCACCTTATTTCTTATCATTACTCTTTCCTTATTTGTAAATTGCAGGAGTGGAAAGCAAAAAGGTATACGTAGCAGTTTTCAGAGTATAATGGGAAAGAAGGGAAAAGCTCCGATTTCTAAAGACAAAGAAATGACGCCCTTATACCCAGACACTGCCTGTAATAGAGACATCGGCATAACTACTTGGGAAGGCATGTACAATCTACTCAAAGAAGAAAATCCAAGAGTAATGGAGTTTGAAGCAATTACAGACTCATGCGGGTCGTCTGAGGCATCAATTACAGAACTTGCATGTTCATTCTTGCATCGGATAGCGACGAGACCCAAGATTCTTCCATACACCGACATGGTCAAATGGGTACTGGATAGTGCTGACATAACAGACGGAAAATTTAAGACTCAGAGCCAAGAACTCATTGGGTCATTCACTCCACAAGATTTAAGGCTCATGTATCATCTACCAGAGCCACAAGTAACCTGCAATAAACAGTTCATGGAGAAGTTCGCTAAAGAAAATGAGGATTTGGCGGAATACACCAAGGATTAGTCGGCAAGGGAAGAACCACTAAAAAATGATAAACACGGAATCAGAGGAAGGAAGAAAAGCAGGTGCGCCCAGAATCAATGAAGCCCACAAAGAAATTCTCTTTAATAAGTGGGATGCACAGATCATGAAGGCAGAACAAGCAGCAGAAGAAGCAGCCACAGTGGCAAACAATGTCATTGACTGTGTCAATGAAAACCTGCACAGAGCAAACCTCATATCAAAGACCACTCCAAGATTTCTCCCAAAGGCACAGTATCTACAAACAAGCTGGAGACAAAAGGATGAAGAAATAGAAGAATCCATCAAGAAGTTAACCAAGTTGAATTGGGATTCTTACTGGCAGTACTTGGTTAAACCGCATAGTCAATGCATGACTCTCAAATTCCCTACGAATTCTGTTGAGAAGATAGCGCCAGCACTTGCCGATTCTGTTTTTGCAGGGCAACTAAAATCGGAGGTCAGCCAACTAACTCTCCTTAATCCAATGCTGAATGCTTGCGACCACAGAGAAAAGATACATAGATAGTTAATTTCCAGATTCAGTTTTAGTTTTAGTTTTGATTTATTTTTGCCATAGATGAGGACGGTCATTTAAACCTCCTCCTATATTTTTGTAATAGACTATTTTTAGGATTTAGCTAGTAGTATTTCAACCCCTCTCATGCATTTAGAGAAAGGTCCTGAAATTTTTCAAAAACGTTTCCTCGGAACATGCACTTCTGCACCCTTGAAGGAGGTTTTGATGAATGAATGGAACAAGATTTATTGATATCTGTGTTTAATGTCTACTACTGAAATGCACTTTTGTACTCTTAGGAGATGTGAATCAGGAAGAGATAAATCATTATTGCTGAAGCTCATGAGTAGAACTTGTTATCAATGGTACTTTTATCTCTTAATGATTTCTGCTTATGTGTTAAGGTGATATTTATGTTCAGTTATTTATATATGAATGCTTGAATGTTTGAGTTACCATTTGGCACTTCTGTACAATGATGACTATTCTATTTATGCTTAATGTATGAATGACTTATTATGCGATATGTTTCTCACAATTGTTTCAGCTAACTTTTTATACGAAACGATTCATTTTTATTGAATTCTTTTCTCATAGCAATTGAATGATCTTTATTATCAATTACTGTTAGAAATTATTTTAGATCACATAACTAAAATGTTAAATCCTGGGTTAGTTTTAGAATTAGATATTTCTATTCATTAGAATACAATTGCATATTGTTAAATTAGATTTATAATAAAAGCATTTTACTTCGGAATTATTAGAAAGGAAATATCAATTCTCATCACACAAACACAAATTGGGAAACTGGTCCCATTATCCCCAGTCAGACCCACCATTCCAAACAGAAAAGGAGCTGTTTTCAAGGTCCAGACCGAGTGGGTATCCCCCTTGTTGTAGACCTGATTTTCGGGGCTTCAATAGAGTGGTAGGTTTCCTTGTTGCCATAATTTTGCTTTCAATTTTTCTTGCCAAAATGAATGCCTTCTCCAATGGATCAGGTTCCACAAAGAAAACCTCATGTTGGATTTTATCCTTTAAATTCCCTATGAAAACATCAATCTATGATCCTATGGAATATCTTTTGCCATTATATTCAATTTTTGGAAGTCCTCAATGTGCTCCATCATTGAACCCTTTTGTTTGAGATTTATCAATTGGCTACAAAAGATGTTGCTTTTTGTATCTTCATAATGTGCTATCATTTCTTCCGTTAAAATTGTCCAAGTGACAATTTTTTTACGAGAGAAAAGCCATCAATACCATACAAACTAATTGGGTTCCAAATATAAAGTTTCAATGTGTACCTTTTATGTGTTTTGCACATTATGGAGATCTAAATATTGCTCCACATGTAGTATCCATGTTACAGGATCCTCGCCATCAAACTTCCTCATATCGATCTTTGGAACATGGTGAGTCTTTAATCCAATGTTAGAGTCTATCAAATAATGATTAACATTTCTTTTTTTCTAATCATGAGCTTCCTTTACTACCCTTTCACCATTAGTAAGCATTTCTTGTAACAACTTTGTCAAATCTATCTTGAAATCTTCCATGTTTCCTTTATGTTTTCTTCTATACCATTTATCTTAGCTTCCACACCATCCATCATAGATTCCACATTATTCATCTTAGCTTGCATGCCTTTCTTTAAACCATCCATCTTAGCTATTGTTACTTTTTGTGAGAGTGAAAATTGTTGCACTTGGTCTTGTAATTTTGATATATCATGTTGCATTTCTTCCTCTTCTTCATGAGTCATGGTAGAGCTTTTAGGTTGCGTACTAGGTGTTTCCATTTTTTTTTCAGAGCATCAATTAATGATATTATGCCTCACTATGCCCTCTGAATCACTTCAAACTAATTTTTCAAACCATACTTATGTAATGTTTTAAAAAAACTACACACATTTTTTTGCTTTGTAGGAGCTAGATATTGAATCTGTTGTATCTTTGTAATTTCAGATCACCAAGCTCTGAAATTACATCTTGTGGTAGCCCTCTGAGTTCTCTTTATAACCCCACAAGTCTGATCAATATTGGATTCTTCAAGAAAGAGTTATGCAAAATCTCCCACAATGACCTAATTATAGAATGGTGGAGAAGAGCAGACTTGTACGACCTTCCACGTGTCACTGTTTCAACCTTCGGACCTGAGAACTATACACAAAAAAATATAGTTCATTCTCTTTCTGTAACTTCTTACAAATTTTCAATCTGATGCTCAAAGAGAAGGTTATGACAATTTTCCCAAGGTCACCTATTTGGGACATAATTCAGGAGCCTATAAAAACTCTAACTTCCTTGGATCATATCTTCGAAGATATAGCGAGGCAAGATCTGAAACTCAGAGCCGAGGTTCATCAAGATTTTGTCTCAAATGGGTTTTAATTTCATCTTTTGAAACTTTGTAGAAAAAATTTATAGTGAAAATTCCACGATAACTTGTTTGGAGTAGCGAAACCCTAGAATCCAAAGCTCTGATACCAAATGTTATGCAACTAGCTCACAAAATAGAAGAAAATATAGATCAACAACTTCAAAATCAGATTTTCCAAGGGGGAAACCTCCTTTACATTACACAAATGAACAATTCTTGGATAATACAAATGCCAATACCTATTTTGTATATATAGGAGTCTAAGGGGTCACAATATAATCATAGTCAACATAATAATAATAATGGAAGGGCACAACAATAACAACAGTGAGATTCTATGGGGCACAATAATAATAATATGGGGACAACATGGGCACAAAAATAACAATAAGGGGCTACAATGACAATATTAATAAGGGAATACACTAGTATTATAAGGACCTAACATAGTCATTTGAGGAGAAAAGTGACTGAGCTTTGCACTTTGCTCGAGTAAATTTTTTTTAAATTTTACAATGACACTTTCAAAATTTGACTTTTAAACATGCTCTTGCAATTTGACTTCTTTGAATCTCACCCCTAAAGTAAAAGTTACTTTGAATTACAATTTTGTTTCCCTCAAGAAAAAATAAAATATTACACTTTATTGCTCTAAAATTACATATTACAAAATTACACCTTATCTCTCCAAATATTACAAAAAGAAAAAACCATATTACTCTCAAAATTATAAAAAAATACACCTTATTACTCCAAAATTTACAAAAATATTAACAAAATCAACTTATCACTCTACATTCCACTTATCACTCCAAAATTAGAAATTTCAAAAATGAAAACCACACATTATCTCTCCAAAACAACTACTCTTCTATTACAAATCATTTTACAAACAATATTATTGAAACACACTTCATCCCTCCATTTAAAAATGAAATCTACATTTAGGCTTTTCCCTTTTGGGAACAAAATTTAATGTATTTTTTTACTAACATAAAAGAGTGCTCATCAACATGATTTTTTATATTTAAAAGAGTGCTCCAAGTTTCATGATAATTCGATATGGAAACAACTTTGGAGATTACTTGAGGTGAGATTCAAATGTTGTAAACCTTGAAACATAATGACGAACTAAGTTTTTTATGTTGTTCTTTCAATACACAGATGGTTTCTACCGTTGATTGCTACTCTGTCGTTGTAAAAGAAAAATATTCCTCCACGATGTTGCACTGCTGGCTATATGCTGCCTCCTCCAATGACTGCTGTGGAGACAACAGATGCTCATTCATGTGCATTGGTGAGTGTGGAGCACATGTGGGATGGTGGGGATTTACGCAACAATCCAGTGGCTTCAGTGTTGTGATTTACGATGGAAATGATGAGTGTTACAGCTTTAGTTCCTTTGGTTTTCCTTTGTTTTGTTCTTTTTTTTTTATTTTTGGGTTTGAATTTATCAATGGGTCTAGTTCGATCAGATAAAATAGCCACTGTTTTCTTTCTTGAAATTCTTTTGCTGTAGGTTCTATAGTTTTTTTGGAAATGGCATCAATAACCACAGGGTGGTTGACAGGAAGAGTTAAGGTTGTATCTTCATATGAAAAAAAGAAAATTCATGGTATTGGAGCAGAACATCGACTAAATTTAAGTGGGGAGGGGGATAATTTAAAAAAAATAATAAAATTTTGATTTTCAGATTTAAAAATCTGAAATCAACAATAAAATCAAAATTATTTTTTGTTGTGAAAGTTGAACAACTAGCATACCAATAAATAGTTGGTCAATTCAATGGAGTTTTCCAAAAGCTTGTAAATCTGGAATCTCTTTCTTCACACCATGTGCATCACTAAATCTATGAAACCACGATAATAGCAGACGTGTTATCAGACAAACAAAATTTATTATTAAGGAAAAGAAAATTATATAAAATCTGCAAGAACTTACACACTATCACTCAACACTCTTGCAAATGGAAAGAAACAAGATTTAAATAAGCTTGTTTCCTAAACTAATTTTGTTATGGATCACTTGTTTCATTTACAAGTGTCCATTTACATTTAATGCAATTATAACAACACTCCTAACTATTTTCCTAAATTAGTTCCGAAGAAACGACACCTTTCTAAATGGCATATCTCTTATAACAAATAGATATTCTAAAAAGACTCTAAGACTCTAAATAATTAACTAAATATTCTAACAAAAATATAAATAATTAAATATTTATTTATGTACTTTAGAACATAAATCTAACAAAAATTCCAATAATAAGAAAAGAATAAGAAAAGATAAAAAAATGAAAATATATGAAACCCAAACACAAAAACAGATCATGAAAGTGTGCAAGTCTAAATGCCACTACTATTTTACTGCTTTACTGTCTTAAATAATGGTTGTGTGCAGCTTATCATTAATGCCACAACCCATGGTAGTCAAACTGCTTAATCTTGACTATTTCATGCTTTGAATTTTATGTTTATAGTTAGAGAATAAAATCTGACCAAATAGCTTAATCTTGGTAGATCATTAGATAGGTAGAGAAAATAAAAGGAGCTCATCAGTTTAATCTGAGCCCTTGGAAGATATAATGTTAGAATTAGATAATTTAATTTATAAAATAAAAAAGAATGATAAGGGTCTGCTAGTCTAAATGCACCCAAATAAATGAAGAAAAAATGTTAGGGTAAGTAATGGGTAAGTAGAAGAAAGGTTGCTGAAGTATAAAGTTGATTGGACAAAAGCACATTTATCATGCTTAATGATATCTTTCAATGTGCATGAGCAGTTAAGAAAGAAAAAACAATGATATACAAGTTGATTTAATTAACTCCCCCTCATTCATTTCATTCCTATACTTACTAATTTTCCCATCTACAAGTAAGTTCTAGTACTAAAAATCGTTCAAGTCATAAAGGCTCAGAGTATTTCTCCAACTTTTGGTGGGACCGGACCCTTGGCTTAATGACTTATGGACATCAAGTGTTAGAATTCCCTTCATAAAAGTCATTTCTCTTCATTATCCTAATAAAACCCCTTTTCTTAAGGTTAAACTCCATTTGCCTATGAAAAGTAAACAACCCCATGGTAAATTCCATTTCATTCAAAATACCCACAAAAATATTTTATCCTAAGCATAAGTGTATGTAAAGAAAATGCACAAATATTACATTATGCTTAGTGGTATGTCCACTCCACTCATTTCATTTCATATTAATGTTTAACATAATAATATAGCTCTCGATATACCTTTTCCCATATATAAATAAATCCCATATATAATACCTCAACCCTTAGTTTAGTTATAAACTATATTTTTATCCCATACCCTCGAGAAAACCCTCTTAACTCACCACTTCTCAGTAAAGTTAATATAATCCCTTCCTAAACCTCGTCCTATCAGTTAAATCCATGTTTAACTCGTAAATAATCGCAAACAACCAAGAATTAAATCCCCGAGCGCCCCCGAAACCTTTGCCCATTCCATCCGTGCAAATATGTCACCCAATTGTCGTCAGATCGTCAACACCTAAATCCAATGGTTCACAGCCATATCGGGTTCACCCGATATCCGACATTTACCTACCTGATAAAGTGGTATTGCTCAGGCCCCCATCCGCTACATGTCAAGTGCTAAGATAGATTGGGTGACCTCACCAAAATACTACCTCCTCCATAAAAGCGGTGCGAGGGCTTGGGAAACCACCTCCCCGCCCAACCCGAAAAACCGCCCACTGTTCATTCATAATTCACCCGCAAAAAAGTGACCGTTGTTCAATAAAAAGGCCGAGAAGCCCTATTTGGCCCTTTCTCGATCAATTTTTGTGTAAAAACTCTACAAACCATTGCGACACCTTCGAACACTGAAATTGCCAATTGACCGCAATTTAACTCTTAAAGAAGTTGCAAAGACCCCAATCAAGCTCTCAGTCCATAGCAGAGCCCATTCAACCTTTTGCAGTTGCTGAGAACACCAAATTTGAAGTTAATTCACCCAAATTCTAGGTATTTGAAGAGAAATTACCAGACACACTTTCAATTTGAAATCATTCAGTCTTTAAAGTATTTTAATTAATTAAGTAAAATTAATTCAAATTACTTTAAAATTAAAGAGTGTGCCCAAACCCTTCTGAAAGCTTCCAAATTACCTTCAAACCTCTGATATAAACTTGTATTGTCAAATTCAAATCCACAAGAACTGAATTATGGTTGGCCCCGTCGCCATGGATGTAAGACCAGTGACAACCCTCCATTTGGACCTTGACCACCTTCCCCTGGCGGATAGGGATTTTCAAATCAAAGACACAAGTTCCTATACACTCTTGCTCAAAATTCATTGTTTGAGTAAGGAAAGATATCTAAACCTCACTGATGAAATTGGCCTTTGGGACTCCAATTTGCCCAAATACCAGTTTCCACAAGTACATGTCTTTCCTAAGATTGTCCATATGTGCCATGCCTATTACATTCCCAGCCAGAGAGCTATAATGTACCTAGACCAAAAAATCTTGTTCACTATTACAGTTGAGTCAATCAATGAAATGTTGCAAGTCCAACCAAGTTAAAACCTGACTCCACTCTCCATTGGGGATTTGTTAGACCACTACACCAAATTGAGTCCATCTAGACTGGCCCAAATATTCCAAACTTTCATTGTAGAAGAGCAGCACATTCCTATAGATGCCCCTCCATATTTTTCTGCCATTTTCTCTAAAATGGGCAAGAAAACTATAACCATGATATCATGTATTCTAGGCTATACCACAGATGAATTCGTTGATGAGCTCATCCTAGACTTCATGTCCATTTTCACCCTAGGAAAGCCTCCTGCGACTTTGTACAATTATGCCCAGTTTATAGCTGAAAGGATGCATGAACAATTTACCAGAATGCACAATGAGAGAGTATTCAAGTACTCATCTGTACTTTACCACATGTTTTTGTATTATCAGTTAGACAGATTTCCCTTCACCATCCAGAAGTTGGATACTAAAGGTCAGCGTAGGTCTGTTATATTTGGGACACTTTTATTCCATAGGTATTCATCACCATACACCTACACAGACTTCATTGAATCTTTTGTCCATCCAGTCATGACCATGCTGAAAGGAAGCCCTCCACCCAAAATAAGTCAAGAAATAAAAAGAGTGTTCCAATTGTCCAAGCAATGTAAGGTGGGAGATTGGTACCTTTACCAAAATCACACCGAAATAAGAATCTATGGTTGTCAGCTTGCCCCATAAAAACTGCCCAAATACCTCCTCGTGAGGTTATTTTCTCTGGAATATTATAGGCAGATAATGAACTCTGATAATATCAACTTTGTCTTAGCCAAGAAAAGCACTCAGTTCAAGGTCAAAAATCAATTAGGCCCTTTTATTTGCAATTCTAGAGAGGCGGGAGAGGAAGAAAATCAAATTCTGCAACAAATGAAGTTTTAGAACAATTTCATGTGGAGGTATGACCTTCAAGGGTTTATGACCAAACAAAGACAAAAGGCCAAATTGGGACCTTACATTCATCACCCTATACCAGAAATAGAAAGATATGCCAACCAATCTAAGTGGTTGGGAAACACTCTCATGGACAGGTATAGTACAAAGGTAGATGCTGAAAATACTTTGCTTGATCTAGAGAAACAACTTGATGAAAGCTCATTCCTGTAGGTACCAGAGCAAGAAGGAACTATGAGTACCCCTACTATTTTGCAGACTCCTCAAAATGAGGAAAAGAATCCCAAAAGGAATGGAGAGGGAGCCTCTAGCCAGGTATGGACACATCCAATGTACAATATGAAGCTAGCTAGAGAAAAACTCCTAAGCTCAATCCCATTTCAAAACAGGAAGACACATAAGGCTCAGTAGAAATAATTGATGTTGAGTTAGACATGAGCAAAGGCACAACTCCATCTAGAGAAACACAAGAGCCATCTACATTAAAAACTCAAATTTTTGAAAGGCAGCTCAGCATAGAAGTCTCCTCACTCAATAAGCCTGTTGATAGAGATAGGGACATTAAGGACATGTTCAAGGAAATTAAAATGAGAAATGAGAAACTGAAGGCACAATCCTATGCACAGTATCTCAAACTTACACCCCCTAATGAAAGTAGGTTGATGTCATCTTTTGACATCAAGGAAGGAAAGATGAAAATGTCCTTCATAAAGCCAATTGTACAACAACCAAGAACATCAATAGATTTCAAGAAGATAGATTTGAAGTATTGGCAAGGGATATTCATCCCATTGACCGGATTGAATTTCACAGGCAGGTTGGAGAAATGATTTACTCCACCCTTACAGGAAAAGCCATAGCTGCCCATCAATTGCAAAATTCACTGAATAACATTTCGGCCTAGTGTTAGTTGGAAGAGGCCTCCTCACAGGCCAAAGACACCAGAATCAAGTCTTTGGAAGACTTGGTAATTGAATTGGGGAATGATCCCAAAGACATCAAGGCTACTGAAAAATTAATCAAAAGGAAGAATGATGACATTCCAGCACTCAAGAAACAGTTAAAGATACCTCAACTACAGCACCCCCAGATGCAGGAAGTTTTGGAAAGCCAAACAAGACATGAAGAGTTGATGGACTTAGTCCTTAAACTCAATGATCAATTGAGGGAGACGGAAAAGGAATTAGACAGCTTAATCCAATCAAAACAAACTGATCTTGGCACTACCTCGAAAAATGTCATCCCAATAGTTACCACAGCTGTTCCTTCCACATTGGCTCCCACAGCTCCAATGGCCACATCACAATCGGTTTCTACAGCATCTACATCAGCAACAGGTACATTAGGTGAAGCAGCAGCAAGATTGGTTAAAGCTATGGAATAAATGTCCATACAAACCACAAACATGAATAAGCTCAAAGAGAAAGTGACAAGCTTGGAAACTGATTACAAGCTTGCCAAGATCATGCACAAAGAAGAAGTGAAAAAGGCCACCAGGATGAGTGAAAGATTGAAAGCCCTAGAAAAGGACTTAACACTGAAAGAACCCCTTGGGCAGGCTAAGGGACAACTATGGGCCAATATCATTGACTCTGTCAATGATATTTGGCTATCTATTCAGGTAATTTTCGTGCAAAGAGATTTGATAAAGCTAGCTACAGAAGCCATCCAAAAACTAAAAGCAGAGTTAGGACAAATGCCAAAAGAGGCTAGCATAATTATCCAATTCCTTAATAGCAAGAATGAGTATGAGCTTTAGGAATTGGAAATAGAGGACAAAACAAAGAAAATTTTAGAGGTCAGAAAGGTCCTCTCCAAGAGAAACTTGATGCAAAACTTGGAGGATAAGTGTCAGAATATGCAACTAGCCATTGACAGATTTATGGCTAAGTTCCAGATTTTAAGAGAAAAGGGATTACCCAATCCCTTAGTAATAAATGATAAGCTGATGACACAGGAGGATTACAATAGGAAAATCAAAGAGGTAGCAAAGGTTCAGGTAAATACATCATCAATAAAAGCATTGCCAATAGGCAAAGTACTCTACCAAACATTTGAAAACTTGTTTTACCTCCATCATGAGGTAAAACACTTGTTTATCAATAAGCTTACTTTTTCCAAATACACAAAGGTAGATGAAGTATATAGAAAGATGCTAAAAATCCAATTACCTGATGCTGAAACATGGGAGAAATTAATTGATTTACTATAGAAATATGCAGTAAAAACGTTAATGTACAGTAAAAGTAAAACAACATGGTAAAAGGATGAAGACATATCAGTAGAGTCAAAGTGTATCAGATGAAAGGCTAAATTAAATTAAGTATCCAACATGAAATATCAAACAAAAAAGCAGATAAAAGGGAAAAAGATCAAAGCCAGCATAACCAAAATAAAATGGACAGCATGAAACAATTCAATAGTTGTCTCTATCTTCTTGCAAGAAGATATTTTTCCTTCCTAGATTAAATCTCAAATTAGTTTGAGATATTTTATAATAAACTTTTTTATAAATACTTCACAATTCAAAGTATGTAGAGTGGATTCTACTAGACATTTCTATAGACTTTTTGATCAAAAAACCCAGAGGGTTATTGTATCATTTGTTGAGCCAGCAAGCTGGATTGATGAATAAATGTTAGACATTTCAAAGGATTCCTGTGTAAAGTGAATTTCAGACAAGTATTTTCATGTGTTGTTGTCATTTTTCTCACGTTATTCATAATCTTTAATGTTTTTTCAAATCTAAATGTTATAACTGGAATAATACTTCAAAACTTGTTTAATTACACTCTGTCTTAACAGTTCTGCATTTAAATGTTTTCTTCTGATATTTAAATTAAAGAATTCTTAATTGCTCTTTAGTTTAGATTGATTTCTTGAGTATCTAGATTAAAGGATTCTTAATTGCCCTTTGATCTTGATTACCTCTTCATTCCTCATTCATTATCCGGGTCTGAGAACCCTTAACTGCTCTCTCACCCCGAGTGAAACCCTTTCACCCCTTTGTCTCAAAGATCTGAAAAACACTTTGCTATCTTGCCCTTTGAATGTTCCCTTTAGTGAGTTAATCCTGTTTTTCTTCCTTATTGTTTGAATCTATAGCCCAATGGTCTAAAAAACATCATTATATCCATCTGTCTAAGTAGATCCCACCACCCAATCTCAAATATAAATCAAAAATCCCTTGAACAATCGTAGCTAGCCTAAAAACATCTTAACTAAAGAAAAGTTAAATTTTAAAGAGAGAGCCCTCTCTAAGCATCAGGAAGGCTAGGTCCTGATCTCCAAAAGCGGTTTGTGGTTACCTTTGGTTTTTCTTTCTTCTTACTTCAAAGGAATTATCAGAGTGATAACTTTTCTGGTAACCATACTGGGGACTTCAATCCTCAGTCTCATAAAAATTTAAGGAAACCTTAAATTAAATCTTGAGCCCCTTAAGGTCGTTACCTGAAGTAAGTTTTTAGAAAATTTCATAAAAACAATTTAAAAATTTAAAATTTTGGCTCCTAAAAAGATTCACTATACTAGGGAAAACCCAAATCCAAATCGTGCAATTATAGTGGATGACCCAGAGAGAATTTTAAGACAACATAAAACAACAAAAACTCAAGCCAGTAGTAGCAGATTAGTTAGATCCAATACACTCCTTGAGGAGTTGTCAACTTTAGAGGACATCCCTTTCAATTTGTCATTTGACCTCTCATTATTCAAAAGTAAATATGAGAATGCAATCCACGAAATAGTCTTAGATCATGAGTTTGTTCAACTCATTGAATCAAAAAGGGTTATTCATTGAGACTTAGATAAATTAGTTGTTGAGAATTTTAACAAATTAGAAGCTTGGGCCTCTAAATTGATAAGTAATGTAGGTGATTCTTACATTCAACAATATACTCAACTAGCTGCCCTTACTACTACTATCCTTGGAGTTTCTTCACAAACTTCACTCGTTGTAAATGCACCTTCCTTTACCACAACTTCATCAATTGTATCTACCATAATTCAATCACCTAAAGCAATTATTAATCGATCAACTTCATCATGATCTAGTTCACCTCCATCAGTTTTAAGCCCTTCTTCGACCACCACAACTTTATCCCCAAGTCAAACCAAAATCACATCAATGGCAAACAACTATGCTCCTCTTGTTTTACCTACCCAACTCCATCCCATGCCTACAGATTATCAGAGTAATATTTTCTTGTTTGATGCTACTAGTCATTACTCTTCCCAGCAACATGTAAACAAGATGTCTGACTTTTTTTAATTGCATGAAATAGATGAAGCAGATGTCCAAATGAGATTGTTTACCCAAACTTTAACTAGTGATGTCAAGAAGTGGTTCAAAGCCTTTCCTACCAACCATATTGTAGACTTAGCCAATTTTCAAAGGTTATTCATTGATAGATGGGAAAGAAAGAAGAACCCATTGCAAATACTTTCTGAATATGACAATATTAGGAGAGCTCTCAATGAGTCAGTTCAAGACTATTGCACTAGGTTTAATAATATCTATGATGCAATCCCAGCCAAAATTAAGCCTCCACCTGACCTAGAATTAATTAAGTTCCCTGATGGTTTTGATGCTGACATGTAATACCAGCTAAGGGAGAGAAATCCTGAAACAATTGAACAAATGCAGAGTAATGTTGTCAGTGTAGAGGCCAACTTGTTAGCTAAGAAAGCACGAATGTGGAATGAAAAGAAAGTTGTATTTAAAGAATAAGCTTCAACTTCCGCTGGAAAAGTGGATGTTTTATCTAAAAGTTTAGAAATAATCATGGATAGGTTAGATAACATGGAGAGGAAAAACCATTGGGAGAATCAACAACAACAACCTTCAATAAGAAACCCAAATTTTAGGAAGAACTCTAATACTAAAAAAAATGCTACACCACACCAATAGATTAGGCCCCCCTTCCAAGAAAACTATGTTGAGGATTCACAAAACCAAGAAGCAGAGGATGATACCCAAATTAACTTCTGGAAACCACAGAGGAAGACATTGTTTTTCTTACTCAAGAAGAACAAAAGTTATATATGCTTCAGCAATTGCAGTTTGAATCTGGTGAATATTTTGATTTTAAATAGGGATATGAGTCAGCTATATATGAGGTACATACACAATATAGCTTGAGAAGTAAGAAGAATAACGAGACTCCCATTAAAAGATCCATCTAAACCCAGACTAAGATAATAAAAGAAGCTCCAGTTAACAAGGTGTTGCAAATTGTCCCGAGGGGAACAATGGAGACTTCAACCCCTGGGATTGTAGATATAACCTCCACTGAAACCCAAACAGAGCCAATCATTGACAACAATTAGAATAAAAGAAATCAAGAAAAGATAGTAGACACACAAACTGAGATACCTACCATTAAGAAACAGAATAAAGACACTCAAACTGCACACATTAAGAAATATTTGAATCAAACAAACAAACCTTAGCTCCATTTCAACATTAAAAATGAAACAGCTAAATTAAAGATATCAGTTCCTTTGACTGAACTCGTAAATAATGAATCTTATAGGTCATAGATAACTGAGACTTTGAACATAGGAGAGGGAGAGGATTCTGTTAATTTGAATGATGACCGGCCTGAATTGTTGTTTAGCCCTAAGGCCAATGGAATTCATCAGCAAGGGGGAGTTCCTCCCTTTTACATCAGCCTAAACATTCATGATAAAATTTTGCATAATGCTAAGTTGGACTCAGGAGCATCCCACAATCTCATGCCAAAGGCAATAATGGAAAGACTGAACCTAGACATTACCAGGCCCTATAAGGATTTATTTTCTTTTGACTCTAGCCATGTTAAATGCCTTGGTTTAGTCAAAGACTTATGTGTGAATCTTGTCCAGTTCCCTGCAAAGAGAATTCTAATGGATATTGCAGTTGCAGACATCCCACCAAAATATGTAATGCTACTATCATGCTCATGGGGAGAAAAACTGCAGGGATCTTTGGAGTTGGATATTTCTTATGCCACCATATCTTTTTTTGGCCAACCAAGAAAATTATATAGGGAGACCTTGATGAAGTACATGGTTAGTAGTGAGGAAAAGCCCCAAAACTTTCCCATATACTCCATGCATTTAGATATGGAATATTTCATCTTATACAATGCAGAAACTAATAAAAAGGAAATTATAGCCACAAACCTTAAGTATAGAACAACTGACAGTGAGAACATATTCCATGAGTCACTTTGGCATTTAGATTTTGATGGGTCTGTAAATAAGTTAGGGGATGCAGGAGGATTGTGGATCCATAATATGGAAAATAACCATTCTGAGGGACATGCTTTCAGATTGAACTTCAAATGTACCAATAACATGGCTGAATATGAAGCCTTGATTCTAGGGTTACAATTGGTTAGGAAATTGGGAGCCAAAAGAGTTTCCATCATGGGAGACTCAGAGCTAATTATCAAACAGATCAGTGGTGAATATTCTGTCAACAACCCTAGGCTTGGTAGATATAGGGATACTGTTTTAGACTTGATCAAGGACCTCCTGGAATCAAACTTTGCTGCCATTCCTAGAAAACAAAACATATAGGCCCACAATATGGCTACCTTTGCTAGTACTTGTAAATTACCATTTCAACCAAACCACCATTACATTGCAGAAGTCAGACATAGGCCTATTATACCAGACAACCTCAAGTATTGGTAGATTTTCTCCCAGGACTCTCAGATCTACGATTTCATGAACAATGAAGGGGAATTTCAGAATTGCAAGATAGATACTGACTGTACAATAGATAATAATATAGAAAGCATCTTAGATGCAAATATTTTTGATGTACATAAACCAACTAAATTTACTAAAGTAGAAATAGATAGTTTATAAAATGTATAGATAGATGAAATAATGGATGATGATCCATAGATTCTTAATTTGAAAAATAATTTTTTGCCTAAAGGATTAGTACCATTAGAGGATTTGTTTGACTCTAATGATGTAGCTAGGAAACCTAAAATAGAACCTCTGAGAGCTGACATAGAAGAGGTTAACATAGGAACTAAGGATAAACCAAAACTCATCAAGATATCTAAAGCCTTACCCCCAAAAGAAAAGGTAAAATATATCAATCCGTTTAAAGAGTTCCAGGATGTATTTGCCTGAAGTTATGAAGACTTAAAATCTTACGACACCAGCATAATCCAACACAAAATACCTCTAAAAGAAGATCTTAAACCTTTCAAATAGAAACTTAGAAGGATAAACCCAGTTATTATGCCATCCATAGAGAAAGAGGTTAAAAGAATGTGTGATGCCCAAATAATAGCCCTAGATACTCAGACTAGATTTCAAAATTAGTTACAACTAGGAAAAAGACAGGTGAAATTAGACTTTGTGTGGATTTTAGAAACTTAAAGAAGGTCTCTTTAAAAGGCAACTACCCCTTACCAAAAATGGACCATATATTGCAAAGGGTAGTTGGCTCATCTAGGGTTTCACTGTTAGATGGATTCTCTGGGTATAACCAGATATTAGTCCAGCTTGAGGACCAAGCCAAAACTGAGTTTACTACTCCTTAGGGTACCTTCATGTATTTGAAGATGCCCTTTGGATTAATGAATGAAGGTGCCACATTTCAAAGAGCTATGGATATATCTTTTTCCAAGGAAATCCATGATTTCTTAGTAGTATACCAGGATGACATCACAATCTTCTCTAAATCAGACAATGAACACTTAGACCACCTTAGAAGAGTATTTATCAAATGCAAGAAATTTGGGATTTCTTTAAATTCTAAAAAGACACTTTTGGTGTTGAAGAGGGAAAGTTGTTAGCACACTTCATATATAAAGATGGGATTAGGATAGACCTTGCTAGAATAGAAGCCATTTTGACCATTTCCCATCCCTGAAACATAGAAGAGATACAATCATTTCTAGGTAAGAATTAATTTTCTTAGGAGATTCATCTCAAATCTAGCAAAATTAATTAGGGGGTTAAATAACATTCTAAGAAAGGAATCAGCAATTAAATTGACTTTGGAGGTCAAACAATCCTTTGAAACTATCAAGGAAGCTTTAACCAAGACTCCAGTCCTGATTAGTCCTGACTTTAGCAAAGATTTTATTATTTTTTCTTTTTCTTTAGAACACACCATTGCAGCAGTATTGCTGCAAAAGAACAATCAAGAGTATAAACAGCCAATAGCATTCTTTAGCAAATCCTTAAGATATGCCACACTCAAATACAATATCATGGAAAGCCAGGCTTTAGCTTTGGTTAAGGCTATCAAAGATTTCAGAGTATACATTTTGTACTCTCACATTACTGCTTATGTTCCAAACTCTGTAGTTAAGGACATTTTGACTTAAAATAGGCATGAAGGAAAAAGAGGCAAATGGATTGCCACAATATTGGAATATGACATAGAGATAAAACCCACCAAGCTCATGAAAGTCCAAGGTTTAGCGAAACTTATGGCTGAATCGAATTGTCAGACCCTTGATATCAACTTCATTAGTACCCTTGATGATCAGGAGGAGATGGCAACTCCACATATTAGTGAACCTTTTACTGATTCACCATGGTATGCAGATATTACATTTGTATTACTAAACTTACAAGCTCCTCCTGGATTGACAAGAACTAAAGCCATATTCTTAAAAATGAAGTTATTAAGATATTGTGTTATAGATAATGCATCATTTTGGAAGGACAGTAGTGGTATTATCTTAACATGTTTATTAAAAGATGAAGCTGACAATATTTTGCAAGAGTTTCATGCGGGGGACTATGGAGGACACTTGTACTGGAAGAGTACTGTTGACAAGATTCTAAGGGTTGGTTTCTATTGGCCTACTTTGTTTCCAGATGTTAAAAAACATGTGACCTCCTATCATAAATGCAAGACTTTTGAGGGAAAGAGGAAACTTTTACCCTTGCCTCTTAAACCAATTTCCACTGAGATGCCATTTCAACAATGGGGGTTAGACTTCATTGGGGAAATACACCCACCCTCCTCATCTTATCACAAGTGGATTTTGATTGCCACAGACTATTTTACCAAATGGATAGAGGCCATACATTCTAGGCAAGCCACAGACACTGTCATAATCACCTTCCTAGAGAGTAATATCCTTTCAAGATTTGGATGTCCCTAGAAGCTCATTATTGATAATGCAACATCTTTTAAATCCAAAAGAATGATAGATTTATGTAACAAATACCATATCACCCTTGGTCATTCCACAACCTATTACCCTCAAGGTAATGGACTAGTAGAGTCATCCAGCAAAAGTCTAGTCAATATTATCAAAAGGTTATTGGAGGATAATAAAAAGACATGGAACAAGAAGTTAGTCAATGCCTTATGGGCATATAGACTGACTACTAAGAAGTCCATTGGAACATCAGCCTATCAACTGGTTTATGGGATGGATGCAGTTTACCCATCATCCTTGGGAGTACTAATGTTAAGGGACAAATTCCCCTAGGGTCTTGGGTTGAAACCCTAGCAGATCAGAGGTTGTCTATACAGAGAAACACACATTCCATACAGCCATAATGCTAATATAAGCAAACTATACAATAAGGGGCGTACCTGGGGGTCCTTCGTTTGAGAAGATCCTGCCAGGGTCCAAACCCTCTTGGAGTTCCTTTGCTCCTTCAACCTGCAAAACAATCAATTCAAGAAAGTACAACAATATATGGACTAAACATCATAAAGAAATCATCTTCATAATATATTGAAAGGTAGTTAGTTATGCAATTAAACAACCATTCATATATGAGTCATAACATGGATATCATAAACATGAAGAAGGTTTATGTCAGGAACAAAGACAAGTGTTTCTTTTATTATAGACAAATAAAGTACAGAAAGGAATAATTTCACCTGATTCGTCCTTTCGCGGGCTCCAAGCGGAACCGTCCTTCGAATTTGTCCAGTCTCAAGCCTTTAACAAACTCCTTCCATGACTTACTCCATGATATCTCAAGTAGTAGATAGACATCATCACACAAGGAAACAAGGGTTTCCTGTAAATGGGGGAAGTGCAGGAGGCACTAGAATCTTCAAACCTGGTCAGGGAAATCTCAACATAGTAAACTTTCTCTCTCTTCTCTCCTCCTCTAGGCCTTCCCATTGAAGCCTTTTTATACTTCTCCCAAAGTATTTTTTTACTTGGGAATTCATTGGGAACAGTTGGGCCATGGGCACTAATAGGTAATCAGTAGGTAAAACCCGCGATCTCTGCCTGAAATTAAGGAGATTTAATTTTTTTAAGTGTTTTAAGACATATACGTGGGTTGGGTATACACAGACCTGCGTACACACACATTTAGCTCAGGGAAATGTCGCTTATAGGGAATAAAACACTATTTTTTAAATTTTGGACCAGGTCTGGAAGGAGGGGTTGCCCTAGGCCATGAGTGCAGCATCACAAACCTCAAGAGTGAGATTTGGAGCTATAACAGATGCCCCCTAATATATGAGGTCAGAAGGGGTACATGATGGCCGAAATGTATTAAGAAAGTTCATGGAAAGGAAATCTATCAAAAACTGAGAAGGACTTCACCATAGTTCAGCCTACCAAGCCACAAAAGGAGATCAGAAAGAAACATTGTCTGAGGTGGGCATACCCATGCTCAGAGAAAGTACAGCATGTTCGCATATCAAGTACAAGCGGATCCGCTAAGTATACAAGCATAAAAGACTGGAAAATACATAATGGATCATCTGATCACGATCGAACAAGTACATGTCTTTATATCACATATAAGAATGTCAATCATGCTGAAGAATGAGCCGGATCACTGATATCAAAGACTGATCACAAAAGGTACTGAATGAACATGATGGAATAGGATGGTACTACAGTGCAAACTCAGGTGACAACATATAGAATGTCGCCATGACTGATAGCAACATATAAGGTGGAATGGTATCACCTAGCAGTAACAGGAGCAACTATCAAGTGAACCAATGAATGCTGATACAACCTGAGGTCTTCACCGACCACCGTGGTACATTTATGCACTATGGGAATAAATGATCTGGAGTCGACCATGTGAGAAATTGTTTGATTCCCAGTCATTGATGTATACCATTGACAAATGCGAGACTACTCACCAATAATGATAATGAGCGTCAAGGTACCCAGTACAATCTAACAAGTGTGAATAGATGAGCTGGAGTCGAACACCTGTAAGAATCTATCAATCAGGAGACAATGATGGTTTCCCACTGTCGATAGTGAAGGATTTGCCACTAATGGCTACAAACCCCAAGGTACTGCCAAATGGACTCTAGATCTTTGCCCCAGAGCAATGAGTCGAAGTTGATAGGGAAAGATCCGCTAGAAGGAAGGCATTAAGACATCCTTCATCAATCTAGCGTGAGTGTAATTTGTAGGCCAATAATGTGGAAGGAATCAGACGAAAAAGATGTAGTAACCCAACCGAAGTAAATTTCCGGCGTACACAAGATGTGGCTAGCACACGATAGAAACCCTCTGAACAAACCAATAATGAAAGCTGACACGGAGGCGAGGTATCCACCAATAGGGTCAAATGGAAACCAAGCTACTACACGAATCCCAATGTGTGATACTGTAAGCTGATGTCGAACACAAGGGAAACCACTCAGTCAAATACCCATAATACTGATCGATGCTGAGCACAAGGTGACCTATCAATAATGAAAATAGGGCCAGGGTGCAGCTCTAGGCCTGTCCTTAGAGCAAGAGGTCGTCGTCGATAAGGAGAAGACCCACCAACAAGAAGTCAATGGAGACCTTCTCAAACCGGCACGAGCAAAGGATCAATATAGCCGATGTGATGATAGACATGATACTAACAACCAGGGATGGCTGACTGAAAAATGAGTCAAGAGACACTGCAGAGAGGCCGACTCAGGCTAACTTCCCTTGAACAAAAGCACAACTCAATGTGACTATGTGGCAGCATATGATGAATTTGTGTAAGTTCGTCATGCAGGAGGCACGAACGAACCCTCCATATGATTGGAAGAGATAACCAATCGGGGGAGAACTGAGTTAATAACAAGCTTAAGGTGTACCTAAGTCAAACTAAATCTCGCCCAAACGGAGGAGACTTTGATTTGAGTGCTTTGTTCAAGGGTGACACGACTGACTCTAGCTGCCAATAATAAATGGAAATATCGTCTCATTCCCGCTCTTTTTTGGAATATATAATTTTTTTGTCTTTTTCTGTTAAGTTGGAAAAAGAATAAAATAATGCTATAGTACAGTGGAAAGAATGAGTGTCGGTGAAACAGATGATCTAGTTCCTGGGATTGGAACATTCCTATGCTCAATGCAGGGAGGTGAAAACTGGTCAATGACACTCAAAGGTGTGTTCCTTCCACGGGTCAAGGTGTGTCAAGTTGCAGAAGTTAAAGGTATGCAAGTTTGATTTTGCAGTTGTCATGGTCAAAAGTTGGCTTAAACATGAGTCCAAGTGAAGCCGGCTAAAGGCCAAAAGGTGCAAATGGTCAAAATGCAATGTAGTAGTACAACTCAACACAAAGGAGCCTCTAGGGTATAAGGCCAAAACGAAAGCGAAGAAGCAAAGAGGAATGAGTCTTCATCGCATAAGTCATGGTGGGACTACAGAGGACTCCCGAGCCTACTCAAATCGGAGCAGCATGGGCAACAAATGTCAGTGAGGTGCTAACTACAATGCCCATGTAAAGGATGGATTCTACCATCGTGTCATGATTTAAAGAATCGGCGAGTGAAGATGGTTTATGAACCATAACACGATGGGATCGACCCTATGGCAAATGTATCGACAAATGGAGGCTAGTATGCATAATGCAACAGAAAAATGGCTTCCCTAACCTATATGCCAGTGAGAAAACGATACCTGCCATGATGGGTCAGCAGTCATGGAACCGTCTTGAAACCGTCGAAAAAATTTCCAAAATGTCCTGAAAGTCAAACCATTCTCGACATTCCAAGCTCCCAAGTTAAAAGTTACATGAGACCAAAAAAAATTAAGTTTTGAAAAAATTTTGCATTTTCAAAGCCTATAAAAGAATTTTTGGACTCACCATTTTCACCATTTGAGTTTGAGAGCAGAGAGGTGGAGCAAAAGGAGCAAACTTTTCCATACGCCAAATTCAACCATTCAAATTCTTCCAAAATCCCCAGGTAACTCTTATACTTGTCTTGCAATCAATTGTGACTAGTTTTAGAATTTTTAATTTATGTTTTACCGTTGAATTTTTTGTCAAAAATTTCACCGCGGTGTATACGCGGGTTGGAAATATGAAACCCGCGTACACGCGGGCCCTACACGCGACTGTGTGTAAATGGACCCACGTATACGCCGCAAACATTTCAAACAAAAAAACTAATGGTCTAAAATCATTTTTTCTTCAGGATGCCAGTCACTTGGCGAGAAAGAGAGCATACCTCAGTGGATGATGAGGTCATGAACGATCCTAATGCTTTGGATGCCTTACGGGGATGTGGTTTGCTAAAATTCTTCAAATTGCCAAATATGAAAGCAAACACACGTCTGCTTGAGATGCTCATTGATTACTGGAGTATCGAGGATGATGCATTTATGATTGACTAGATGCCACTCAGGATAGAAGTGGAAGATATTTATTTCATCACAGGCCTTTCCCGAAGGGGAGAGGTAGTACATTCCAGGGGCAGGACACGAGGCAGTCTCTCGATCGAGGACTACGTACATATATATTGCCCGAGACATCCAAAAAAGGTTGGAAGTCAGATTTCAATCACACATGTGGAGAGTTTATCGCTGAGGATAATCTTGTTCACCATAGCTAGAGTGAACAGATCAGCTTCTCTACACCAGGCATCACGGCTAGCCATGAGCTTGGCGGTCGACTGTCTCACCACCGTATTCGACTGGTGTACTCCTCTTCTGGCCAGCCTGAAAAGCCAGCTCACTTCTATCAAGAGAGGGCAGACCAAAAACTTCGGATATGGGAATATTTTGTGTTCTTTCTTTTTTGATAGCATCCCAGCACTTCGTCCTAGAGTTCCAGTTTCAATCAGCACCCCACGAGATCCACGCATGGGCAGGTGGGCTGACCTGATGAAACGTCTAGGAGGTGGGGACATCCCACTGACTGCATTTGATGATGACTTCTTTTCCTGGTGGGATCAGCAAATCATTGCCATAGATGAATACCCTTATGCCGAGTTGGATTTTCGAGGAGATCTCGATCTAGTATTATCACCGACCGCAACATGGGGCGACATTGGTAAGTGTTTTTTTATTTTTATGATTTTTTTTTGGATTTTTCAAATATAACAATGAATTTTGAAAAATATTTTTGATAGGATTCAAATGACTAATATGATTATCATGTTCCAGATATTGGGTTGGTACGATCCGATGGGTTCCCACGGCATGGATGTCGCGGCCGAGGGGCCGAAGAGGCGGCTACAGATACAGAGTGATTACTACACACAGTCCAGCGGCGCTTGGTGAGACTAACTCACCGAGTACCGATGGCAGCCATAGAGAATCTCCCTGAAGATATGCAGCATCATGTGGTTGGCATGCCACGTGACTGGGTTCGCACTCTTAGGCATGTGGCCAATGCGATAGTTACCTACTTAGCCGCTCATCCTGAGCCGGGGCATTAGATGTACTAGACATGATTATGGGCATTTGAGTCCCAATTTTTTATATTATTTTTGGACAGACTTATGTACACTCGAGATGTTTTATGATATATATATATATATATATATATATATATATATATATATATATATATATATATATATATATATAGTTCGACTTTTTGATGCTTGATTTTATAGTGATGAATGATTTATGTGGCAGTCTAGTGCTTGATTAGAGATAGAATCAACTAACCAGTTATGAGATCTTGGAATGTGCAAATAATTAATATAAGTAAATGATCTTTGCAACAAACTCACCCTTAAATACTGGCAATATAAACATGGATCCCTTACCCGATAAATGTTATTCAATTGTGACACTATCAATTGTGAATCAAGATAAACTACCAACGAGTCGATTTCGTGAGAAATTGCCTCGGATAGTAAATTAATGATGGTAATATACTCAGCCATATTATTTGAAGTGGTATCAATGCATACTCCCCTTAATACCATCAACTGACCAGTTGGATAGTAGAGTGCCCAAGCTGCGGAAGCGAGGTTCCGAGTGTGCCGACTAGCACCATCGACAAATCCAAAACAGACCAAGTCATCCATCAACACCTACCACAGTAGACCAAAAAGTGTTGATATCAAAAACTCTCGATGAGATATGTAAAAATATACATAATGTACAAAGAAGCCATTGCCTAGTTACTAAGCAAAGTACTTCTTAAGGTAGAGCCTGTCAGGGGCTCCGCCCATTTGCTCCTAGTTATGTTTATCGGTACTATTATTGAACCAATCAATATACTTCCTTCGGCGAATAACTGTGTTGGAGCCAAAGGAACCGTACAAACATCGCTAGTCAGCCTGGAGGACCTAGATTCGACTTCATGCAAGGGAGGACGAAAATGTGAACGATGATGTAAATCTTCCGAAGGTCGATCTACAACCGTCATTGCTTCGAATATCGCTTCGTCAGATGGAAAAACAATATCCAAGCAATCCAACGCAGAAGTGGAATCAAGGGTCCGAATATGAGCCACATCACCATCTAACTCTTTCTCTGAGGAAGGAGTAGGATGATCGTCTGCAGGGTCATTAGTAGATTCACATCTAAGCTCTACTGCAGACGTAGAAGATTCTATTTCACCCACCTTGCCATCATCTGATGTGGTCACAGATGAAGATAAGGGTCCAGGATCCGAAAAATAATGAGCTTGAACAAACTCTTTCCGTAAAGGGTCCCTGGAGGACGAAATTGTATCTATTCTAGATGTAGGAGGGGGAAGATCAAACGTACCCATCAATGAAGAGTACATCTCGACTCCTAGATTCTCAGTAGGCAAACGGGGGTTATTCACTAATGGCACAGTAGAGTCAAATATTGCTTGAGGATTGACTGGACAATAATCCAATTAATCCAACCTTAACGATTTTCCCTTCATGAGGAAAGAAAATGACACGAAACAGAGTTGAAACAATGGCATCCATTCTGTATACCCAGTTCCTTCCTAAGAGGAGATTGTAGTCTAGGTTAGCATCGATGACTTCTACTTCAATATTAATGACCTTCCCCCCAACACATATAGGAAAGGCTGGGATAATCCCGTATGGCATATGAGAATGACCATCAAACGTTGTCAAGAGGGTAGGTGAAGGAACAACTGAAGGCGATCCAATGGCCTTCCAACATGACATAGACATGACACACGTGGAAGCTCCCTCATCTATAACCGTTAAAAAAATATTAGTTTTCTGGTAGGTAGACTTTATCTAGAAATCCATATGATGAGGAAGTATCTTTTTGACATTATGCATATCAAAAGTGAGAGCTAAAGAATTATTTGGATCCACTGCCCCCATTGCCGACAGCAAGGCACTTCTTTGAGCGGGACACGACTGGAGCACCTCTAAAGTGGACATAGCACATGGACTCTGCGCCAGATCCTCAACAATGGAGTAATTCTAGGCTGCCCTAATATTAGGGTTGATAGTCGTGCATTTAGTGGAACCTTTCGGTACCCGTGGTATAGTCTCGACAGAGGGTCACTCAATATGAAGTGGGTTGTTAGTTTTGGGAACTGTTTTATCCTTGGAAGTTTCAGCTTCACCATAATCACGTGACCGAGTGGCCACATGGACATTAGAACCCATCATGAAAACATTTTATGGTTTCTCCGCTTCCTGGTTGCCCCCTGTAGAGGTACCATGGTTTGAACTCGCGCCGGCAAGCATTTGCTGCCCTTAGGAAAAGGGTTTTTTAACACAGCTTGAGAGCTAGAAGTCCCTTGCTTCCCTAACAAGCACTGAGCATCTTGAATCTTGGGGCAAAGATGAGTTAAATGGTCTCCACTGCATAACTTGCATGGAAACTTGACTTTCGTTTTAGACTCATTTCCACCACCACCAGCATTATTACCAGATTTATTTGCGTCAGTCTTCCCATCCTGACTCTTTTTCTTACCTTGTCCTTTCTTCTTCCCATTGGAATGTTGATTTCCTTTGGGGTTGGTAGATTGGATGGCATTGACTAAAGAGGGTTGGGAAGACAAAGGGTTAGATGATGTGACTTGGTTGTTAGGAGCAGTTTGCAAAGACAACTACTGCAACTGGTTCAACAAGTTCACCGCATTTGTGTCTACCGATCCAACGATACGATCCGCATGGGGACCTGGCTTCGACTTGGCTATATCAACCTTAGACCCGGGAGCATTTGGCAAGATTTTTTATAGGATCCCAGACTGAGAGTAAATCAATTCTAATTGTTGGGCCCTAAAAATAGCTTTCTCCTCAGAATAGATTCCGGACATGGAGACATCCTTAGAGATTTCATGTTGTAAAGATTTCAAAAACCATTTGAGATGGTATTCCGAAGGGATTCCAGCTTTAATGAGCCTCTTTCTCCGTCTCCATTCCTGAATATGGTCAGAAATGTGAGTTGCAGTGTCCTGACGAAAAGTGGCCAGAAGTTCAGTTCTGGCATCATAACGAATAGGCAACTAGAAATGATTGAAGAAAATATTAGCTAAGTCAACGACAGATAGAAAGTTGCCCCCTGCCAACTCTATGTACCACTTGGCTGCATTACCAGTCAAGGTGCGTTGAAAAAGTCTCAACCTAATCGAGTCATCAATAAGGGAGTTTGATGAGAACCACAAATGGAATGTGGTTACATGGTCGCCTGGGTCTTCACTACCCTTCCCTTCGAATTTTGGAATGTTCGAAGGGAGTTTGGTTGGGACCGAAGGCCAGGCCGGGTTGTATTTAATTGGATCATTTGTTAATTTCCTGAGATATGGAAAGTTCAAAGTTGCCAAAAAAGGAAACCTAGGAGGTCATTGGGGGTTCCACCCTCACTGGGCGGAGTTCCCAAAGTTCTGAAAAGATTGGCCTAGATTTTGAAAGGCACCAAGCTGCCCAAAGTATCCAGCAGAACTAGCTGAACCAAAAGGCAAGCCTTGTGATCCAATGAAACTCGAAGTTTGACCAACTCCAGCCGCAAAACCTCCATAACCGGCGAAGTTCCCTCCTAAAGGATTATAAGGAGTTGATAACCCCTGATAAGGATTCCAAGCAAAAGCTAAGGGAGGAATACTTCGAAATGAACTAACTGTGGAGTATGGCCCATTCCCTTGTTGGCCAAAAAACGGATTCCTAGTTCCCATGCCACTAACCACAGGGTTAGTCCAACCTTGGAAAGGATTGCTGCTTTGTCCTGTAGAAGAAAAAGGCATAGATCCTACTGTCGGGTTGGAATGTGGTATATGACCACTTCCGAAAGGAAAACCCTGGAATGAAGCCGATCCACCCATCATGGATGTGGAGGCACTAAATGGAACTGATGGAATACCTTGTGAATGGGTGCCAAATGGGAAAAATCTAGTACTAAAAGCATTGGCTTGGGAATTTCCACTCATAGAAGGAATGGAAGTAGACCCAACAAAAGATTTACTAGCAAAAGACCCAAATAAAGATGCAGAGGGGATGGAAATAGTTCCTCCCCCTTGTACTGATGTTGGAGTCTTCATAGTTGTAGCACTTGTAGTAGAAGCCATGCTTCCAGTAGTGGTCATCGATGGTAAGTGCGTAATGTGACTTGGACTTGACGGTCTATGTGTCGGAGTCCCAACGTATCGTAATACTTCTTGATAGCTAGAGGGTAAGGGAGAATTCGGAGCCGCTAACGACTCTTGAAATTATTCTACCTCTATGTTATCTTCTGTTTGAAAGAGAACTTGAGAAAGAACTGGAGTGTTCCTCTCTTGTTCTGTGGAAGTACCAGGCCTATTCTGACACTAATGCCCCCGAGAAGAGGATCATTCCCCGATGCGTCAACTGCCACGGGATGAAACCTACCGGCAGTATTACCTCTGCACCTTCTAGGAGAAGGCTCTAAACTTGGTGGTGAAAGACCATGAAGTCTTCGAGACCGTATAGGTGATCAGTCAGCCACTTTGAATTTTTTATTAAGATCTAGCTAAAGACTCAAAAAATTGAAAGCTAGGCCAACTAGGAGCACAGAGCACACACTAAAAAGTCCCTAAAAGATATCATCCAGTCAAACAACTTTCGAGTATTTCCGCTCCGGGTGATGAGGACCGGACACCAAAATACAAGAAAGTGAAGTAAGGGGCCTTCCGAAGATAGTCTGGGATAATGACGGCCCAGTCCTATTAGTGAAGGTAACAAAAGAAGTTACGCTAACCTCCTAACAACAACCTGCGCTGGTGCAAGCCCCCAAGCTTCGCAAGGGCGCCCTCCAGTAGTACCGTTCAGAGTGATACAATGTCGACCTCAGGTGCCACGGGATTCCCCTCCGTAGCCACCTGTGTAGATCCCTAGGAGTAGCAATTAAGGTTACCAACTCATTTCAAAAGCCAGGCGGAACAGTCTTGAGGTTAGATCCGAAAAGTAGGAGAGGGGGTATCTCTCTTCCCTATCTTCAAAAACCCTCGTGCTTAGCTCCCAGATCCGGAGCTTTCCTGATCTCCCTAATGCTATTGGATTTTCACTCACTATTCAGACTCCTATGTTTGACAGTTTAAATGGCCTTAGAGAGTTATCTCTCCACTCGCCTAATCCAAGGCCCTAAAATATCCTAAAACTTGTTGGTGTGTCTAACTTGACAATTATAAAAAGTTCTAGTATATTTTAATTAGCACTTGTTTCTAATGGGTTATTCTTTAAGTCAAGGGATAAGCGGAAGTGAAACTAGTGGTGTTTTGATGCAAAAGAAATTAATAAAAACCAAACTACATGCAAATGCACTTGCTTTCATTTTTTGATGAAAGAAATTTCTACTAGGTTCAAAGGAACTTCAAAGAAAGCAACAAATTTTTCTTTTCTTTTCTTTTACTCATGCTTCACACTCACAAAAGTTAACAAAACTATCGATGCGTAAAAAGATGTGCAAATTTATCCTAATGCAATGAGTACATGCTGATGCAAGACTTAAGACCACTCTAAATCAAGAAATGAAAGTAACTTGTTTAACAATATGATTTGCCACTTAAAATGTTTAGATGGAATATGAGTTGCTAATGATCATTTTTGTCTCTACACTAAAAGCAAGTTTCAATACAAACAAAAATTCACTTTCATTCACTAAAAGGAAACTAAATCAAAACAAAGTTCAAGAAAGCAAAACCAAGTTTTTCAAAAAGTTTTCTTCAAAAGCAAAAGCAAAAACGTATTTTCAAAAGTGCTCTCAACAAGACTGAAACTTTATGATTGAAAAATTGGCAACAAACACTTTGCAAGTTGACAACACAAAATGGATGAAAACTAAACAACAAAAATGTGTTTCGAGATGCTCTTAACAATCAAAAGCAACACTAAGAGCTTTGGCAACAAAGACCAAAAGATCAAAAAGACAATTTTCAAGAAAGTGTCAATCAACAACTTTTGAAAGAAAGAAAAGTAGATGGTCACAAAAATGTAGTTTTTACAAGCAAACACAAAAGGTCACCAAACCAAGATTTGACACAAAGATTGAGATCAATATTTCTACCCTGAAGGATCAGAGCAGCCAAGATCCCTAGCAAGAAATCTTGCGTGCTTAAACAAAAATGATGATGCTTGCAAAAGAACAAGAACAAGACCAACACTTCTCACAATCAGAGAGAATTTGAAATCAGATACTTTCTGTAAAACTAAAGACTGACACAAAAAAGTAATTGTTCAGGATTGAATCAAACCAGTAGACAGACCTTCAGAAACAAAAAGATTTAACAAATCTTGAAAATTACAAGATATACGCGACTGTATTGATGTACAACTGCGTGTATACGTGACTGAGCCTAAGGAAACCTACATATACGTGGGTTTACTTAAGGAAACATGCGTATATATGCTTCTGTAAACAAGAAAAATAGTGTATATAAAATATTTCAAGAAAAAACAAAAAACAGTTAGAAGAAACTGACCAAACTTATAATTCAAGTTCCTACAGGAACAGACTACACAGTAACATCAAGCAAACAGACAGCTAAGCCCTGATTGGCTTGAATAAACCCAAACTAGGAACAATAATACTGTTGTCCCCAATGGAGTTGCCAATTCTGTTCAGTGACAAATTCCCCTAGGGTCTTGGGTTGATACCCTAGCAGATCAGAGGTTGTCTATACAGAGAAACACACATTCCGTACAACCATAATGCTAATATAAGCAAACTATATGATAAGGGGCGTACCTGGGGGTCCTTTGTTTGAGAAGATCCTGCCAGGGTCCAAACCCTCTTGGAGTTCCTTTTTCTCCTTCAACCTGCAAAACAATCAATTCAAGAAAGTACAACAGTATATGGACTAAACATCATAAAGAAATCATCTTCATAATATATTGAAAGGTAGTTAGTTATGCAATTAAACAACCATTCATATATGAATCATAACATGGATATCATAAACATGAAGAAGATTTATATCAGGAACAAAGATAAGTGTTTCTTTCATTATAGACAAATAAAGTACAGAAAGGAATAATTTCACCTTATTCGTCCTTTCGCAGGCTCCAAGCGGAACCGTCCTCCGGATTCGTCCAGTCTCAAGCCTTTAACAAACTCCTTCCATGACTTACTCCATGATATCTCAAGTAGTAGATAGACATCATCACACAAGGAAACAAGGGTTTCCTGTAAATGGGGGAAGTGCAGGAGGCACTAAGATCTTCAGACCTGGTCAGGGAAATCTTAGCATAGTAACCTTTCTTTCTCTTCTCTCCTCCTCTAGGCCTTCCCATTGAAGCCTTTTTATACTTCTCCCAAAGTAGTTTTTTAGTTGGGAATTTGTTGGGAACAGTTGGGCCACGGGCACTTATAGGTAATCAGCAGGTAAAACCCACGATCTCCGCCCCAAATTAAGGAGATTTAATTTTTTAAAGTGTTTTAAGACATATACGTGGGTTGGGTATACACAAACCCGCATACACATGCGTTTAGCTCAGGGAAATGTCACGTATAGGGAATAAAACATTGTTTTTTAAATTTTGGACCAGGTATGGAAGGAGGGGTTGCCCTAGGCCATGAGTGTAGCATCACAAATCTCAAGAGTGAGATTTGTATAACAACTAATCATGAAAATCCTCCAGGAATTATAGGTGGAACCAAATGATATTCAGAGAAGAATAAATCATACCATATACCAGCAACAGACCAGAGAAGAAGTATATGTAAAATCATAGCTAATCCAGGAAAAAATCAAGAAGTCTTTGATAAAAAGACTAAAGCAGATGATTTTCACATAGGAGAAAAAGTCCTTAAGTGGGATTCAAGGAGAGAAGATAAAGGAAATCATGGAAAATTTGATTTTCTGTGGCAGGGGCCTTACGTCATTTATGGCTATAGAGGCAACAATTCCTTTTTCTTGAGAAACATAGATGGATCAGATCTACTAGGAGGACCTGTTAATGGTAGGATGTTGAAGCACTACTTTTCCACTGATTTACAGTAGTTCACTTTACTTTGCATCATTGTACATAACATTGTAGAGTGTAGATTGGATTGGATGGTAATCCTTTGAAGTTGAAGTTCGGACAGAAGGCCCTAAGCTTTGAAAGATTTACTGTCATAAGTATCAATAATGCAGATTCACAGAAGGACACTTTGCAAGGTAACTTCAGCCACAATTCAAAGGCTACTGATCTTTAGAGTTCTTGATATTTCACTAAGAAATGCCATCCCCATGTGGAGTCATTGTTAGAGTCCTATAGTGATAGGATTCATAATTTTGAATTTGCTTGGGCTAACCCTTGTAATATTGTACATACCTTTGCTTTCTGCAAATGTTTTCCATATTAAAAATTAAAAAATATAAAGAGGGTATGTCCTAAAAGAAATATCAAAGGAAAAAAAGAATAAGAAAAAATCAACAAATGAAAATCTATGAACCCCAAACACAAAAACAGATCATGGAAGTGTGCAAGTCTAAATGCCACTACTATTTTACTGCTTTACTGCCTTAAATAATGGTTGTGTGCAGCTTGTCATACATGGCACAACCCATTGTAGTCAAACTACTTAATCTTGACTATTTCATGCTTTGAATTTTATGTTTATAGTTAGAGAATAAAATATGACCAAAGAGCGTAATCTTGGCAGATCATTAGATAGGCAAAGAAAATAAAAGGAGCTCATCAGTTTAATCTAAGCCCTTGGAAGATATAAGGTTAGAATTAGATAGTTTAATTTATAAAAGAAAAAAGAATGATAAGGGTCTGCTAGTCTAAATGCACCCAAATAAATGAAGAAAAAATGTTAGGGTAAGTAATGGGTAAGTAGAAGAAAGGTTGCTGAAGTATAAAGTTGATTGGACAAAAGCACATTTATCATGCTTAATCATATCTTTCAATGTGCATGAGCAGTTAAGAAAGCAAAAACAATGGTTTACAAGTTGATTTAATTAACTCCCCCTCATTCATTTCATCCCTATACTTACTAATTTCCCCATCTACAAGTAAGTTCTAGTACTAAAAATCCTTCAAGTCATAAAGGCTCAGAGAATTTCTCTGACTTTTGGTGGGATCGGACCATCAGCTTAATGACTTATGGACATAAAGTGTTAGAATTCCCTTCATAAAAGTCATTTTCCTTCATTACCCTAATAAAACCCCTTTTCTTAATTTTAAACTCCATTTGCCTATGAAAAGTAAACAACCCCATGCTAAATTCCATTTCATTCAAAATACCCACAAAAAGATTTTATCCTAAGTATAAGTGTATGTGAAGAAAATGAAAAAATATTACATTATGCTTAGTGGTATTTCCACTCTGCTCATTTCATTTCATATTAATGTTTAACATAATAATATAGCTCCCTATATACCTTTTCCCATATATAAATAAATCCCGTATATAATACCCCAACCCTTAATTTAGCTATAAACTAGATTTTTATCCCATACCCCCGACAAAACCCTCTTAACTCACCACTTCTCGATAAAGTTAAGATAATCCCTTCCTAAACCCCGTCCAATCATTTAAATCCATGTTTAACTCGTAAATAATTGTAAACCACTAAGGATTAAAGCCCCGGCCCCCCCGAAACCTCTGCCCATTTCATCCGTACAAATCTATCACTTGATTGCCATCTGATCGTCAGCACCCAGATCCAACGGTTCACAGCCATATCGGGTTCACCCGATATCTGACCTTTACCCACCCAATAAAGTGGTATTGCGTGGGCCACCATCTGCTACGTGTCAAGTGCTAATATAGAGTGGGTGACCTCGCCAAAATACCACCTCCTCCATAAAAGTGGTGCGATGGCTTGGGAAACCATGTTCCCGCCCAACCCAAAAAACTGTCCACTATTCACTCATAATTCACTCGCCAAAAAGTGACTGTTGTTCAATAAAAAGGCCGAGAAGTGCTATTCGGCACTTTTTTGATCAATTTCTGTGTAAAACCTCTGAAAGCCATTATGACACCTTCAAACACTGAAATCACCAATTGACCTCAATTTTACTCCTGAAGAAGTTGCAGAGACACCAATCAAGCTCTCAGTCCATACCAGAGCCCATTCAACCTTTTTCAATTGTTGAGAACACCAAATTTGAAGTTAATTCACCCAAATTCTAGGTATTTGAAGAGAAATTACTAGACACCCTTTCAATTTGAAATCGTTCAGTCTTTAAAGTATTTTAATTAAGCAAAATTAATTGAAATTACTTTAAAATCAAAGTGTGTGCCCAAACCCTTCTAAAATCTTCCAAATTACCTTCAAACCTCTGATATAAACCTGTGTTGTCAAATTTGAATCCACAAGAACTGAATTATGGCTACCCCCGTCACCATGGATGTCAGACTAGTGACACCCCCCCCATTTGGATGTTGACCACCTTCCCCTGGCGGACAACGATTTTCAAATCAAAGACACAAGTTCCTATACACTCCTGCTCAAATTAATTGTTTGAGTAAGGAAAAATATCTAAACCATATTGATGACATTGGCCTTTGGGACTCCAATTTTCCCAAAAACTAGTTTCCACAAGTACATGTCTTTCTTGAGATTGTCCATACATGCCATGCCTGTTACATTCCCTACCACAGAGCTATAATGTCCCCAGACCAAAAAATCTTGTTCACTATTACAGTTGAGTAAATCAATGAAATGTTGCAAGTCCAACCAGGTTCAAACCTGACCCCACTCTCCATTGGGGATTTGTTAGACCAGTACACCAAATTGAGTCCATCTAGACTAGTCCAAATATTCCAAACTTTCATTGTAGAAGAGCAACACATTCCTACAGATGCCCCTCCAAATGTTTACTCTATTTTCTTTGAAAGGGGCAAGCAAATTGTAACCATGATATCATGTATTCTAGGCTATACCACAGATGAATTCGTTGATGAGCTCATCCTGGCCTTCATGTCCATTTTCACCCCAAGAAAGCATCTTGCTACTTTGTACAATTATACCCAGTTTATAGCTAAAAGGATGCATGAACAATTTACCAGAATGCACAATGAGAGAGTATTCAAGTACTCATCTATACTTTACCACATGTTTTTGTATTATCAATCATACAGATTTCCCTTAACCATCCAGAATTTGGATACTAAAGGCCGATGCGTGTCTGTTATATTTTTGACACCACTAATCCATAGGTATTCATCACCATACACCTACATAGATTTCATTGACTCTTTTTTCCATCCAGTCATGACCATGCTGATAGGAAGCCCTCCACCCATAATAAGTCAAGAATCAAAAGAGTGCTCCAATTGTCTAAGAAAATTAAGGTGGGATATTGGTACCTTTACCAAAATCACACCGAAATAAGAATCTATGGTTGCCAGCTTGCCCCATAAAAACTACCCAAATACCTCCCCATGAGGTTATTTTCTCTAGAATATTATAGGCAGATAATGAACTCTGATAATATCAACTTTATCTCAGCCAAGAAAAGGACTCAGTTCAAGGTAAAAAATTAGTTAGGTCCTTTTATTTGCAATTCTAGAGAGGCAGGGGAGGAAGCCGATCAAATTCTGCAACAAATGAAGTTTCAGAACAGTTTCATGTGGAGGTATGGCCCTCAAGGGTTATGACCAAACAAAGATAAAAGGCCAAATTGGGACCTTACATTCATCAACCTATACCAAAAATAGAAAGATATACCAACCAATCTGAGTGGATGGAAAACATTCTCATAGATAGGGATAGTACAAAGGTAGATGTTGAAAATACTTTGCTTGACCTTGTTGGGCATGGAATCCCCCCACATCATGTTTTGGGGCTCAAAGCCCAAGTTTTGTAAGACTCCGCGAATTGTGGGCACGGAGCACGAAGTAGAGGTTAAGTCATAGGGTTGTCCGCCCTAATTAATGTAATGTAACGTAAAGTCATGTTGGCCTACCCATGGTCCACGGACCATGGGATTGTATAAATACAGTGAGTCTCTAAGTTGTAAAGATAGCTAAGGAAGAAGAGATAAGAATACAAATGGTTTGAGATTAGAGTAGGATTCTAAGTGTATTTGGTCGTACTAGCAGCAAGAGGCTCTGCAGTTGAGTGCACAGAGGCATGGTAGAGTCCGCAGCTGAGTGTGTTGACCCCTGCAGCTGAGTGCAAAAGGCGATGTCGAGTCTGTAATCAGGATTGAAGATTAATAAAGAGAATTTGATACTTATTTCTGTGTCTTTGTTTTACATTGCCTTCTTTGCATTTATATTGGTTTATTTATCTTGCGCATTGATATGATTGCCGAATATGCTGTAATAATCATTAATATTACACACACTAGTTAAGTAATCATGTAATAGCATATTAAATAGCAAGGAACTTGGATATTATATGGGTTACGCCCCGAGTAGGGCTGCGTGGAAACAACATCACAGGTGGCGAAGGAATAACAAGTGCACGTAGCGACATGCATGCATGGTCAAATCGTGGACCTCCAAAAGCCCATCAAACATCCCTAGGATGCGGAAACCTAGTTCTAGCACCCTCCCATACTACTTCGGGTGAGACCTCAGTCCGCTCTCCGCGGACTGTAGCCGAAAGGTACAGTAGTACCAGGATTTGCTTGGCTAAATCACCTCTGAACCTGGGTCAGGTCCATACAAGCCAACAAATGGTTCCATTGCCAGAACCAGGATCTACAATAAGGACGTCTGATGTTGTGCCACTGGAATCCAACAAAGAAAGAAATTGAAGAGTGGTTGGATAAGAAGATTCACGAGTTCGCTACGTAGGAGAACAAAAATCCGCGAGTATCTAAGGAACAGTGGTTGGAGCACTACCTGTATACAAAAATCCATGAAATTTCCTTTGCATCCTTTCCTTTTGAGCTATATGAGTGGATCACGAAGTTAGCAGATAGTCAAGGAAGGTGTAGGCTCGACAAACCAATAGTGTGGACTCCAGAATTAGTGCGCAGACTAGAGGCATCATGAGATAAGATAGCGCGAGTTATTGGCCATTGGCTCGACTGAATAATAAGAGGATTTATCACTGAGTTCATACTAGACATGACCGTCAGCTACAGTGAAGCAGAGCGACATTTTCTCAAGGGACCGCGAGGTAATTATATTAAATATTTGAACACTTGGATTAAGATGCTATTGTGTGAAAAGCGGGTTATGCAAATAAATTAATGTTTTGAACTACGTGAAGTGGGAAGATCTACAGAAGTGGAAGTAGTGAAGAGTTGGAAAACAGTCCCTTAATTTCATCCTCGCGGGAAAGCAAGGAAGAGATCGCGAAAGTTTCTCCGAGAAGCACGGTTAATCTGATAAGGCAACATATTCCGCGTTTACCACCTCCACCCACACTACCACCCGTCTCACCCTCCTCACCTTCATCTCCACCCACCCCACCTCTGTCACCACCATAGTTCAGTATAGTGAGTGCGATCAAACTACCAGTATTTAGAGGAGTGGGAAATGAAGATCCGGATGAATTCTGGTTCATGGTAAGAGAAGTATGGGAAGCATAGGGCATCGTGGATGATAATATTAAAAGGGCTACGATGATGAGCACACTACAGGATTGCGCATTAACGTGATATATCAAGCATTCTAATGACCACCCGAACACAGGAATTGCAGAGATCCAGGCCGCGCTGAAGAGGGAATTTGCAGGGCAAAATCAGAAACACAATCGATCATCGAGTTTAAGGAGATTGCGATGCTCTCAGGTGAGACCCCCTGGGATCTGGACCAAAGGCTGAAGAGTATGATCCATGAATCCAATATGACGTTAACAGATGCACAGTATCGTGCATGGTTTGTGGCCTCACTTACGCCACACTTAAGGACGGCACTGTCACAGCAAAAACTTTCCACCCAGGCCGAAGCGTTGGAGATGGCAATGAGATTGCATGAGACCCATATACAAGACCCTAGGTTGGGAGTCGAACAAATCCACGCAAAGTTGTAGAATCTATGTCTGGAAATGCAAAGTTTGAAATAGGCAGAACACCTCGGCTAGAGGTGCGTGAAGAAGTATGGTGCATAAAATGCAAAGGCCAAGGGCATGAAAAGGACCATTTTCCAGTGTTTGCGAACTACTTGGCAGGAGGAGGGCTGATGTTGGTAATACCTGAGGCACAGGCACGGCCAAGCACAACATCTGCATTATGGTGCCTGATCTACAAGATAGGAGGAAAACACACCACAGATAACTGTCATCTGTTGCAGAAGTATACAGAGACGTCCCAACAACTGTTTTGTAATTTTTGCAGGTCGGTAGGCCATGACGAACGCACAGGTTGAAGCTATGAACTAATGATGGATTGGAATCCTGCCTACAGGGTGTAAACCAAAATGCGAGCCCTTGACCCAAATGCAGGGATTGTGTGAGCTGGGTTTTAGGGGCATGGTAGGGGTCAAGGTAGAATGGGACTATGAAGGGGCTATGGACAAATAATTTGTTACAATTGCGGAGGGCTAGGGCACTATGCCCACGATTGTACAAACCAATAAAATATCATGTTGGTACTATACTCAGTTTGATCATGAGGCAGAAGATTACCCTTTGTTGATAGCGAGGATGCACGAAAAGTGGGTACTCCAACCCCCTCCAACCTAGAATTTATAAATGATGAGGTCTGAGCCACACAAAGAAGACCCAAATGTAGACATGATGCTCAGGAGCGGTATGACCATGGGAGATGATAAAGGGAAGCAGCCATAAGAAAGTGCGTGGGTTCGTAAGACTCCTACAGAAGAACCCAATTTTGATCTAGAATGCACGAAGGAGACATTCATGGAAGCTAAGAAGAGCTTCACGGAGGCCTCCACTTCAGGTAGTAAGGATCAACTAGAACCAGGGATGGATCCTTCAATGCTCACTACCTTTCTAGAGACATGCATGAAACTGCTATGTGACAGCGAGGCTGTCAAAGGACTACAGGAACTTATCACTAGCTGCACGGTGTTAGGAGAATTGCGCATGGTCCAGAAACTTGGGAAGCATGCATTGCACACCGGAAGGGAAATGAGCTTGACTGCATAGATTGGTGAGTATGAAATGGATCAGGTAATCCTAGATCTAGGTTCGGATGAGAATGTACTACCAAAGCAAACATGGAAATGTATGGGCAGACCCGCACTACAATGGTCCCCTATTTAGTTACAAATGGCGAACCAATAGAAGATTTTGGCCATGGGAAGATTACAAGGGGTAACAGTTGATATTGAAGGTGTGAGTGCGCAGGCGGATTTTGAAGTGATAGAGATTGTCGATGATAGTAATCCCTATCCCACGCTACTAGTAATAGACTGGGCCACCAAGATGAACTGAGTCATAAATCTGAAGAAGCACAAAATGATCTTTGAGAAAAAGTCGCTACGCGTGGTAGTACCGCTAGATCCAGCCGAAGGAGCGTGATACACTAAACCAGTGCACAATGATGGTAATGATGACGATCTTGATTATATTTACAAGATAACTATGTGAGAAGAAGATTGGGTGAATCCAACTGCAGATGCAAGGATTTCATGGGAGTCTGAAAGATCCTGCACTTCAAATTCAGACGAAGAGATAGAGTGATGGCAGAATCAGTTGCAAAAAAAACAATAATTAATTGCAACATGATGGTTAAATCACTGCGTTGCGTGACAACAGAGGTAAGGGAGCTACCGACATATGATGGATTGTCAGCGGTGGATGAATTTATGAGAAAATCCGAAAGCGCAGTACTAGAACAGCAGTGGTTCGATGTGCTGAAGTGGGCACTGTGCGCAACACCTGCATGATGGTGGGGTACGCATCAAGGAAATTTTGAGGACTAGCGTGAATGCAGAAGGATGATGTGCCTACATTTTGGAAAACCCCAGCTTCAAATGCAAGTCAGTCAACAGGGGTGGAACAACTTGCACACCCACCTTTCTTGATGGGTATAGACATATGATGTAAAGCATGCACAGGTGCACTCCAGCCCCAGAATAGAGAATCGAAACAAATCGCAGTAGTAGTAAAAGCAACGCACGCTACTAATTCTCCACGATGAAACCTTCTATAGGGTGTGCGGAGTACTGAACAAGGTTCACCAGGCGAGATGAAATGATTGGGACTTGCGTGTGTGAGCAGTTCAATAGGCTTACCGGACCATGTGCAAAACCCTGAGCGCAAAGACGATTCCAAAGGTGTGAAACAGAGTGTAGACCGTAATTACTAAAGAAAATACAAAAAGGAATCTGCACGTACTGGACCCTCTATTGGTGACAGTGCGCGATGACCAGGAGGAAGAAATTACAAATCTACATGAGGTCGAACATATAAGGATTCAGGAAGCCATCTGGCGGGGAAATCTTAGACTTCACAAATTCGAAAAGGACTGGGTACGACTGAGGAAGAAAATCATTTTTATGGATGCTAAGATCAAGAGGCTGGAAAACGAGATCACACAGGCATGTCTCATCGATAAACCAAGGATGACAAGCCAAGATATAGATGATCATACCACTATGTTAGAAGAGTGTCGTCGAGAATTTATGACTCTGCTGCCATGGCTATGACCGCACCTCACCAAGCACAGTAACCAGGGGAGTGCACTACATACAGTAGAACACACTCTACCGACGATCGCATAGACAACTGAGGAGTTTCCACAAACTATGTTGGAAGGCGAGTTGAGGTCTCGCACAGGTGGTGTGACCACTTGACTAGCTATAGGGAGCACAGTCTCAGCTCTCAAGACAGTTGAAAGGGAGCGGGGGACTCTAAAAGAGTATGTTTGGGAGCTACATGATGAGGGAGGTGTGCACAGAATCAACATGGCACAACGTTCGTGCCTATGCACAATGGGCTACACTGTCATGTGGGTAGGCTGGGAAGTAACTGTTGGTATCACTGTTCATGATGAGATGTCCAATTTAAGGCAAAAGGGAGTGGGCAGTGGGCATTTAAGACACAAATTAAGAGCTAGATTTAGGGCAATCTACCGCCAAGAAAGCATTGATGGCTCAGAATTGAGGGGAACGGTCGGATTTAAATTCAAAAGGCACTATAAAACTCCAAGGGCTAGCCACGAGACAACACTTGTTCATTTGAGATTTGAGAAATTACATAGAGCACAGAGTGTTGAGTGCCAAGTAAGATTTTAGCCCCAAAGTTCACGAACAACCACAGACAACTCAAGCAAAATGACAACTATCAGGAGAGATTTGGGATATGTCGAAGGAACCACCGACGAGGCCACGCAGAACCCCATGGTGCATGATGTTCCCGGAGACACTGTGGTCATGCCGGAAATCCCAGAATCGCCTCGGACACTAAGGCCCAAGAAGGATAACTAGGCAGTGAGGCTAGTCCACATGTCTGCACAGAATCTGCGGTTTGGTAAACTCTCTATGGAAGAAAAGGGAAAGGTTGTCACCATTAAGATAGATGAGAAGGAGGAGGACCTACAGGCTCTCATAGATGAGATAGAAGCAGTAGAAGACATGGAAGATGACATCTAGCCAGTGCGCGCTACAGTTAAATTGCCGAGTACATTCCTCCGCAGAAAGGGAAAGCTAAGATACCCAAGGATTTGGATGCCGCTAAGAGCACACTCCAAACCGTGCTCCTCCCCGATGCAATTGTGTTTGAGGGCTCGGCCCTAGGCCATGTGCCCATAATGAAGTTTGAATATGGGGACGTCACAGATAGTGAGAAGTTCCCATATTTAGAGACTGAGAACCTCATGAAGTAGAGCATGGAGGGGTCAGTTACAACACTAGAGCCGCAAAAATGGCTACATGGTGTGGAGAAGGCCAGACTACTTCAGCTAATATGGATTCCACACTTTCACCATGTGCCTATCACAATTTTCGTCATCAGGAAGCTGCTTTGCCTAGTGCACCATGGGTATTTATGGCTGGAGGACCCTATTCACATCACAACAGATCTTATCCATAGGTTTTCTCGGCTCCCCTGTAAGGGAAAGGACCCCACGGAGATAACCGGAAAAAGCGAAGATTTGGCGCTCGCAAAGGCCATGAAGAAGAAATACAAACTAGAAAAGAAAAAGAGGGGTTACGCAATCAGCAACATTAAAGATAAAGGGGTGCACATAACCACCCAACTCCTGGCTAGGAAGGTAATATGAAAATGTTGTGGAGATGAGGTACCAGTGCCAATAGTTGGACTAGAAGAACAATGCACCGAGGGGGTCCAATTCAACTGGGCCGAGTTCCTCTGCGAGGAGTTCCTAACTAACTGCAAGGAAGCCCAGGAGCAGGGCAAGACCTTCCACTATGCATGGTTTCTCTTATCTATTTTACTGGTAATAGGGGAATTGCCTGACAACAGTCAGTTCCCTAATATTGAACAGGACTTACCAGAAGCCGCAAAGTACTCATCGCTCTGGGATACTAAGGATGCCATGTGGATCCGCGAAACAAAGATCCTCTGGGTGCTCATGGAGGAAAGCATTCGAATGTGGATCAACAGGAGGCTGCACCTATCCCCACAGTGTACAACAGTCTGCGGAGCTTTGCAGACTTCAAGGCAGACATGAATAATGTGTATATCAAGGCATGTAAGGATCTGATGCAGACATGGACCAAGCTCCCCTTCATCACCATTGATGATGTGATCTTCTTAGTGTTAGAATCATGGCCTCCCGAGTGGTGTACCCCGGATCTGGCAGAGAAGGATAGAACAGTAGCACAAAAGCAGAAGGCTACCACCAAGTTACGTATCGCCCAGTTGGCCCAGCAAAAGAGCAACAAACAAGCAGTCACAAAATAGGAAAAGGCCATCGAAAAAGCAGTAGAAGCATAGGCAACAGGGGTCACCATGACACAAGAGGAAGGGGGTCAGAACTTGTCTACAGGATAGGGAGTAGAGGACACAGTAGAAGGCGTGGACTCGAGCACAATGTCCACCTAGCTCAAATGGCCGCGCGTCACGGAGAGATCAGGTCCACGAAAAAAGGTCAAGGCATTCAAAGTGGACATCGAACTGATTACACTGAAAGAAGGAGACCTCTATGACATCGGTGACATGGTTCATGAGGTCGCCAGTGAAGCGCTCCAGGAAGCCATGATGAAGTAACAAATTGTGTTGGGGACCCTAAGGGTGTAGTTGCAGGAACTTCAGGTAAGGCACCCACAGGAAGGAGAAGTGGCCGCCTACGACGCTGCAGGTACATTAGCAGTGGGTTAGCTGCTACGTGCAAAGATGGCCAACACCATAGGGCTACCGGAAGGAGTGCTAACAATGGAGAACGAAGATGACAGAGCTGCAGTAAGCATGATCAAGGGAATGGGCCTTAACTTGGCTACCCTTCCACGAGACACATTGTATCAACTACAAGATGGCATCACAACAGAACTCCACGCCATGGAGGGCCACACGATCTAGGTATTGATTGAGCAGAAGATCAACATCGAACAGCTCAGCTTACAGCATGACGAGCTAGTGTCACAGAATAAGAAGATCGTGAAAATAGTTGATGAAGCATGTTGGCGCATTCCAAAATCATCCATCGCTGCAGACCTACCCACCGAGATGTGGATCCACTGTCTAGCAAGTGGACTCAGAATCACGCATGAGGAAACAACGCGAGTACAGCTAGAGCTGAACCTCCAGATTGCTAAGCTGCAGATGAAGGCGCAGCCTTTTGCTCCTCCGGAAGTTAAAGAAAAATGCGCTAGCGCGATTCAAACAGGGTTGGAAGAAAGGATACAGGCAGTGTAGGACTGTACCGGAATGTTGGATCAAGCTTTTGACATCCTCACATCCTTGCAGGAGGACCCCAACATACAATGCCTGGAAACAGAGGCGCATGAACTTTAGGAGTAGTATGATAGTGTAAGGGGAACTACTCAAATAGTCTTCCTCACCCAATGACTGGAAAATATGTAGCAAGCAAGGGCACTGAAGGGACGGGTGGATGTTGTAAGACAGAAAGAGGCACTTCTCAAAGCGTGCGTCCAACCTTGGATTGATGAGGCCTTCACCATTACGACCGAGATTGAGGGAAAGCTTGCACAGATGCAGGAGATATATGCGCTAAGGCAGGTAGTGGATCCTCACAAAGAAGCATCAGAGGAATGCATGCAGCAGGTCTAGAAAACCATAGAACAGTGTGCCGCGGACCTCCGAGCAGTATGGGACCAGTTGGAGGGGCTCCGTGCCAAGATCACCGCACCAGCAGAGTGACTCGGGATGAGTCATGATGATTGTGTTGGGGGCCTATTGGGCATGGAATCCCCCCATAGCATGTTTTGGGGCTCAAAGCCCAAGTTTTGGTCAAAGGTTTTGTAAGACTCCGCGAATTACGAGCGCGGAGCGTGAAGTAGAGGTTAAGTCATATGGTTGTCCACCCTAAAGTAATGTAATGTAATGTAAAGTTATGTTAGCCTACCCATGGTCCACGGACCATGGGATTGTATAAATAGAGTGAGGCTCTAAGTTGTAAATATAACTAAGGAAGAAGAGAGAAGAATATGAATTGTTTGAGCTTAGAGTAGGATTCTAAGTGTATTGGGTCATAGTAGTAGGAAGAGGCTCTGCAGCTGAGTGCGGAGAGGCCTAGTAGAGTCCACAGCTGATTGCGTGGACCCTTGCAGCTAAGTGTGTAGGGAAGTGTCGAGTCTGTAATCAAGATTGAAGATTAATAAAGAGAATTTGATTCTTATTTCTGTGTATTTGTTGTACATTTCCTTCTTTGTGCTTATATTGGTTTATTTATCGCGCGCACTAATATTATTGCTGAATATGATGTAATAATCATTAAAATTACACACACAAGTTAAGTAATCAGGTAATAACAGATTAAATAGTAAGGAAATTCGGTATTATACGGGTTACACCCCGAGTAGGGCTGTGGGGAAACAGCATCAGAGGTGGTGAAGCAATAATAAGTGCGCATAGCGACATGCACGTAGGGTCAAACTGTGAACCTCCAGAAGCCCATCAAACATCCCCAGGGTGTGGAAACTTGGTTCTAGCACCCTCCCATACTACTTCAGGTGAGACCTCAGTCTGCCCTCTATGGACTGTTTCCAAAAGGGCTAGTAGTATTGCGATTTTCTTGGCTAAATCACCTCTGAACTTGGGTCAGGCCCATACAAGCCAACAGATCTAGAGAAGCAGCTTGATGAAAGCTCATTCCTGCAGGTACCAAAGAAAGAAGGAAACATTAGTACCCCTATTGTTTTTCAGACTCCTCAAAATGAGGAAAATAATCCCAAAAGGAACAGATAGGGAGCCTCTAGCTCAGGTATGGACACATCCAATGTACAGTATGAAGCTAGTCGGAGCAAAAGGCCTAGGCTCAATCCTGTTTCAAAACAGTAAGACACAGAAGGCTAAGTAGAAATAACTGATGTTGAGTTAGAAATGAGGAAAGGCACAACTCCATCTGGAGAAACACAGGAGCCATCTAGATCAAAAACTCAAATTTTAGAAAGATAGCTCAATGTAGAAGTCTCCTCACTCAATAAGCCTATTGATAGAGATAGGGACATTAAGGACAGGTTCAAGGATTTAAAATGAGAAATGAGAAACTGAAGGCACAATCCTATGCACAGTATCTCAAACTTACACCCCCTAATCAAAGTAGGTTGATGTCAGCTTTTGACATCAAGGAAGGAAAGATGCAAATGTCCTTCATAAAGCTAACTGTACAACAACCAAGAACATCAACAAATTTCTGTTGGGTGTGGAGCCTGATTATCTTCTGTATTCAAAGGTTTCAGCCGGATGTATAACCCAGGAAGAATATACACCCCTCCACGCGGGGGGGTGTGGGGGGGACTTGTCCACCCCGCGGGGGTCCGGGGGCCAGCGGTCCCCTGGCGGGGGTTCAGGGGCAGCACCCCCAAAGCTAAAATAGATGTAAAATTGCCTTGTAAAAGTCTAGTAATTTCTAGTTAATCTGAGCCGTTCATTAGGTGGATGATCTGACGGTAGAAGTTATGTTTAATTTAGGGTTTTTTCCCTAGAAGGCAACCCCTCACTATATATGAGGGAATTGTATTGCATCTATGTGTATCTGTATTCTGAGTGAGGAAGAGAGAGGAGATTGAGAGCGAAGAGGGTGTTACAGTGGATCTGCTGTAGGTTGTATCTCTTTAGTTTGCTGGATAATATAAAAGGAAGGACTCATTGTTTCTCCGTGGATGTATCCCAAACTGGTTGAACCATGTATATCTGTGTCTCTCTTGTTTTATTCGTTTTCTGTGTTTATATTTCTGCAATATTTTATGTGTTCTATTGCTCTATAATATATAATTTTCTAACAACTGGTATCAGAGCCGAAGGTCTATTTGGCTGATAAACTCACAGGAGAGAAGGGTTCCTGGTTCGAGTGGGAGCAATGGCGGAAGATGGTAGGTTTAGGGTCGAAAAATTCAACGGCCAAAACTACTAGTTGTGGAAGATGCAGATGGAAGATTATCTGTATCAGAGAGATCTGTACCTACCATTGAGTGGAAAGACAAAGAAGCCGATGAGTATGACAGACACAGAATGGGATATTCTGGACAGAAAGGCACTTGGAACAATACGGCTGTGCCTAGCGGCGTTGGTAGCGTTTAATATTTCAAAGGAAACGACAACACAGGGTTTAATGTTGGCATTGGCCAAACTATATGAAAAACCCTCAGCCTGAAATAAGGTATTTCTTATGAAGCATTTATTTAATATGAAGATGTTAGAAGGTGGATCTGTTGTAGACCATTTAAATGATTTTAATACAGTTACAAGTCAGTTAAGTTCTGTAGGGGTAAATTTTGATGATGAAGTTAGGGTTCTGTTATTTCTGTGCTCATTGCTAGAAAGTTGGAATGGTTTAGTTATGGCTGTTAGTAACTCTGTCTCTGGATCTAGTACTTTAAATTTTGATGATGTTGTCGGTGCAATCCTTAGTGAGGAAATGCGATGGAAAAGCTCTGGTGAGACATTAGGTAATGCTTTGATTGCAGAGACTAGGGGAATAAAAATGGAAAGAGGAAAGAGCTCAAGATATCGCAGTAAGTCAAGAAAAGGCAGATCCAAGTCCAAATCGGGGATAGTGTGCTGGAAATGCGGGAAGAAAGGACACCTGAAGAAAGACTGCAAGTCTCGGAAGGGAAAAGAAGGAGACGTGCAACAAGAAACTAATCATGAAGCAAATGTAATAGGTGATGTGTTGCAAGATGCTTTGATTCTTTCATTAGAAACTATTATTGATGCCTAGGTGGTAGATTCAGGGGCCTCATTCCATGCCACACCTGATAAGAAACATTTTCATGATTATGTTCAAGGAGATTTTGGACAGGTTCAATTGGGTGATGATAAACCATGTAAAATCATTGGAATGGGTACAATTTTCATAAAATAGAAAAATGGAAATCAGTGGCTATTGAAGAAGGTAAGGCATGTTCCAGATTTGAAGAAAAATCTGATTTCAATAGGGTAGTTGGGAGGTGAAGGTTGCGTAACTACCTTCATAGATAAAACCTGGAAGGTCACTAAAGGATCCCTGGTGATAGCGAAAGGAGAAAAGGTTGGTACATTGTATTTATGCAATGGTATTTCTAATTCTGTTAATGCTTTAACCTATATAGGAGAAGATACGACATTGTGGCATCATAGGCTCGGGCACATGAGTGAGAAGGGGATGCAGATTCTTCACTCAAGAAATTTTTTTCCATGTTTGAAGCACGTTGATTTAAAATTCTGTGAGAATTGTGTTTATGGAAAACAGAAGAGAGTCAGATTCCTTAGAGTTGGGAAAGAAAAGAAGAGCGGAAAATTAGAGCTTGTGCATACAGATGTATGGGGACCTGCTCAGGTATCATCTCTTGGTGGCTCTTGTTATTATGTTACTTTTATTGATGATGCAACTAGAAAAACCTGGATTTATTGTATTCGAAATAAATCTGATGTATTTGATACTTTCAAGAAATGGAAAGATTTGGTGGAAAATGAGACAGGGAAGAGGTTGAAGTGTTTAAGATCAAATAATGGAGGTGAATATTGCAGCAAAGAGTTTGATAGGTATTGTTGAGATAATGGATTTTTCAGAGAGAATACAGTTCCAAGAACACCACAAGAAAATGGTGTGTCAGAAAGGATGAACAGGACAATCATGAAGTGTGCAAGGTGCATGAGATTACATGCAGGATTGCCTTTACAATTTTGGGCAGATGCTGTAGATACTACTGTTTATCTAATAAACTGAGGGCCTTCAAGTTCCTTGGATGGTGGTCTTACAAAGGAGGCATGGACAGGTAAAAAGGTAAACTACTCTTTTTTAAATACTTTTGGTTGTGAAGCCTTTGTCCACATTAACAAATAAAATAGAACAAAGCTTGAGGCAAAATCAAAGAAATGTACCTTTATTGGATATGGTGTTAATGATTTTGGTTATCATTTATATGATTATGAAAATCACAAAATCATTAGGAGCAGAGACGTAATATTCAATGAAAAGGTATTGTATAAGAATCAGTTGTAGGAAAAGAAACAAGAAAAAGAAAATAGAGAATACATAGTGCTTGACGATATCACAGGAAAAGTGATGGTGCCTGAAAATCATAATGATCAACAGCCAGAACAACAACCACAACAGCAACAAGCACTTCAAACACCTGAAAGTGATGTTAGAAGATCTACCAGGATAAGTAGACCCCCTGAACGATACTCTCCTTCATTATATTATGTATTGTTGACTAATTTTGGTGAACCATAATGTTATGAAGAAGTAGTGCAGGTAGAAACCAGGAAGAAGTGGGAGCAAGCCATGAAAGAAGAGATGGACTCCTTAGCACATAACCAGACTTGGGACTTAGTCAGGTTGCCTGCAGGTAAAACACCATTGCAGAATAAATGGGTTTACAGGATGAAAGAAGAAGATGGAGGAAAACAGAGGTACAAAGCTAGACTTGTGGTGAAGGGGTTTGCACATAAGAAAGGTATTGATTTTGATGAAATATTTTCCCCTTTTGTTAAAATGACTTCAATCAGAACTATTTTAAGTCTAGTAGAATTGAAGATTTTCATCTTGAGCAGTTAGATGTAAAGACAACCTTTCTCCATGGGGATTTGGAGGAAGAGATATATATGTAGAAGCCACAAGGATATGAGGTAAAAGGGAAGGAGAAACTTGTGTGCATGTTGAAGAAGAGCTTGTATGCCTTAAAACAGGCTCCAAGGCAGTGGTATCTAAAATTTGACAGGTTTATGTCTGAACAAGGTTATACTAGATGTCACTCTGATCATTGTGTTTATCTCAAAAGGCAAAATGATGGCAGCTATATTATATTGTTATTGTATGTAGATGACATGCTTGTTGTAGGTTCGAACATGCAAGAAATAAATGTGCTCAAAAGAAAATTGGCAAACTCATTTGCAATGAAGGATTTAGATGCTGCAAAACAAATCCTTGGTATGAGAATAATTAGAGACAGGAAGAATCACAAATTAACATTGTCTCAAAGTGAGTACATAGAAAAGGTGTTGAAAAGGTTTAATATACAGAATGCAAAACCAGTTGGTATACCTTTGGCTAGCCATTTCAAATTAATTAAGGAGGCATGTCCCAAGACTCAGGAAGAAATGGCTCATATGTCTAAAGTTCCATATGCATCAGCAGTTGGAAGCTTAATGTATGCAATGGTCTACGCAAGGCCTGATATCGTACATGCAGTGGGAGTTGTAAGCAGGTACATGAACAATCCAGGAAAAGAACATTGGATGGAGGTGAAGTGGATTCTCAGGTATTTGAGATGTACCACATATCAAGCATTATGCTTTGGTGGTTCAAACATTGCTCTACAGGGATATGTTGATGCAGGTATGGCAGGTGACGGAGATAACAGGAGGAGCACTACAGGATATGTATTTACTATAGGTGGAACAACTGTCAGTTGGGTTTCAAAAATCCAAAGTGTTGTTGCACTCTCAACAACAGAAGTAGAGTATGTTGCTAATATAGAGGCTAGTAAGGAAATGATTTGGTTACAAAGGTTTTTGGATGAATTGGGTAAGAAGCAGGAGTTGGGCAGGTTATACAGTAACAGCCAGAGTGCCATACATCTTGCAAATAACTCTGCATTTCATTCCAATACTAAACATATATAGCTCAAGTACCATTTCATACGGTCAGCATTGGAAGATGGACAGTTGAAGCTGGAAAAGATACACACTAGCCAGAATTATGTAGATATGCTAACAAAAGGTGTAACCAGAAAGAAACTGAGAATATGCTCAATTTCAATTGGTCTTCAAGTATGATGAAGAAGATGAGAAACAGCCAGGTCCAAAGTGGAGTCATTATCTAGCAAATGAAGCAGCGGTGGAGTTGCTATAATCAGTCTCCAAGTGTGAGATTGTTGGGTGTGGAGCCTGATTATCTTCTGTATTCAAAGGTTTCAGCCGGATGTATACCCCAGGAAGACTGTACACCCCTCCACGTGGAGGGGTGTGGGGGGGACTTTTCCCCCCCGCAGGGGTTCGGGGGTAGCGCCCCCAAAGCTAAAAATAGATGTAAAATTGCCTTGTAAAAGTCTAGTAATTTCTAGTTAATCTAGGCCATTCATTAGGTGGATGATTGGACGGTAGAAGTTATGATTAATTTAGGGTTTTTTTCCCTAGAAAGCAACCCCTCACTATATATGAGGGAATTGTATTGCATCTATGTGTATCTGTATTCTGAGTGAGGAAGAGAAAGGAGATTGAGAGTGAAGAGGGTGTTACAGCGAATCTGCTATAGGTTGTATCTCTTCAGTTTGTTGGATAATATAAAAGGAAGGACTCGTTGTTTCTCCATGGATGTAGCCCAAACTGGGTGAACCACGTATATCTGTGTCTCTCTTGTTTTATGTGTTTTCTGTGTTTATATTTCTGTAATATTTTATGTGTTCATTGCTCTGTAGTATATAATTTTCTAACAATTTCAAGAAGATAGACTTTGAAGTATTGGCAAGGGATATCATCCCATTGACCAGATTGAATTTCACAAGCAGGCTAGAGAAATTATTTACTCCACCCTTACAGGAAAAGCCATAGCTACCCATCAATTGCAGAATTCACTGAATAACATTTCGGCCCAGTATCAGTTGGAAAAGGCCTCTTCACAAGCCAAAGACACCATAATCAAGTCTTTGGAAGACTTGGTAATTGAATTGGGGCATTATCCCAAAGACATCAAGGCTACTAAATGATTAATCAAAAGGAAGAATGATGACATTGAAGCACTCAAAAAATAGTTAAATATGCCTCAACTATAGCACCCCTAGATGCAGGAACTCTTGGAAAGCCAAACAATACATGAAGAGTTGATGGACTTAGTCCTTAAACTCAATGATTAGTTGATGGAGATAGAAAATGAATTGGGTAACTTAATCCAATCAAAACAAATTGATCTTGGCGCTACATCGGAAAATGTCATCCCAATATTTACCATGGCTATTCCTTCCACATTGACTCCCACAGCTCCAATGGCCACATCAAAACCAGTTTCTACAACATCTGCATCCCCAACATGTACATCATGTGAAGAAGCAGCAAGATTGGTTAAAGCTATGGAATAAATGTCCATACAAACCACAGAGATGAATAAGATGGAAGAGAAAGTGACAAGCTTGGAAACTGATTACAAGCTTGCCAAGATCATGCACAAAGAAGAAGTGCAAAAGGCTACCAGGATGAGTGAAAGATTGAAAGCCCTAGAAAAGGACTTAACACTAAAAGAACCCCTTGGGTGGGCTAAGGGACAACTATGGGCTAATATCATTGACTCTGTCAATGATATTTGGCCATCTATTTAGGTAATTTCGAGAAAATAGATTTGATAAAGCTGGCTACAGAGGCCATCCAGAAAGTAAAAGCAGAATTAGGACAAATGCTAGAAGAGGCTACTAGAATTATCCAATTCCTTAACAGCAAGAATAAGTATTATCTCTAGGAATTACAAATAGAGGACAAACAAAGACAATTTTAGAGGTCAGAAAGGTCCTCTCCAAGAGAAACTTGATGCAAAACTTGGAGGATAAGTGTCAGAATATGCAGCTAGCCATTAACAGATTTATGGCTAAGTTCCAGATTTTGAGAGAAAAGGGATTACCCAATCCATTAGTAATAAATGATAAGCTGATCACACAAGAGTGTTTCAGGGAAAACTAGTGTCGATTCGAACTGCTAGTCCCACTAAGACGGGTAGCTATCTTAGAACAAACAATGAAAAATTTTCAAGAGTTCCTTTAAGTGTGATAGATGGAAGAGAAGAAAAGAGGACCAACCTGGATCTTCCTCTTTGATCCTATCTTTATTTCTCCTTTCCTTGATAGAATTTTCCACTCCTCTCCTACTTTTCCCACTTCAAAGAGTACTTGTAGAGTCAAAGTAATAGCAAACTATCAAAGCACCTTTATCTAAAACATCATAAACAGTGCAGAATCAGAAACACATTAACCATAAAATTGCATTCATAAACAATAAGATTCACAAATAAAAGATTATATGGAGGAAAACACAAAGAAATTTATTAATAGTAATGTAAGAGAGGATTACAACCCAGCTATCTAATCCAGCATCATCCTCCCAGTGAACAAGAAAATCACCCAACACAATGTCTCTTCTCACCAACAAACCAACAACACTTCCATACAAAATACAAAATCCCAGCCTCCAAATCTCTCAGATGAGGGATCCATTTATAGATGTCTTACAAGGGTGTGAGTCAGCTCTGGGTTTTTGATTAGTGTCATTCCACAGATAGTTCTTGGTTCCACTTGGAGATTTCAATGATCGCTTACTCATCCCTGGGCAAATTCAGAGAGGCAAGTGTCACATGAGAAGTTTCTGGAAGATTCCATGATCATCCACCTTGCAAACTGTCTCTGCGATTTGTCTATTATCACTCATCGCACCCCACAGAAGGCTGTTTTAGTATTCATCGCACCTGGTGAGTTTGGCAGTCAGTATGCATCTCACCTTGCCCATGGAGCAGTCTATATGGTCCAGGTTTGGCCAGTTCTGAGTAGCTTTTTAGGTGGAACTTCTGGGAAATGATGTAATCAGTTGACCATGATCCTTTAGGGTGTGAAACAACACTTTTAGGGACTTAAGGATCCCTTATTTTATGGACATATGAGTTTGGGGTTGCAGTGCCCAAATATGTCTATAACAGCTGCCCCCTAAAGCATGAGGTCATAAATCTTTTGATGTCAGGTGAAATGCTTTATCATGAGGATCCGAGGTATTCAAACTGGAAGGTGACCTATATAAGATACAATACAATACATCATCATTGTATTATTTTCATGATTTGGTTGAGGTGGGCATTCCCATGCTTAGCTTTATAAATTCATTTTCATGTACATAGGACAGAAAATCGTCTACTATTGCAGACTGGTGATTATTTGCATGAAGAGTCATCTTCCCTGGCTTAGATGACTATCTTTGTAGCTTCTGTGTACAATTTATGTCTTTATTTTCCTAAATATGTCGCAGCTCGGATGGATGAAACTAGATCTGGGGTCTTCAAAACTCATCCAATCTTTGCCCGATGTACAAGTCGATCCATGTGAAAAGATGTTCTGAAGTTGAACATGGAAAGACATCGCTTGATTACCAGCCAATAATGTGAGTTGTTAACAGACCCGAGAGGAGTCACTGATAATGATGATGACCCTCAAGGTACTATAGTACAATTCATGTGGTGTGAATATATGAGCCGATTTTGAACACCAAGCAAAGTCTTTCGGTCGAAGGTCATTGCTGTAAACCTATCGCCGGAAGTGAGAAACTTGCCATTGAGGCAAGCAAGCTTCAAAGTACTGAAAGGGTTGTTTCTAAGTAAACTTCTTGGATAATGAGCTGATGTCGACAATAAGTGACCTGTCATAGGAGGGCCTTGATGTATCCCACATCTACGACGTGAAATGGAGAAAATGATTTTTGTGGAGGTGAAAACGATCAGATGATATAAAGTTCAGGAATGGCGGTCATGAAAAATGAAGGGTGGGTGTACTACAATGGATGAGGTGTTTTCTAGATGGTGAATTCTCTGAATGAATTATCTTGAACATTTTGGCGATACTGATATGGACTGGTAGCTTTAACCCCATGGATGGCACGATGGACCAATGGTGAAGGTGAATGGAAAAAACCCAACCCAACTAAATCACAGTGATGGAGTGAAAGTGTCATGTTCAAGAGCGACCTGCTACCAATAGAGTTCTTCAAGTTTTCTTCCCATTTTTCCCCAATCATTGCTGACCAGTACTTCTTTATTTTTGTCAATCTTGAGGAGGATAACATATGCTTGGTCTATAATTTTCCCTTCGGGCAAACCTGTCGCTTTGTGTTTAGCAAGCCTAGCGTCAATGAGACTCGTTCTTGTCTGGGTGGACAAGTTTGTCGCTATTGTTTTAACAAGTTTAACGACAAAGATAACTCGGTACTTTTCATGTTTAGAGAGTTTGAAAAGGAGACTCCAATAGTCCTTTTTCGTGGCATAATCCCTTAAGTCCAAAAAAGTATAAAATAATATGAAAGGGATGACTTTTCTATAGTTTTAACAAGCCGACAAAGACAAGCACTCGATCTTTTTGTTTAATAATCCCTCAAGTCCAAAAATATTAAAATATATGAGAGGGATGGCGTTCCCTTTACTTTAACAAGCTGGAAAGGCCAATAGCTCGACAATATTTTTATATTTAATGAGTCTAAAAAGAGTTTAAAAGAGACTCGTTTTTGAGGAACGAGTGGTATTTCTGGGTAGCAGCTGGTTCCAGGTAAGTTTGGAACTTCTCAAAACATGGCAGTGTGAAGAGGGTGACAATTAGAATCACTTGTCGCAAATGTTCCTCAAAAGGGTAAAGAATCAAGTGGAAGCGTATGGTCGGCCAAATGAAATGGAGGTGACAGAAGGAACACAACCAAGGTTCAAAAGGGCTAATAGCAAAGTGATCACAAAGGTTATTTACCAAAGGTGGGTTTATTTTTTAATGAGCTTGAACCTTGTGCCAACATGTGCTCATTGGTAGGTTTATTTGTTAACGAGCTTAAACCTTGGGGGAACATTGCTCTTTTTCCTTTTTATGTAAGCTAGGAATGACCAAACTATAAAGCTATAAAGCTAAAAATGCTAAAAAGCTAAAAAAATGAAATTGGTTGTTTTTGTTTGTATAAAAAGGTTTGCATGCCCCCAGCATAAAAAAAAATTCTTTAGTAACCATATGGAAGCTTACTATGGTTAAGCAGGATGATTTTCTGTCAATACTTAGACAAAACACTTCCTGCACTTTGTCCGCCAAATAGACAAAGGTGAAAGGTCACTCGGACTGACCACATAACTTACAGGGAAACGTATCTCTACAGCTGGGTTTGTCCGCAAAATAGACAAGGGTGCATGCCCCCTAAGCTTCGTTACATTGACCAGACTACTTGGTAATTAGGTGGATGGAATGAAGGTTCCTTTACGAGATCAAGTGAAAGACTCGACTTGAAACTTTGCTCAGATCCTTGGTTTCATTTTTTAATGAGGTTGACACCAATCAACAAACTATCCTCAGGCAACCTTCGATCACAACTCATAATGGGTCATGAAGGAAAGATCTAGTTCCAACGCCCCCAGTACATAATGTACAACATCACTTAATTGAGTCATGTTAGTCGTATTTTCAACTATGAATACCTCGTTGTGATCGACACTATCAAAATGGTTAGAGTCCTTCTTAATATTTGATGATGTAGAAGATATCATATGACAGGTTTCCACTGTGGCCACTTCTGCCAGATTATTTGGAGGCAGGGAGGAAAAAGTACCCGTTAAGGATGACTCTTTTAGGATACCTACACTAACATGTTGAAGTGATTGAGAACTTCCATAGATCAATGGAATGCTTCCAGTAGCTTTTGAACTGTTGGGGAAAAAGGTTAGTTGGTCAATGATTGTAATTCCACCTTGGAAGGGAAATGCAATCTTTCTAAAATATGTTGACACAACAACAACCATAGCATGAATCCAGGGCCTACCTACTAGGATATTGTAGTCAAGGTTTCCATCAATGACCTCGACTTCAATTTCTACTGTCTTTCCCCCCAGTTCGATTTGCAAGTTACTTAATATCCCATATGGCATGTATGTTCTTCCATCGAATGCTTTTAATGTCGTTGATGATTGTGACAAGGGTGGAGAGCCTAAATTTTTCCAGCAACTCATTGACATTATACAGATAGATGCTCCCTCATCAATGATTGTTCGATGAACAGTTTTGTTGAGGTCTTTTACCTGTATGAGGAAAACGAGCTGTGCTGGTACCTGAGGTTCGTATCCTTTATGATTAAATGCCACTAGATTGGAATCTGCTGGATCAATCCCACCTATCGCTGATAACAAAGCCTGCTTTTGGGAGGGGCAATTCTGCAGTACTTCAAGTGTCGACATAGCAGATGGCGATTGGGCTAGATCCTCCACTATATTATAATTTTGTGCTGCTTGAGCACGAGGATTAAATGTCGATTTATGTACTACTCCCTTAGGTGGTTTTATTATTAATTCAAGAATTATTGGTGGAAAAACTTATGACGAAGTTGTTGTCAAACTGCTAGGTTGATCTGTAGCCTTGCCGTTTGATGATTGTGGATTTCCATAATATTTATTCCTTGTAGATATCAAAGCATCATTTTGTTGTTTTGAGATGGACAGCATAAGCACTTGGGATGGGGAAGCACGATAACTAGCAACCATATTAGTTTCTGGATTTGGAAATGGATCAGTCAATAACGCTGAGGTATTTTAAGTCTTTTTGAAAAACTTCGTGACCTTAGCTCGATGTGGACAATATTTCGTGTAATGGTCCTCATCACATATGAAACATGGCTGATTAGGTTTCTTCTTTCCGGTAGGGTTTTCAGAAGGTTTCTCAGGAGTCGAATCTTCCTGTTTCTTCTTTTTGTTTGTCCCTTTCTTCTTTCCCCTGGTTGCTTAGGATTTTTTCCTTTGTCGGTTGACACGGCATTAACCTCCCAAGCAAGAGGTTCTTCATCTGCTTTTTGACTAGAAACCGTACGGGCTTTTTTAGATGTAGCCTTTGTGGTTTTCGTGCTTGTTGCACCTATCACACCATCGCCGACATGAGAGTCCTTGTTTTATTTAGGAGGGGGAGGAATGGAAAATTCTGGTCTAGGAGAGTCAGGATTTTTTTCGTAGAGTGTGCCAGACTGAGTATAGATCAAGTCTAAATATTGTGCACAAGCAATGACGTGCTCTTCAATGACAACTCCTCTCGTAGCCACATCCTCTGTAATAGATGGTAATAATGACTTTATAAACCATTCAGCCAAAAGTTGATCAGGAACATACATCTTTACCATTCTTCTACGACGTTGCCAGTCATGAATATGACCATATATATGAGTGGCTATCGTCTGTTTAAAGTTGGTAAGGAGTTCTGTCCCTATTTTGTACCTTATGGGTAACTGAAAATGGGTTAAAAAGGTAGTGGCAAGGGTGCTGAAGTTATCAAATGAAGCTCTAGGAAATTCTATATACCATTTAGCTGCCGGACCATTTAACGTTCGTTGAAAAAGGTGAAGCCTAATCGAATCATCATTCAGGGTGTTGGATGAACACCACAAATGGAATATCATCACACGATTCGATGGATCTTCACTTGGATTTCCATTGAATTTAGGAATATCATAGGGAAGTTTATGAGGAATCGCAGGCCATCAAGGGGTGTATGCAATTGGATCATTTGTTAGATGGTTTAGATCTGGCAATTCCAGAGTTGCTACAAAGGGCAACTGTTGATTCAGGTTAGGCGAAGCATACACAGGATAAGATGGAATCACCTGACCAGTAGGTCTTTGCATACAAGCATAATGTATTTGATGCTGGTAACTTTGATAAGGTTGATGGGCGTAACCATTATAGTATGGTTGTTGATAACTGTTTTGGAAATACAGTTGCCCGTTACTTACAAAGCCTTGTTGCTCAGGTCCGTGGTATGATTGCTGGAATTGCGGTTGTTGATATTGTACCAGCCATGGTTGTTGGACCATTTTTTGTTGTCCAATACTAGATGAATGACCAAGATGTGGAGTGACAGTACCTGTTTGAGCCTGAGTCGCTCCAGATAAGGAGGCACTAACCTGTGGTTGTGATTGAATCGCTGAGACGAGAGGTTGTTGTATTGCAACTTGAGAGACTTGAGGTTGACATACAATAGGTAGCGCTTGTACTTTCGATACAGTCACAATAGCAGGTGTAGTGGGAATATTCAACATAGGATGGACTGGTTGCATTGAATATACAACCCTTGGTTCTTGAGGCAGTATTGGTACCCAACCGCTAAATGTGACCCTAGTTTGACCTAAATTTTGTTGTAAACTCTCATATGGTTGTTCTCTAGGAGGGAACAATGAAAAGACATACTACCCCCCATATGGCAGCAATCCAGTACTTAAAGGGTAGATTGGCCTTTGGAAACACATTGGATCAACTTGTTGAGTTTCAACATAAGAAATACCAGATGAGATTCCAGATGAAGAGATAGGAACAGACCATGTCATCGAAACAGTCCCTAATTGGACTCCGACTTGTTGTTGATAACTAGCCGGGACAGATGGTATACCAACAATCATTGTAGGAACAGCAGCAGGAAGCCCCGCCTAGCTATGTCAGTTGACACAGTGCTAGATGTTGATGGTTGTTTAGACATATTTAGTCTATCCAAAATATTTCCTAGTGATTCGACAGGAACTTGCGATGAAGGATGATTACAAGGACTAACTTCTGTAATAGAAGGATGTAGGTGGATCCTAGTTCCAAAATGCACTGGAGTATTGGGTGGAAGATCCTCTACTATCTCTTCTATAGCAATCAATCCAGGTGTAAGAGGTAGACCATCAAGTCCGTAAAATATTTCTGGAGCCAAAGAAAGTGTAGCTTCTGCAGTAACAGAAACTGGAGGGGTGACACCTTCTGAATTCTGGAACTCAACTTCTAGATGTTCAGGTAAGTGAAATTCAGTTTCTTGATCAGTCCTAGGTGGAGGTGGTTCAGGAATAGAGGTGTCTACCATTACACTAGGATCAGTTCTAATGTCCTCTTGTAACTACAGAACTTTCTCTGTAAAGGCAGATGTACCAGAGATAATTGGAGTAACTGTAGTCTCTGACGATGTTGAAACACAAGTTTCAAATAAATTAGGTGAATTGGACTCAGTTAAATGAGACCATTTTGCTCGGGATGGTTTCATTTCCAGGGTCAAAGATGGTTGACTCACTAGCCTTCACAAATGACGGGGTTTTGATTGACTTTCTTCCACGATTGCGGATTACTTGATCAACTCAAAAATTAAAGGGGAAAAATGTTATTCTGATTTAAATGAATTTTAAGAAACTTTGACGCCACTTGCTTTTTCAATTTTTAAGAGTCGAGAAAAAGCTAAAGGTGACTCTAGTTGCCTTTGATTTTTAATGAGCCTGAAGTGACAAGTGCTTAGATGGACCTTTTCTTTTAAGGAGTTGAAAAGGAATGAAAGTGACTACTCTAGAAGTCTAGACAGAGGGTTTACCAAACCGATCGTAAAACTGTAAAATACACCTTGGTGATAAATGATAGAGAAATTACCAAGGACTTATGTATGGCAGTCAATCTTCCCGAATGTTGTGTTCAGTGAATTATGATCGAGAGGGTAGCAGACACAACTTCCTAAGGATAAAGGATATCAGCCTATTGTGATCTCCCAATATATACTCGACAGTACGGGGAACACAAGTCCGTACTGGCACTTGTCGTATCAAAGAGGAGGAATCACCCAACCTTCGATGAAAATGATAGTTACCACGTTTTACAATGCTGGAACACATCTCTAGCCTAGACTTCTAGATGTGTTGCGTTAGGTTCCAAAGCATTTTTATGTTCATTGAGGTTTATTTTAGAGTTTATCTTGCTTAGAAGTTTGTCTTTCAAGGTTCACCGTGTGATGTAGATGTGAAATTCCTAAATATGCAATTTAAAATGATAAACAGTCATTTATGTTCTTTTAGCAATGAAAATCCTAGCTACAAAGGAAAGAAGATTATGATTTTCTTTCAACAGAGAGCATAGAGCACACACTAAATGCACTTTCCTAAATCAAATTTCGCATGCAGTCAAAATGCAGATGCACATGCATGTATTTGTTTTCCGCTTCCTTAATGTGTGAATTCCCAAAATAAAGCTAAGTATAGATCTGAACTATTTTCTTTCAAAGCGACAGTACTAACAATTTTCTTTTCAAAATGAAAGGAAGACTAAGATGACACTTTTGATTTCGAATTGAAAACTGTTTTCGACACTTCAAATACTAGTAATTTCAAATCAAGCACAAATGACAAAAGTACAATCAACTATCTAGAAGAGGAAGACTTTACGACACTCTTATTTTGATTCAGAATGACAATTATGACACTTGCATAAAAAATGACAGTTCGATTAGTCTACTTTCAACAAAGGAAGACTGTAAATGATTAACAAATACACAAAAACATTTACAATTCCTAACTGATGGAGGCTGAAATAATGTGAAGGAAGAAGGTTACAGCAAGAAGATATTGATCATGTACAACAAAACTACTGAATAAAGTTGAAAGCAAGGAGGAAAAACCAAATTTTAGAGAAGAAAAACAGTATCACTCAATCATCACACCTGTAACACAGGGAAAAAAGGATGCATCTCACCTGCAACACACGAGAGGTGCGATTCATCCAGGTTGCACAGTTATAGACAGTGCGATGGGCTAGGGAGCGAAACTGAGCTTGGTTTTTGCTCAAAATTTGCAGCTAAGTTCAGTGATTTAGGCTGAGTAATGATGGACAGTAAACATAAAGCATAAGGGTAAGATCTGATGAGGTTATGAGCTACCACAAGGGCACTTAGGATGCTTTGTAAGTCAGATGTTCAGTTCATAAACCAACCCGGAGATTGACTGAAGCAGCATTTATCTACTTCGCAATTGCATAGCAAAGGCATTTCAAAGGCTAGGTGGCTAACTTCAGGCTCCGTCTGTATTTTATAAAGCAAACAATAAACAAACAAAACAAAATATTTGATCCCCAGCGGAGTCGCCATTTTGTTTCAGGGAAAACTAGTGTCGATTCGAACTGCTAGTCCCACTAAGACGGGTAGCTATCTTAGAAACAAACAATGAAAGCTTTTCAAGAGTTCCTTTAAGTGTGATAGATGGAAGAGAAGAAAAGAGGACCAACCTGGATCTTCTGCTTTGATCCTAGCTTGATTTCTCCTTTCCTTAATAGAATTTGCCACTCCTCTCCTACTTGTCCCACTTCAAAGAGTACCTGTAGAGTCAAAGTAACAGCACACTATCAAAGCATCTCTATCTAAAACATCATAAATAATGCGGAATCAGAAACACATTGACCATACAATTGCATTCATAAACAATAAGATTCACAAATACAAGATTATATGGAGGAAAACTCAAGGAAATTTATTAATAGTAATGTAAGAGAGGATTACAACCCAATTGTCTGATCCAGCATCTTCCTCCCAGTTGTAGAAGCCCTCTTCACCTCATGAACAAGAAAATCACCCAACAATGCAATGTCTATTCTCACCAACAAACCAACAACACTTCCTTACAAAATACAAAATCCCAGCCTCTAGATCTCTCAGATGAGGGATCCATTTATAGATGTCTTGCAAGGGTGTGAGTCAGCTCTGGGTTTTTGATTAGTGTCATTCCACTGATAGTTCTTTGTTCCACTTGGAGATTTCAATGATCTCTTACTCATCCCTGGGCAAATTCAGAGAGGCAAGTGTCACATGAGAAGTTTCTGGAAGATTCCATGATCATCCACCTTGCAAACTGTCTCTACCATCTGTCTATTCTCACTCATAGCACCCCAAAGAAGTCCATTTCAATATGCATCGCACTTGGCTAGTTTGGCATTTAGTATGCATTGCACCTTGCCCATGGAGCAGTCTGTATGGTCCAATTTTGACCAGTTCTAAGTACTTTTTCAGGTGGAACTTCTGGGAAATGATGTAATCAGTTGACCATCATCCTTTAGGGTGTGAAACAACAATTTTAGGGACTTAAGGAGCCCTTAGTTTATGGACATATGAGTTTGGGGCTGCAGTGCCAAAATATGTCTATAACAAGGAGGATTACAACAAGAAAATCAGAGAGGTAGCAAAGGATCAGGTAAATACATCATCAATAAAAGCATTACCAACAGAAAAAGTACTCTACCAAACATTTGAAAACTTGTTTTACCTCCAGCATGAGGTAAAACACTTGTTTATCAATAAGCCTACTTTTGCCAGATACACAGAGGTAGATGAAGTACATAGAAATATGCTAAAAATCCAATTACCTGATGCTGAAACATGGGAGAAATTAACTGATTTATTATAGAAATATGCAATAAAAAGGTTAATGTATAGTAAAAGTAAAACAACATGGTAAAAGGATGAAGATAGATCAACAAAGTCAAAGTGTACTAGAGTCAAAGTGTATCAGATGAAAGGCTAAAGTAAATGAAGTATCCAACACGGAAGATCAAACAACAAAGCAGATAAAAGGGAAACAGATCAAAGCTAGCAGAACCAAAATAAAAGGGACAACATGAAATAGTTCAGTAGCTATCTCTATCTTCTTGCAAGAAGATATTTTTCTTTCCTAGATTAAATCTCAAATTAGTTTGAGATATTTAATAATAAACTTTTATATAAATACTTCACAATTCGAAGTATGTAGGGTGGAATCTACTAGATATTTCTATAAACTTTTTGATCAGAAAACCCAGAGGCTTATTGTATCATTTTTTAGCCAGCAAGCTGGATTGATGAATAAAGATCAGACATTTCAAAGGATTCCTGTGTTAAGCAAATTTTAGACAAGTATTCTCATGTGTTGTTGTCAAATTTCTCAAGTTATTCATAATCTTTAATGTTTTTCCAAATAGAAATGTTATAACTGGAATAATACTTCAGAAATTGTTTAATTAGACTCAGTCTTAACAGTTATGTATTTAAATGTTTTCTTCCGATATTTAAATTAAAGAATTCTTAATTGCTCTCTGTTCTAGATTGATTTCTTGAGTATCCAGATTAAAGGATTCTTAATTTCCCTTTGATATTGATCACCCCTTCATTCCTCATTCATTATCCGGGTTTGAGAACCCTTAACTGCTCTCTCACCCTGAGTGAAACCCTTTCACCCCTTTGTCTAAAAGATCTGAAAAACACTTTGCTATCTTGCCCTTTGAACGTTCTCTTTAGTGAGTTAATCTAGTTTTTCCTCCTTATTGTTTGACTCCATAGCCCAATGGTCTAAAAGACATCATTCTATCCATCTGTCTAAGCAGATCCCACCACCCAATCTCAAATATAATTCAAAAACCCCTTGAACAATCATAGCTAGCCTAAAAACATCTTAACTAAAACAAAGTTAAATTTTAAAGAGAGAGCCCTCTCTGAGCATCAGGAAGGCTAGGTCCTGATCTTCAAAAGCGGTTTGTGGTTGCCTTTGGTTTTTCTTTCTTCTTACTTCAAAGGAATTATCAGAGTGATAACACTTTCAAAGCCTTTGTCATTGTTTTTGCCAATTTCTCATTAGCCATAAACACAATAAGTGATGCCCACTAGGATAATTTTGTCAATATTCAGCTTGGAATGAGTGTCCCTTGACCTTGGTCTTATTTTTACTTTATTAATTTTTATTACATGAAATTTTAACTCATGATTGCTACATCATATAACCTTAATCATGGTCGATGAATTTGTGAATAACCCTCATGATCCTGCAGAGGATAGGTTTTCGTAGTTGGAACAATAAGTCGTAGATATAAATCATAATGTAAATCTTCTCATGGTGGCCTTAAGCAATAAGCTTGGGATATTTAGAGAATATAGTGGTTCTAATGCACAGGACGAATCAAAAGGGGAATTAGGAGATCAAGAAGAAATAAAGAACCAGTCAAAGAAAGGACTCGAAAAAGATAAACATAGATTGAGTGCCCTGAATCCTTTAAAATCCCTGTTCAAAATGGAAGAGAAGGTTGATATCAAGCCATATCATGGCAAGATCAATTCTCTGAAGCTAAATAACTGGTTGTAGAAACTAGAAATCTATTTCGGAGTCCAACACATTGAGGAAGAATAACATATTCTATTCGTGCAGTTAAAATTAGAGGGCCATGCCCTCACTTGGTGGGAAATCCAGATAAAGACCTTGAGGTTGGAGGGAGAGCCTCTAGTAACTAAGTGAAATGACTTTAAAACCCTCATTAAGTCATAGTTTTACCCTATTGGGTATGTAGAGAACTATTGGATTTGGTGGCAATCCTTCAAGCAAAAGTCATGGAAAAGAATGAAGGAGTACATCATAGAGTTTGAAAAGATGGCCATAATGTTGGTTATCTCCAAAAGAACCCAAATGTACTACACAAGTATTTTGTGGGTATACACCACCATCTATGGGAGCAAGTGACATTGCTTAATCTTAGACTGGGGGATAAGGATTATGTACAAGCACAATACCTAAAAGACACAGACTTGAAGAAAGGGAAATGAAATAGATCAAAACAGAAAGAGAAATATAATGCTTCTAAGGAGGATAAGAATAAGTAGAAATGGGGAAAAGATAAAAACATGGAAGCCAAAACAAATCAGTTGAAAGATCTCAACAATAACTACAACTATTGAAAAATTGACAACCATACAGATGAGAAGTGTTTGAAGTTGCATACAAAGTTTAACCCGAAGAACATAAAGAAATAAAATAATAATCAGAATCTCATGACCAATGATTTGAGCAAGAAAGTTGAAACAAGCTTGGATGTGGATGAAAATATTGTCTATACATCAGTGCAGAAGGAGGTGAATCTGTGTATCCTTTAGCAACAGGTAGAGAAAGAGATTATGAAACTCTTCCATATAAATATACAGGTCAAGAAGACCAAGATTAATGCTCTACTTGAGTCAGGATCATAAGTGAATCGCATTGTAGTAGAGTTGGTCAAGAAATTGGGATTGGAGGTATGTGATAATCTGAGTCCATATCCACTAGGATGGAGGTGATTATATAGAGGTTGTTTACATTTTTTGGCAAACACGCAGGGTGCGAGGGGAAAAAGAAGATCAATCGAGTGTTATTTAAGTGCTCGATCGAGAAATATTTCAACGCTTGATCGAGCTATTTGAGGGATTAAATATTGTTCGACCAAGCCATAAAACAAACCCTTGATCAAGCTCCTATGTCACTCATGGTTACTTATGTGCTTGATCGATATATTTTTTTAAATTCTATCACTTCCGTCAAGTGCATGCCAAGTAGAATCATTAGTGTATTTAAATTCGTTTTTGTTGTTAGTGCAGGCCATTGTTTCATAGGTCGCTGACTTAATAGCTCGACCAACGAGAGAAATAACTTGAATGATCAGAAAACTATCGAATGAGATGCAAAAAGCTTGACCAAGGAGCCCAAAGCTCAACCGAGGAGCACATGATGTCTGGTGATAGAGGTAGGTTTACTACCATTATATGCTTCTTCTAAAACAAAATTAAATGAAAAATGCATATAGAAAATTGGTTTATTCCTTAATAAATATTTTAATTTTAAATAAAAACTAGCATGGGAAAACCGCCATTGAAAACCACTAGTGGAAACCCTATTTTTTAGCACAAAGTTTTTTTTGTTATAGGTTCCCTACACGGTGAAGATTGTATATGTTTTAATGTTGTTATTTATATGTCTTAATAATGGCTCCCTATTATTATGATTATATATGTTTGCCTATATTTATTTGTTATCGAATAATTTTTTACTATAATTAAATACTAACACCAACACATTAATGTATTTAATGTATGTTAGTGAGTATATATCCTTAGCATTTTTATTTTTATTTTTATTTTTATTAATACCCATAATACAACCTATTAATGTATTAATGTATACTGTACATATTCATATGTATATATTCATCATTAAATTATATATAAGCATAAATTTCAATTATATATATATATATATATATATATATATATTAATTGAAATTATGCTTATATATAATTTAATATATAAGCATGTAATTAATAATTAGTTTATTATATATAAGCATAAATTTTAATTAAAAATAATATATTTAGAAATATCCATATAATATATAAATCATATATAATAATGATAAATAACTGAAATTTTTCTATAATAAATATTATAATGTTATGAGAATGAATTTATAATTTATTTATTATTTATTATTTATATATATATTTTTTTTCTCGGTAAAACTAGCTAATCTATTATATTATATACAAGTAAACATTACATGCAAAAAAACAGGCCGTCCAGGGCCAACTGTGGCACCTTGGATAGCATTGCTTGACACAGAATTCGCCCTCGCAGGGGCAGCACCTCCAGGATGTACCAAAACATAAGACACAATGTTGAGCTCAGACAGTAATGAAACGGCCCGCGCAGGGGCTTCCAACAAAAAACTCATAGTAAACCTTGCCACGACGCATGACAGACAGACACATAAAATGAAAAAGAACTGAAAGTATACAAACATAGAAATGTAGCATAGTCCAGATACCAGTCGAGACCTCTAACGTATACGAGACCCGAGAGAGAGAAAAGTAAGCCGGAGAGTGTCTCTGTGGATTAATCTTCAGGCTCTTCCTCAATGATGTAGCACCAGCCTTGGCCTTCAGGGATGCCTGCCCACATTGCCATAGGATCCTTCGCAGTGGCCGGCGGTTCCTGCTCTGGAGGTTGGGGAGGGGCTTGCTGAGGCTCCTTCCCAGAATTGCCCTGTTCAATTGGTGGCTGCAGCACTGGACTTTCCTCACGATTGCCTTCTGGAGGTATCTCAGCCGAGCCCGGTTGCTGTCCAGCTTCATTCTCCTCAGGAACCTTCGTAAAGAGAACTGAGATATGTGCATTAATACCTGCATTTTCCTGCGAGCTGCCCAAGGTGAAAACGACTGAGCCGAATGCTGGAAGCATGGGCTCTCCTCCACTGGAGCTGCCGACCTCCAAGAACTGACTGGCTAGAGTTGGTATGGCTCCCACCCTCCTGTAGCAGTAGCAGCAGCAGCAGTGATGGTGTACATCCGCTGCAGGGGGGCGTGAAGGTGCACCATGCCCAGGTCCCCTCCTACTCGGCTGTCTTTCACGCAGTCGCGCCATATTTTCCGCGTCTCCTTCAACTTGTTCCAGGACCGAGCTTTTGGGCTTGAAATCACGACTATCACTGCCAATTGAGTGCAGTCCCCTAATGGATTCAAGGCAGAGCTCAACTGCCCATAAACCGCGCACAGGATTAGCCAGCATGAAGCGAACTTTGCCCAAGTGAGTGCCTTCACTCTCCGCCTCAATTGCTCTCCATTTGCCCTCAGAATTCTGTTCCCACCTGAGGCATTCTTCAGAGTCGAAATTGCAATTTGCAACTGCAGTGGCTGTGTTTTGAAGGAGAAGAGCGTCCACCAGCCGAAATTCCTCCAGAGCCTGCGCCACACAGACCTTACCATGCAAATGAACCTGCAATGAGTCGTCATCCTTAAAAAATCTTGCAACATTCCCTCGATAAGAGCTCTCCATAACTGCTCCCTGCAACAACATCGCTTCACCCTTCATAACATTGAATGCCAAGAGCTCGGGCTGCTGAGCTTCATACCTCGGCGGTAGTGAGCAATAACTATGCTGCGTTGACACGGGGCGGCACATGCTGGGCATGTGGCTCGTCCCTAGCTGACGTCCTAACACCCGCATCCGGGGATTCAACATCTCTTTGGATGAGACTTTCACAGTCCTGAGCCTGTTGATTGCTTGGGATGATATCCAAATTACCTGATAGAAGGGTTTGGTTATTTTCTACCCCAATATTGGCTAGGAGATCAGCAATCTTGTTGCCTTCTCTTTTTGTGTGATGAAAGGAGAGGGCTCTGTGATTGCGCAGCTCATGAGCAATGTTATTTAGCCTTGCTTCTAGTCTCCAGCTATCAGCAACTTTCCTGGCTTGAGAGCCATTCTGAATGCGCGTGGCCATGTTGATGAGGATCTGGGAATCGCCTTCCACTATCAAGGGTTGAAGATTGAGTCTCCTGGCTAGCAAGAGCCCTTGCCAGAGTCCCTCCAGCTCTGCGGAGTTATTGGTGTCCCACCCTATATTACCGAAGTAGATCTGCAGGGGGGTGCCTTCATGGTCTCGAAGAATACCTCCAAATCCTGCTGGTCCAGGATTGCCTTTGGAGGCCCCATCAAAGTTGAGTTTGTATGAGTTGGTAGGAGGGGCGGTCCAGCATCTGTTATCCTTGAAGTTGCAATTCGCTGGCTGATGCATGGCAAACTCTTGTGGCAGCTGCAGTTGCCAATTGTCGAGAATGTTTTTCTCATTGTCTGTGGTAGGGAGATCCTCTTTTGTCCATGGTCGTAGCAACATCGTTTCTCTGAGATTTCCATGCAGTCTGCTCCAGATTTCTTCAATGGGAGAGCTCTTGTTTTTAAATATGCGCCTGTTTCTTTCCTTCCAAATGTTCCATAAGACTGTGCCCGGGATGATATTCCATAGGTGATTGAGGATCGCACAGTCATAGGGGCTTTTCGGCCATTGTCGGATGGAATCAATGATGTCGCTATCTCCTTTGCACCTTTTTTGGCATCTAAAACTAACCTTTTCCCATAGCTGGTTGGCTAGTGAGCAGGTGTCCAGAAGGTGTTGCAAGGTTTCCTCGTTCTGAAAGCAATTGTGACATATCGAAGGGCCTTGAAAGTTGCGTCTCCTTAGTTTGTCCCAGGTGAGAATCTTTTTGTGTCCTACCATCCAGAGGAAGTGGGAGATTTTGGGCCATGCTTTGAAGCCCCAAATTTTCCTCCATAGAGGATCCGGCATAGTGGGAAAGTTGCCGATGAGATTGTAGGCCTCGGAGGTGGAGTAGGATCCTTTAGGTTGATAGCCCCATCTGAGTATATCATCGCTGTCCTCGTGCCGAATGCTTCTTTTCCTTAACTCTTTCTCAAGATCTGCTACTTCCTGAGTATTTGTATTGCTGATTATTTGATTGCTCTGTCGCCATTTTCTGAACCCATGCTCCGTCTCCTGCATCCAAAATTGATGGACTGTTGCCTGCTGCTGCTCCTGCCTGTTCGGAACCAGCAATGGAGGAAGAACACTCGAGAGTTTGGGCAATTGGTTCCAGGCATCAGTCCAGAATCTAGCAATGTGACCATTCCTAATTTCCCAAAAGCTGTGCTGTTGAATGAGCTGGTGATGCTGTTTGGCTGCGTTCCAGATTAGCGACCCTTTGTCGGTGGGAGTAAATCTGATGAGCTCTTCTTGGGGCCTGTTGTTGGCATATTTGGCGGTCCATATTTTTGCCCATAGCTTATCTGGATTAGTCATCCATTGCCACCAGATCTTGGCGTTCATGATGGTGTTGTTGTACTCAGGATCTCTGAGTCCAATTCCTCCTTTGTCTTTGGGCATGCAGACAGTGGCCCATTTCACTAGTGCCCACTTGCGATTAGTGGCTGAGCTGCCCCACAGAAAGTCACGCTGCAAGTTCCTCAACCTTTTTAATACCCACTTTGGTGCAGCTAGGATAGAAAAAAGGTAGAGAGGCATGGCTTGGAGGATAGACTTGATGAGCACCACCCGACTAGCTAGATTGAGAGAACGGTGAGTCCATAGATTGAGCTTTGAATCGAGTTTCTCTAGAAGATTACGCCATGCGGGCTGCTTTATGGCTGAGGCAGTGAGGGGAGCTCCTAGGTATTTGGAGGGGAGGGAGGCTGAGGGGAAGCCTAAAATGCGGGAAACAACAGATTTAACCGAAGGAGGGGTGTGGAAGAAGAAAATTTGTGACTTGGAGCAGTTGACATGGGTGCCAGAGGCTTCAGAGAAATCGTTGAGCAGGGTTTTTAAACAAGAGGCTTCCTGAACCGAGGGGTAGCCATAGAGCATGGTGTCATCAACAAATTGCTGATGAGAGGAGGCAGGGGAGTTGTGGACAGAGATGCCTTTTAGCTGCTGAGAATGGAGGGCATGCTTGATGTGTCTACCAAGACCTTCAGCCATAAGAACGAAGAGGAAAGGGGAAAGGGGGTCCCCTTGTCTTATGCCTCGAGAGGGCTTGAAAGGGCGGGAGGGTATACCATTTACAAGGATGGAAAAGTGAGTGGAGGTGATAAGGCTCATGATCCAGCGAACCCACATGGAGCAAAAACCAAATGCTTTCAACATGTGTTGTATATAAGACCAACTAAGCTTATCGAAAGCTTTAGAGAGATCCAATTTGAGTAACATACCTGCTTGCTTGGATTGTTTGAGCGAGTGAATGATTTCGTGCGTGAGGAGAATGCCATCCATTATCTGTCTGCCTTCTACATATCCCGACTGCTCCGGAGAGATGAGCATGGGTAATAGAGGTTTTAACCTATTAGCAATGACTTTGGATATGACTTTATAGATGACATTACAGAGAGCTATAGGCCTGAATTTGTCAGGTGTAATGGAGTTCTCCTCTTTAGGGATGAGAGTAATGAAGGTGGAGTTGAGGGAGGGGAGAAGCCAGCGCAGAGCCCTGGATTCCTCTACAATCTGCCAAACCTCCAGCTTAATCATATCCCAGAAAGCATGAAAAAACGTGGTTGTGAAACCATCTGGGCCAGGGGCCTTACCTTCTTTGAGCTGCGCCATTGCCTCATCTACTTCCTGGAGAAGAATAGGGCGCATGAGTAGCTCGTTGTGTTCCTCTGTGACAAGTTTAGGTATATTGCTGGTTATCTTTCCAATCGCCTGTTGCCGATCCACTGCTTGTTCTTGGTGTACCTGCTGGAAATGATTGAGGAGTATCTCTTCGATTTCCTCATGCTTCTCGACTTTTGCCCCCTCTTGGTTCTGAATGAATGGAATATTATTATGCATCCTTCTCTGCACCGTAGTTCTGTGGAAGAACTTAGTGTTGCGCTCCCCTTCCTTTAGCCACCTGACCCTTGACTTTTGCCTCCAATAAATTTCCTCCTGCTTTCTCCTTTCTTCAAGCTGATTGTGAATGTGCCGTTCCTGATCCAGGGTTGCCTCCGTGTGCCCTTCATTAATTATTTTCTGTTGGAGATCCCCCAATTCCTGACTTAGCTCCTGTTGCGCCTTAAATATATTTCCAAAGGTCTCCCTATTCCATCTTTTTAGGTGACTTTTTAGAAATCGCAACTTCTGTTGAAGCTGATACATTTTTGATCCCTCTGGGGGGATGAAAGAGGCCCAGATGGTTCTGACGAAGTCCTTGAATGCGGGGTGTGTAAGCCAAAACCCCTCAAAACGGAAGGGTCTTTTGGTCCGATCCCCTGGTCTCTGCCATTGCAGAGCGATCGGCCAGTGATCCGAACCAGTATGAGCCAGTATTGCCGCTGACAGATCACCTCCAAGATGCACCGCATTATCCGAGATCAGAAAGCGATCCAGTTTAGAGGCAATCTGATACTTGCCAATTCTGCGATTACTCCAGGTGAAGGTGCCATTACAGAACGACATATCTATGAGAGAGGCATTTTGGATGAAGTCCTTGAAGCGATCAACTTCTGGTTCCAATCTGGTTCTCCCTCCTATCTTATCCTCTATTTTGGTTATCATGTTGAAGTCCCCTGCCACGATCCAGAGTGGATGTTGCCTATTTATGCTCAGCGCTTCTATGGTGTCAAGGAGCGCGATTTTACTTCCTGTATCTTGCGGAAAATAGACGTTGGATAGGTTACCATGAATGTTGGTACCTAGAATATGAAAGGCCGCCTGTATGAGGTGGTGGGATGCATGAAAATCTGTGAGAGTTACAGCTTGGGTGTTCCATGCTATAGCAAGCCCACCTGAGGCTCCCGAGGCATCTACAGCAACAGATCGGCACCCTGGCCAAGCTTTTGAGAGTATGCGCCCCAGCGTAGCACTATTGCATTTAGTTTCCTGGAGGAAACACATCTGCGGTTTTTCCATCTTGATCATGTTTTTTAACATCCTGAGTTTTCCAGGGCTATTGAGCCCTCTTAAGTTCCAGGATACAAGCTTCATGGTTCAACTAGTTTGGGAGGGACTGTAGTACTTCGTCAACTTCGCATATCTGCCTGAGTCCACCAGGATTTTCCCAATCTCTATTGTTCTCTGGAGATCTGTTTTCCTCCCTCTTTTTTTGGTATCCTTTGGACGCAGGCTGCCGTCCCAAGTACTGCCTGGTTGTATACCTAGTTGGTGTTGGTGGTAGGCTCTGGAGATGACCACTTCCAACTTTTCTAGATCGGTCTCAGAGATGGATTCATATGCTTTTTTTTTGCAAGCTAGTTCTAGTTCTATAATGTCCAGACCGTGTAGATCTATGCTTTCTGGCTCTTCCTCCATTTTCTGCACTTGACTGCTTTCCTCTTGATTAGTCTCTGAGTCCCGTGGGAGGTCTGCCTTACCATCCACCTCCATTTCCTTTGGATTCTCCGCTGTGTCTTTCGGATTCCTGCTAAGGATGGTCGGGATGATGATGGGAGGCTGAGATTTGGGTGGGGGGTCAGATGGAGGGGGATGGGTGGAAGAGGAAGGGCGTGCATGGATATTCTCAGAGTCTAGGGGCTGGTCATCTGAGAAGTCGCCTAGAATGTCGAAGCTGTTCTTAGATGCAGGGTTTTGGGGTTTGTTGGGCTGGGGTTTGGACCCATTCTGAGGCTTTTTATGCGAGCGCTTCCGACTTGGGACTTTGGTGAAACCATCTTGAGATGGGGATTCAGAAGGATCAGAGGAGTTGGCTTTGGCATTAAGAGGGCAATCCCTGAAGAGATGCCCCAGCGCATGACACCTTCTGCACCTGAAGGGCACATGCTCATAATCGAGAGGCTGGATCCATTCCTCGTCGCGGTGGGCAAGAGTTACTGACTCTGGTAAAGCTTCATTCAGACGAATAAAGACACATATTCTAGCGTAGGAGATATACTTACGGGATTTGGTTTCTTCTGCCGCTCTGATGTATTCTCCCACTCCGTTTCCTATGCCCTTTAGACAATCCTCTTCCCAGTATTCATCGGGAAGTGAGTACAGTCTGATCCACACTGGTGCCCAAGTGAGATCTTCCTTGTCAGGGTTGAATCTTGGCATCCAATCCCTCAGATATAGACCTGCCGAGTTGAAGAAATAAGGCCCTCCTCCTAGGATCCTGTATTTGTCCTCTAGGCAGAAAAAGATGGCGGTGAAGAAGCCCTTCGGCCCAAGCTGGAGAGTGACATCTCCCTTGGGTTTCCATTTCGCCGCGATCCAACCGTTTAATGCTCTTTCAGTTGGCCAAAACCCTATGAATTTTCCAATGATAGCATGATCTTTCATATACTCTATTCTTCTATCAATCTTGTCTCCTGGCAGTTCTATTCGTGGCCTTTCTTTGGCTACAGGTCGGCAAGTTGATGAAGAGACTTTCGGGCTGTTCCCTTGAGTCTCTTTTTCTTCCTGTGGATCATTGTCATTACCTTGATGCTTTTTCCCTTTGCTGAGAATATCCGGATCAACCGATCCAAAAATGACCGCTTGCTCTGGGCCGTGCAGTGAAGGGGAGGGCTCTGACGCCCCCCCCTGAGGAGGTACCATTGTCCTACGCTGATCCCCTGCAACTCTGTCACGCTGCAGAGATTCCTTTGCAGAGCTTGAACGCGTTCCTCAGTGCTGTCGGCGCCGTCGAGGGTTTCTTCCTCAGAACCCTAGCTCCGTTCCGCTCCCTCTCGTCAACCCAAAATTCGATTTCAATGAAATTTATTCATTATTTATATATATTATATAAATCATAAATCTAATTTTATAACATGATAATATTTATTATAGAAAAGTTCAGTTATTTTTCATTATTGGTTGTGATATCGTCAAGTATTGATAAATTTATTTTTTAAAGGAATGGATAGTGTTTTCATTAAACAGTCTAGAGACGGGCTACGTCCCTTACAATAAATAGTCTTGATTTATCTATATCTCTTCTTTCATTACAAAGAGTATGGACCTTCTTGGTTCCCCTATTATTTACATGTTTTCTATTTATAAAGCTATAGTTATAGATTCTCCAAAAAGTGTCATTATAGACTATACAACGGTATTGCATATATATAAAATAAAAGTACTTTCAGTTGCATTCTATCTTGACATCATCACCCACAGGCTCGCCCACAAACTTGTTCAAGTCCGGTTCGTTCTCTTCCGCTCCTTGATTATTCCTAGTAGCAACATCAACTTCATCATCATCACCATCTAGAATCTTCACAGCATCATCCTCGCAACAATTAGCATTGGTGGCCAAGGGATTTCCAACCCCAAACACCTCCTTTAAGACTCCCATGGTATCCTTCTCCACTTTGATTTCTATATTATCAACATTTTGTTGTACGCTCAGAACATCAATTCACAAACCTTCCACTATTTTCTGCATAAACTCCTAGTCTTTACCCAATCCGGACAACTACGCATAGATGACCACCATATTCTCATTTAATTATTTGACGATTTCCTTCATCACATGTTTGCAATGGCCCTCAATCATGATCTTCATACCACCATTCCCCGCGCCATTTCTTGACTGTGAGCTCCCAGATTGAGAACCACCCCCACTGACATTCCTTTCTAATGACATTCTTGCAGCAATATACTTCTACATGGCGAAGAACTTGTGATTTATTGACCGAAGCCAGTTGAGATATATATTGACCTGAGCCACACCAACGTTCCTCTCCAGGTTGTCCTTCATAAATGCGGAACAGTGTAGGATCTTATCAATTGCTATACCTTCCATGTTTCTCCCTGTCCAAGACCAAAATCTCATAGCAATGATGCAATCTTCCTTTGTTGAACCAGTTATATTGTAAAAACCGGCGAGAATTTGATGCCTCATCACACATCTGTCATCGCTCATGACTTGTTGTCTGACAACACCACAGCTGTGAGTTAAAATACCACCTACCATCCCAATATCTAAGATGTGAAGGCACCTCGAGTAGCCGTTCCACATAACTACCACCACGCAGAGGCACCTAGGGAAGCAGGCCTCCTTAACTACTTCCATAAAGTTCTGATGACCCATACCCCCAAGTTACAACGTTGACCTAAAGCCATCAATTAGGGGATGGGACATAATGATATTTGGTGATTTATGCATATTGTACCCAGTCCTAATATAACCCCTTCATTTGTCTGAATGTTTTCCATCTAGTTGTTGGCTCTCAACATGTGGAATAGATTAGCTTCATCAAATATTTTTAACATATATATTATTCTTACCATGATTGAAGAAGTTTCATTTGCTAGATGGGAGCCATTCCCAAGAAGCCTAATGTATTTTTGAATGATTAACTTGGAATCGCCCACTATATTCAAGGAGTTGACACCATTGTCCAGACATATTTTTAATCATTGTAATAGTGTTAATTCTTCCGTTTGGTTGTTAGAGGTGACCCCATGTCCCCAAGCATAATTGACTTTTGTTTTTTCTTCGAGGTTGATTATTACCCCTCCTGCTCTAGCCTCCCCGACCAAGTATTGATATTTTCAAGATATTCAATGATCTCTTTTAAAATATATATTCACATATAAATTTAAGATTGCAATCCCATAGGTGTCATCATTTTCATCCTTGGCATGCTTGGTTTAATGAGAATTTTCAACTATCTCTTATAGTTGTATCCATTATTTCTATGGAAACCATAGTGTGTGCATTTGTTTTGCATATATTGGCGTTACCATGAATAACCTTCCTATGTACTTAATTGGACTACTAACAATAGTTACACAACACGCTTTGAGGAATATTATGTATCTTGTACAATGATTTCTTATAAATAACCTTCCCATCACATCTTATGTTCATTACATTCCTACTAATGAGAAGTAAGTTGTAGTCGTGGCTCTCCAACATGACAGTATTTAAAAGGAGTAAATTGAAGAAAAATCCCATGGTATCATTTTCGTTTATACTTTCTATGCCACTTCTAGCATATTTATTGACATTCCTATCCACATGTTGAAGAAAATATTTGTTAAACATTTTTCCACAGATAAAATTTATATATCTTTCTCCATTTTTTGTAATATTTTCTAACTTATTTTCTATCCATAACTCATTTAACCTTTTTGTAATACCTCAACATGCCATGCATGTCACTTGAGTTTGGGTCATTTTTATTATCAAAATTCCAATTCTATTTATTTAAGGGATTTTTTCTTTCTATAATATCCTATATCATCATTTACTTCACTCTCCACACAGTTCCTTAACACTTAACATTTCACATTTATTGTCCACCAATTTATTTATTGATGTTGTAACTAATAAATCTTTAGACATATCCCCATTCTTGTGTTTTTCACAATTTCTATGTGTGTCTTCTTTACAAACACTAAAGTATACTACATATAGTGTTTTACCCACAACCATGTCATCCTCCTAGACATCAATTATCATTGCTTTAGAAATGCACATATTTTGTCACTTAAATAAATATTTTAATACATCAATATGAATATATTAATATAAATATAAACATAATTCAACTTGTGAATATTTTCATCTTATAAATCCATTAAATTATTATATTAATTATATAATTTTTTTAATTATTAATATTATATTTAATTAGATATTTTCTATATAATTTAATATAACAATATAAATATTCGATATAAACAATTATTCAAATTTTAAATATTTTAATATCATAAATTTAATATTAACTTCATTAAAAATGCCTAGTTTATAAAGTAAAAAATCTATATTCATCTTCACAAGAAAGATCTCTTTATATAGATATTTGTAATTTGTTAACAATAAGACTTTGTAATTTGTTAATAATAAGACTTGAGAATTCTTATAAAGTAATATTTCTTATAAAATACAAATTTCCTTTTTATGTTTTAAATATAATTTTAAGTTAATTGTGGAATATTAATTACTTTATATATCAAATTTAACGATATATTATAATTGTCTATGGGGTGTAGAATATATGGATATGGAGCGTACTTTTAAATTACTGGATCAAAACTTTGTGGGCAAAAATCTAGCCATGTTAAGAGTTGGTGTGACTCAGGTCAAGTGCGATATCTTGGTGATTTACAGAGCTTAGATAGCCCTGGATCATAGTTTCTCAAGCCATAGGTCATGTTAGTGCCTAGATTTACCTTAGGCTGAAAAGGTAGGATCTAGGGCCAACATCAAACCACGCTCAACCTGGTAGCTAGCCCTACCAGGTCAAGAGAGGGCTTTCTTCGGGTCAATATAAGCAAATAATGAAAGATGAGGGCTTGATATGACTGAAATATCTTCTGATGTTAGGCTAGGTATGAGTGCAAGAGAGTTTGATTGAATAAAAAGATGATTTTGTTGGCTCAGATGGAAAGATAGATTTTGGGTGCGGGGATTGAGGATCAGTCCTGCAGAGATCTCAATGGGGCAAGGTAGGCAATCGTTTTGGCACTTAAATTTGAATGAGATGGAAGGAATAGATAGGTGAGGTGTTGAAGAGGGCAAGAGAAATCATGGATCCTCCCCAAACAGCTGAAAACATCAAATAACTAAAGCAAACTTCAAGTAGAGCACTGCACTTTCAATGGATTCTACTTACACTCTTGTTTGTTTAGTTCAGAAGAAAACAAGATAGATAATGGCATACAATCACATAAACAAATTCACAATTACAAAGAGAAGCACTGTACCAAGACAAATTGCCACATGAATCCCAAAGAGTGCTGCAAATCCTGGTCTCAATTCCTTAGCCAAAATGAAATATGAGTGTACAATGAAGTTCTTTTCTTCCTCAAGAGTCCAACCATGCTAATGACTGAAAAACAACATAATATAGACAAACATAGCTCATCCTTGCCTCTAGGGGTCGAGCTCACATGTTTAGGAGCTGATCCAACTGATTCTAAACTGAGAACTAGAAACTAGGCAACATAACAGCATGCCTCTAGAAACAAGGGAACTGATTCATTCAGTTTCAAACAACCTTTAAACTGATGAATCTACCTCTACAAGTGAAAATATAACATATTTACATCATGATCCATCAATATACATCAAATTACATCACAAATTTTCCATTAGGAAAGTGAAAAAGTCAAACTAGGCAAAACTGGGCGAAAAACAGAGCAAAACTTGGTCAAACTGGCAATTTTTCCTCTATGCACCGTGCCTGATTCTCTATGTGTTGTGCCTATTTGGACCCACTTTTGGAGGCCTTCCTGATGTCCAAATGAGCTCTAGGTGTGCTTGCTGGAAAGGTCTGCCTGTTTACTTTCCAACCCAAGTGCAATTTTTCAATTTGGCCTCCATTTGCCCCTCCAAACGTCCATTCTCCCAACACTGCTTCTTGTGTATCAAAATAAGGGCAGTGAGGTCATTTTTTTAGTGTTTTTGACCTTTTTGAGGGCTTAAAACTTGCCCAAATTTCTTGGCGATAGGTAGGAAAGCATAATTTTTCATGCCAAATCCAAAAATGCTGATTTTTTGTGATTTGGAGGCCTCTAGGAAAAGCGAGCGCCACGTGGCGCGGCGCATAGGGCAGAAAAACCTGTTTTTTGTGCCAAAAAATTCCAAAATGCAAAAATTGCTACAAATTTCTTGAAATTTGGGATGAGTCTTCTCTATCAAGCATGATGTTGGGCCAAGGAAGCCTCAACCAATATCTGAAGTCCTTCATCCTCTTTCTGCCTCCTTGATGCTCTTTTCGACTTTGCTTTCAAACTCCTGATTCTCGCTTGGCACACCAAGTTCCGTGACAAGTATTGATATGACAGGTTTCTAAGAATATTCTTTTCATTGATGGCCTTCTCCAGCTTCCTCTTCAAGTGGATATTGACTCTTTCAAGCCATGACTCCCTATCGGCATTGATCTCTTTCTCCAATGAAGTGAACTCCACCCTCCTCCTTTGGGCAGCTTGGCGATTCTCCTGAATGTTTTGCAACTCCATAATCAGCTACTGGTCCTCAAGCTGCTTATTCCTCTGCTCTAGGTACTGTATAGTCCATTGGGCTCTATCCAAGTTGGTAGACAAGGCATCAATGTCCGCCTGCTGCTCCTTGATGATTTCTCTAAGATTTGTGCTTTGTGGGCCCATATCGGTATCATCACCCTCAATGAGGATGAAATCAGTCTCCTGCTCACCTGATGGTCCTTCCTCCTGTAGTGGCCTCTTGACTCAGTATTGAACCTGCTGTGTTGATGATGGAAGTGAGGCCCCTTCCACCCCAGGTGGAGATAACACTCGCTTTGCTGGTGCAAACAACCATCTAGTGCCCTTCTGATAGGTGATGAACACTGGCACACTAGCGGTCTGTGTCTCATGGCCCTAATGCTGATAGGAAGGTCCACCTGTCTCATGCATAGCCTCTGAAGGTCCCTGTGAAGCTTTGAAAAACTCACTAGAGATGAAGTCATCCCAAGTGATGTCCTGTAAACCAAGCTGATGAACAACCACAATTTTGATGAGAGCAAAATGATAAACACTATTGAACTGCTGCTGAGGGGTCTTGTGCTGCACAAGGGTGGTCATCTTCTCTATGTTTCGTCACATGAAGTAAGGAATGTTCATCATCTGTACCCGGGTAAAATGCATCAGCGTCCTGATATGATAAGCATATAACCAGGAGAACCGGCCCTCATAGCTAAAATACTTCATGATGAGTTTCATTAAAGGAGCATATTCATCTTTGAGGTACCAAAAAGGAAACACTCTCTTGAGCTGTCTCAAAAAGTTAGGCTTGATGTACGGTTCATAATGCTGCCGATCAATTTTCTGCCTATTGTTCCATCGCTCTCCAATGTTGGGAATACCGGTTGCTAGTGAAACGGATTCTGGTGTTAATGTGAAAGTGACACCAGCTAGAGTGGTTTGATCCCCATGTAAATGCAGGGCAAACAAATGAGCCAACTCATGATGAAACTGAATGCTAGCAACCTTCTCCCAAAATTGATAACATGACTGATGCTAGAAACAAGAGATGGCAAGAGGGCAGGCCTGTAATTCAGCAAGAGTGGTTGGTTCTTCTCTGTTATGTTTGCCACCTCTATGAGGTCTTCTTGGTGCATGTCCCTCTGTGGGTGAGTCACTTTTGGTTTCCTCTTCATAATCATATGAAGGATCAGATGCCATGCTGCTAGTAGATAAACTGCCTTGGAGAAGTAGGTGCTGATGTGTTAAACTGTCTCAAACTGCCTTTGATGATGTTTTTGACCTCTGAACCAAGGGAAAACAATGAAATGAGGGACTGTGGAGGGGTAATTTAGGGAAATAGGGAATTAGGGATTATTTTAGAAGGGGTTAGGGTTTGGGAGTTTACCTTTGGGATTTGGGAAAGGGAACTTAGGATAGGGGATTAATGAATTTAGGAATGTGTGGATTTAGGGGATAGGAAAATCAAGGAAATAATGAAGTGATGAGGTGAGGGAATACTTGGTAGCAAAACAGCCAAATACAAAACCCTAGGTAGCAATTTTCTTTGAGGAATTTCAAATGGAAGGGTTTGATTCTTTTAACCATTCACCATGTAACACACACCATCAAACAATCATCAAACTTGGACGAAGAGCAATGAAAAAGGGTCAACCTACTTGGAACAGTGAGAATCCATGCGTTTTTGGGCGATTGGAGGAAGTTTTGGAAGTTTTTGGGCTATCTGGTTGTGTGCGCCGCGCATCCAACCCAATGCATCGTGCCCGGTGTATGCACCACACTCGTGTTGTTTTACACTGCGAAATGCGGCCCAATGTGCCGCACCTGGTGAGTGCGCCGTGCCTCCTGCCCAATGCGTCGCGCCGGTCAACTTGGAGCAATTTTCACCCAAACCTCCCACAACCACTTTGCTTTGTTTTCTCTTTGCTCCTAGAGTGCAAATGAGCTTTAGAAATTTGGAGAAATTATTTATACATGGAGCTTTTCAAATTTAATTTTGCCAAACCCACTTTCATAATGTTTTGCAAATGACTTTATTTTCAAACTTTGTTTTTGGACTTTTTCACTTCTTTTTGGCTTTGTGATGAATTAAATGACCTGAGCTTTTCTTGTTTTGTAGGTGTTGGAACTACTAGGGCTACGGGAAGAAACCAGGGTTGCAGATGGAGTGCTATGCAATGAAGAAAACAAAATTTCATGATTTTTGTACAAAAAGCAAAATACTTTGTTTTTTCCAAAAACACATTTTCGAACACTTGGCGATGAAATTTATTGATGTTGAAACCTCCTCATGGTTTTCTAGTAATTATTGGACACTTTGAAACATTTTTTGACGAAACCCTAATGAAACCCTAGACCTAATTGACAATGAAACCCTAAAGACAACCTTTGCAATCTTAAGATAAAAAGAAGACTGTATATGCTTTTTTAATGAGCAAACATGAGCCAGTAGGTAGATAACATGAGGGAAACTATAGGAATGCCACTAACATCAGATGATCCATGCGCCTAATGGAATGCAAATGACTAGGCGGGACACCTAATATGAAATGCAACAAGATGATTTGATCTCTGATGGAGGGATGAAGATACCAACACTAACATTGGCTCCAATGGGGATGGTAGCTCCTTGGAGGTGCCAAGAACTACAGGTCTTTGGGAAAGCAGGCAGTGCCTTCGTTCATTGGGCTATGGAGTCAATAACTTTGACAAAACAAAACTGAACTCTTGACTTAAAGACTCAACTTCAGGACTGAATATGACTCAAATGGAGTCATTTTCAAGACTGAAATTTACCAAAAGATCTGACTCTAACAAACCAAGCCAAGACTGAAATCAAACCCCAGCTTTATAGCCTTCACCTCGGGCCTCAAACTGAAGAATGAAAACAACACACTCTTGCAATAGAATTTAAACAAACAGATATATACAATGATGAATAGGACAGCAGAAAACAGTTCACACAATATACCATTTAAGGAGTTGACCATTGACCAGCCCGCCAGGATAGTCTTCGTCATTTAGCTCTTGCAAAAGGAAAGCATTCTGGCCCCGATGTGCAGCAATCTTGTACGGTACTTTCCCAAGATTTTCAAATTTGTCATGCTTACTTCATTCCTTGCATCCCATTTCAACACGATGTCTCCGATTTCAAACCTATCTGCCTTTGCTTTCCGGTCATATATCCTCTTAATTCTTTCCTGCAGCTTGGAAGTGTGCTGAAATACCTCCTCTCTAGTTTGTTGCAAATGTATCATTTGATTGATCCTCCGCTGCAAACTATCATCCTCGCTACCAGCTTCTTGCAATATTTTTATCACCGGGACTGCCAAAGAGGTCGGCAAGATTGTGTCCACACCGTACACAAGCTCAAAAGGAGACATGCCGATAGATTTCTTTTGACTTACCCTATTTTCCCAAAGTGCATTGACCAACTTTTTGTGCCAACTCTTCTTGTTAGTTTCCAACAGCTTTTTGATGATGTTGACAAGAGATTTGTTTGAGGATTCCACCAAACCATTGCCTTGTGGGTAATAGGCAGTCAAATGCCCCAAAGTGATTTGATACTTATGACAAAAATCAATCATTCTTTTCGATTTAAAGGCTGCTGCATTGTCAGTGATCAACTTATTTGGACAGCCAAAACGAGACAAAATGTTGTTTTCAAGAAATGAGATAATTACCGAATCGGTGGCCTGCCTTGTAGGAATTGCCTCAATCCATTTGGTGAAATAATCCGTCGCTGTGAGGATCCACTTATGCTGTGCTGAAGAAGAAGGATGAATCTCACCAATAAAATCCAAACCCCACTGCTGAAATGGAGCGCTTACTTCAATGGGCTTGAGTGGTAAAGACTGTAACTTCTGCTTACCTTGAAAATTTTGACATTCGTGACAGCTGGCCACTATTTTGTACACATAAGCAAATAGACTTGGCCAATAATACCCCACTCTCAAGATTTTATTAGCTATTGTTTTCCAGAAAAGATGGTCTCCGCAATCTCCCTTGTGAAAATCTTCCATAAATTGTTTTGCCTCTTCTTCTACTAAACAATTCAGCAGGACACCACCGGGATCTTTCCAATAAAGTGCACCATTCATGATAAAAAAAATTGCAGCGTTGAACTTCAGTGTCCTACTTTTGTTCTTA